>CM066318.1:70079378-70779378 GCA_033807775.1 Saussurea involucrata | reverse complement strand
AGTTAATGAGAGGCCTCCATGGCCATTTATCTATTTTTCTACAATTTTGATTTATTTTAAATATAAGTCATACATTAAAGATTTTCATTAATTACAAAAACATTTCATTTTTTATTTTATAATTTTATAACGTGGATAACAATAAATATAAATCAAATACATATTTTAAAATGTTATATTTTTTTATCCTTTAGTAGGCTAACAATCAATATATATATATATATATATATATATATATATATATATGAGAATGTATGAGAGTGAGTTAATGAGAGGCCTCCATAACCATTTATCTATTTTTCTATAATTTTGATTTATTTTAAATATAATTCATACATTAAATGTTCTCATTAATTACAAAAACATTTCACTTTTTATTTTATAATTTTATAACATGGAAAGCAATCTACAATATATATATATATATATATATATATCTAAAGGAGAATGTATGAGAGTGAGTTAATGAGAGGCCTCCATGACCATTATCTATTTTTCTACAATTTTGATTTATTTTAAATATAAGTCATACATTAAATGTTCTCATTAATTACAAAAACTTTTTATTTTTTATTTTATAATATGGATAACAATCAATATAAATCAAATACTTATTTTAAAATGTTATATTTTTTTATCCTTTAGTAGGTTAACAATTAATATATCAATATAAAGGAGAATGTATGAGTGAGTTAATAAGAGGCCTTCATGGCCATTTATCTATTTTTCTATAATTTTGATTTATTTTAAATATAAGTCATACATTAAATATTCTCATTAATTACAAAAACATTTCATTTTTTATTTTATAATTTTATAATTTTATAACATAGATAACAATCAATATAAATTAAATACTTATTTTAAAATGTTATATTTTTTATGCTTTAGTAGACTAACAATCAATATATATATATATATATATATATATATATATATATATATATATATATATATATATATATATATATATATATATATATATAAATGAGAATGTATGAGAGTGAGTTAATGAGAGGCCTCCGGGACCATTTATCTATTTTTCTACAATTTTGATTTATTTTAATTATAAGCCATACATTAAATATTATCATTAATTACAAAAAAAATTCATTTTTTTTATAATTTTATAACATGGATAACAATCATCAATACAAATATATAAAGGAGAATGTATGAGAGTGAGTTAATGAGAGGCCTCCATGGCCATTATCTATTTTTCTACAATTTTGATTTATTTTAAATATAAGCCATACATTAAATATTCTCATTAATTACAAAAAAAATTCACTTTTTATTTTATAATTTTATAACATGGATAACAATCATCAATACAAATATATAAAGGAGAATGTATGAGAGTGAGTTAATGAGAGGCCTCCATGGCCATTATCTATTTTTCTACAATTTTGATTTATTTTAAATATAAGTCATACATTAAATATTCTCATTAATTACAAAAACATTTCATTTTTATTTTATAATTTTATAACATGGATAACAATAAATAAAAATCAAAAACATATTTTAAAATGTTATATTTTTTTATCTTTTAGTTGGCTAACAATCAATATATATATATATATATATATATATATATATATATATATCTATATATAAATGAGAATGTATGAGAGTGAGTTAATGAGAGGCCTCCATGACCATTTATCTATTTTTCTCTAATTTTGATTTATTTTAAATATAAGTCATACATTAAATGTTCTCATTAATTACAAAAACATTTCACTTTTTATTTTATAATTTTATAACATGGAAAAGAATCTACAATATATATATATATATATATATATATATATATATATATATATAAAGGAGAATGTATGAGAGTGAGTTAATGAGAGGCCTCCATGACCATTATCTATTTTTCTATAATTTTGATTTATTTTAAATATAAGCCATACATTATATGTTCTCATTAATTACAAAAACTTTTCATTTTTTATTTTATAATTTTATAACATGGATAACAATCAATATAAATCAAATACTTATTTTAAAATGTTATATTTTTGTAACGTCCCAAAAACATAATAAAGCAATACCATAAAATAAACATTCGAATTACGTAATAATCTTGTCTCTACACCATCCATAAATCATACTAAACAAAATTGACAGCGGAAGTCTCTAAATTCCACAGCCGAGAGCTATTCTATAGTGATCATAGCCAAAACTTAAAGTTACTCTATGCTTCAAGTCCTTCTTATCGCCTCCTAGTTCTTACTTGAAGAACCCTTAACATGCTTACCTGAAAATGGTTTAGTTTTGAAAGCAAGGGTTAGACCAAAAGGTCTAGTGAATTCCCTCCGAAAACAACATGTACACAATATAAAATCGTTTATAAAAATATCATCGTAAACCTTAACATAACATCAGGCATGGTACTACACTGTATATAGGATCACATAAACATTCCGCGATCGGGGCCCAGTGGGCTACCCTCTCGCCCTCAACCGGAGCCTACGCAAACTCCCCTTCCCGGAGCTTACGCAGACCCCCCCTTTCTAGTCTAAATAAGAGGAAACGAATTTCAACCTACCAGTCTGTCATACATATCCAAGGGATCATCAGATCCCGAGGATCTATCTCTGATCCTACAATGTAGACCGACTCCACATAGCACATCATTCATTTCATAAAAGCATACATCTTTCAACCTTTGTAAATCATCATTCTCAATTCCTCAAGTAACATACGTTTTCTCAAGTAAAATAGGTATTTCATGGAAAATCATGCGTAACGGTTATAAACATATCATGCTCGTAAGTAAAACCATAATCAGTTAAAATGTTCAACACGTTAAGTCGTAAAAGGTTTAGGGAACTCACCTGGATAATGCAAAAAGCACTCTTTAACTACTTCCAAGCTAATCCAAACGAACACCTAAAGGGCATTAGATTCGAATCAGATTAAACGGCTCGAACCTACTGACCAGTACACATTTTCCGGGTACCAACCTGTCCGAACACCCTAACTTCCCGGATACACACACTATCCGGATACCAAGACTTCCCGAACACATCTACTTTCCGGACACCAATCCGGACACTCTACTTCCCGGACACGGCAATCCGGACGCGAAACTTATCCGACCAAAACCACCCAGACACTAACATGAAAATCTACCAGGGAACTAGCATCCTTATCCGGACACCACCGAAGCACGAAGAACTGCCACTTTCCGGGTACTACGGATGTTCGACCAAAAAGGCTCTAAAGGTGATCATTAAGCCCATTTTCTCCCATTAATTGATTAGATAAACTTAAGGGTTCGTCCACCAACCCTAAACACCTATTTAATCCAAATTCCTACCATTAAATCGATTCACAATGATTGAGACTCTCAAAACCCACTTTTAAGAACAAAGTGATGAAAACTCAATGAATCTCTACATTCAGACTTATAAATCCAGATTGAATACGAGAGGAATACTACATCAGCAAGGAAAACGGGATTAGTAAAGATTACCTTGTTGATTTCGATTTCTGATTAGTCTCCTCCTTGATTTCCTCCCAAGAACCCTCTCCTTCTGTTTCTCTTTGTCTTAGCCGCCAACCACCACAAGCACAACAAAAGACTGATTTCTCACCAAATGGTTTGACCTAGGGATTTGTGCCCTAATCACCTTTCACCAATATACCAAAAAGACCTTCCACTTAACTTTTATTTATAACAAAAAGGCCACAAAACTTTCACATTTACCAAAGTAAACCCGGTTGTTACAACAGTCCCCCCTTAAAAGAATTCTGTCCCCGGAATTCCTTAGTGGAAGAGGTGCGGGTATCTTTCTTTCATCTCCGACTCTAACTCCCAGGTCGCCTCCGGACCCTTGTGGTGTCGCCATTGTACCTTAACCATCTTAGTCTCCCTGTTCAGTGACTTCCTTACCTTAACATCCGTGATTGCTTCGGGTTCCTCTACAAAATTCAACTTTTCGTCCACCTTAATGTCATTTAACGGAACCGCTTTTGTCACGTCGGCTAGACATTTTCTCAAGTTGGACACGTGAAACGCATTGTGGATACCTCGCAATTCTTCCGGTAGATCCAACCTATACGCCACTTCTCCAACTCGTTACGTAATCTAGAATGGTCCGATGTAACGTGGGCTTAGCTTCCCACGTTTTCCAAATCGTACCACTCCTTTCCAGGGAGACACCTTTAACAAGACATGGTCTCCGACTTGAAATTCTATGTCTTTCCGTCTCTTATCCGCATAACTCTTCTGTCGGTCGCGAGCGACCTTCAGTCTTTCACGCACCTGGACAATCTTATCTGAAGTCAGTTGCACTAACTCTGGCCCGGCTAACTGCCTTTCCCCGACTTCATTCCAACATAATGTAGTTCGACATTTCCTACCATATAGTGCCTCAAACGGCGCTGCCTTGATGCTCGAGTGATAGCTGTTATTGTAAGCGAACTCAATCAAAGGTAGATGCCTTTCCCAAGAGCCTTGGAAATCTAAAGCATAAGTTCTTAACATGTCTTCCAACGTTTGGATCATCCTCTCACTCTGACCGTCGGTCTGAGGATGATAAGCGGTACTCATCCTGATCTGCGATCCCATTTCTCTCTGTAAGCTCCTCCAAAACGTGGAGGTAAACCTGCTATCTCGGTCAGATACAATCGACGAGGGCACACCATGACGGGTTACGATCTTGTCGATGTACAACTTTGCTAACCACTCTAACGAGTAAGACTCTCGTAAAGGTAAGAAGTGTGCCGACTTTGTGAGACGATCCACAATCACCCATATAGCGTCAAAACCCTTTGGAGTCTTAGGCAAGTGGGTTACGAAGTCCATCGTAATTTGGTCCCACTTCCACATAGGTATTTCTAACGACTGGAGCTTCCTATACGGTCCTTGATGCTCAATCTTTACTCGCAAACAGGTCATACAAACTTCTACAAAATGAGCTATGTCCTTTTTCATTCCCGGTCACCAATAGTCTCGACATAGATCTCCTTACATCTTATTAGTCCTGGGGTGAATCGTGTACTTTGATTTGTGTGCTTCTTCTAAAATCTTCTTTCGGAGCTCTCCGAGTCTCGGGACCCAGATTCTCCTACTAAGACATTTCACCCCTCTACTATCTTCCATTAGTGAGGACGCTTGTCCTACCATTCTCTCCTTTTTTAGATTTTCCACTCTAAGTGCCTCTTCTTGACATTTCTTTAACTCAACAAGCAAATTGAACATCACCTCAGCCCTCATGGCTACAATACTGGGGGGTTCGCTTCGTTCTTTACGGCTCAATGCGTCCGCCACTACGTTGGCCTTACCCGGATGGTAATCGATCTTACAGTCGTAGTCGGTTAACAATTCAATCCATCTCCTTTGACGCATGTTCAACTCCTTTTGATCGAAGAGATGACACAAGCTTTTGTGATCCGTGAAGATCTAGCACTGAGTCCCATAAAGGTAATGTCGCCAAATCTTCAGAGCGAAAACCACTGCCGCTAATTCTAAATCATGCGTGGGGTACCGAGCCTCGTGATCCTTCAGCTGCCGAGAGGCATAAGCGATCACCTTACCTCGTTGCATGAGTACGCAACCCAAACGAGCTTTGATGCGTCACTGAACACTACGAAGTCATCCGAACCATCCGGTAAGGACAACACCGGAGCGCTGCTCAACATCTCCTTTAACTTTTGAAAGGCTTCGTCTTGCTTCTCTAACCAGGCGAACTTGACATTCTTCTTGGTTAAGGACGTTAATGGCGTGGCAATGCACGAAAAGTCCTTGATGAATTTCCGGTAGTAACCTGCCAGTCCGAGAAAACTCCGAACTTCTGACGGATTCTTGGGCTGCTCCCAATCTCGGATAGCTTCGATCTTAGCCGGGTCTACCATTATTCCACTCTCAGACACCACGTGGCCGAGAAACTGCACCTCTCTTAGCCAAAACTCACATTTAGAAAACTTCGCATACAGCTTCTCTCGCTTTAGCAGCTCGAGAATTGTTCGAAGGTGGCCTTCGTGCTCCTCTTCCGATTTTGAAAATATCAGAATATCATCTATGAACACTATCACGAACTTGTCTAAATAAGGTTGGCACACCCTATTCATTAGGTCCATGAATGCTGTCGGGGCGTTGGTCAGCCCTAACGGTATCACCAAAAACTCATAGTGTCCATACCTGGTTCTGAACACGGTCTTCGGTACATCCTCCTCCCTTACCTTGAGTTGGTGATAACCTGACCTCAGGTCAATCTTGGAGAAGTAATTGGCTCCTTGCATTTGATCAAACAGGTCGTCAATCCTCGGTATCGGATACTTGTTCTTGATCGTGACCTTGTTGAGCTCACGGTAGTCTATACACATCCGCATAGTACTGTCCTTCTTCTTCACGAAGAGCACAGGTGCTCCCCACGGAGATGTACTCGGTCTAACTAACCCCTTGTCTAACAACTCCTGCAACTGAGTCATCATTTCCTTCATTTCGGACGGAGCTAATCTATAAGGTGCGCGGGCAATTGGTGCAGCTCCTGGCATCAGATCAAATTTGAACTCGATCTGACGATCCGGCGGTAAACTTGTCAAATCATCCGGAAATACTTCCGGGAACTCATTTACTACACGCACATCACCCAACCCACGCTTCTCTTTCTTGGCGTCCAACACGTACGCCAAGAACCCTTGACACCCCTTCCTCAAACACTTAGTAGCCCTGATCATCGAGATAAGGCTAGTCTTCCTATCACGGCGATTTCCATAGATCACTACGGAATCCCCATCAGGTAACCGAATCCTGACCAGCTTCTTGTTACAAACGATAGTCGCTTCGTTCGCTGCTAACCAGTCCATTCCCAAAACTATGTCAAACTCTCCCATTGCCATGGGATATAATTTCATTGACACCAACCTCCCTTCTATATCTATGACACAATCCTCCACCACCTCCTTAACGTATACCCATCTATCATTGGCGGTTTCCACCTCTAGTGCTCTCTCCAGACGTCTAGGCCTTACCCCCAAACATTTCATAAAAGCATGTGATACAAAAGAGCGATTCGCTCCCGAATCAAATAACACCTTGGCACACAGAGAGTTCACTAGGAATGTACCTGCCACAACATCATAAGCTTCCTCCGCCTCCTCTGCAGTTATGCGGAACGCACGTCCCTTCGAACACGCCGGTTCTGCTCCCTTGTCATTTCTTCCGTTCCCTTGTCGTTCACCAAACTGGGCTGGTCCCCCTTTCTTCAGCTGAGGGCAATCATTACGCATTTGGCCAGTAGCTCCACATTGGTAACAAGATTTTCCAGTCCCCGGACAATCCCTTGACAAATGACCGGGCAAGCCGCACCGGTAGCATGAGTTTGAACCTGCCATGCATTCTCCCCGGTGCACCTTGTTACACTTCGAACACTTTTGCCCAGCGACATCCTTGCTAACACGGTTGCCTGGTCGGAACATTTTCCCTCATCTTGAGTCGTTACCCGGACCATCCCATTTGCGCTTCTCCCCACCCTTCTCAGTCGTTTGACGGTTCTTTTCTTTCTCAATCAGCTCGGCCGTATTGATGGCCACCTGAAAAGTAGTCGGGTTTCTAGTCAGAACCAATTCACGAATACTGTTCTTCAACCCATGGATGAATCGTTCTACCCGACGCTCTTCTGTCGGCACATACAAATCAGCAAATCGGGACATCTCAATGAACTTAGAAGTATACTCCCGCACCGTCATCCCTCCCTGATCCAGACCCAGAAACTCTTCTTCCAACTTCTTCATTGCCGCGAGTGGACAGAATTGAGCTTTAAACCTGTCCACAAACATTTCCCACATCATCCCCTTAGCCATTGTCGAACCCTTTCCCCAGTCTCAGCCTCCCACCAGTACACTGCATCAGATTTCAACATGGACAGAGCAAACATTACTCTATCCCCATCAGTGCATTTGCATGTATCGAAGACCAGTTCCATTTCCTTCACCCATTTCATTGCCAAGATAGGGTCATACTCGCCCTTAAAAGTAGGGGGCTTTCATGAGGCAAAGGCCTTGTAACTGCACCCCTTAGCTGCTAACTCATTCATCACTTGAGGGTTTGAGTTCAAGTGACTCCCAGTACCGGTCACTAGTGGACTGGACAGTTCCACGCTTTCCCGGTTCTCACTTGCTTCTTTGCTTCCCGAAGCTGACTCATTCTACTTAGTGAGGAGGGCCTGCAAGGTCTCTTGAATCTTACCCAATTCAGCAGCTAGGTTCTCTCGAGTGACAAAAGTAGATCCGCGGCCACGACCCCGTCCCCTTGGCTGAGTTACCCTCCTTGCAGAAGCTGAACTCTCCTGAAGGGAGTCTTCTTGATGAACGGGGGCTTCCACACTCCTCGTTCTTATAGTTGCACGAGTCGTTCTCAGGTTAGGGTTTCCCCCATCCCCAGCCACTTGGGTGGCGGCCCGGCGGGGTGTTCTTCCTCGACCTCTTCCACGACCCCTACCTCTTCCCTTTCCCCGGGTAACAGTTGCCCTCGCCGGTTCCACCGGTCCATTCTCTAGTACCTCTTCATCTTGATTCCTTGGCACAGCAGTTGCCGACCTACTCCTCAAAGTTCTCCCAGCAATTTCGCTAATGCTGAAAGAAGACAACAATTAACCCTTGCTAAACATGACACAACAAATTTGCTATAAAAGGTAATTTAAGCACGCACATGTACCTGTAAGTTCATAATTACACTGGCTAGGTGCAATCCCAAACTTACCTTACACACTTGTCCTTGGCACCTTATTTCCTAGCGCATTTTAGTGATCGTTCCTAGAGGCAATCCTATGTCTCGGCTGTGTTCCTCATCTTACAGTTTAAGTTTAGGCCCGACTGGTCACCTAAATCCCTTAAACTAAGGCTCTGATACCATTTGTAACGTCCCAAAAACATAATCAAGCAATACCATAAAATAAACATTCGAATTACGTAATAATCTTGTCTTTACACCATCCATAAATCATACTAAACAAAATTGACAGCGGAAGTCTCTAAATTCCACAGCCGAGAGCTATTCTATAGTGATCATAGCCAAAACTTGAAGTTACTCTATGCTTCAAGTCCTTCTTATCGCCTCCTAGTTCTTACTTGAATAACCCTTAACATGTTTACCTGAAAATGGTTTAGTTTTGAAAGCGAGGGTTAGACCAAAAGGTCTACTGAATTCCCTCCGAAAACAACATGTACACAGTATAAAATCGTTTATAAAAATATCATCGTAAACCTTAACATAACATCAGGCATGGTACTACACTGCATATAGGATCACATAAACATTCCGCGATCGGGGCCCAGTAGGCTACCCTCTCGCCCTCAACCGGAGCCTACGCAAACTCCCCTTCCCGGAGCTTACGCAGACCCCCCCCCTTTCTACTCGAAATAGGAGGAAACGAATTCCAACCTACCAGTCTGTCATACATATCCAAGGGATCATCAGATCTCGAGGATCTATCTCTGATCCCACAGTGTAGACCGACTCCACATAGCACATCATTCATTTCATAAAAGCATACATCTTTCAACCTTTGTAAATCATCATTCTCAATTCCTCAAGTAACATACGTTTTCTCAAGTAAAACAGGTATTTCATGGAAAATCATGCGTAACGGTTATAAACATTTCATGCTCGTAAGTAAAACCATAATCAGTTAAAATGTTCAACACGTTAAGTCGTAAAAGGTTTAGGGAACTCACCTGGATAATGCGGAAAGCACTCTTTAACTACTTCCAAGCTAATCCAGACGAACACCTAAAGGGCATTAGATTCGAATCAGATTAAACGGCTCGAACCTACTGACCAGTACACATTTTCCGGGTACCAACCTGTCCGGACACCCTAACTTCCCGGATACCCACACTATCCGGATTCCAAGACTTCCCGGACACATCTACTTTCCGGACACCAATCCAGACACTCTACTTCCCAGACACGGTAATCCGGCCGCGAGACTTATCCGGCCAAAACCACCCGAACACTAACATGAAAATCTACCCAGGAACTAGCATCCTTATCCGGACACCACCGAAGCACTGCCACTTTCCGGGTACTACGGCTGTTCGACAAAAAAGGCTCTAAAAGTGATCATTAAGCCCATTTTCTGCCATTAATTGATTAGATAAACTTAAGGGTTCGTCCACCAACCCTAAACACCTATTTAATCCACATTCCTACCATTAAATCTATTAACAATGATTGAGACACTCAAAACCCACTTTTAAGAACAAAGTGATGAAAACTCAATGAATCTCTACATTCAGACTTATAAATCCAGATTGAATACGAGAGGAATACTACATCAGCAAGGAAAACGGGATTAGTAAAGATTACCTTGTTGATTTCGATTTCTGATTAGTCTCCTCCTTGATTTCCTCCCAAGAACACTCTCCTTCTCTTTCTCTTTGTCTTAGCCGCCAACCACCACAAGCACAACGAAAGACTGATTTCTCACCAAATGGTTTGACCTAGGGATTTGTGCCCTAATCACCTTTCACCAATATACCAAAAAGACCTTCAACTTAACTTTTATTTATCACAAAAAGGCCACAAAACTTTCACATTTACCAAAGTAAACCCGGTTGTTACAAATTTTTTATCCTTTAGTAGGTTAACAATTAATATATCAATATAAAGGAGAATGTATGAGTGAGTTAATAAGAGGCATCCATGGCCATTTATCTATTTTCTACAATTTTGATTTATTTTAAATACAAGCTATACATTAAATGTTCTCATTAATTACAAAAACTTTTCATTTTTTATTTTATAATTTTATAACATGGATAACTGATAAATCAAGTAACAATGCTTAAACCATAAAGATCAATAGATTTAGAGGAGAATCAATAATATATGAGTTTTGCCCTGATTCTCTCTTGGAGGCCACACACACACACACTTGGTAGCTAGACACAAATGACCTCACTCCTCACAAACCCTACAAATTGGGTATTTATACCTTTAACCAAACCTAGCTATTTTGTTGACTTTGACTAATATTGACTAATTACAATTAGTCATAAATCTTGGATACATTGTGTACTAACAATCTCCCCCTATGGATTCAAGATTTAGAAAAATTATGACGATAGTCTTCAGCTCTTTAATCTTCAGATAGACTTTATCTTCAAGAATCCACTTTGGCGACTATAATCTTCATTTAGGCTCTTTAAAGTCAAATAGTCAACAAGTCTTGAAACACGAACTTCAAATCTGTGTAGCGTTGATCAAGGTCTTCAAAACAAAATCTTTATATCTTCGAAACTTCGTATCACTGATCTTTGCAGCTTTGACTTTTGGCAACTTCTTCAGTCTTTGAACAATGAATGGGATTTGAGGTTTTAACGGGCTTTGAGCTTTAAAACATTCTTGATTTATCTTTAAGCACGAACTGTCTTTGTATCTTCAGACATTTCATCTTCTTGAACTTCTTGAATTGCCTTTCTTTGACATTGGCAAATATCTCTTTGACTCTCGGAAATTGAAATAGTCGAATTATCTCCCTCTTTTCTTCTGTTTGATATTTCTCCCCCTTTTTGATGATTGTGAGCATCATGATCATCAAAATTCTTTACGATTTCAGCAGTCTTTGAATACCAGAAACAATCTCCTCCTTTTGATCTGTTCAACCGTCAATTCCAGAAAAATGTTTATCCGAATCTTTTCAAATTCAGATAGCATGAATGTGGTAACCCTGAAACAACGGATGAATCAGTTAAAATGCCTGTAAGTTGCACAAAGCCACTTAGTACAACGAATGCACTTTGGAAAGGAGCTTTTTGATGTTCACTCCTCCAGGGCTTCCATTCAATCATCGAAAAGCACTAAGGAATTTCTATGAACGTTATGACAAGAAAACATATTCCTTGTGTGTACATGCAAGTGTAGAATCGATTGAAGCAACTTATGCTTGATATTAGTTAGGCTCAAATTGTGTAAACTGTTGAGACAGCAACAAGTTTTCCACGGACTCAATGTGCATGATTAAAGTGCGAAGGTGGGGCAAACTTCCTTCTTTTCAATATCCAAACCTTCCGAGTGAAGATTAGGTAGATAATATGCTGCATCCCCAAGAAAATTGAAACATTTCTTTGTTGAGAAAGAAATGAATAGCTGGTGGGGTTAATGCAAGAGTTGGCATGGGCTAATTGCCTGTTTCAATGATGGTCACCAAAGAATGTGAACCAATCAGTAATGTGGCTGCCCGGCTCAGAAAGTGGTTGGGGCAGAGTTCTCTTATTCCTTTAACTCTGTTCTAACACCCTCTTTCTGTTTTTAATCAGCTCACTGCTAACCAAACTCTCTTTTTCATTTTACCTCAGCACAATGAGATTACTCAACCGGATGAGTTATCTCCCCCACTCTTTGATTTCGACCCCTCACCCCTCAATCACTCAAGGATAACTTCTTGGGTAGGAAACACTGGTTAACGTGGATCCATAGAAGTTATTTTAAGCTCTCACACTGATTCCCATGAAATGTTGTCCTAAAAGATATGTTGCTCAACAGTTTAGCTTGAACAAATAAATCTCAGCTTTTTGGATAACATTGTCGTCAAAATGTATGCTCCTAAAAAATATTCATGAAATATTTGAGCATTTGAACGTTGAAGATTTCTCAAAACAAGAATATTGAATGAATGAAATGAATTCGAAAGACTTGTTTGAGAATCTGACAATGTATCAATCAGATCAACTATGAAAGATATTCATTAACGGGTAGGGTATCAAAGAATTGAATCTTTTGTTTATATGAACAAATATAAACAATCTTGAATGAAACGGTTATGCTCTTACGCTGAAATGAATACGATGCTCAACAAACTTTGAATTACAAACGGGAGTATTACCATCGAAAGTTGTTTCATTTTGAGACATGGTAATAACAAAGTCAAAAAGAAGCTGAACCGGTGTGTATGAATACTTGAAAGTATAGATAAGACAATACGCAAGTATAATCTTTGGAAACACACGGTCAGAAATAATTGTATAACTACCCGAGATATACATGAAAAACATTTAAAATCACACTTCTAGAATTAGAGAAGTGGTTTGAACATTTAAGAACAAGTTTTTCATGCTTGAAAGTCGTTCTTCTTTCAAACAATCTCAGATTGAGTTCAGAAGATACTTACAATCAAATGTATCAGCTCCCCCTCAAATTATGATCGACTGATTTAAAATCGGATAAGCTCCCCCTCAAAATCTGCAAAGATCTTAATTTGACAAAATTAGCACATGTAGCAACAAAGTCTTTTTTTTTATTATTATTATTATTTTTTTTTTTTTTTTTAAGATTAAGTACGAGTCCTTATCTGATATGATCAGAAGTCAAGCACATTGAAAGCTCGGGTTCTAAACTGAAGTGTTTAGAAGCCAAAAACATCATTGAAGTGCGGGTTCTGAACTGAATTATTCAGAAACCTTAATCTCTTTGAAAAACGGGTTCTGAACTGAAGTATTCAGAAACCATTAGCATTGTGTATGCTCCCCCTATAAAGAAGCATAACAAGATATGTCAATAAGCACAAAATATATCAACAAATATAAAATCTCTCCCCCTGAAATTATGCAAGTAGTTCAGCATAGGTACTCTTCTTCAAATCTGCACAGTTCTCTTTTGTTTCCCAGTCATGTGTTTGGTATAGTTATGACAATCAGCACCACACATGATAAACCTACAAAACAGATTAAATAGATTTTGGTACCCAAAGGAACATGGGTCCTGGCTTGTGAGGTGCAGTTCGATTTGAAGAAATATTGTAAGTACCATACCAGTACTGAACATTTTCTTTCTTAACAAAATTATGCGTTCCACAATAAGAACAACATATGTGCTTTTGTGCTAACCTAATCAAATGATTTGCAGAATATATAGGATTAGATTTAACAAAAGACTTACCTTTCGGAGCATTGTTCTTCTTGTTCACCGTAGGTGGAGGAACATATGGCTTTGGGACATCTCTTTCAGGTGAAGATCCTTTCACTTTCCAAACCATCTTAACAGGCTTAAAGATAGGAATATCTGAACTTATAGCAGCATGGTTGTAGAAAAGATTAGAAGGGCGCATCTAATCCTTTGAAGAAGTGCTTGATTTGACGGACTTTGCCGAAGAAAGATGTTCATGAATTGAACCAGAAGCAGTCTTGAATGAACAATCTGAAGCAGTTGAATCATCATACGGCGATTGAACAATAGTATCGGCACTAGATTGTTCAGATAATTCAACGATGTTAATTGCTTCCAGTCTCTGAACCTTGTCGGACAGAACATTCCTTTCCCGAGAAATCAAATCAAACTTCTTCTGTAGATCAGATTTGATCTTCTGCTCTTTCATAGCTTCCGTTACTAAAGCAGACAATCTCCTTGTTAACTTTGAGATTTCAGCCTTAAGGATGTTTCTTTCTTCATCAAAACTTTTCTCAGAAATGTCTTTAAAAATTTTCATATTCTTCTTTTGAAAGCTTTGCTTTTCTTGTTCAAAAACATTCTGCTTTTTAACGAACTCTGTTCTCTCTTTTTCTAAAACTTTTTCCATTTCAGAAAATTTCATGGAAAACTCTCTATTCTTTGCTTCAAAAGATTTGCGTTCAGTTTCAAAAATAGCTTTCTCTTTCTCAAACTGTTCACGCTCAAGAATCAAAACTTTCTCAAAATCAGAAATTTGTTTTGAAAGTTTGATACTTTTTAGTTCAATACTTTTCTTTTCTTCAAAACATTTTGTTGAAAAAACAGAAAATTTCTTTTCAAACTTTCCTCTTTCACTTGCAAAAATTGTTCTTTCTTTTTGAATATCATCTCTTTCTTTTTCAAATTCTTCTCTTTCCTTTCTCATCACTTGTTCAAGATCAGATATTTTCTTTGTTAGCTCAGCGTTCTTTTCCTCTAAAGAAAGCATGAGATTTGCTTTAGATTCACAATCACACTTCTTCACACCAACTTGTGTTTTCAGATACTCAAATGTATTTATATAACCTTCAATAAGTTTATTTTGTTCTGCAATTTGAGCCATATATTTAGAATTATCGCTCTGAATTAGGCTAGCTCTTATACTTTCTTTTTCAAGTTCCTTTTCTAAATGATTTATCTTCTGAGAATCACTCAACCAACTTGGATATTTCGACATTGTTACCTGAAATGTTAAAATCAAAGATCGTTAACAGATACTTCGTGAGAAGTAGAATTTGTGCGCTTGTGCGATAAGAGAAAACACGATTAAAGTCAGAAAATTTTTCAGAAATAAAATTTGAAAAACAAATTGTAAATTTGTCTCCAAAAATTAATTCCGAAAAATTAATGCGGAAAACTGGACTTTAAATCGATAAACCTGCAAAACACGAGAAAAATATATCAGTTATGATTAATTGTAGGTAGAAACTGATAAAATCGACGAAAAATGAAAAATAATGAAAAATAAGGACTAAAACTGACAAAATCCTAAAGTTAAAAACTAAAAGGACTCAATTTCACAAAAAGAAATTGAAACTTAAAGACTCAAGGGACTAAAAATATAAAATTCTAAAACATAACAACTCTAGGGACTAATATTGTAAAAATGTAAAAGTTAAAACTACAGGGGCTGTAAATGACACAAACTTAAACTAACTACAGGGACTAAAATTGACAGAAATTAAAACTTGAAGTCTAGGGACCAAAACTGACAAAACCTAAAACTAGTAGTCCAGGGACCAAAAGTGACAAACTTTAAAACCTATACTACAGTTCATCATCAACTTAACCACGATCTGGACTTGCGATATGATAAAGTTGCGATATGAGGGTTGCGATATGATAAAGTTGCGATATGGGGGTTGCGATATGAGGGTTGCGATATGACAACCAAGCTTGCGACACAGATGAACACCGGCGACTTTCTGCAGATTCCGGCGAAAGAAAACCCAGATTCTGGCGACGACTTTCAGGCCACTTATCTTGTTGATTTCTCGATGGTTTTCGATTCTGAAAGATGCTGGATGATCGAAATTGACACAAAAACGAATCTGTGGTCTCAAAAACGATTAAAACATTCAAAATACATGGATCGATTGTTATCTTCTTAAAGAAAAAGAAGAAACCCTCGATGAACATGAACTCACAGAAATGTTTACGTTTTTCACATCTGATGAAAGCAAATCGATCGAAATTAATAAAGCAACAGATCTGTAAAACACAACCTAGATTAAAAACACATTAAAATCAAACTCGATCTTCTGTCGAAACCCAGAAAAGTTTTTCTCAAAAACAATTACTGAGTTTATGGTGTTATATCAATGTGAGATGAAGATTTGTCTGAAATTACTCCCCAAATCAACTTGTGATAGTTGAACAAAATCAAATCTCATCCACAAATGATAATCAAATATAGCTTTTCATGAGGCCTTCGAAGAAAACAATATATAAACACTGTTCATATGAAAAAAAAATTAAAAAACAGATTTTTGATGCAAGCAAAAACAACTTGATTGATTTAATTGATTTAGAATGATTGAGCAAAGATTGATTCAACAAAACAATCATAGATCCAATCCAAAAATTCCCAAATACTTGCCAATCTCTAAGAAAAACTTTAAAACTCAAAAACTTTTCAATTTCTCAAAAATTGATAAAAATCACTGGATTGATGCACAAAATCAACTCTGTTAGGCTCTGATACCAATTGAGAGTTTTCAAGTAACAATGATTAAACCATTAAAACCCTTGAATTAGATTGAGAAATTTAGAAGATAAAAATTAGGAACAAAATCTGTCAGGATCGGATCTTAACAAGACTAATAATACCTAGAATTCAGAATTAAAGAATCTGCGGAATAGAACTTTAATTCTCACAATCAATGAACAATATATCAGAAAACACACAACTGTTTGTATTCACTAATTCAACTCACAAGCTTACAACCAAACCTCAATCTTGATGAACAGGCTCAATCAAGACGACTTCTACTTCTCTAGAAATAGGGTTCTAAACCTTAAGGTTAATTCTCTCTAAACAAAATCGAATTGTATCTCACGTATATATCTCACTATTAGCTATCTATCAACAACTATTTATACACAATAAGTACAAGATAACTATCAAAAATAAATTGATCTTCTGAATCTTCTTTAAGCATATCTTCATTCATTCCACTTTTATCTCCAAAATCTTCGCATTCCAACCTTGTCACATCAGCAGTATTAATCTTCATTCAGCATGAGCAGTACTAATATTCTCCAGCAGCACTAATTCATTTCAGCAGTATTAACTCATTCCAGCAGCATTAACTTGTTCCAGCAGTACTAACTTGACTAGCAGTACTAACCTTGTTCCAGCAGCATTAATGTATCAGCAGTACTAACAATGATCTAGCAGTATTAACTTTGTCTTGCAGTAGTAACCATTGCATAAGCAGTACTAACTTTGATCTGGCAGCACTAATGTTGTTCTGGCAGTACTAACCTTGCTTAGCAAATCTTCAGTTCCCAACAATCTCCCCCTAACTTGACTTTTAGAAAGAGAAGTCAAGTTCTTCAGATGATGATGCTTCCAAAACTTAGTCTTGAACACACAAGTCATGATTCAATCCCAAACTTTGATTTAAGATCCTTCTTACCAGGTATCTTGCCATCTTAGAATCTTTGTTACTCACCAACTTAGTTTTTAGCATTCCTTTCAACCTTGTCATGCTGTGCTCGTATATTTTATCCACCAAATAATACTCATGATATGCATAGTCAAGTGTTATGACATACACACCACAATTTTCAAAAAGCATCCAGTTGGTAACAGTTTGAAATTGCCTTTCTGTCAAATACTTAACTGCTTCTGTATTGAACATTAGACACAAATATTCAAGTACCATTTTGGTGATGGACATTCCATTCTCAGTCAGCATATTTCCATAAAGCTTCATTCCCACCTTGAACATCTCTTCCAAATCTGATCTAGAGCACATCCTTAAAAGTCTTCCCCGTGTAGAACTGACCTCAAACTTCCCATCTGCTCTTTTTACTCTAATGTACTCCTTTCTCTGATCTTTCAAAGTATCCCAGAAGATGATTTCAGGAGCCATAGAAGCTAATGGTTTAACTTTGATAGGACTAGAATCAACCACAGTAATATACATATCACATTGAGTATTTGTTGGTGATTGTACATTGCTTGGTTGACCTGATGGAGTTGCCACTTCTTCTTCAGCAACTTTATGATCAGCTTTCTCTTTCACAACTTCCTCCTTAGCTTCTTCTACACTGGGTTCCACCCTAGGCTTCTTTACAACTTTCTTCTTTGACGCTATAGACTTTGGTCTTGGTCTTTTGTTTGACATCATCTTGGTTCTTTTGAGTGTTTTAACAGCTTCAGGAATGGTTTCAGCTGTTTCCTTTGTTTCTGCTGCTTCAGGAATGGTTTCTGCTGCCTTATGTTTTTCAGCAGCATTAACCATTTCTGCTGCTTGAATGGTTTCTGCTGCTTTTTGACTAGCAGCATTAACCATTTCTGCTGCTTTTTCTGTTACTGCTTCTTTTAAAATCTTTGATACTGCTGCTTTCACCATCTCAAATACCTCTGCTTTAATCTCAGATTTAGTTACTGTAGAAACAGATACTGCTTCCTTCTCACTGTCAGATACTGCTGCATCAACAAGACTATGTATAATTTCAGTTACTTCTGCTTCAATCTCAGATACTGCAGCATTAACTGTTTCTACTGCTTTTTCTGTGGTTTCTGCTGCTTCAGTTACTGCTGCTTTCTAACTTTCTGCTTCCTTTACAACTTCTGCAACCTGCTCAGCCTCCCCCTAAACTTTATGCTCATTCTCCCCCTCAACCTTTGCATCCTCCATGTTTAGTTCAGTTTCTAACTCCCCCTTTTTGGAAGCATCAGTGGTTGATCTTCTCCTTCTCAGAACATACTGAGCTTTCTTTCTTCTTTGCAGCAACTTGGTGATCATCTTCTTATTTTTCTCTATCTTGGTGTGTTGATAAAGAATCACCTTTTTAAGCTCATCAATCTCCTTCTGCTGATTTATAACATCAATGTTGATGTTGGCAATGGTTTCCATCAATTCCTCATAAGTATATATATCCTCACCCTGTTTAGGAGTGTTTACCTCCGTTAAAGGATCACTGGAAATTTTAGTAGGTGTCTTTTGCCTAGCAAAAGCACTGCCTACTCCCATGGTTTCTTGGCGCCTGGGTCCTCTGAATGTTTTCACATTCTGAGTTGCTGTGGGGAAGGTCTTATTGATGTTACCACTGTCCTTCTCTTTGCTAGCAGAAGTAGTGGCAGCCTTGCAGCCCACATGCTCATCCTTCTCTTTAGAGAGCACCTTCTTGGGGTTGGGAGACACCCCTGTGGTTACCCTTTTGATATTCTCTATTGGAGAATGCTCCAATAGAGGGCTTGTAGGCTTTGGGCTTTTAGGAGATACACCAAGGGAAGGAACCTTGTGTACCTTTCTTCTTTCAAACTTCTTGGTGATTTTGGGAGTGGGTCTTAAAAGAATGGACTGTGGGATGTCTTTGGTGATGGAAGGTTGGGATTGGTCATCAGTGGGTGTGTCTAATGGGGGCCTTGACCCTGATGCCATACCTTCAGTGGTGTGGGACACAACCATCATTGTAGAGAACAATGGTGTGTCAACTCCTTCAGAGTCCCTAGGAATTCTTCTCATATTTGAGAAAACCTTCCCTTTAGGGGGTTTTGGCACATATACCTCAGCAGACTGAGGTAAATCCGTCAATTCATGGTTAATTACTTCTTGGACAAACCTGGGATACATGTAAAATTTCTTTTTGGATTCTAGGTTTGCCACAAGATCATTAAAAATCATTGCTGAAAAATTGAACTTTCTGGCAGTGGTTAAGCAGACCAAGGCATAAGCAATGGTACTGCTAAACTCATTCCATCCAGTTGTTTTCTTTGGAATACAGTGCATAAGAGTATGAACAAGAAATCGCCATTGGGTGTAGAATTTTGACTTGAAGAATTTAAAAACGCCAATGGGACCTTCATACCCCATTCTTGGTAAGGTCGAGAAAAGTTCATCATTAGATAGATAGGTTATACCTGAGGCATCATCTAAGTGAAGAGTGATGCGAATAACCTCCTCTGTGACCTTCAAGGGTTTGTCACAAATCCTTGTTCGAATGATTTTCTGCCCATCTTCGAAAATAACAGCGGCATTCTCCCAAAATTGCTTTTGATGCTCGATATATATGGTTGGGCACACTGTTAGGGCATGAGAGATGTGTGAGGACTTGAGAAAATCCACAATATCATGAAATCCTGCGGCCTGCTTCGGCTTCTGAAGCATCGCAATCTCATTGTGCTCATCGACAAACTCCATTGTCGTCATTCTTCCTGAGGATTTGGATAGAAAACACAGAGATTCTAGGGAGAAAAGGTTAGAAAGAGATGAATTGAATGCAAAAAGACGTTATGAACTTTGGCGGGCTGAAAGAGTATTTATAGCAGTATTAGCCCTGATTTTCTTTAAAAGCAGTATTAACAACTTAGCAGTATTAACGACTAAGCAGTATTAACTACTAAGCAGTATTAACTTCAAAGCAGTATTAACTACTAAGCAGTATTAACTTCAAAGCAGTATTAACTTCAAATTGGCAGTAGAAAATATGTACTAGCAGTAGAAACTCTGCACTGGCAGTAGTAACTATACTTACACTTTGCAGCACTTGTCCATCTTACCTTTTGACATATCACCTTTACCACTTATCTTACCTCCTTCAGAATTATTCCCAAAAGCAACACGTCCTCCATCAATTCTTTTGAAATTCTTGAGGCAGGCCATGTTACCTGTCATGTGCCTGGAGCAACCACTATCAACATGTCAGATGCTCTTCCCCTTAAGCTGTTGGTTGCCCTGCACATCAGATAAATCAGTTAGTTTTATTGGGAACCCAAGCCGAAGTGGTCTTGGGTCTCCCTTGCTCATCAAAGTACTTGCACTGGGTTTTGATGAGATTTTCAAACTTAGGTACTGCAGTACTGGAGAACTTTGTCAATATGATTGGTCTAGCAGCACAAAAACCAGAAGCAGTATTAACCTTAGAAGAAGTACTAACAGAGTTAGCAGCACTAGCAGAGTTAGCAGCACTAACAGAGTTAGCAGCACTAACAGAGTTAGCAGCACTAACAGAGTTAGCAGCACTAACACTGCTAGCAGCAGTATTGGCAGTAGTATTGCTTCTAGCAGCACTATCCTTGTCAGCAGTACTATCTGAGGTATCTGTACTAACATTAGTGCTTTTGGGGACCCATATATTGACACATTCCTTTTCAGTCTGTTTTCTCATGTGGCTTTTGGATTTAGCTTGTTTCTTAGCCACATTATTCCTTGCAGGCTTCCTATAACAAGAAGATTTTTGAAAACTTTTCTTTTGGTTAATAGGATTGAAATAACAGTATTTGGCAAGATGATTCAATTTGCCACAAATAAAACAAGGTTTTGGTCTGTTAATCCTTTGCAGATCAACTCCTTGCTGTTGTGCCCACTGGTTATTCCAATTTCTTTGATTTCCCCTCTTTTTATCATGTTTTTGGGGCTTATTCTCTTGAGAGTTATTGCAAGCAAGAACAATGTTCACAAGTTTTAGAGTTCACAACAGTGGTCTGTGTATAATGAACTCCCTTTCCCTTTTCAGTCCTTTTCATCTCATTGTTCTTAACACATGGACTTACACATTCCTCATCAGATCCTTCTTTTTCAGTCTTCTCCTCAACAACTACTTCATCTAATGGATCTACTTCAGTGGCTCCTTTAGGTAAGTCCTTCCTATCCTTGGTTTCTAATAGGTCTGACTTAGGAGGGATGTAGTTGTTATTGTAGGGTGGGGGTGTGGCATTGTACCCTATGCCTGGTTTCAACTTACTATGGATTTGAGAGTTGATTATGTTGTCCATGACTTTAGAGGCACAAGAAAACTTTTCTACATCAAGTTTAACTTTCTCAAGCTCTCCTTTTAGTTTCTCACACTCTTCCCTGGATTCTTTAAGCTGGAACTCTAGACCACCCTTTTCCCATTTCCAGTAGTTTGTATTATAGGAGTGTTGAAGTTCATTGGCTTGAAAAGCCCTAATCTGTTCTTCAAACTTCTCAACAATTACTACATAGTCTTTTCTGTCCTTTTCTAATCTCTTAAGGTCATCACACATTCCCTGATTGTGATCTCTATACCTTTTAACAGTGTCTATACAAGCTTGAGTACAGAGATTAGATTTTACCTCAGTGGGAAGATCTGAAACTTCAGCCATAAGTGCTTGATTTTGGATGGCCTCTTCTGCTTGATCACTCCAATCAAATCCCATTCCTTGTTGAGAGTCAATAGAATTGTCCATAATAATTGTAGAATTCTAAGGAACACAGGCTCTGATACCACTTGTCAGGATCGAATCTTAACAAGACTAATAATACCTAGAATTCAGAATTAAAGAATCTGCGGAATAGAACTTTAATTCTCACAATCAATGAACAATATATCAGAAAACACACAGCTGTTTGTATTCACTAATTCAACTCACAAGCTTACAACCAAACCTCAATCTTGATGAACAGGCTCAATCAAGACGACTTCTACTTCTCTAGAAATAGGGTTCTAAACCTTGAGGTTAATTCTCTCTAAACAAAATCGAATTGTATCTCACGTATATATCTCACTATTAGCTATCTATCAACAACTATTTATACACAATAAGTACAAGATAACTATCAAAAATAAATTGATCTTCTGAATCTTCTTTAAGCATATCTTCATTCATTCCACTTTTATCTCCAAAATCTTCGCATTCCAACCTTGTCACATCAGCAGTATTAATCTTCATTCAGCATGAGCAGTACTAATATTCTCCAGCAGCACTAATTCATTTCAGCAGTATTAACTCATTCCAGCAGCATTAACTTGTTCCAGCAGTACTAACTTGACTAGCAGTACTAACCTTGTTCCAGCAGCATTAATGTATCAGCAGTACTAACAATGATCTAGCAGTATTAACTTTGTCTTGCAGTAGTAACCATTGCATAAGCAGTACTAACTTTGATCTGGCAGTACTAATGTTGTTCTGGCAGTACTAACCTTGCTTAGCAAATCTTCAGTTCCCAACAAAATCTCTCTTGGAGGCCACTCTCTAAAACACACACACACACACACACACTTAATTGGTAGCTATTCTCAAATGACCTCTCACACACACAAACCCTACAATTAGGTTTATATACCATTGACCAACACTAGCTAATTTGTTGACTTTGACTAATATTGACTAATTACAATTTGTCATAAATCTTGGATACATTGTGTACTAACAATAACAATCAATATATATATATATATATAAAGGAGAATGTATGAGACTAAGTTAATGAGAGGCCTCCATGGCCATTTTTCTATTTTTCTACAATTTTGATTTATTTTAAATATAAGCCATACATTAAATGTTCTCATTAATTACAAAAAAATTTCATTTTTTATTGTATAATTTTATAACATGGATAACAATCAATATAAATCAAATATTTATTTTAAAATATTATATTTTTTTATCCTTTAGTAGGCTAACAATCAATATATATATATATATATATATATATATATATATATATATATATATATATATATATATATATATATATATATATATATATATATATATATAAATGAGAATGTATGAGAGTGAGTTAATGATAGGCCTCCATGGCCTTTTATCTTTTTTGTTATAATTTTGATTTATTTTTAATTGATTTCAACTCATTAAATGCTTAAACTTTTTATTTTCTTTTGTAATTTAAATTAAAAATCATTAACCAATATATATTTATTATTATATAAAATATTATTTTTCTTGCATTTTTAATTATACAATGAATCCAACATTTTTCATATAGTCCATTTCATGTAGAAACTTATGCTATTTTGAAAACTGTGAAACCCACCTTACAACCATAGATCAATATTATCTACGGCTAAGATGAAATTGACTTATTTATGAAAATAATAATTTTTTTATTATTTTTAATGCACCGAAATTAGGATTGGAGGGTATCTAGGTAATTTCATCTCATATTTCAAATAAGGAAACTGCATCTCCTATTTTCCAGCCACGACAGAGAATGGATATGGATACCCTCCCTATTATCCATGGAGATGAATACCCTCCCACCAAACCTAGAAGATTATTCCGGTCACCGGTCACCGTCATCGTCGTTCATCTCCGTTCATCACCGTGTCATATCGGTTTCATCTCCGTTCATCGCCGTGATATCTCGGTTTCATCTCCGTTCAGCGCCATGTCATATCGGTTTCATCTCCTCTCATCGTCGTTCATCTCCGTAAGATTGTTCCGGTCACCGGTCATCGTCGGTTTCATCTCCGTTCATCGCCGTGACATCTCGGTTTCATCTCCGTTCATCGCCGTGTCATATCGGTTTCATCTCCTCTCATCGTCGTTTATCTCCGTTCATCGCCGTGAACGGGAACAAAACGGCCGGTGGTAGTGGGGAAGAGAGCGGCGGTTATTGGTGATGGCTGAAGATGATGGCGGCGCCTGGTGGTTCTCGATGGTGGGGCAAACGTGAGAGGATAGAGAAGAGAGAAGGAAAAGGTTAAAGAATATGGCGGCGGCTGTATACGGCGGTGACGGGATGTCATCGCAGATCGTGGTGGTCGGTTACGTGGGTTTTCTAGATGAAAAACGGAAGCGAACGACGACCGGATAGGAGAAGATGGAGAATCGAGAGGAGAGTGTGACGGGTTATGATGGTGGTTGGCGGCTACCGTTTACGGAGGTGAAGTCGCCGACCGGAGAGGAGAAGATGGAGAATCAAGAGGAGAGTGTGACGGGTCATGAAGCCAAATTTACAAAATCATGAAGCTAGGTATGGTTTGTACGAGTTTGTACAAACTACCTGGTTTGTATTTGATACCTAGCCTATATATATATAATTACATATTTAGTACCTATATTTTCGTGGTTTTAACAAACACAAGGAAAAGCAAGAAAAATTACAAAAAGAGGATAAAAGCATGATTGGACGAAACTACCCCTGGCACTAACGGACCAAATAGACGGGGTTAGTGACCAGGGACTACATTTGAAGCAAAATCGTATAACTCAGGGACCACTATTTGAGATATTGAAGTTTAGGTACCTCTTTCAAAGAAATCAGATAACCACAGGGACCAAAAATGCAATTTACTCTAATTTAAATTAAAAATCATTAACCAATATATATTTATTATTATATAAAATATTATTTACCTTGCATTTTTAATTATACAATGAATCCAACATTTTTTATTCAAATTTATAAACTTATTATTATTTTTATTTAATCAATAAGGTATATATACTTTTATTAAATGAATTTATTTTTATTTAACTTTTTATATTTTTTGTAAGCTAACAATGTTTATAAATCAAAAATTTTTATTTAAATTTATAAACTTATTATTATTTTTATTTAATTAATAAGATACAATTTTTTAGTAAGCTAACATGTTTATAAATCAATATACTTTTATTAAATGAATTTATTTTTATTTAGTTTTTTATATTTCTTTACAAGCTAACAATCAAATTTTTTTATTTAAATTTATAAACACGTTATTTTTTTATTTAATTAATAAGATACAATTTTTTTAGTAAGCTAACAATGCTTATAAATCAATATAATTTTATTAATTGAATTTATTTTTATTTAATTTATTATATATTTTTATAAGCTAAGAATGCTTATAAATCAACATTTCTATTAAACTGATTAATTTTATAATCTTTTTGCAAACTAACAATGCTTATATTTTAAAACTTCTATTAAATTTCTTTATTTTTTTAGTAAAGCAAGAATGTTACTACGATTGTTAATATATATATATATATAAGCAATTCTTTTATTTTTAAAAAAAATATTACATTATATATTGATTATTTTCAACAATTAAAGCCACATATGAATTCAAAAAACATTTCATTTTTTCCAATTATGAATCATTAATATATACAAATGAATAATTGTTACAATCAATATATAGATGACACAAGAATTGCGTTGTCATTTTAGGATTGCTTGGGACATGAGTTTTTCTTTTGTCAAACTAGGACATGAAACAATTGTAAGGTATACTTTTTCATTACTTTTTAAAATCATTTTAAAACAATATATTTCATTATAATTTGGTTTTTTCTTGGTAATTTAATTGCAAGACTATGTTTAACATCCAACTGTCCAACTTCGCTCATCTCTTATAAATCTTCTCTATTTAAAAAATTTCAGGTTTACTTTTTAAAAGTGTATATCATACTTGCTTTGTTTTCTCTCCGTCTCTACTTATCTTGAAAGTGTGTCTGATGACAACAACTTGAATGAGGAATCGTTGAAAATTTATAATTTTTTTTATTATTGTTTTTAATTTTTAATTTGTATTTTTATTTCTTTATCATTTATATTTGATTGGAAATGTAATAGGTAAATGCGTATTATGGTAAACATTGTGTTATTTTCCTAGCAAGGAAATCATGAGTGACGGAGGAGAAAATAATTGTCTGTTGCCCACTTTTTTTAAAAGAAATAGATTAACATATAAACTCTTGCAAGTGTGGCTATGAGGACCATTGTCATATACAAAAAATCCACATGAAACAGTTAGTGGAGTTTTTTTTGGGTACACTAGTACAAAAATGGCTTTTGTGACGGTTTTGAGAAAACATGTTTGTAACGATTTGGTAAAAACCGTTACTAAAAGTCACAGAAAAATTTAGACAATTGATTTAGTAACGGTTTCATAAAAAAACGTTACCATCACCAAAAACCTAGAAACATAAAGCAACGTTTTAGTCAAAAACGTTACTAAATGGTCCTCTATGGTAACGTTTTAGGACGATTTTGAAAAATCGTTACTTTATGTTGTGACGGTTTTTAAAAATCGTTGCCATAAAGAACTTTTTAGTAACGCGTTTTTTTCTAAACCGTTGCTTTATGTTTTTAAAAAACCGTTACCAAAACAAAAATATGTATAGCAACGTTTATCTGAAAACATTTCCAAAAGTAACCAAGTTCTATGCTAATGCTTTGCAAAATTCTCGTCACCAAAAGTTAGGTTTTGGCAACGGTTTTTGGGAAATTTACGTCACCATATGTCATGCTATGGTAATGGTTTTAAAATATTTACGTCAACATATCTCAAGCTACACTGATGGTTTTGAATAACTTACGTCACCATATGTCATGTTATGGTGACGGTTTTGATTGTGTCATCGTCTGTGATTCTATGGTAACAATTTTGAAAAATAAATGTCATTGTATGTCATGTTACGGTGATAGTTTTGTATAATAAACGTCACCATATGTCTTTCTATGGTAATGTTTGAATAATAGACGTCAACATACGTCATACTACGATGACGGTTCTGTATAATAAACGTTACCATATGTAATGTTAACGTTGATGATTTTGAATACAGTAAACGTCAACGAGCATAATGGAATGGTGACAGTTTTGAGTAATAAACGTCATCGTATGTCATGTTATGGTGATTGTTATGAAAAATAAAAGTTATAGTACCTCATGCTACGGTGACGCTTTTGCAATATAGACGTTGTCATATCTCATGCTTTGGTGACGGTTTCGGAAAATAAACGTCAATGCATGTCAAGTTTCATTGACGGTTTCAAAAAAATTATGTCACCATCGCATGCTACAATGAAGGTCTTGAAAAATAAACGTCACCGTACGTCAAGCTACGATGACGGTTTCGAGAAATAAATGTTATTGTACATCATTCTAGGGTGACGGTTTTGAAAAATAAATGTCATCGTACATCAGGCTACGTTGATGGTTGCGAAAAATAAATGTCACTGTATGTCATACTATGGTGACGATTTCAAAAAATATTTGTTACCTTATGTCATGCTAAGGTGATTGTTTTGAAAATTAAATGCCAGGATACAATGATGGTTTTAAAAAAATATGTACATCATCCTATGGTTTTAAAATTAAATATTATCGTATGTAATGCTATGATGATGGTTTTAAATAATAATTGTCATCGTATATCATGTTATGACGATGAAAATTCTAAAAAACAAGTGTATATGTACCGTTCTTTTCTCCATAAAAAATAATAGTTTTTTTGTATTTCTATTAGATCTTTATCTGTTTTTAATGGGTTATCACCTTAAACCTTGAAGTCTTCGATATTTATCTTCTCTTTGAAACTTAAAGTCTTTAATCTTTATCTTCTCGTTGAAAATTGAAGACTGTCCATCTTGAAATAAAATCAAACAGAAGCTTGATCCAAAAACACAACTAATATGGTACTAACCTCGAAGAACTACACCACAACCTCCATTGTCGTACACATGAACTTTCTGGAGATTCCAACATTTTTGGAATAGAACTTAATTGGTTGGATAATGTTCATAAAGTTTCTTCCATAGGGGAGTTCTTATATGGCTCGCAGAAACTCACCCACAACAATTTTCAACTTATTGTTTGCATTCAAGACTATCGTCATTAGTCATCGTCATATTGTAATCATTATGCCATGTTAAATATTATTTCAAATCAAAATGATTCCAAGAATAGATCATCATTTTGGTGCATATATACTTCATTATTAAATATTAATAAAGTCATATCAAATTTGCACAAGACTTAGAATAAGCAGTCAGTAGACTTTTTTTTGAAGAAGAAGAGGCAGTCAGTAGACTTGAATACACTAGATGTATATCAACACAATATAGCATAATGTAAACTTTTCTTTTAAGCCATGAATAACAAAATAATACAAGTGCTTATTAAAAAAGTTTAAAACTTATGTTTTAACAAAAAAAATACAATCTTTTCATTCAAGCACCAGCTAGACCAACCTGACTACATCTCGTTTTGGTCCATTATACTTGATCAAATTATTAATCAACATAGTCTATCAAAAATACATAAAAATGTAATAACAATCAGTAACTGGACTCTACCCTTACATGAAACGCCTTTCTTATTCTTAATTTTCTTCTTATTTCTACATGTGTCGTTTGTATAGTGAGGTTCTTGACAAATAACTCAACATTTTGAGTTTAACATTTGTGTGCTTTGTCCGAACTCAGTTTGATGATTCTTTCCAAGCAATCTCCATCCAACATATCTTCAACATTTTCCATATCAAATATGTATTCAAGCTAGCCAACTCTCTTCTCCGTCTGTTAATAAAAAGAAACTGGAAAGATAACACACTTAATGAGATTGTGTAAACTTATAGTTAGCTTTACGATATTGTGTAATATGTTTTCAGAGAGATTAGCTCAACAAAACAAGAGGCACCTCTAGTTAAATGTAAAGTACCACGGAAGCAAACAAATGGGTGTAAGAAGTTTAAAATGAAGTCATATTACAAATACTCCAATAGTAACAAATAAATTATTACTAGTTTTGTACCCGTGTTATGCAACAGGGTGTAATCGAGTTAAGTGTAGAAACATAAGAAATTAAAGTGACGGTTAGATTCACTATTGGTTGAATTTTTTTAAATACAAGCAACGAAATCGAATAAGTTGTCTTAAATACTTACAAAAACATGTTCTTTTGTCAATAATATCCACAACAATAACATAATGAAGATGAAAAAAGATCAACAATAAAAAGCCTATGATTCCATGGAAATGACACCCATTAATTAGACTATTAGAGTTAAGAGAAAACATTGATAATAGTTAAATAAAACAAAAAACAAACAAATTTAAGAGATAGAACTACTAACAAAATGGGAAGAAGAAATGAATAGGTATGTTAGTTTAAGGGTCTGTTTGTTAGCAGCTTAATGAGCTCAATGGGACTCGTAGCTTATTCGGTCAGTTGACTGTTTGGTAGTGGCTTAATAATAGAGAAAGTGGCTTAATTATATAGAAAGTAGCTTATTCAGTAGGCTTTTAGCACGGACCTTTAAGCAATAACCCACACAACATTAACAGCAACACTAAAAACCATCAAATTCAACCATGATCAGTTAAAAAACAACAGCACCAAACCAGAAAAGAACCCACAACATATATAGCAACTTTTTCATACTTAAGCACCATAAGGCACCATCATTAAACGTCAAGATCACAATAAGGACCTCATGACGAGATCAAAGAATTGTGGCAGCAACTTAAATTATGCATATGGATTCAACAGAAATAAAATCGCAGCAACAGATCAGTTTCAAATTGATCAAGCTGTAACAACCCAACATTTCTAAACAATACATTTCATAAAAATTAAATATCCCAAAATCGCATCTCTAAAATTTCTTACATAATATCCAAAAATGGTTGGCGGAAACAACCTACACAACTGAGTAAAACTAATAACTAGAGTGTCACTATGCTTCTCGACTCTTCTTGCTAAGCTCAGCCTATTTGCCCGAGCTCCTGGAAACCTGCTTACCTGAAAAGGGTTTTTAATTTGAAAATGCGAGGGTTAGACCATGAGGTCTAATGAGTCCCTCATGACAGTTATCAAAGCATTTAAAAACAGTTTATCTTTTCAGCTTTAAACATTCATACTCAACACGTCAAAATCATATACGGACTAAAGTCCGCCTCCTCGTAATCTGACACCCTGAAGCCACCCGAAGGTGACAACGAGTCAGCCTCATGCTGCCTTGCGGAGCCTCGCTCCTGGCATATAGGGACCTCCCTTCCCGCACGAGAGCTGGCGGAACTACTTTCCCGTCTTTGCCAGTTTACGTCTCCTCGATGTATGCATACATTCTACATAAAACTTTAAACATCTTTCATGCAAATAAAGCATAATAATAAAGCATGGCAATTCTCAACATTCATAACATTTTTGAATAACACTTTAAAAGCCACACATTTTAGTTTAGAAAACTCACCTGGCTTGCTTGCTCCAAAGCTCCTCACTTACACTTCCGATCTCTAGGTGGAACACCTATTATATTAATAATGTACGTCATAATTCGCTCAACTTTTAATCGAGTTAAATCCTGAACTCAACCCAAACTTATCTAAATCAGTAGGCTACACTTCTAGTCCAAAAATCACTATTATTGGTCTTTGCTCGCCCATCCACGTGAAATACTATACCGGATCCATTAATTTACCCAACTCTAGATTTTCAACATAAAATTATAACTCTAGATTCTAAATATCAACGCCGGATCATGCTAATAATAATATGACCAAATTTAATAAATAGACTATCGATTACGTATTAGGCCCCTTTAAATAATTATAGACTTTAATAATGAATTAAGCCCAAAACAATAACTAAGCCCAAAAGGACTTAATAAATCAATTGGCCCAAAACTCAATTCGGCCCAACTTAAATTACGGGTCAACTTTCGGGTCATACCGACTTCCGGTACACGCAACCCTAGGCTCCAATTAAAATAATTAATCCGACCCTTTTCTTAAAAAAATTACACTCCGGCCCAATTATTAACTTACCGGGACTCAACAAAATGTTACCGGAACCTCAATCAATTTTTAACACTACCGGAGCTTCATTTTCTTTAAAATACCATATCGTTTTGCAAACAAGTCCGGGTATTTGACAAAAACTCCATTTCTTCGCCATTATTCTAATTCTACGCAATTTCGACGCAAATTCTAATTTTATTAACTAATACAAATTATTCCCTAACCAAGGACCCACAACAACATTTGATTTATAAAAAGGTTTCTAATAACCGATCATTCCTAAACATTTCATTTGATGAGGTTTTAAGCCTTAAACACATAATCTTACATAACCCAATTTCAACCACCTTTTTAATCTAACAAGGTTTAGATAAACAATTGTTTCCTACAAATTAACAACCCACTTTAATTATCATATAGAGTCCCACAACTACATCCTAAACAACACAACGAAAACTGAAGAGAAAAGGATTAGATTATATACCTAGATTGATAAGGACTGCTCTTCTCATCCTCTCAATTCGCATGAAACAAACCCAACTCGACCACCACCTCCGGCGACCACCACCTCCGGCGACCACCATCTCCGGCGACCACCACCTCCGGTGACCACCACCGACAGCCACCTCCGACGACCACCATAACTGTCCCATCTTCTTCCTCTCGTCACCTCTCTCTCTCTTCGTCTCTCTCTCTATCCTCCGTCGTCTCTCTCTCCTCACCGGCCATCTCCTCCTCGCCGGCAGTCTCTCTCTCGTCGCTTCTCTCTCTCCTCCGCCGTCTCTCTCTCCTCGCCGGCAGTCTCTCTCTCCGACGTCTATCTCTCTCCCTCCTCACGAAACCTGCAGCTCTCTCTCTCTTCTCTCTTCTCCTTCACGAAACATGCAGCTCTCTCTCTTCTCTCTTCTCCTTCACGAAACATGAAGCTCTCTCTCTTCTCTCTTCTCCTTCACGAAATGAACAAGAGTCTCCCATGGCACCTTCTTCTCCCTATCTGCTTTCCCTCTCGATGTACAGCCGCACACCCCAAACCCTAGGACAAAAACTGATTTCTTTTTTTTTCTCTATTCTTACTGCAGGTGCACGACAAAAGTGGGGAATTAATTTCCATTTTCCCCTTTTTACCTCATAAAATTTCACCATATACACTTATAGCCCCTAACTTCTATTTTTGAACACTTTAGTTAGATTAGGGTTATTACAATCTCTCCTCCTTAAAAGAATTCCGTCCCGAAATTCACTCCAAAGGTAACCGACGAAAAAAATTAATTATCGAAGTTCAAACCTCAACTCTCGGAATAAATCCTTCCGATAACAAAACAATAACAACATACTTTCACGCCTTTGCTGTGCAACCCCGATTCAATTCGCAATCCCTGTTTATAGCAGGAAAATCCAATCATCTTATATTTTATCTCCCAAACAAGTCTAATAATTCAGGGGGCCTTACGAACCTTGGGTCCAATATTCCTTCGATTAACAACCATGACCATAAAATCAGACAGCTATAGACGTAGAGCCATCCTGTATTTCTTACTTAGATTTATCTTAAATGACTCATTAACGATCAGTGTGCTAATCTCAATAACACTTTCCCATGAATTCTCGTAATCCATTTTATAAATCATAACATGTGAACAAAAGTTATAAGCATCTCAATACTTACCACTCCCTAATTATCCTTATCTGCTTCATGACCACATTAACAATTTCCGAACCCAACTGCCTTTTTCGGCTAGTGCAAATAACCACTGATCCTTACCGCACAAAACAATACAATTCCTTCTCTTTATCACAAACAACTTTAACTCGACCCACTCAATACAGTTTTAATTATCAACTTGTTTCAAAAGACACACCCCAAAATGCGATGCAATTCATATCTTTTTATCCACCATAAATTATCATTTATAATAACTTAGCATCAACCTCTCGTTAAGCTGGTATTCACAAAAACCATCAGTCGAAAACTGATTTCTCAACTAACACTCCCACTTAGTAACTCAACAATCCACAATTTCCCAAAATAAAAGTTGAAATTACTCATTCCATCACTCTACTATCAACTCTTAGTAAGAATCTCGGTAGGATTATAACACATCCTGCAATAACAAAAGAATGTCATCACTTAACAACTCTATAAACTTTTAATCAACCAACCAAAGGTTTATACATCTATCAATTAATGATCATACTACCACTCCGACTCCTAATCATCATCATGTCATTCTTTAAACATAACCAAATTTCCAACTGTTTCCTTCTAGGATCATTCCCTCACACATAAGAAATAACTCCCGCTCTTTAGAGATTTAGCATTTACTATAACACAGTTTGACTAACACACTCTTCATCCTCATTAAACTTCCAATGGTCCCAACATATACCTACCTAGCGACTTTTACAACCAAAACACTTGGTTTCTCCTTTGGGTAATCTCTCATTACTACTCTGTCGTTCCATCCCGATCATAAACACACCACAACGTCAACTTACCCCAACGTGCTCGAACATTCTGGTTAACAATCATACATCTCACACGAAAACCCCCAAAATGCTTCTATTTGATGCTTTCATTCTCTCTATCACCACATCACTACGACACTAGCTGATACATTTACCTTGGCAATTAATGCCATTACATAACGGTGCATTCCTCATCCATAACCTCACCCTGCAGACCAAATCTCTCATGGTTATTCGTACACACTTCAAACCTGTCTTCATATCCTCCCGAATACTACAATCGAGTCTATCTCACTAAATAGTCCTTTCCCAACTTGTTGAACTATAATTCACAAGTTCTCAATTAGCTCCCACGCAACCATTCCAGTTAGCTCTTCTCGATCTGAGTCCTTACAAAACACAACACATCTCTAACCGACTGGTAAAATTTACACACTCATTTCGTTTGTGCTACACGCCTCCTCATTCTACGTATCTCTCCATACCTCGTAAATAGAGCGTTTATTCAAAATGATCACTTCCCATCCTCTTAACACCCCTATAAGGTGTCCTATCAATTTCTAACCTTTTGTTTCACGTCTTCGGCCTCGACCATCTTATGTAGCTATCGAATTCTACAGCAACCGACAACCTGAACTACTTTCTTAATTTATTCTTAAACATGGGTTCCTTTACGGAATCTAATCCTACCATCATATCATAATTACTTCGCAATACGTCCCCCTCTTTTCTGAACTCACTCCTGTAACATCAATATTACAAGCTCACCTCAAGACTCATACCCAACACCGTGGGCACTTCGTTTCTTCTTCACAATACTACTTATAACGAGTTGCTAAAACTATCACTTTGAAGGCTTCAAGTCCTTCCTCCAGAAACAACCGTCCCTTGACAATCGTACTTCCAGTTGCCGCGCAAGGGTGCAAACCCTCATACAACCGATACTATCATCCACTACTGACGGAACACATATCCCGATACTACAACGTCCTCTCCTGATTTGACCAACAACTCTCCACTCTCTGAGTTCTTTCTTAGCTTTAAAAAAATATGCAACATCCTACGACCTAGTGAGTTCATAGCCTTCATGCATGACAACGCATTAAATAAATCATTCCACACACTTTATCATTTTAAATAAACAACACTTGAAAACATCTTGGGTACACATGCCTCCACCACTTATAAATTCAACGCCCTGCACAATGATCTCGAGAACCGTTTGCATGCAACTTTCCATAAACTTAATCTTACTCCTACCGAACGGTGTCAATATGACAATGATATATTGCATGAAAATCTTTTTATTTGGCACAATTTTGAAAGACTTATCGTCGCCAGGTAATTCAGTTGGTTTTCGTACTCATAAATACTCCAACATGCCATTACTCACTTTGGTTATAAAAGTTTTGCATTTAATCGATCTCTTGACTTTTGCAATAATTTAACTTGTCATGAAAAAGTGGAATATTTTGCAAACCGTAAACCTCAAAACTTTACTGTACGATGTAAATGGATTTGCATTTTACTTTAAACATACGCTTGTACACGCCGACTCATATTAGTTCAAATTTGAAATTTACACATTCGTTTTACTTATAAAAAAAATTTCATGTACACATGTACAACTCAATGCATGAAACTCTACTTGCAATTGAAGGCTACTCACCCAACTAAGGTCAACCGTCTTACTCACACAACTTGTCCTTGACACCTCACCTACGACCATCGGTCGTCCTCTCGGTCATACAACAACTTACTGAACACGCTTTCCACATCTCACTTACTCAACCCTTTCACACTGTTTCGTTTTAATCACTATCTCATTTTCTACTTCTACATGCTTTCATCTCACAATAAGTATCTTATTTCATTTACACTACCTTTGAAAAGCTCGACTAAGAAGTCAGGGTTCTATTGTTACGTTCAAAATTTCAACACCGATATTCCTTATCATTCTAACTGATCTCATCCCACTATTTCTAGAACTTGGACTTTCTAGAACAAGAGTCTTACTCAAAATCAATCATTTTATCTCTTCGAACCCACGAAGATCTATCTCTATACGATTCATAACATTCTAAACACATTTCGCCTCTACGATGAATACATTATTCACTTCATAATAATTTCCCATGAAACTTCCCCAACAAGGGGTCTCAGTCTACACCTCAGAGATCCCGTTGACATTCTAACGTACTGAAACACGACATAAACATTGGGTAGGTTAATAAGGTAGGTTAAGCACATACATGTACCTGTAAGTTTGCAATTACACTGGCCAGGTGGAATCTCAAACTTACCTTACATGACGGTCCTCAGTACCCTATTAGTCCTATTCTACAATAGTGTCATCCTAACGCATTTCCTGATTCTCAGTTGTGATTTCTACTCCCAAGTTTAAGTTTAGGCCCGTCCGGTCACCGAAATCCCTTAAACTATGGCTCTGATACCAACTGTAACAACCCAACATTTCTAAACAATACATTTCATAAAAATTAAATATCCCAAAATCGCATCTCTAAAATTTCTTACATAATATCCAAAAATGGTTGGCGGAAACAACCTACACAACTGAGTAAAACTAATAACTAGAGTGTCACTATGCTTCTCGACTCTTCTTGCTAAGCTCAGCCTATTTGCCCGAGCTCCTGGAAACCTGCTTACCTGAAAAGGGTTTTTAATTTGAAAATGCGAGGGTTAGACCATGAGGTCTAATGAGTCCCTCATGACAGTTATCAAAGCATTTAAAAACAGTTTATCTTTTCAGCTTTAAACATTCATACTCAACACGTCAAAATCATATACGGACTAAAGTCCGCCTCCTCGTAATCTGACACCCTGAAGCCACCCGAAGGTGACAACGAGTAAGCCTCATGCTGCCTTGCGGAGCCTCGCTCCTGGCATATAGGGACCTCCCTTCCCGCACGAGAGCTGGCGGAACTACTTTCCCGTCTTTGCCAGTTTACGTCTCCTCGATGTATGCATACATTCTACATAAAACTTTAAACATCTTTCATGCAAATAAAGCATAATAATAAAGCATGGCAATTCTCAACATTCATAACATTTTTGAATAACACTTTAAAAGCCACACATTTTAGTTTAGAAAACTCACCTGGCTTGCTTGCTCCAAAGCTCCTCACTTACACTTCCGATCTCTAGGTGGAACACCTATTATATTAATAATGTACATCATAATTCGCTCAACTTTTAATCGAGTTAAATCCTGAACTCAACCCAAACTTATCTAAATCAGTAGGCTACACTTCTAGTCCAAAAATCACTATTATTGGTCTTTGCTCGCCCATCCACGTGAAATACTATATCGGATCCATTAATTTACCCAACTCTAGATTTTCAACATAAAATTATAACTCTAGATTCTAAATATCAACGCCGGATCATGCTAATAATAATATGACCAAATTTAATAAATAGACTATCGATTACGTATTAGGCCCCTTTAAATAATTATAGACTTTAATAATGAATTAAGCCCAAAACAATAACTAAGCCCAAAAGGACTTAATAAATCATTTGGCCCAAAACTCAATTCGGCCCAACTTAAATTACGGGTCAACTTTCGGGTCATACCGACTTCCGGTACACGCAACCCTAGGCTCCAATTAAAATAATTTATCCGACCCTTTTCTTAAAAAAATTACACTCCGGCCCAATTATTAACTTACCGGGACTCAACAAAATGTTACCGGAACCTCAATCAATTTTTAACACTACCGGAGCTTCATTTTCTTTAAAATACCATATCGTTTTGCAAACAAGTCCGGGTATTTGACAAAAACTCCATTTCTTCGCCATTATTCTAATTCTACGCAATTTCGACGCAAATTCTAATTTTATTAACTAATACAAATTATTCCCTAACCAAGGACCCACAACAACATTTGATTTATAAAAAGGTTTCTAATAATCGATCATTCCTAAACATTTCATTTGATGAGGTTTTAAGCCTTAAACACATAATCTTACATAACCCAATTTCAACCACCTTTTTAATCTAACAAGGTTTAGATAAACAATTGTTTCCTACAAATTAACAACCCACTTTAATTATCATATAGAGTCCCACAACTACATCCTAAACAACACAACGAAAACTGAAGAGAAAAGGATTAGATTATATACCTAGATTGATAAGGACTGCTCTTCTCATCCTCTCAATTCGCATGAAACAAACCCAACTCGACCACCACCTCCGGCGACCACCACCTCCGGCGACCACCATCTCCGGCGACCACCATCTCCGGCGACCACCACCTCCGGCGACCACCACCGACAGCCACCTCCGACGACCACCATAACTGTCCCATCTTCTTCCTCTCGTCACCTCTCTCTCTCTCTCTTCGTCTCTCTCTCTCCTCCGTCGTCTCTCTCTCCTCACCGGCCATCTCCTCCTCGCCGGCAGTCTCTCTCTCGTCGCTTCTCTCTCTCCTCCGCCGTCTCTCTCTCCTCGCCGGCAGTCTCTCTCTCCGACGTCTATCTCTCTCCCTCCTCACGAAACCTGCAGCTCTCTCTCTTCTCTCTTCTCCTTCACGAAACATGCAGCTCTCTCTTCTCTCTTCTCCTTCACGAAACATGCAGCTCTCTCTCTTCTCTCTTCTCCTTCACGAAATGAACAAGAGTCTCCCATGGCACCTTCTTCTCCCTATCTGCTTTCCCTCTCGATGTACAGCCGCACACCCCAAACCCTAGGACAAAAACTGATTTCTTTTTTTTTTCTCTATTCTTACTGCAGGTGCACGACAAAAGTGGGGAATTAATTTCCATTTTCCCCTTTTTACCTCATAAAATTTCACCATATACACTTATAGCCCCTAACTTCTATTTTTGAACACTTTAGTTAGATTAGGGTTATTACACAAACTCCCTTCGCAAACTGAACCCCCCAAGATACAAATAAAATATAATCAAACCCCAGCACCCACAAAAACACAAACCAGAAACATGAACCAGAAGGGATCCAAAACAACCAACCAATCATACAATTTTTCCTATCTGGAAAGTCAAAGATCAACCACCAAGTGCATACACAATCTAGGTGTTGTTTGTTTACAGCTACCATCATTAGCATTTTATTAACTTTGAGAAGGCCCATTACTTAGTAATGTGTCCAGTAAAAAAATATAGAAATTTGAAGGGAAATTGCCTGAAATAGCCATTCCACACCAATCGTTTATCTAAATAGCCACTTTTATAACCTTATTCCCAAAATAGCCAAAACTTACACACAGAAACTTACGCAGAGAGTTTTCTGTGCGTAAGTTTGATTTTCCTCCAAAAAATTTTAAAAAAAAAGATTTTAAAAAAAACTTACGCACAAAAAACTCTGTGCGTAAGTTTCTCATCCTACATGTCTGCGTAAACTCCACATACGCACCACGTAGGCGCCACGTTGGAAAATCAAAACTTACGCACAGAGTCTGAAAAACTTACGCACAGAAAACTCTGTGCGTAAGTTTTTTTAAAAATCTTTTTTTTAATTTTTTGGAGGAAAATTAAACTTACGCACAGAGAACTCTGTGCGTAAGTTTCTGTGCGTAAGTTTTGATTTTTTATTTTTTTTAAGAAGGAATCAGATTCTAAAATAGTGATTTGACAAAAAAGAAAAGAATATAACAACTTTACCATCGATGTGATTTTATGTTGACTAAATAATTTAAATCTTTTTTTAGAAACTAAATAATTTAAATCTTATTTATTAAAAAAAGTTAAATACATACTTTGATTAATTCAATTCGTTATAACATATAAATATAAAAATAATTTTTCATGCCATATTTAATGTTTGATTCAAATTTTAAACTTTTTAATTTCAAAATTCAAAATTTTCAAATTTTAAATTTCCCACCTAAATATACTATATATTTAACAAACTCTTCCAAAAATCTTATTCAATCATCCTAATTCAACAAACTCTCTCAAAAATCTCTCTTCACCAATTCCAGCGGCAATATTCCGGCAAAAGTATTCCGGTGAAGATATTTTACAAAATATTCCGGTGAAGAAAATCAACTCACTCAATGTCGGAGGAGGTAACATCTATATTTATTTTTAACGGTTATGATAAAATTTTTATTGTTAGAAATTATAGTTATTAGATTTTTTTAATATGTATGTTTGTTGTGTATAGATTAATGTTAGTGGTTATGATGCATTTTAGTAAAAGATTTATATGTATACGCTGATTAATGTATACGGTTATGTATAGATTAATGTTAGTGGTTATGATGAATTTTAATTGGATATTAGTTATTCTATAAAGTTCAAAATTATTTAGAGATTTATATGTATACGCTGATTTCTTGTGAAGCTTAAACTTGAGGGATCATATATTATTAAGAATATAATATTTAATAAATAATTTCAAAATTTTTATTAATAATCTATAATATAATATAAAAATAAACGATTTTGTTTAAAGAAAGATAAAAAAACTTTTATTTTTATAAAAAAACTTACGCACAGACACTTACGCACAGAAAATATTATGATTTATTTTATAAAAAACAAATTGATGTTTCTCTGCGTAACTTTTTTTAATAAAAAATATATCCATTTATTTTATAAAAAATATTATGATTTATTTTATAAAAAAACAAATTGATGTTTTTTATAAAAAAATACATCGAGAGATTTTATAAATAAATAAAATGATTTATTTTGTAAATAAATAAAATGATTTATTTTGTAAAAAATAAATTCATTTATATAATTAAAAAAACTTTTATTTTTATAAAAAAATTTAAGCACAAAGATTTTTCTGCGTAACTTTTTTAATAAAAAATAAATCCATTTATTTGTAACATCCCAAATTCCATATAAGACAAACATAACATTAATACATAAAATTTACAAATTTGGGTCCCAAAATTTCTGTTACATCAAACACAACTAAGATTGGCGGAAACAACCTATACACAACTGAGAATAACTATTACTACAAGTGGCACCAGCACTGTCTCCAACTGCGTCTGTACTCTACCTTGCTCTTGCTCACTTACCTGAGTCTTCTACTGTTAGCTTACCTGAAAAGGGGTTTTTGTTTTGAAAAGCGAGGGTTAGACCACGAGGTCTAGTGAGTTCCCTCCGTAAACAGTGTACGTCAACATTATAAATCATTTTTATAAAACAGTTCACATTCTTCACATAAGCGTCAAGCATGGTACTGCACTGTGTTAAGGATCACATCGTTACTCGCGATCGGGGCCCCAACAGACTCCCATTTCGCCTCTTCTGGAGCCTACGCAGACTCCCCTTCCCGGAGCCTACGCAGACTCCCCTCTACTCGAAATAGGAGGAAACGAATTCCAGCCTACCAGTCTGTCATACATATCCAAGGGGTCATCAGAACCCGAAGATCTATCTCTGATCCCACAGTGTAGACCGACTCCACATAGCATACACATAGTTCGTGATATACATAAAACATGAACTCCGTATAACGTTTTACAATCCATATCATATTGCTGGAAAATCTTTTCAGTAGAACAATTCTTTTCATGGGAAAACATTCGTAACAGCTTGTAAATAAGTCATGCTCATAAACATACTCTGTTCAGTAGAGTGTTAACTTTCGTTTACGTAAAAGTCAGGTAAAATAACAGAGTATATTCATAAAATCACTTTCCTTGGAAAACACGTAAGAGCACGTATTTTAGTTAGAAAAACTCACCTGGCTTGCTCGCTTCAAAGCTTCTCACTTACACCTCCGATCTCTAGGAGGAACACCTAAAATTTAATAGACGCACGTCATAAGTCTTGAATTTATTACTCGAGCTTGCTCCCGAACTTAACCCAAAATTTATCTAAACTGAAAAATTTCACTTCTAAACCGAACTCATAACTATTAGACTCTGTTACCGACCCAAGACATTAATTCCGGATCTCATAACATCAAGCCCAAAACCGAATATTGATTTAAATATCAACTCTATTACATCAAGCCTAATACAATTACTTTCCAAATCAAAGAATTAAGTAATGTACCTAACTTTGGATTTTATTAATGCATCACGTGACCCATTCCAACTTTACCAAACCGATCACGTGGTTAAATGTTTTGTAATACTAAACACATGGCCCTATTAAAACTAAAACCCAATTCCTTAATGTCCACCGGCCAAACTTGTTATCAAAACCAACGGCCCAAGAAAGAAATAACCACCCTCGGCCCACGTGATCTTCATATATTACCGGGACTCACACATCCACACCTCGGGACTACACACACAACTACCGGGACTTAACTCAAAACACTACCGGGACTTAACCCAAAATATTACCGGGACCTCCTTTGACAAACACGCTCCGGACCTTATTAATTTATCCGAAACAAAATCGATCAAGCTCGATCTCCTTTCTTACAACATTTTCGATGATAACTAAAAGCATGGGAAATCGATAATGGCGACTAATTTACTGTATAATTTATTTGATTTCAGCACAGAACCCACAACCACGGTCTTCTATTTCTTTCAAAAAGAGGGTAACAGTTCAACCAAACTTCCTAAATTTCTAATTAGATAACAAGCTAAGGAAAAGAAGATTACCTCTAATTGCTTCAGAAATTTACACTCCCAATCGCATGATATAGCAAACAGCCACTCATCCACCACCTCCAGCGACCACCACCGGCAGCCACCACCGTCGGCGACCTCCACCGGCAGCCACCACCGCCGCTGCTTCTTCCCTCGACATCTCTCTCTCTCCTTGTCGTCTCTCTCTCTCCCCCATCGTCTCTCTCTTCTCGTCGCCTCTCTCTCTCCTCGCCGGCTGCACATACACGACACACACACACATGAAAGCTCATTTCCTCTTTCTCTCTTTTGTCTATCTCGATATGCAGCCACACCTCATACACTAACCCTAAAATAAAACTTGCTTTTTCTTTCTGCCTTTTCATTTTCTCTCGATGTGCAGGTTTTGCACCCACACTCACAACCCTAAAAACAACAATTGATTTCCTATTCTAAGAGAAAAGGCGGCGCATCATTAGTAGTTTATTTCCTAATTTCCACTTTTTACCCTCAAAGGTTTTCACAATATGAAATTTGAACCCCTAACTTCCATTTAAATTACACTATAATTTGGGTTATTACATTATTTTATAAAAAATATTATGATTTATTTTATAAAAAAACAAATTGATGTTTTTTTATAAAAAAACAAATTCGTATTCAGAAGGTAAATTTTAATTCAAGTGAAATTTAGTATGATATACAGTGATTATAAGAACGAATGATGTAACAACTTATTTTGTTTTTAGCCCGAGCATCACCCACACCTTCAGTTGATACCCACCCTTATGGAGATGCAAGAACAGTGGTGGATAGATAGTGAGGCATACTTTGCTGGTGAGCAAGCAAATGTCTCCCCCGTTAGGATCAGACGTGGTCGTCATCGTGGTGAAGTTGATTCTAGGATATCACAACGTGTACAAATGTTTGAGCCTCAATGATTGGAGGGGGGTGGAACTTCCTCCCACATTGCTTCCTCTACCCGATCGGAAACCATGACTAACAGAAGTTTCAACCGAGATATAAAGTGTTGCCGATCTTCTTGAAGTAGAAGTGAACTCCATAAAACCAATAACATCATCGTCATCGCCTAATAGGAAAACACCCCCATCATACTTATACGACAACCCAAATTCAACTTCAATTTCAAATTTTTGTGCAACATAGCTAACCAACGCATCATGTGTAATGTTTTGTCGCAACATTACACCACGTTGAAAAACTTGATCAGATACGTACTCCATACCCTTGTTTACTTTTTCCCATCTTCCTCCACCACGGATATGCAACCTCAATTTTTCGGTTGTAGAGGCCATGGTCTTGGAATGAATGATGGGAGGACGAAATAGAGAGAATGAAGTGTTTACAACGGATATGTAACCTCAAATATGTAGAGAAATAAGTGTTTACGTAGAGAAATGATAGACATGAAACCTAGATATATATAGAAATGATGGACATGAAACCTAGATATATATAGAAATAACCATATTTTATTGTTTTTAGAAAATATGGCTAGTATTAATTAGTTGCAAAAATATTTTTAAATTTTTATGGTATTGTCTAATTAGTTGCAAAAATTATTTATCTATTTTTATATAAATAATTTAGAAAAGTTCTTATATAAAAAAATCTTTAAAAATAAAACAAAACAATGTTTTTTCAAAATATGTTAAAAATCTTGATTTATAAAATATATATGATTTTCGTGATGATTTTTATAAAATTGTTATATGTTTACATTTTTTTTATAAAATATATACGTTATAATATCTTTCTAAAATCACATGACTGTAAAGCTCTCTGTGCGTAAGTTTGATTTGTCAAATCACTATTTTAGAATCTGATTCCTTCTTAAAAAAAAAATCAAAACTTACGCACAGAGTTCTCTGTGCGTAAGTTTAATTTTCCTCAAAAAAAAAGATTTTTAAAAAAACTTACGCACAAAGTTTTCTGTGCGTAAGTTTTTCAAACTCTGTGCGTAAGTTTTGATTTTCCAACGTGGCGCCTACGTGGTGCGTATGTAGAGTTTACGCAGACATGTAGGATGAGAAACTTACGCACAGAGTTTTTTGTGCGTAAGTTTTTTTTAAAATCATTTTTTTTAAATTTTTTGGAGGAAAATCAAACTTACGCACAGAAAACTCTGTGCGTAAGTTTCTGTGCGTAAGTTTTGGCTATTTTGGGAATAAGGTTATAAAAGTGGCTATTTAGAGAAACCATTGGTGTGGAATGGCTATTTCAGGCAATTTCCCAAATTTGAAGCTATTAAGTCATTCTGATGTGAACTGACCTTCCATAACACACTTCCTTTTCATCCGGTTAATTGTTCCTCCTCGATCTAAGGCCTTTGACCATCAAAATTCTAAGAAGTGTTATACCAAAAATGCTTCGACAATGTATATAAATATTGGTTACGCATTCTGTTACACAAACCTAGTTATTGATTCAAGATAGTCCCTATCAATGTTTAAGCTATCAAATAACTCAGTCAAATATCGAAAGAAAATCAAGTTGCTACTTTAATTTGCTTGCTATTACTAATGCTCTCATTGGAGAATTTTATCAAACGGTTGGTGTTCATAGAAAAAAAAAACAAAGGTAATGGTTTTGTACATATTATTCTTTATACCTCCCAGAAAATTCATCTAGACAAGTAATCAGTGTCTAAAACCATTCAAAAAAAGAAAACGCACGTTGGCACATTCAAAGTTTTTTTTAATAAATAACACCCAAATCTGATCGAATCAAATATGAGTTTCATTCGGCTGATTAAAAACAAAACAAACACTACTGAGTTAAGTAACCAGCTAAATTCTAATTGAAACGAAGCTAACCTAAATTGGAGGAAAGGGCGACGACGAGAGAGTACTGTTGCCTAGACAGAAGAGCGACAGCGAGACACGAGGAGAGAGTCATCTGACCTGAACCAATATGAATGATTTCCACCTCCATAAACCTTAAGAACCGGTTTCTTCGACTTCATCTTAGACGACTGCAACGGACTGAACGGAGCCTTGTGATGCTTCTTCAAAACATAATGATCTTTTCTGCAAAACTAAAGTTTAGGGAATAAAAACCTAAAGAGAGGGAGCCGATTTTCCTTTCCCTCCATTTTTGCCGCTTATTTCAATTTAGTATTTTATGGTATATTTATTAAAAATTAAAGGAAAATATATAAAGGTTTTATTTATTTGTTGTCTTTTAATTAATTAATGTATAATCTTTCTATATGTTTATGTATATTTGTATATGTGTATATATGTATGAATGTTTGTATGTATATACATGTATGTGTGTATGTACATGTGGATGATAGTTTATGTGTGATAGTATATGTGTATGATAGTATATATATACACGTATGTATATACAATACATATATGTTTGTGTGTCATGGTGTACTATCGGTATGTTTGTATATGTGTATATATGTATGAATGTTTGTATGTATATACATGTATGTGTGTATGTACAGGTGGATGATAGTATATGTGTATGATAGTATATGTACACGTATGTATATACAGTACATATATGTTTGTGTGTCATGTGTACTATCTATATGTTTATGTATGTTTGTATATGTGTATATATGTATGAATGTTTGTATGTATATACTGTTGGAACCACCTTAAAAGTGACCGTCACTGATCGTTTATCATTCCTGACATGATAATTGACAATAACTGAAATCCCTATGTCTGGTAAATATATGATGGGCGTATTTACTATTATTGACATACTATAGGGTTTCCCATTAGGTGATTGGAACTATGGGGAATTATATAACACATAATAAACACCAAGGGTTAAAAGTGTAAGATACTCTTATTATAAATATGGTACCCTAATCACACTTTAACCCTAATGACTGATTGCTAATAAACAATTCAGCCGTGTGCCTCCCCTAAGATCGACTCTCTCAAGATCGATCATCATCCCATCATAATACGATCACCTCATTCTGGGAACCCGACAATCAATGGCAAATATGTTTAATGCTTTCACTGGATCCTCAGGATCATCGGGTATGTTTTCTTGTCATCTTATTATCTATCAAATACAAATCATGATTATTCCAACATGTGGTATCAGAGCCCCAGGTTCAAAATTGATTCATGATTTGTATTAGTTTTGATGGCTTTAATTTATCGGTTTACTTCGTGTTTATGTATGCCGCCGCAAACATCAAAACTGCATTGAATTGCAATTTTATCATCTGCGATTATAATGCTATTTTTCCATCGTATTAAACCCTAATTATGCCATGTTAATTGATCAATGTTATTTATCCCGAATTGATCAATGTATAGAAATTTTTTTTTTCGCGAAAACCTTACTTTTCGCTTCTGTACATAGCGAAAACCTTACTTTTCGCTACTGTACATAGCGAAAACCTTACTTTTTGCTACTGTACATAGCGAAAACCTTACTTTTCGCTACTGTACATAGCGAAAACCTTACTTTTCGCTACTGTACATAGCGAAAACCTTACTTTTCGGTACTGTACATAGCGAAAACCTTACTTTTCGGTACTTTGGATACCGAATACTTTTCTTTTCGATACTGTACATACCGAATTCCTCAATTTTTTCGGTATGGACCATTCCTATTACTGCCATACCGAAAACCCTTGCACTAATATTTATGGTCTCATCATTTGTGCCCAAAGGTCAAATATGATTCTCATAAAGCATTTTTTTCCTTTTGCATAATGAACACTGAGTATACTAATTCTGCCCAAAGGTGATTTAATATACCTGTGTGTCAAAAGGACTTTCTGCATGCATAATTCACACGATGCTCTATTTTGTGCCCAAAGGTCAAAAGATAAGCATTGCGTTGCATAACCCTAACGCTCATGTTTACTTAGATATTAGTTATTTCTGCCCAAAGGTGATGTAACATCTAAGTAGAGCCTTACTTTGACTTATTGTTTTGGTGTTTACAATAGGTATACTCATCACTAGCTTCATCACTAAAATGGTCATAGTTTCATTACTCTAAGGAATATTACTGTTAGGCCTGCTTACTTTAACATTACTTTGATTCCATTACTTTAAGAAACATTACTTTGTCCGCCTTTTATAGCTAACTACGTCACTATGATAGTCTTCTATAACTTATATCCTCCTCCTTTCCTAATCAGTACCTAACTTTGGCATTGAGCCACTTACTGGTGCGAACTTTGCGTCATGGAAGGATCAATTACTTCTTACTCTGGGGATGCTAGACCTTGACCATGCTATTCGCCATGATGAACCCACTGCTATTACTGTTGCGTCCACTGCAGCTCAGAAAGCGGATTTTGAAAAGTGGGAAAGGGCAAATCGCTTGTCACTAATGATGGTCAAGAACTCCATTAACCTCAGTATCCGAGGAGCTATCCCTGACTCTGATAAAGTCAGAACTTACCTCAAATCTGTTGAGGATCACTTCAAGGGATCGTCTAAGGCTCATGCAAGTAGCTTAATGCTACAGATGCTCACTCTGAAATATGAAGGAAATAGCAGTGTCCGTGAACACATTATGAAAATGATTGATATGGCTCATAAGCTTAACAGTCTTGAGATGGAAGTCTCTGATAATTTTCTTGTGCATTTCATAATGACCTCTTTGCCTGCTCGGTTCGACACCTTCAAAGTTAACTATAATGCTATGAAGGATAAATGGTCGATAAGTGAACTGATTGCAATGTGTGTGCAAGAGGAGGATCGCCTAAAGCTGGTACAACCTGAAGCTGTTCACCTGACAACCACTGGTAATTCTAAGAAAAGGAAGGGTAATCACGGTAATCAGACTGGAAATAAAGTCCAAAAGGATAATAATCATGGTGCCGTTGCCTCTGGCTCTAAATCCTTGTCTAACAAACCTAGCTGCAAATTCTGTCGTGCCAAAGGGCACGGACAGAAAGATTGCCCTAAGTTCAAGGAATGGCTAGCTAAGAAAGGTAACATCCTTTACGTAATATTTGATTCCTTTACTACTGATGTCCCAATTAATACATGGTGGGGTGATTCTGGTTCTATGGTCCATGTGACAAACTCAATGCAGGGATTCCTTACAATCCAGAAGCTACCAAAGGGCCAAAGAAAACTTAGAGTTGGAAGTGGTGATCTCTTAGATGTCGAAGCCATGGGAACTTTAAATTTACATATGAGTACCGGAAAGTGTATTAGACTAGTGGATACCTTATATGTACCGAGAATTACTCGGAACCTTGTATCCATATCTAGACTAGACCTTGAAGGTTATGTAATAATTCATGGTTGCGGCAAGATTGCTATTACTCATAATAATGAATTACTTGGTCGAGGTTTCTTGGATGGATTACTGTATAAATTGGAACTAGATCATAATTTCTCACAGTCTTTGTTGTCACTTAATATTGATGACGTAACTAAAACAACAAAATCACCTAAACAATTAGAGAATTCCTCCATGTTGTGGCATAAACGTCTCGGCCACATCTCACGAGATCGAATGACTCGACTCGTAAAGGATGGAATCTTACATTCTCTTGATTTTAGTGATTTTGAAACATGTATTAAATGCCTCAAAGGCAAAATGGCGAAAGGGAATAAGAAAGGAGCTACTAGAAGTTCCAACTTGTTGGAAATAATTCACACTGATATTAGTGGTCCTTATCCCGCATCAATCACAGGACATACATCATTTATTACATTCATTGACGATTATTCGCATTATATGCACCTATATCTGATTAAGGAAAAATCTGAATCCTTACAAACTTTTATTGATTTTAAAACTTTGGTTGAAAACCAACTTGATCATAAAATAAAAGTTGTGAGATCAGATAGAGGAGGTGAGTATTATGGTAGACATACTGATATTGGTCAAGCTCCTGGTCCTTTCTATAACTTTTGCAAGGAACAAGGCATAATTAACCAATACACCATGCCTGGTTCTCCTCAACAAAATGGTGTTGCTGAAAGGAGAAACAGAACCTTAATGGACATGGTGAGAAGTATGCTTGCTAACACTAACTTACCTACTTTCCTATGGACTGAGGCATTAAAAACAGCCGTTCATATACTCAATAGGGTTCCATCAAAATCTGTCCCTAAAACTCCTTATGAAATCTGGACAGGTAGGAAACCGAGTCTAAAATATATGAAAGTATGGGGCTGTCCTGCCGAAGCAAAAGTCTATAACCCTAACTTAAAGAAACTGGATCCTAAAACCCTTACATGTTTCTTTATCGGTTATCCTGATAACTCAAAAGGTTATCGGTTTTACTGTCCTTCCCACACTACGAGCATCATTGACACGCAGCATGCCACATTTCTTGAGAACTCAAAGATCAGTTGGAGCACGACAAATCATGACGCAGATTTGCAAGAAGTACAAGAAGCGGGGGGAAACCATTCTTCCGGTATACTTATTCCTCCGATAATTCCTCTTGTACCCACCGCTGCTCCTAATATCACTGATCCTGCTCCTCCTAACCAAAATACCGAGGGAACATCATCATCGTTTCTGAACGCTGAACCTAATATCACTGATTCCACTCCTTCTGTTACTGAACCGGAAAATCAACTCAGGAGATCATCTAGGGCACGCAGGGCCATAAATTTTGATGATTTCGTAACCTTTTTATCTGAAGTTGAGGACATTGGAAAGCTTACTGATCCTACCTCTTATCGAGAAGCCATTAATAGTGATCAGGCCACTCAGTGGAATGAAGCCATGATTGAAGAGATTAATTCCATGCAACACAATGATGTTTGGGACTTGGTTGAACTTCCTGAAGGATCCAAAACTATCGGTTGTAAATGGGTCTTCAAAACCAAATTAGACCCGAAAGGAAACATCGAACGCTATAAGGCCAGACTGGTTGCAAAAGGCTTTACTCAAAAGGAAGGATTCGATTATCAAGAGACCTTCTCTCCTGTCTCTCGTAAAGATTCTTTAAGGATTGTTATGGCACTTGTAGCTCATTATGATTTAGAGTTACATCAGATGGATGTCAAGACCGCATTCTTAAATGGAGACTTGCAAGAAGACGTATACATGCGACAACCTGAAGGATTCATTCCAGAAGGTAAAGAGCATATGGTCTGCAAGTTGAAGAAATCCATTTATAGGTTGAAGCAGGCATCACGACAACGGTACCTCAAGTTTCATAAAATCGTAAAAGGGCAAGGTTTTCTAAAGAATCAAGTGGATCAATGCACCTATCTCAAGATCAGTGGGAGTAACTTTATAATCCTTGTCTTGTACGTAGATGACATCCTACTAGCAAGTAACAACTTGGATATGCTGCATGAGTCGAAGCGGATGCTTTCGCAAAATTTCGACATGAAAGATCTCGGTGATGCCTCTTATGTCATTGGTATCGAAATACATCGAGATAGGCATAATGGTGCTTTGGGACTTTCTCAAAACGCATATATTGAGCGTATCTTAAAACGCTATAACATGCAGCACTGTACACCCACTGTAGCTCCAGTAGTTAAAGGGGACGTGTTTGGTTCTTTCCAAGCTCCGAGCACTGAGATTGAAAAGGAAGAAATGAGGATAATACCTTATTCGTCTGTAGTAGGGAGCATTATGTATGCTCAGGTCTGTACTCGTCCGGATATCGCTTATATCGCTGGTATGCTGGGACGTTACTTATCTAATCCCGGAATAGCACACTGGAAAGCGGCTAAAAAGGTTCTACGATATCTGCAAGGGACCAAAGACTACAAATTAACTTATAGAAGAAGTGACAACTTAGAAGTAGTAGGATATTCTGATTCCGATTTTGCTAAATGCAAGGAAGATAAGAAATCTACTTCTGGGTATATTTTTATGTTAGCTGGTGGACCTATCTCATGGCGGAGTCACAAACAGAAGCTGACTACAACGTCCACCATGATGGCTGAATACGTTGCCGTTTATAATGCCAGTTGTCATGGGATGTTGTTAAGGAACCTGGTCAGTGGACTCAAAATCGTCAACTCCATTTCTAGACCATTGAAGCTTTACTGTGATAACTCAGCTGCCGTAACTTTCTCGAACAGTAACAGTTCAACTGGCGTTGGGCTGTATCTTGATACAAAGTATCTGTTTGTGCGCGAACGGGTTGAGGAAAATGTCCTTTGTATCGAGTACATAAGTACAAAGAATATGCTAGCGGATCCGATGACCAAAGGTCTTCCTCCTAATGTCTTCGTAGGACACGTGTCGAAGATGGGGCTTACAAAAGACTTAATTTAATAGCATATTGTACTTATTGGTCATTACTATTATCTTAATAAAATTTTCCTCTATATTCAGATTTTGTTTGTCTATTAGTTACGCTTTGAGCTCATAATGGTGTATGGACATTATTATAACGAAATCTGTCTTAGTCAATTGATCATTGCTTATTCAGTTTTAAATTTGAGTCATAGTTTGACTAGTGGGGGTCCTGAGTTGATATTCTTCTCTACGGCTGTACTTATTAGCTATGATTTCAGTTTAAAACAAAATGAGTATTATCCCGGCCGGACTTATTGGTACTCATAGATAAAAGATCGCTTGGTCAAGTGGGAGAATGTTGGAACCACCTTAAAAGTGACCGTCACTGATCGTTTATCATTCCTGACATGATAATTGACAATAACTGAAATCCCTATATCTGGTAAATATATGATGGGCGTATTTACTATTATTGACATACTATAGGGTTTCCCATTAGGTGATTGGAACTATGGGGAATTATATGGCACATAATAAACACCCAGGGTTAAAAGTGTAAGATACTCTTATTATAAATAGGGTACCCTAATCACACTTTAACCCTAATGACTGATTGCTAATAAACAATTCAGCCGTGTGCCTCCCCTAAGACCGACTCTCTCAAGATCGATCATCATCCCATCATAATACGATCACCTCGTTCTGGGAACCCGACAATCAATGGCAAATATGTTTAATGCTTTCACTGGATCCTCAGGATCATTGGGTATGTTTTCTTGTCATCTTATTATCTATCAAATACAAATCATGATTATTCCAACATATACTATATGCATGTTTGTATGTCATGTACGTGCATACATGTATATGTATGAACGTTTGTATGTATGTGTGTATACATATGTAAGTGCTTATATGTATATAGTACATACTATACACATATGTTTGTATATGTCATACATGTCTAGCTATATGTGTATGTAGGTTTGTATATATGTCATTAAGAGTACTTGGAGTCCATCAAGACTCGATCAAGTTCATTAGGTGTCACTGAAGTCCATAAAGGTCTATACAGTGCATTAACAACTACTAAGTCAAATATTATTTGTCAAGGACCATTATAGTTCATAAAGAGTACTTGGAATCCATTAAGGCCCGATCAAGTTCATTAAGAGTCACTCAAGCCCATAAAGGCCCATGTAGTCCATTATCAACCACTAAGTCAAATATGATTCGTCAAGGACTATTATAGTTCATTAAAAGTAATTGGAATTCATCAAGGCCCGATCAAGTTATTAAGAGCCACTCAAGCCCATATGCAAGACTCATCTCATAAGTCTGTTCCACCTTGTTTCAGCTTGTTCCATGCGGTAGGGGTGGAACATGACTGTTCCAACTTGTTCGACTTTGTTCCCGTTTGTTCCACATAAAAGTCATGTCAAACATGGGACAATGATCTCTGTTCTGTTTTGTACTGTCCTGTCCATTGTAATCGATTTTATTGAGGTTTAATCGGTTCTATAGGCTTTAATATTTCTATAGGCATTAATAGATCTATTGAACTTTAATCAGTTTTATTGGCTTTTAAAGGGTTTTAATAATAATAATAATAATATTGTTATTATTAATAATAAAATCGATGAAATTATGATAAAATATACTATTATTTAAATATTTAAAATTATTTTTAAGTGACATCACAATTATTTTATTATTAAGTCAAAATAAAAATTTGTATTAACTTAAAATAAGACAAATTATATTTAATACATTGATTATGAATTTATTAAAAAAACATAAAATTTTCGTTTCCCGCCCACCAATTCGTTTCCCGCCCATCCTAAATCTTTCCCACCCTCTATTTTGACTTAGGTCAAAATTTCATCTCTTCCCAAACTCAGCTGATACCATCGATGCCTCCTCTCTCTTCCCTAAATCCCATTATTATTATTGTTCATTCCAACCTAAATCTCCATTGACTTTTTGTAGAAAAAAACAATTCTTTATCCTTTTCCCCCAAATGAGAATCATCTCAATTCAAATACCTTCCAATTGATCTATTTGTTTCATCAATAACCCCTGTTTGAGTTTGAATTTCACTCTTCATGGCGGTCGCTGGTGGCTGACGTCGACTTCCGTTTCATCTCGATTGGCCGATTGACCTAAGTCAGAGTCGGTGAAAGAGGAGAAAGTTTCAAGTGTGCTGAATGGAGAGCCCAGGGCCAATGATTTAAGTATGGATGGGCCTGATGTCTGTGGAGAACAGAAGAATTGCGATAATGCTTGTTCACAAACGGTATGCAATTATGGATGATAAAACTATGTTATGCTAAAAAAGTTACATTAGAAGCTTCATATTACTGACATCAAGGCGAAAATGTTTTTAATCACAGGTTACTGAGATGTTTTCACTTATCTTTTTTCATGTTCTTACAGGATTTGGATGAGGAGCCTACACCTGTTTTTCGAGCTCCAGTTGATGATACCGAGGTTGTTTTTAATTTCTAGCTCTTCTAAAGAAAAAAAGATTATACAAAACTTATATTGACCATTATGTATGCTAAGTTACTATGCTAATTGTAGGAACTTTTTGGTGATTGCCACACAAGTGATGATAGTAAAGAGTCTAAAGATGAGGAGGCATTTGAGCAGACTATTAGTTCTCAAGAAGAGGAAATAAAATGAATTTTAAGCCGATTCATTCTTTATGGGTAGAGAATGCTGCTCTTATTTTAGCTTTTTGTTTTTAACTTTTTTTTCTTTGTTCTTGGATTCATATGTTTGGATTTGCTTTGTTTTCTCTTGGTGCATTTAAGTGAGGAAACAAATCAGGTTTCTATGGTTTCTCAAGATACAGTATAGCTTTGACAAAAATAAAATAAAAAATGGGTTGTTTTTATAGAGAACCTAAGTCTATATCAAGCAATAGTTTTGACAAAGTGTTTCTGGTTTCTTTGTTAATGAACATGATTCACTGGCTACTTGGATTTGTTTATATATTGTTGTTGGTTTCTTGATTAATGTCAAAATACAAAATAATATGCAATCCTTCGTTTGGACAGCAAGTTACGGGTCTTGTGAGGTCAAATCTTCAGGTGATTGATCACTTTGTCGTTGGGTTATTGTTGTTGATAGCAAGAATTAGGAGGTACCGTGAGAGCTCAATGGGAGCACTCAAATCTGCTCTGACCACTACTTACAAGGATTACAAGTTTTCCAGGTACTTGTTTCCACATTGTAAACGATACATACCCATCAACTGATTTGGTTATCACTTCATATTTTGGTGTGAAATGCATTGATTGTTTCTTAATTATATATATATATATATATATATATATATATATATATATATATATATAGTATTTATATCATCGGAGCACTTAATTTGTAGTACTTAATTACGATAATCAAATAATTAGTATCTGTTATGTGACAATTTTATTAGGGTTTAACGTCGAAAGCATGTCCGAAGATACGTGTGATGATTTGGAGGGCTTGGATGCTTCAGCAACACATGTTGCAGATCTCTTGTCTAATGAGCCTGATGATGGTATGTATAAATATGTCTCCATGTTATATTTTATTATTTTATTATTCATGAAATATATATTCATTATTGATTTTTTTTACAATATAATATTTCTTTATATATATATATATAGTTAAACTAGGGGTTGCAGGGTTCAATATAGGTGGAGCTGTGGCCCTTTACTGTGCAACATGTCGTGCGGTTGGGCAATATGGAAATGGAAACCGATACCCCATCAACCTTAGTGCCGCTGTGGCTCTTAGTGGTTGGCTCCCAACTTCCAGGTTCATTTTACCATCCTTCTATTCTTTGCAAACTACTTAATAAATGTCTTAATTAATTGCTTAATTTACTTGACCATTTAAGGTTCTATTCATTAGCATTTTCACCTACATTAACAGAGTCGGAGCATCGCAAGAAGCTGCAAGACGCGCAGCATCGCTACCTATCTTGATCTGCCATGATCAAGGTAATTTTACATCAGTGCCAAGTTCGCACTTTCTATTTCAATCACGCTATGCATTTAAACATTCTTATGTAAGAGAGTTATAATTCAATGTTTGATTGCCAAATTTGATGGTATATGTGGAATTATGAAGGAGAACCATCAACCAACACTGTCCTTTCTTTCTTCCCCTGAACATGGAATGTGGCCTCAATTATTATTTTCTTATCCCCTCCTTAGTGTTTGACATGGCTCAGAAATTAATAAGAGTATTTGATTACCCTTTATGAGAACATATCTCATAAACTAAAGTGAGCAATACTGATTACAATGGGGGATTTTGAAGTTTTTGTGGATTTTGACATCTATATTTGATTCTCATCTTTGGAATTGTTGTGGATTTTGAAGTTTTTGTTTATAATTTGACATCTATATTTGAATCTCATTATATGTTCTACAAATTGTCGAATTGCAGCAAGTAAATTAGTGATAAAATGCATGTCAATGGTGCACTAGATTTCGTTTTAATAAGCTTATCTATATTTGCCTATGTTCTATCATTTGCTGCAGCTTATCTAGATTTCATTATAAAATTTCATTTTAATATTTAACTAATTTAACTTGTTTGTTATTATTAAATTATTGAGTAATAGTATACAACATATGTTTTTATATATAATATTTTATACAATGTGTTTTAATGTTGTGCCTTGTAAACATAGGCAAGACCGCAAGAGCGGAGGAGGAAGCGAGACAAGACCGAGAAGCAAGGAAAGCATTGGAGGAGAAAGTGAAAAAGTTTGAAGCCTTTATGATGGAGTTTGGAAGTTCCCCCGCTCCCCCCTCAGTTTAGTTTGTTTTGTATTGGGATAAAATTGAAATTTGTTTACGGATATGATATTGTATTAAATACAATAGTATTTCGTAATGGTTTTTGCCCAGGAATTACCGACCTTTTCTGCACAGGTTTTTTGTACAGTTTATTATGTATTTTTAATTATTATTTTTAATTAAAATAAACATTACCGACGGATTTGGCCGTCGGATTTTTTTTTGTAGTGTATGTTCTTCTATGAGGACGGTTTTGAAACATAAACGTCACCATATGTCATATTATGGTGACGGTTTTAAAAAGTAAATGCCAACTTTATGTTATTACGGTGACGGTTCTAAACGTAAAAGTCACTTTATGTCATGCTACGGTGACGGTTTTAAAAGTAAAAGTCACTTTATGTCATGCTACAGTGATGGTTCTAAAAAGTAAACGTCACCGTATGTCATACTAGAATGACACTTCTGAATGCTAAACGTCACTTTATGTCATTTTACGGTAACGGTTCTAAAAAATAAGTGTTCACGTTTGTTATGATACAATAACGGTTCAAAAAAATAAACGTCACCGTATGTCATGTTATTGTGACACTTTGAAATAATAAACGTCACCATATGTTGTATTATAGTGATGATTTTAAAGAATAAACGTCACCATATGTCATGCTACAGTGACAGTTTTGGAATATAAACGTCTACGTATGTTATGTTACGGTGACTGTTTTGAAAAATAAACGTCACTGTATGTCATGTTATATTGACGGTTTTTGCATATAAACATCCACATAAGTCATGCAACGACGACGATTTCGGAAAATAAACGTCACCATATGCCAAGCTATGATGACGATTTAAAATAATAAAGGTCACCATAAATTCGTGCTATGATAACAATTTTGACAAATAAACGTCACCACAAGACATGTTATGGTTTCAATTTTGAAAAATAAACGTCACAAATGTATTGTTACAGTGATGGTTTTTGAATAAAAACGTCAACGTATGTCTTGCTATGATGACGATTTAAAATAAAACGTCACCGTACGTCATGCTACGGTGATGATTTTTTATAATAAGTGTCACCGTATGTAGTGCTACGGTAACGGTTTTAGAAAAAAAAACGAATTTTGTGTACATTTAAGGTGACGGTTTTAGTCTATGGTAACGATTTTTGATGTGATTTGGTAACGTTTTATAAACGTAACCAAAAGTGTATCAAAAGTGACGACAAGATAGGTGACGATTTTTATGTTCATGAAAACCGTTACCGTATACCTACGGTAACGGTTTTTAACCGTCACAAAAGACCTTTTTTGTACTAGTGGTAATTTTGCATACATTTTGTATGTATATGGTTAATCTACAACATATCCATCTTCTCTTGGTATTTACTCTTCAGTTCTTGCTTTATCCATCTCTCAACTTCTTTTTCTCTATTGGGTTTTACTTTTTATGTTCATGATATGTTTTTTAAAAAAAAATTATTGGAATCTTAGTGGGTTATCTATTGGTTGCTCAAAAATCCACAACTAATTAACGGTAAAACAATATTTGTTTGAATAACTTTTTTCTTTCGATTTTCAAACATTTAGTAGTCAAACATTTTTCAGTATTGTTGTGGATTTCATGAAAATTCCATTTAAAACAACCATATATCGTAATTATTTTATGTTGCTCCTTTTCCAGGTTAAACTCAATTGTTACGAACATTGGTTGTATTTCATTATCTCCATTGTCTTCATATTAACATGTACCTACAGTTATTCATGGACATTTTCCTTGAGGACTTTTTACTTATGTTGGATCTTTTTGAAATTATTTGTAACGACCCGGAATTCTAGTAAGAATTGAAAGTTTAGTGGCCAATGTTAAAAGGATGCAAGTTAAGTTAAGGGGCCATTGTGCAATTTGTGAAGAGTATATAATGGTTCAAATCCCTAGGTTTAGCTAATTCTCTCTTTTGCTTGGTGGTTGACGGCTGGAAGAAGAGAAAAGAGGGAAAGAAGAAGCATTTTGGGAGAAGTCTTGTTTAAGGAAGAGACCAGTGCAGGTAATAATCTAAAACGTTTTTCCCTGATTAATTCATGTTTCTCTTCTCTTTTGTCTAAGGAATGGGGGTGAGAACATGAGGATTTAATTGTGTTCTTCACCTAAACCCCATTAGAAGAGTCTTTTGGGTCTTTGGTTGTATTAATCCGTTTTAATGGTTAGAAAGTGGAATAAATGGGTGTTTTATGATTAGAGGATGAACCCAGATGTGTGCCTAATAAACTCTATGGTAAGAGAACATATTTTAATCACTTTTAGGAACTGGGTTTTCTTCCAGTTCGTAGTTACCGGGTAGTTCGTAGTTACCGGGTAGTTCGTAGTTACCGGGTAGTTCGTAGTTACCGGGTGTTGCAGTGTTTCCGGGTAAGTTGTGTGTTTCCGGGTAAGAATCTTAGTATGGTTACCGGATAGCGAGTTACCGGACAAATAGCCTAAGTTTGGTTACCGTGTGCGTAGTACCTGGTAAGGGGTGTGGTGTCCGGAAAGTCCAAGTACCCGGTAAGTTCTTGTATCCGGTAAGTGAGGTAGTACCCGGTAAGTTTTTCCCCGTGATGAAAGTTACCGGGAGAGAATCTGGTAGTTTCCGAGAAGCTTGTCCCGGTAAGTAGAGTTGTCCGGTAAGAGTTAGTAGCAGGTAAGTTGAGTCCGGGTAGTGTCCGAAAAGCTGGTCTAGGATCTGAGCAATGGTACTTTATTCATTTCTCAGGTAAATCGATTGGAAGTCAGGAACATAGTTGGAAAGGAAAGTAAACGCACCAGGTGAGTTTTTCTAACTAAAATACGTGATTTTACGTGTTTTCCCAAAGAAAGTGATTATGTGGAAATGCCATGTTATTTTACATGATTTTTACTTGAATGAAAGTTTAATATTTTACTGATCATGGCGTGTTTACGAGCATGATCTATTTACAAGCTTTTACGTATGTTTTCCCATGAAAAGTATGTTTTAATGAAAGGATTATTCAGCAAGGTGAAATGAATTATAAAGTGTTACACATATTTCATGTTTTATGATTATGACGAGCTATGTGTATGTTATGTGGAGTCGGTCTACACATTGGGATCTGAGTACCTCGGGATCCGATGATCCCTTGGGCGGTTGTGAGTAGCTTGTAGGAGGGAATTCATTTCCTTCCTACTCGGATATGTGAGAAGCTTGTAGGAGGGAATTCGTTTCCTTCCTACTCGGATATATGACTAGCCATGTGATCATTAAATACTGTGAAGTACCATGGTTGAATGATTATGTGAAGAATGTTAATGTGTTCTATAAAACGATTTTATAATGTTGATGACGCTGTTTACGGAGGGAACTCACTAGGCCTCATGGTCTAACCCTTGCTTTTCAAAACTAAAACCTTTTCAGGTAAGCAAATAGTAGAAGGCTCAGGTAAGTGAGCAAGAGCAAGATAGAGTACAGATGCAGATAGAGACAGTGCCTATGCCATGCATAAAAGCTAGTGTGTTCTCAGCTGTGTATAGGTTGTTTCCGCCAACCTCAGTTTTAGGTTAATGTAATGAAATTTTGGGACCCAGATTTGCAAATGTTACGATTTAATGCTATGTATGTCCTGTTGTGTTTTTGGGCTATTACAAATGGTATCAGAGCCATAGTTTAAGGGATTTAGGTGACCGGACGGGCCTAAACTTAAACTTTGGAGTAGAAATCACAACTGAGAATCAGGAAATGCGTTAGGAGGGCACTATTGCAGATATAGAAAATGCATTAGGAGGGCACTATAGTAGATATAGGACTAATAGGGTACCGAGGACAGTCATGTAAGGTAAGTTTGGGATTTCACCTGGCCAGTGTAATTGCGAACTTAGAGGTGCATGTATGTGCTTGATCTACCTTATTATTCTGAAGTCGTAGTCTTAAGCTAGTTTATATGTCGTGTTCCAGTAATCTAGAAGGTCGGCAAGATCCCTAAGGGATAGACCGAGCTCTCTTGCTTGGGAAGTATTATGAGAAATCATATATGATGTGATGTATGTGTATATCGAAGAGAAGAAATGTTGTATAGAATGTTATGAGTCGTCTAGAGGTAGCTCTTCGTGGATTCGAAGAGGATGAATGTCGAGTTTGAGTAAGACTCCTGTTTCGGGAGAGTCCCAGTTCTAGGAATCATGGGATAGATCAGTCGGGATGGTAAGGGAGGACGGTGTTAAAACTTTGAAATTGTCAATGGAGCTCTGACTTCTTAGTCGAGCTTTTCAATGGCAGGGTAAATGAAATAAGATACCTATAGTGAAGTGAAAGCATGTAGAAATAGAAAGTGAGATAGTTGATCAAAATGAAAATAGTGTGAAATGGTTGAGTAAGTGAGATGTGGAACGTATGTACAACAAGTTATTGCGTGACCAATAGGGCGACCATTGGTCGAAGGTAGAGTGTCAAGGATAAGCTGCGTGAGTGAAGCGGTTGACCTTGTTTGAGTGAGTAGCCTTCAATTGTAAGTAGAGTCTCATGCATGGCGTCCTTTTACGTAACATGAAATTTTCACGATTCAAAGTAAATATGTAAATGTCAATTTTGATCGAAAATAAGTCAGCCTGTACGGGCGCATGTTTAAAGAAGAAGCGATTTCAGTTACGTCGCACAATGAAGTTTTGAGCTTAATGATTTGCAAAATATCCCACTCTTTTCATGATAAGTCAATTTTGTTGCAAACGGTCAAGAAAACGTTTACTTGCAAATCTTTTATAACCAAAATGCTTATTGACCTATTGATATCATACAAATGAGTGTGAGAACCGACTAGTTTACTTTGTGTCGCTAATACTTTCAGAATTGTGTCATATGAAAAGATTTTCGTGCAATATATTACTGTCGTAATAACATCGTCGGATTGAGCAAGATTGAGGTTCACGGGAAGATGCATGCAAGCGATTCTCGAATCGTTGTGCGGGGTATTGAAGTTATAATGGTAATGGGGTCATGTGTACCCAAGTTGTTTCCAAATGTTGTTTATTTAAAATGAGAAAATGTGCGAAATGATTTATTTACCGCGTTGTCATGCATGAAGGCTATGAACTCACTGGGTCGTAGGGTATTACATTATAAGCTAGGGAAGAGCTCCAAGAATGGAAAGATGTTGGACATATCAGGGGAGAATGGTTGTAGTTTTAGTATTTGTGTCAAGAAGAGAGGTAAACAGTGGTAGAAACGGAAGTGGACCTTGGTATCGGTTGTATGAGGGACCGTACCCTTGTGCGGTGACTGGAAAGACAGTTACCGAGGGACGATGGTGCCCGGAGGAAGGACTAGGAGTCATCAAGGTGTTGGTTTTAGCAACTCATTAAGAGTAGTGTGGTGAGGCAAAAATGAAATGTCCACGGCATGGCATATTAGTCTTAAGGTGACCTTGAAATTTTGGTGTTACATGAGTAAGTTTTGAAATTAGGGCGACAGAGTATGAAGTTGATTATGATATGTTGGAAGGATTTGGTTCCGTAAGGAACCCATGTTTAAGAATAGGTTAAGAAAGTATCAACAAGTTGACTATTGATGTTGAAGTCGGCAGCGGTGTGAGTTGGTTGAGGCCGAAGACTTGAACCAGGGGAGTGAAAGCTGATAGAACCCCTTGTAGGGGTGTTAAGTTAATGAGAGACTGCTGTTTTGGATAAGCGTTCTACTTACCAGGTATGGAGGGTTCGTAGAAGGATAAGGTATGTAGCACGAACGGAGCGAGTGTGTAAATTATATCGTCCAGTGAGGGAATGTGCCCTGTTTATGTAAGGACTTGGATCGTAAAGTGCTAGCAAGAACGATTACACTTGAGCTAATTGGGAACTAGGGAGTTATAGATCAACTAGAGTGAGAAAGGACAAAGTAGCGAGATAGACTCAATTTTTTATGCGGGAGAATTTGTAGGCGAGTTTCAATTATGTATGAATGGCCATGAGAGATTTGGGCTACAGTGTGATGCTTTGGGTAAGGAATGTACAATTATGTAGTGGCAATAATTGCCAAGTTAAGTTATGCCAGCTAGTGTTGTAGTAACGTGATGTTAGAAAGATGAAGCATCAGACAGAAGCCTTTTTGGGGGTTTCGGATGAGGTGTGCGATTTGTTAACCGGGTTGTTGGAGAACGTAGGGTGTAAGTTGACGTTGTGATATGATTATGTTCGGGATAGAATGACGGAGTGGTGGTGGGTAGTTACCCAAAGGAGAAACCAAGTGTTTTTGGTTGTAAGAGTCGCTAAGTAAGTATATTTTGGGATCATTGGAAGTTTAAAGAAGATGATGGGTGTGTTAGTCAAAATGTGGTGTAGTAGATGCAAAATCCTTAAAGAATATGAGTTGCTTCTTATGTGTGAGAGAAAGTAAAAGTTGGAGATCAAAGAATGTGTAGTGACGTCGAACACTGGTGTCGTTTCAAGACGACTTGGTTGATTATGTCGTTTCGAGTAGGTGAACACTTCAACGATGGGTTTGGAGGGTCCTACTCTTAGTTACGTATAAGTATGGAGTGGTGAAGTGGAGAGGGTGTGAGAGATGGTTGACGAACTGTGGTCGATGTGGTCTGAGAAAGGGAAATGTTATCTGCGTAGACGATTGTTGGTTGGGAGAAGTAATTTAGAATTGCTTGTAGTACGATGAAGGAACTCTGGGTCGTGAGTTGTAGGGATGTACAGGGTTGGCCTTGTGCCAAGCTGTCAAGTGAGTGATTGTTTCTTGGTAAAAGAATCTCGTGTTGTGGCGGGGGATTCCGCCAAATTCCTTCTTAAAGGAAGTAAAGATGCATGAGAAGCCTTATTTAATCTTCTATTGTCAAGACCGATCTAGTAGAAACAGTAGCATGCGGGTTAGAGTACCGTAAGAACTGAAGGGAATGCACCCAATGTTCCATGTTTCGAATTTAATGAGGTGGTTGGCTGAGTCAGAAGTAGTATTACCTTTGGGAAGTGTCAGTTTTGGTGTAGGCAGGGTACCCGCATCTTTTCCAATGAGGAATTCCGGGGACGGAATTCTTTTAAGGAGGGAGTATTGTAACGACCCGAAATTCTAGTAAGAATTGAAAGTTTAGTGGCCAATGTTAAAAGGATGCAAGTTAAGTTAAGGGCCATTGTGCAATTTGTGAAGAGTATATAATGGTTCAAATCCCTAGGTTTAGCTAATTCTCTCTTTTGCTTGATGGTTGACGGCTAGAAGAAGAGAAAAGAGGGAAAGAAGAAGCATTTTGGGAGAAGTCTTGATTAAGGAAGAGATCAGTGCAGGTAATAATCTAAGACGTTTTGCCCTGATTAATTCATGTTTCTCTTCTCTTTTGTCTAAGGAATGGGGGTGAGAACATGAGGATTTAATTGTGTTCTTCACTTAAACCCCATTAGAAGAGTCTTTTGGGTCTTTGGTTGTATTAATCCGTTTTAATGGTTAGAAAGTGGAATAAATGGGTGTTTTATGATTAGAGGATGAACCCAGATGTGTGACTAATCAACTCTATGGTAAGAGAATAGATTTTAATCACTTTTAGGAACTGGGTTTTCTTCCAGTTCGTAGTTACCGGGTAGTTCATAGTTACCGGGTAGTTCGTAGTTACCGGGTAGTTCGTAGTTACCGGGTGTTGCAGTGTTTCCGGGTAAGTTGTGTGTTTCCGGGTAAGAATCTTAGTAGGGTTACCGGATAGCGAGTTACCGGACAAATAACCTAAGTTTGGTTACCGTGTGCGTAGTACCCGGTAAGGGTTGTGGTGTCCGGAAAGTCCAAGTACCCGGTAAGTTCTTGTATCCGGTAAGTGAGGTAGTACCCGGTATGTTTTTCCCCGTGATGAAAGTTACCGGGAGAGAATCTGGTAGTTTCCGGGAAGCTTGTCCCGGTAAGTAGAGTTGTCCGGTAAGAGTTAGTAGCAGGTAAGTTGAGTCCGGGTAGTGTCCGGAAAGCTGGTCTAGGATCTGAGCAATGGTACTTTATTCATTTCTCAGGTAAATCGATTGGAAGTCAGGAACAGAGTAGGAAAGGAAAGTAAACGCACCAGGTGATTTTTTCTAACTAAAATACGTGATTTTACGTGTTTTCCCAAAAAAAGTGATTATGTGGAAATGCCATGTTATTTTACATGATTTTTACGTGAATGAAAGTTTAATATTTTACTGATCATGGTGTGTTTACGAGCATGATATATTTACAAGCTTTTACGTATGTTTTCCCATGAAAAGTATGTTTTAATGAAAGGATTATTCAGCAAGGTGAAATGAATTATAAAGTGTTACACGGATTTCATGTTTTTTGATTATGACGAGCTATGTGTATGTAATGTGGAGTCGGTCTGAACAGTGGGATCTGAGTACCTCGGGATCCGATGATCCCTTGGGCGGTTGTGAGTAGCTTGTAGGGGGGAATTCATTTCCTTCCTACTCGGATATGTGAGAAGCTTGTAGGAGGGAATTCGTTTCCTTCCTACTCGGATATATGACTAGCCATATGATCCTTAAATACTGTGCAATACCATGGTTGAATGATTATGTGAAGAATGTTAATGTTGTTAGAGCATTGTTGTATTCAAGATTTACTGTAAAGTCAATGTACTGTATTAGTTGCTAGTGCCTTTATACCTTGTATGTTATGGGTATAAATAGGCATGTCTAGTTCTTAGTTAGATGAGAATCTAGATCCCTTTAGGAACAACTTGATCATTTGTCATTTACACTTTAGAGATCAATATATGGATGACTTGTGTACTCTAGATTTTCTCTCTACATCATTCTTGATTTCTTGCTAGATTTGGGATTTCACATTTGGTATCAGAGCTAAACAGAAGATTCAAGCAGATCAAAGAGCAAATTGAAGATTTTTTACACTGTTCTTGAAGATTTCGGATTACACATCATTCACTATTCATTGAAGATTTCGAATCCTTCTTCATTTACTGTTCATCTAGAATCATCATCTTTTTCATTTTTTGATCTTTTGGATTGATTCTTGACATCATTGCACTCGATTTTCATCCATGAACATCTTTAATTCAAGGATCTATACCAAAATCTGCACAGAATTTGCAGATCTGATCATTTTATATCTGTTTTTGTTCGAAAACATTTTCTTACTATTTTGGATCATAATCCGATTAAATTGATCGAATTAGGATTTGTGATTAACTAAGAAAGTGTGTGGAATCAAATTTCGAACAAATCTGTGCAAATTTCATAACAATTGATCAAGAATTGAAAAAGTTATGGATGATTTAGTGTTTTTTAAGTTCGAAGTGTAGAATTCGGATCCTTCTTGGTGAATTCGGATCATTCATACACAATTCGGATCATTCAAAGGGAATTTGGAGTGTTCTTGGCATCACAAGTATAGAATTCGACTCAAGAAGCATTCGAATTGAGTTGAATTCGAACCCTGTTAGATTCAAATTGAGAAGTTGTGGATTCATCTGAGTTGGTTTAATTTTCCAAGTAAAGAATTCGAACCAAGTTAAGCCCGAATTGAGTGAATTCGAACCCAGATAAGTCCGAATTGGGTGAATTCGAATCCTTCTTCATCCGAATTCATTGAATTCGAACCCTTCAGCATCCGAATTCATTGAATTCGAACCCTTCAGCATTCGAATTCATTGAATTCGAACCCTTCAGCATCCGAATTCATTGAATTCGAACCCTTATTCATTCGAATTCATTGATTTCGAATCCTTATTCATCCGATTTTGAGAAAATTTTTTATTCCGAAATTTTTTCTATACTGTATTTCATACACTTTAAGAGCTTTTCAAGAAAAAATTTTATATAAAATTTTTTCTGCTTGATCTTCTGAACGATCAATTATTCTAGCTATTTGAAAAGATGTCTGACATACAGGATTTAAATGGGAGAATATGGTATCAGTTAGGAAAAGAGAGAAAATGGACTCTTTCTGAAGCTAAAGATGAGATCAAGCGTCTTGAAGGTTTTATTGATAGATACATAACACATACTAATGAAGATGCAAGAAAAATTACAAAGCTCAAGTCTGAGAAAGCTTTATTAGAAGACAAAGTCTCTTCTCTTGAGTCCGAACTGAAAGATTTGAATGAGAAGAATGTAGTGCTTGAAGTTACTCAAGAGAAAAATAAGACAATGGAGGAGCTTCAAGGGAGTATAAAGACAATGGAGGAAGAATATGCTGATTTGAAGAGACATATTTTAGACATTTCTTCTTCAAATGAAAATTTTATTTTTAAAGAACAAAATGTTTTACTTACTAAAAGAATTACTGATCTTGAAGTATATATTGCAGGTCTTGAAACAAAGAAAGACAAAGACAACTCAAGTCTGCACGATCAAATCGAGAAACTTCAAGAGAAAGTAACAACTCTTCAAAAAGAAAATGCTGATCTGAAGAGCATTGAAGACAAGAGAGAGAAGATTCTTAAAGAAAAGGAAGTAATTGAACGTAATTGTATAAAACTTTCAAAACAAGTTTCTGACTTTGAGAAAGTTTTATTTCTTGAAAAGGAGAAGTTGGAGAAGGAAAGGGTCGAGTATGAAAAAGAAAAGAAAAGCTTTGAAGCGAAGAATGCGAAACTGTCAAAGAAAATTCCTGATCTTCATAAGGACTTAGAAAAGGAAAGACAAGAGCTAGATAAAGAAAGTCAAGAGCTAGAAAAGATGAAGAAAGCTGACTTTCAGGCTAGGTGCGTTAAAGACGACTTTTCTAAAGAAAGGAAGATATTTCGGCAGGAAATTCATAAATTGACAATGAATTTGGCTGCATTATCGACTGACATCATGAAAGAGAAGAGGGTCAAGTCTAATATTCAGAAGAAGCTTGATTTGGTGACCAAGGAACGGAATGACTTATCTTACAAAGTGAAGTCATTTAACAAATCCAAATGCTATTCAGAATGTCTGATTCGTCCTTCTAATCTATTCTATGATCACTCGGTGGATAATTCTTCCAAGTATCAATATGCTGATCTTCCTTCATATAAGAAAGTTAACATGCAATGGAGAGTAAAAGGTACGTCAACTGAAAAAGGTGAGCCAAAATCCTCTGTTCCCAACAAGAACACTAATCTGAAAGCTAAATCTTTTGCTAATCCTGATTCATTCTATTCCGCAAATCATTTAATCAGGTTAGCACAAAAGAATTTTTGTTGTTCTTATTGTGGTACTAATGATTTTATTAAAAATGAGAGTGTTCAATATTGGTATGGTACTTATCATTTTCCTTCCTATAGAGCTCCGCTTAACAAGCAAGGACCCAAGACACGTTGGGTACCAAAATCTACTTAATCTGTTTTTGCAGATTTAGAAGCAAAGCGTTGAACTCTCGGAAGAAGATTACTTGTACCATTAAGGGGGAGTAAAGAGACATTGGCTTTTGAACATATCAGTTCAAAACCCGTGCTTCAACGACAATGGTTTCTAAACATACTAGTTTAGGACCCGCACTTAAAAGAGATTTTGGTTTCTGAATACATCAATTCAGGAACCGTGCTTCAATGTTTATGGCTTCTGAACAATTCAGTTCAGGACCCGTACTTCAAAGACTAAGACTTCTAAACAAATCAGTTTAGAACTCACACTTCTCAGGTGATATCTTTAACTGTTACATCTTTCTGTTTCAAGGAATGTGGTAAAAGGTAACATTGGATTATATTTTGTTTCTACCACTTTGAAAACTTGAATCTTTACAAATTTAATTCAACGAGATAAAATTTTCAATTTTCTTTCAATGAATTAAATGTGTGCTAAAAGATGATTTTACAAGTATTTTTGTATTATCTGAGTTAGATTTGTTTCAACTTTCACTTCTGAAATAAATCGAAAGGTCAGCAAAACATGAATGAAATCATGCTGAATGCTTAATGATATGTAAATTCGGACTTATATAGAATATAATGCTCAAAAAGCCTATTTATCAGAATGATGAATGGAAACGAAAATATGGGGGAAGCACTATGTTTTAGAACCAAGTGATTGAGATATCATTCATATTTTGTGTTGGAAATCCGAACTTATATAGAATATCATTTAGTTTGAAAGTTTGTACCTGTGGCCTTTCTGGTTTGAGAGAGTAAGTCCTAAGGGGTGCTCGACACCTAGTCCCTAAGATCAACTGGTCTGGGATCGGCTAACCCAAATCCTGCAATAGAACCAGATAGAAAGCCATGTTCTACTGGTACAAATGGGTTTAAGATATATCGATGTGGCCTTTCTGGTTTGGGAAATTAAGTTCTAAGGGGTGCTCGACACCTAGCACCTAAGGCCAACTGGTCTGGGATCTGCTAACCCAAATCCTGCTATAGAACCAGATAGAAAGTCATGTTTAACGGTATATGTAACATCCCTTATCCCATATACACGACATATCACACAATATAACACAATTAGATATAACAAACAAACTTCACTTTACATGTACGGTCCGGTAGTCTTTTACAAATAGAAAGAAAACATTTGAAATACAATCCTTGTGCTAATTGCATCCATAACACTTAACATTCCATTACAACTACTAAATAAGTCAAAAGCTTCGTCTTATAGTCTTCCTTACTAGCCATCCATCTCATACTCTACTTACTTGCCCTTACTTGATCCGCCACGTGGAATACATATTTTTAAAACAAAATGAGGGTTAGACCTGTTGGTCTAAGTGAGAAACCCCTGTTAGTTTAAAAACCATTTATATAAACTTCATTCATATAAATCACGCCACATAATTACATATATCCAATTAAGCTCACACATCGTGTACCTTTCCTTCTCATTTCCTCCTGGCCATATTAGTGGTAGCAAGCCAACTAATAATATACAACGCTGTACAACATCTACAGCCAAACAACGCTATACAAGTTCTATAGCCAATCACACCGATCTTAAACCCGGCCAACGTATTATAACACGTTTATAATACACATGTAAATACAATATCTCACTATATTGTAATTCGCATATACCATACATATAAACACATAATCACTAATTATCACATTCCCAAACCATACGTATGTATTCCAGTTGAAATTACTTTTAAAGTAAAACTCACCTGATTGCTTATTAACACGTTTCCAAGTCTTCTTAACCGGTTCAGCCTTTTACCCAGAATTCACAAGATCTGTAACACATAGATACAGACATCTCTTTACCACATAAAACACATAAGTCTTACTAAGGCTAACAATTCTAAAGAGCTCAAACCCTCAAATGTTGCCCCCAAACTCGTACTCAAGTCAAGACTACAGGATAGTCAGTCCTCATTCACTCCCTATCTAGTGGTTAACAAAATACAGGTTACTGGATACTTGACAGCATCTAAAACTCTCAAAAATGGCCAAACAACAAAAGTATCCGGATACCACAAGTTACCCGGACAACATGACTTTTCCGGACAACTTGACTTTTCCGGACAACTATAGAAAAGAGAGATTTTCCCGGATAAAGGACTCGTCCGGACACCTTCAAACAGTACCCGGACAACATCAACAAAACTACCCGGACACCACCAACAGTGCTATCCGGACACCTTCAACGTATCCGGACACCACTGTCGGTTTACCCAAAATTCACCCAGAAATCGGCTGAGGTTTACACCAGTTCGATTATGTCGATTCTAGACCGATAGAAACAATCTACTAACCATTATAAACATAATTAGTAAAGGAAACATACCTGTAACTACTTCCAATTGCACCAAATTGAAACCCTAATTCTAAAACCTCTTTTCTTCTTTTTTCTTCCTTTCTCCATAAAACACACACACACACACCTTATGATAATATCTGATTTTCTGTTTTTTATGAATTATCTGATTTACCAATAGATAATATCTAACCAATATTTATCCTCTAAACCCTAAACTATCCATTAATGACCCAAAACACCCTTAACTCCTAATTTAACCCAAACTTACCCTAAACTTCCAACTTTAAAGTTAATTAAATTTAACGGAATGGGGATTTAACTAACGGACTTACCCGGGGTATTACATCATCTCCCCCTTAAGAGAATTCCGTCCCGGAATTCGGTTAGGCAAAAAGGTGAGGGTATTTGGTTCTTATTTCCAATTCGGATTCCCACGTGGCATCCTGACCTCTATGATGCCTCCACTGAACCTTCACTTGCCTGATCTCCTTATTCCGCAACACTTTGACTTTATGATCAACTATTGCTTCCGGTTCTTCCACATAATTCAGTCTTTCGTCGATTTGTATCTCTGGTAGGGAGACTGCCTGATCTTGAGTAACTAAACACTTTCAGAAGTTTGATACGTGAAATGCATTATGAATTCTGCTCAACTCTGGTGGAAGATCTAATCTGTAAGCTACCTCCCCGATCCTTTCAGTGATTGCAAATGGTCCAATATACCTTGGGCTAAGCTTACCCTGTCGACCGAATCTGATGACTCCTTTCCACGGCGAAACCTTTAACATTACATAATCCCCAACTTGAAATTCCAACGGCTTTCGACGGCGATCAACGTAACTCTTCTGTTTATCTTGAGCCACTTTCAATCTTTCTCGGATCTGTGTAACCTTATCGGCGGTTAACTGAACTATTTCCGGCCCCGCTAACTGTTTCTCTCCCACTTCGTTCCAATACAGAGGCGTTCGACATTTCCTACCATACAGTACTTCAAACGGTGCCGCTTGTATGCTGGAATGATAACTGTTGTTGTAAGCGAATTCGATTAACGGCAAATGCTTATCCCACGATCCCCCAAAATCAACAATACAAGCCCGGAGCATATCTTCTAAGGTCTGAATTGTTCGTTCACTTTGTCCATCTGTTTGAGGATGATACGCCGTACTTAACTTTATCTGAGTCCCCATTTCCCTTTGAAAGCTTCTCCAAAATCTTGAAGTAAAACGACTATCACGATCAGAAATGATCGAGATTGGAACTCCATGTCGAGTTACTATTTCATTAATGTATAACTTAGCTAATCGCTCCAATGAATCGGTTTCCTTTATTGGTAGGAAGTGTGCAGACTTTGACAACCTGTCGACGATCACCCAAATAGAATCGAATCCCTTCAGAGTTCTTGGTAGCTTTGTGATAAAGTCCGTGGTAATCTGCTCCCACTTCCACATAGGTATTTCTAGTCGTTGTAGTTGACCAAATGGCTTTTGATGTTCGATCTTTACCTTCCTACAAGTATCACACCGTTCTACATACTGAGCAATCCCTCTTTTTATCCCCGGCCACCAATAGAATTGCTTTAGGTCTTTATACATCTTGTTTGTACCTGGGTGAATAGAGAAACGGGATTGATGAGCTTCTTGTAAAACACGATCACGTAACCCACCCAAACGAGGTACCCACACTCTGTTTCCCAGACACATTAACCCCCGATCATCTTTTACTAGCAATGCTGACATCCCCGCTAACCGTTCTGATTTCAGATGTTCATCCTGATAAGCCTCTACTTGACACTTCTGCAATTCGTCAGATATGTTGGGTAGGAGTTCAGTTCGTATTGAAATAACTTTTATTGTTCCACTCCTTTCTTGACGACTGAGCGCATCTGCCACTACATTCGCCTTTCCCGGGTGATAAAGGATTTCACAGTCGTAATCATTCAACAATTCCAACCATCTCCTTTGTCTCATATTTAGTTCCTTCTGATCAAAGAGATGTTGAAGACTCTTGTGGTCAGTATAAATCTGACATTTGGAACCATACAGATAATGTCTCCAAATCTTTAACGCGAAAACGACTGTAGCAAGCTCCATATCGTGCGTAGGATACTGCCGTTCATGATCCTTCAGTTGGCGAGAAGCATAAGCTATAACCTTTCCACGCTGCATAAGCACACAACCCAATCCCAATTTAGACGCATCACTGTAAATGACAAAGTCTTCAGAACCTTCAGGTAGTGATAGAATTGGCGCGCTGCATAGTTTCTCTTTCATCTCTGGAGGTGCCAAACGGTACGGTGCACGGGCTACAGGAGTGGCTCCAGGAATTAAGTCTATACCGAACTCGACTTGTCTAACTGGCGGAAGACTGTTCAAGTCTTCAGGGAATACTTCAGGGAATTCACTAACGATAGGAATATCTTCCATCCTAATCTTTTCCGGCTTAACATCTATCACGTAAGCCAAGTAACTCTGACAACCCTTATTCACACACTTACGTGCCTTTACTAGTGATATAAGACAGGACTGATGATTCCTACGATCACCATAAATCACTACCGGTCCTCTCTCAGGCAATACAACATTTATTATCTTCTTGTCACACACTATATTAGCCTGATTCTCAGCCAACCAGTCCATTCCCACTACTACATCAAATTCTATCAAAGTTATAGGAAACAATTGTATAGACACTCCACACCCCTCTATATTAATCACACAACCATCAAATACTTCACTAACCGACACTTGGTTGTCATTTGCTGTATCTACTAATAGAGAATGATCTAACATTTTAGGTTTCAAACACAAACAAGCAGCAAATGCAGGAGACACAAACGATCGGTTTGCACCGGAATCAAATAACACCTTAGCACGTGTAGAGTTTATCAAAAATGTACCTGTGACCACATCTGGAGTTTCCTCCGCTTCTTTCTCAGTCATCTGAAATGCGCGACCTCTGGTTACTGGCGGTTCCAGTCTTGGCACTACTGGTTTAACATTTGCTGGCCTGCCTGATGACCCACCTTGCTGCATCCTCCCTCGCGGACAGTTTGACTGGAAATGATCCGGAGAATTGCATAAGAAACATAGCCGTGTTACCTTACAATCCTTAATGACGTGCCCAGTCTTCCCACACTTATAACATGCTCGCAAATCACCTTGGCAGTTTCCTTGATGGACACGATTGCACTTCGGACATGGTCTTTCCGCTGGTCGAAACGGCGGACGGTTATCATACCTCTGAAATCGGGACCTCTTCGGATCATATTGTGGTCCTTCCCACTTTCTCTTTCCGATACTCTTATCTCCCGTATTCCTTCTCATATCTCGTTCAACATTTTCCGCTGCATCAACTGCAGCTGAAAAGGTATCGGGTCCCTTTGCAGTCACTAACCTTCTAATCTCTGAGTTCAACCCAAAGATAAACCTTTCTATCTTCATCGCTTCTGTAGCGACATAGTATTCTGCAAATCGAGATTTTTCCAGAAAGCTAGCAGTATAATCTCGAACGGATAAGCTTCCTTGTTGCAAATTCATGAATTCTCCTTCCAGTTGTTTGACGGCTGCTTGGGGACAAAATGCGTTCCTGTAGACTATCACAAATTCTTCCCAAGAGAGGGTAGAATAAACATCGGGTCCTTTTGAATGAATAAACGATTCCCACCAATACAACGCATCTCCTTTCAACATGGCTGCCCCGTACAATACTATATCTTCGTCCGCACACTTACTCGTTTTAAAAATGGCTTCAATTTCCTTCATCCACCTCATTGCTTTCACCGGATCCCGATCCCCTGAGAATGTCGGAGGCTTGCAGCTAAGAAACATTTTGTAATCACATTTTCTCATTACCGGTAAGACTGTTGGGGTAATTGGCATCTCTTCTTCAAGAGTAGGGTCTGGTCTTTCTGTTTCAGTATTATGAGCTTGGTTGAGCATAGCTTGAATATTGTCTTGTAATCTCCCCATTTCTGTCATTAAATCAGCTCTGGTAATGAAATCCGTACTATTTTGTTGAGTTCTACCTCCGGTTCTACCTCCAGCTCCACCTCGAAGTCTACCTCCAGTTCTGCCCCCTGTTCTGCCTCCCCTGTCCCCTGTTCCTACTGGCGGATTAGTTCTGTTTGGATTTCTCCCTCCTCCTCGATTTGAATTTCTTGTACCACTTGCCATTCTGTAGATTTAAACAAGATTAATATACACATAAGCACATACCCCATATAACAAGGTATTCCAGTTCAAACATGTACCTGTAAGATCACGATTACACTGGCCAGGTGTAATATGAAATTACCTTACATGATGTTCCTTCTACCTTTTATACTTCATCATCCCAAGGTTCTATAATGATAGGGACATCCTACTTCACATGCAGTTTAAGTCTAGGTACAGATACAAATACCTAAATCCCTTAAACTAAGGCTCTGATACCATTTGTAACATCCCTTATCCCATATACACGACATATCACACAATATAACACAATTAGATATAACAAACAAACTTCACTTTACATGTACGGTCCGATAGTCTTTTACAAATAGAAAGAAAACATTTGAAATACAATCCTTGTGCTAATTGCATCCATAACACTTAACATTCCATTACAACTACTAAATAAGTCAAAAGCTTCGTCTTATAGTCTTCCTTACTAGCCATCCATCTCATACTCTACTTACTTGCCCTTACTTGATCCGCCACGTGGAATACATATTTTTAAAACAAAATGAGGATTAGACCTGTTGGTCTAAGTGAGAAACCCCTGTTAGTTTAAAAACCATTTATATAAACTTCATTCATATAAATCACGCCACATAATTACATATATCCAATTAAGCTCACACATCGTGTACCTTTCCTTCTCATTTCCTCCTGGCCATATTAGTGGTAGCAAGCCAACTAATAATATACAACGCTGTACAACATCTACAGCCAAACAACGCTATACAAGTTCTATAGCCAATCACACCGGTCTTAAACCCGGCCAACGTATTATAACACGTTTATAATACACATGTAAATACAATATCTCACTATATTGTAATTCGCATATACCATACATATAAACACATAATCACTAATTATCACATTCCCAAACCATACGTATGTATTCCAGTTGAAATTACTTTTAAAGTAAAACTCACCTGATTGCTTATTAACACGTTTCCAAGTCTTCTTAACCGGTTCAGCCTTTTACCCAGAATTCACAAGATCTGTAACACATAGATACAGACATCTCTTTACCACATAAAACACATAAGTCTTACTAAGGCTAACAATTCTAAAGAGCTCAAACCCTCAAATGTTGCCCCCAAACTCGTACTCAAGTCAAGACTACAGGATAGTCAGTCCTCATTCACTCCCTATCTAGTGGTTAACAAAATACAGGTTACTGGATACTTGACAGCATCTAAAACTCTCAAAAATGGCCAAACAGCAAAAGTATCCGGATACCACAAGTTACCCGGACAACATGACTTTTCCGGACAACATGACTTTTCCGGACAACTTGACTTTTCCGGACAACTATAGAAAAGAGAGATTTTCCCGGATAAAGGACTCGTCCGGACACCTTCAAACAGTACCCGGACAACATCAACAAAACTACCCGCACACCACCAACAGTGCTATCCGGACACCTTCAACGTATCCGGACACCACTGTCGGTTTACCCAAAATTCACCCAGAAATCGGCTGAGGTTTACACCAGTTCGATTATGTCGATTCTAGACCGATAGAAACAATCTACTAACCATTATAAACATAATTAGTAAAGGAAACATACCTGTAACTACTTCCAATTGCACCAAATTGAAACCCTAATTCTAAAACCTCTTTTCTTCTTTTTTCTTCCTTTCTCCACAAAACACACACACACCTTATGATAATATCTGATTTTCTGTTTTTTATGAATTATCTGATTTACCAATAGATAATATCTAACCAATATTTATCCTCTAAACCCTAAACTATCCATTAATGACCCAAAACACCCTTAACTCCTAATTTAACCCAAACTTACCCTAAACTTCCAACTTTAAAGTTAATTAAATTTAACGGAATGGGGATTTAACTAACGGACTTACCCGGGGTATTACAGTATATCTTATTCTTACTAAAACTCTTTGATTAAAAGATGCCAATGTGCACAAATCAAAAGATGCCAATGTGCACAAAATCAAAAGATGCCAATGAGCACAAAAGAAAAGATGCCAATGAGCACACATCTCTTGAAACTTGGGGAATACAAAGTAGCGATAAACCTGTAAATTTGTGAAAATTCTGATTTTGGACAAATAGTGTGACTTGAGCAAAGTATTCTTACATGTTTTAGAATTGCATATGCTTGAAGCTAATCATATTTCCCATGCTAGCACACCAAATAGATTTAATAAAGGGGTTGAAACTGAACGTTTTTAACTTGATATACAATGATGACTTGTTCTTGAATCCAAACACATGCATTTGATTTCATTTGATTGAAAAATCTGTTAAATTTCATTAAGCTGAATTTCTTTTGTCCAGTTTTCAAATGATCAAATGTTAGTAGTTATAAAATGTGGTTCAATGAATTTTTTTTTCTTGTATAAATGTTTTCATTAACGCACTGTATTTGAAATGAATATCGTTATTGAAATATATGCATATTTTCAGGGGGAGAAAACAAATTGCTCCAGAATTCTTACTTTGAGGGGGAGCAAGGCTATTCTCTAAGGAGGAGATTGTTAGCAATACTCAAAGACACGACTGAAATTGAAAATGATTTTCGATGATTATGATGCTCACCATCATCGAAAAAGGGGGAGAAAAGTTTAATTTCAATTTCATGTCAAAGAGCTTTCAAATCAAAGAACTTTCAAGTCAAAGATTCGTGAACAAAGACTGAAGATCAGGGGGAGAAGGATCATGTGAAGTTCAAATGTTGCTGAATTTGGTTATCTTAGTTCTGAGTGGTTCTCGGAATGCGCTTACACCGAATATGGTTATCTTAGTTCTGAGTGGTTCTCGGAATGCGCTTACACCTAAAAGTTCAACAATGTGGATGGTTTCACATCTTTCTGATCCAAACTCTAATCGTTTCTGATTCATCTTGTTCCGAATTGATGGTTTTATACAAAGATCGGAATTTCATGTTCAAGACTTGAAGACAATCTGTTGAAGATTTTATTGAAGAAGATTGACTTTTCAAAGAAAAAGACAATGACTTTTCATGTTTGTCTGAAGATTCTTCAAAGCTGAGTTCTTAAAGAGTGTCAAAGCATATAGTTCGCCGTGAACTAGTGGAGATAAAGCTATTTGAAGATGGTTTGATAGAGTGTCTGTTTGAGAAGATTGACTTTACAAAGAGCTGAAGACTGCTGTCATATTTTTTAAATCTTGAATCCAAAGGGGGAGATTGTTAGAGCATTGTTGTATTCAAGATTTACTGTAAAGTCAATGTACTGTATTAGTTGCTAGTGCCTTTATACCTTGTATGTTATGGGTATAAATAGGCATGTCTAGTTCTTAGTTAGATGAGAATCTAGATCCCTTTAGGAACAACTTGATCATTTGTCATTTACACTTTAGAGATCAATATATGGATGACTTGTGTACTCTAGATTTTCTCTCTACATCATTCTTGATTTCTTGCTAGATTTGGGATTTCACAAATGTGTTCTATAAAACGATTTTATAATGTTGATGTACGCTGTTTACGGAGGGAACTCACTAGGCCTCATGGTCTAACCCTTGCTTTTCAAAACTAAAACCTTTTCAGGTAAGCAAATAGTAGGAGGCTCAGGTAAGTGAGCAAGAGCAAGATAGAGTACAGATGCAGATAGAGACAGTGCCTGTGCCATGCATAGAAGCTAGTGTGTTCTCAGTTGTGTATAGGTTGTTTCCGCCAACCTCAGTTTTATGTTAATGTAATGAAATTTTGGGACCCAGATTTGTAAATGTTACGATTTAATGCTATGTATGTCCTGTTGTGTTTTTTGGGCGGTTACATTATTATTGTAACAATACAAAAAAAGTATACGAAGGTCTTTTTGTTAATCAAAACAATATAAATTAAATTGTAAATAAGAAATAATTTGTGTTCAAAAGTAGATCTCTTATTGAGAAAAAAGAATAACACAATAGCTATTTGACTAGAGAATGTTAGTTGTTTGAACCACATCGGGTCACAGGAGATTGCGTTTTATTATTTGTCAGTTCACGAATGGCGTTTCATCTTAATTTGGTTACGTATTTCCTAACATAAGTTCGTCACCGCGCATGTTGCTTTATTTTCATAAGAAAAAACTCTAATATATTCATCGTCTTATATTACATTTTATTATCAAATTACGTTTCATCTTAAATTGGTTACGCATTTCCTAACATAAACTTCGTCACCGCGCATCGCGCGGTACTAAATACTAGTATATATATAAAGGAGAATGTATGAGAATGTATGAGAGTGAGTTAATGAGAGGTCCCCATGACCATTTATCTATTTTTCTACAATTTTGATTTATTTTAAATATAAGCCATACATTAAATGTTCTCATTAATTACAAAAACTTTTCATTTTTTATTTTATAATTTTATAACATGGATAACAATCAATATAAATCAAATACTTATTTTAAAATGTTATATTTTTTATCCTTTACTAGGTTAACAGTCAATATATATATATATATATATATATATATATATATATATATATATATATATAAGTGGGGCATTCAAGGTAGAACTCGGTTGTTTGTGATAACCGTGAGATACAATGTGAGCCACATATTATAATATAAGTTAGGAAATTATTAATTTTAGTAATTTTGACTGAAAATTTAAATAAAGGGCAATTTAGGAAGTTTTATTTCTCTTCTCTCTTCTCTCTCCTCTCTCCTCTCTCCGGCTTCCAGTGATACCCACCGTGATCCCAACTCTGATACCCATTGTGATACCCCGTGATACCAACAGTACCAACACGTAAACACAACTATGATACCTCGTGATACCAACAGTGTAACGTCCCAATTTCAAAATCAAGCAATATCATAGATTAAGCATTCGATTACATAAATAACTTGTTCATAAACATTCTTTTCACTAAGCTACGCAAAATTGACAGCGAAAGTCTCTATTCCACAACCGAGAGCTCTATCTAATCATCAGTCAAAAGACTTGGAGTCGCTCTATGTTCCAAATCCTTCCTGCCATCTCATAGTTCTTACTAGAAGAACCCGTAACACGCTTACCTGAAAATGGTTTAGTTTTGAAAAGCGAGGGTTAGACCAAAAGGTCTAGTGAATTCCCTCCGAAAGCAACATGTAAAACGGTATGATAACATTTATAAAAGATTCATCGAAAACCTTAACATTTCATCAAGCATGGTACTGCACTGTGTATTGGATCAGATAAACATTCCGTGATCGGGGCCCTAGTAGGACCCTTCTCGCCTCTTCCGGAGCCTACGCAGACTCCCCTTTCCCGGAGCCTACGCAGACTCCCCTCAACTAGAAATAGGAGGAAACGAATTCCAACCTACCAGTCTGTCATACCTATCCAAGGGACCATCAGGTCCCGAGGATCACTCTCTGACCCCACAGTGCAGACCGACTCCACATAGCACATAATTCATTTCATAAAACATGCACTTTACATCTTTGTAAAATCATCATTTCCATTTCATCATATCCGGTAAGCTTTCTCAAGTAAAACATACAGTTCATGGAAAACGTGCGTAACAGTTATATACATTTCATGTTCGTAAATGAAACCATAATCAGTTAAAACATTTAACACTTTACGTCGTAAAAGGTTTAGAGAACTCACCTTGATGTCACTAAAAGCACACTTGCTCTACTCTCGGATTAACCAGACTTGACACCTAAAAGATCAGGTAATTCTTTAATCAGCAAAACTTACCCTGAACTATCCGGATACCATCTACTCTCCGGACACAACATCTTTCCGGACACCAATCCGGACACTCTACTTCCCGGACAGGGCAATCCGGACGCTAGACCTATCCGGACAAAACCACCCGGACACTAAACTTATCCGGAAACCTCAGCCACCCGGATACCAAGAAATACCCGGAAACCCTCACGGGACACTTACTCGGGCACTTGCAACCCATCCGGACACCACCGAACATCGGTGTCCGGAAACCACAGCTGTTCGAGCTTAAAAATCTAAAAGTGATCATTAACTCGTTTTTTAGCCATTAGTTCGATTAGATAAGCATAGGGGTTCATCCACTAGTCATAAACACTCAATTAATTTCATTTTAAACCACCAAATCGACATATTAGCAATGAAATCCCAAAATGCTTAATAAGGAGATACTTAGGTAAAGACCTAACAATTCCTCACTATTCCCTCCCCAGATCATGAACATAAAGGAGCAATAGACCTTAATCAAGCAGAATAAACATACTAGAAGAATACCTTAACAGATTTCTTGCACAAATTGAGAGTCTCCAACCTTTAGCTCTTTTCTTTCTTTCTTCCTTGAGCCGCCAAACACACACACCACACCAAAACACTGATTTGTGAAACTGAAGGAACCCTAGGGATTTTTGCATTTAAGTATCTTCCAGAAATGACAAGATTAGTCCCTTGACTTATCTTTCATTTCTTGCGAAAAAGGCATTAAACTTTCATTCTTTCCAAAAGAAAACCCGGTTGTTACAACACTCCCCCCTTAGAAGAATTCCGTCCCCGGAATTCCTTATTGGAAAAGACGCGGTATCATGGCCACACCACAACTTGACACTTCCACAAGGTAATGCCACTCCTGACTCAGTCCACCACCTCATAAATTCGGAACATGGAACATTGGATGCATTCCCTTCAGTTCTTAAGGTACTCTAACTCGTAGGCTACTGTTCCTATTCGATCGGTCTTAACGATAGAAGATTAAATAAGGCTTCTCAAGCATCTTTACTTCCCTTAAGGAGGAACCTGGCAGAATCCCCCGCTACAACAAGAGATCCAATTACTCAGAAACAGTCACTCACTTGACAGCTTGGCACAAGGCCAACCTTGTACGTCCCGACAACTCACAACCCCGAGTTCCTTCATCATATCACAACTCACTACCTTGCACCACCCAACAATCGTCTATGCTTATAACATTTCCTTTTTTTTCAGACCACCTAGACCACAGTTCGTCACTCATCCCTCACATTCTCACTACTTCACCACCCCATACTTATACGTAACTAAGAGTAGGAACCTCCAAACCCATCGTTGGATTGTTCACCTACTCAAATTAAACTTATCCTGAAACACATCAATTCCTCCTGGATTGCCACATTCGTTCATTCCTATAAAAAGTAACTCCGGTTATCCTCACTCCACTGGGAGGAGTAACCATGGTCACCCCATACTATTCTCACTAGCTTAATCACTGCACGACCAATTCGTTTAAACATTTCTCATAAAGTCACTAACTTAACTCATTCGACTGTCTTATCCAGTCCTTTTCTGCACAACCTCGTACCCAATTCCCCTCCTCAATACTCTTTCCAACGGTTCGCACACTTATCAATGACAATCTACACAACACTGCACCTTTCGGCGTTACTGACAAGTTTACTACTTCCAATTTACTCACTTATTCCGACATGCTATCTTCACCTCCCCACGTTAGCGTGGAGCATTGCCCACCGAACATTACTTGCCCCTCTCTCCCGACCTTTCCTCATGCTGGTATCGCTTTCTCATTACTCACATAACCAAACAGTTGCACCAAGATCTTATCTTAAGACATTCAACCAAGCCGTCTTGAAACGAGACCAGTGTTCGACGTCACTACACATTCTTTAATCTCCAACTTTTACCTTCTCAAACATTTCTCTCACACATAAGCAACAATTCACATTCTTTAAGGATTTCACATCTATCCCACCACATTTTGACTAACACAACCCTCATCCTCTTTAAATTTCCAATGACCCCAAAGTGTGTTTCTTAGTAACGTCCCCTATTCACTCTAATAATCCACCCCCCTTGGATTCCCTATTACAAACGGATCTATTAATTCCGGAACACCTCGAAACTCGGGTTCCACAATTCTTTCGATTAACCACCATGATCATAAAATCAGACATATATATATATACCGTCATCCCGACTTTCTTACTTAGATTTACCTTAAATAATTCTTTAACAATCAGTGTGTTAATCTCAATAACATTTCCCCAAGAATTGTAACACATCCTGTAATAACAAATGAACGTCATTACTTAACAAATCTATAAAATTTTAATCAACCAACCAAAGGCTTATACCTCTATCATGACATTTCAAATCAACTAATGATCATACTACCACTCCGACCCACAATCATCATCATGTCATTCCTTAAACATAACCAAAATTTCCAACTATTTCCTTCTAGGATCATTCCCTCACGCATAAGGAACAATTTTCATTCTCTAACGATTTCTCATCTACTATACTACATCTTGACTAATCTATTCATCATCTTCTTTAAACTTACTCTGCCTTCAAGAATATACTTAACAACATACATAACCACAAAGCTTGGTCTCGCAGCTGGGCAATCACCCAATTCTGCCCCGACATTCCATTCCGATAACAGTCAAAATAAACACCAACTTACAAACCACGTACTTCAACAACTGGGATTGCAAAACGTACACTCTATCCGAAATCCCAAAAGGACTTCCTTGTAATCCTTCAGCTTTCTAACATCGCCTTACTACATCACCGGCTGACACAGATATCTTGGCAATTGAAGCTACTATTCATTCGTACATTCACCACTCCTATCATCACACTACCGACCAAGTCTCTCATGGTCATTCGTACACAATTCACACTTTCCTTCATATTCTCCCGTATACTATAATCGAGTCTGTCTCGCTACTTAGTTCTCTCCCAACTTGTTGAACTATGACTCACGAGTTCACACCTAGCTCAAACACAAACATCCTAGCTAGCTCTTTATGATTCGAGTCCTTTCTTAGACACGACAATTTTCTTACTGACTGGTATAGTCTACACTCACTCCGCTTGTGTTACACACCTTCTCCTTCTACGGACCCTCCTCACCTCGTAAATAGAACGCCTATTCAACAACAACAGTCTCTTACTAATTTAACACCTCTACAAGATATTCTATCAACTTACACTCATCTGGTTTGAGTCTTCGGCCTCGGCCAACATACACCGTTGCCGACTTCAACAACAAAAGACAACTCTTAACTACTTCCTTAACCTATCCTCTAACATGAGTTCCTTACGGGACCTATTCCTCCCTACACATCATAGTTAACTTTATAATCCGTCGCCCCTATTTCAAAACTTACTCATGTAACATCAATATTACAAGCTCCCTTCGAAACTCATGACCCACACCGTGGACCTTTCATTCCTGCCTCACAACACTACTTATAAAGAGTTGCTAAAACCAATACCTTGATGACTCCTAGTCCTTCCTCCGGACACCATCGCCCCTCGGCAACTGTGTTCTCAGTCACCGAGCAAAGGTACAGACCCTCATACACCTGACACTAAAATCCATTCCCGACTCTTCCAAGGTCCAACTCTCCTCTTAAACACATATACCAAAACTACATACGTTCTCCCCTGACTTGACCAATGCCTTTCCGCTCTCGGAGTTCTTCCTTAGCTTAAGACGTAATACTCTACGACCTAGTGGGTTAATAGCCTTCATGCATGACAATACAGTAAATAGATCCTTTTACACATTTTATCACTTTAAATAAACAACATTTAGAAACAACTCGGGTACCCGTGACCCCATCACTCTTATAACTTCAAAACCATGCACAACGATTCGAGAATCGTTGGCATGCATCTTCCCGTGAACCTCAATCTTGCTCAATCCGAACAATGTTATTACGATAGTAATATATTGCATGAAAATCTTTTCGTATGAGACAATTCTGAAAGAATTACCGACACAAAGTAAACCAGTCGGTTCTCACACTCAATTCTATGATATCAAAATGTCAATAAGCATTTTGGTTATAAGTGAATTGCATGTAACCATTTTCTTGACCATTTTTGTAACAATTTAACTTATCATTAAAAGTGTGGAATACTTTGCAAATCGCTAAGCTCAAAATTCCAATGTGCGACGTAACTGAAATCGCTTTTTCTTTAAACGTGCACTCGTACAAGCTGACTCATTTTGTTCAAAGTTGACATTTACGTTTTTATTTTCAATCGTGAAAATTTCATGTTACATAAAAGAACGCCATGCATGAGACTCTATTTGCAATAGAAGGCTACTCACTCAACAAGGTCAGCCGCTTTACTCACGCAACTTATCCTTGATACTCCACTTACGACCAAGGGTCGTCCCCTCGGTCAAGCACTAACTTGATGTACATGCGTTCCACATCTCACTTACTCAACCATTTCACACTATTTTCGCTTTGATCGACTATCTCACTTTCTACTTCTACATGCTTTCAATTCACTATAAGTATCTTATTCCATTTATCCTGCCAATGAAAAGCTCGACTAAAAAGTCAAGGCTCCATTGATACTTTCAAGGTTTTGACACTGTTCTATCTTACCATCCCAACTGATCTATCCCATGATTTCCATAACTAGGATTCTCCCTAAACTGGAGTCTTACTCAAACTCAAACATTCATCCTCTCTGAATCCATGAAGAGCTACCTCTAGACGACTCATAACATTCTTTACAACGTTTCTTCTCTACGATGTATACATACATCACATCATAATGACTCTTACACGACACTTCCCCAAGCAATGGAGCTTGGTCTATCCCTCAGGGATCTTGCTGACCTATTCCTCAGCGTTCTCCCAGCCATAGCGCTAAACTGAAAGAAACCGATAGTTAATCCTTGCTAGACGCAACACAACAAATTTGCTATAAGTAAGGTATTGTAAGCACGCACATGTACCTGTAAGTTCGTAATTACACTGGCCAGGTGTAATCTCAAACTTACCTTACACGTTTGTCCTTGGCACCATATTCCTAAGCGCATTTATAGTGATCGTTCCTATAGGCAATCCTATGTCTCGGCTGTGTTCCTCATCTTACAGTTTAAGTTTAGGCCTGAATGGTCTCCTAAATCCCTTAAACTAAGGCTCTGATACCATTTGTAACGTCCCAATTTCAAAATCAAGCAATATCATAGATTAAGCATTCGAATTACATAAATAACTTGTTCATAAACATTCTTTTCACTAAGCTAAGCAAAACTGACAGCGGAAGCCTCTATTCCACAACCGAGAGCTCTATCTAATCATCAGTCAAAAGACTTGGAGTCGCTCTAAGTTCCAAATCCTTCCTGCCATCTCATAGTTCTTACTAGAAGAACCCGTAACACGCTTACCTGAAAATGGTTTAGTTTTGAAAAGCGAGGGTTAGACCAAAAGGTCTAGTGAATTCCCTCCGAAAGCAACATGTAAAACGGTATGATAACATTTATAAAAGATTCATCGAAAACCTTAACATTTCATCAAGCATGGTACTGCACTATGTATTGGATCACATAAACATTCCGCGATCGGGGCCCTAGTAGGACCCTTCTCGCCTCTTCCGGAGCCTACGCAGACTCCCCTTCCCGGAGCCTACGCAGACTCCCCTCTACTCGAAATAGGAGGAAACGAATTCCATCCTACCAGTCTGTCATACCTATCCAAGGGACCATCAGGTCCCGAGGATCACTCTCTGACCCCACAGTGCAGACCGACTCCACATAGCACATAATTCATTTCATAAAACATGCACTTTACATCTTTGTAAAATCATCATTTCCATTTCATCATATCCGGTAAGCTTTCTCAAGTAAAACATACAGTTCATGGAAAACGTGCGTAACAGTTATATACATTTCATGTTCGTAAATAAAACTATAATCAGTTAAAACATTTAACACTTTACGTCGTAAAAGGTTTAGAGAACTCACCTTGATGTCAGTGAAAGCACACTTGCTCTACTCTCGGATTAACCAGACTTGACACCTAAAAGATCAGGTAATTCTTTAATCAGCAAAACTTACCCTGAACTATCCGGATACCATCTACTTTCTGGACGCAACAACTTTCCGGACACCAATCCGGACACTCTACTTCCCGGACAGGGCAATCCGGACGCTAGACCTATCGGGACAAAACCACCCAGACACTAAACTTATCCGGAAATTTCAGCCACCCGGATACCAAGAAATACCTGGAAACCCTCACGGGACACTTACTCGGGCACTTGCAACCCATCCGGACACCACCGAACATCGGTGTCCGGAAACCACAGCTGTTCGAGCTTAAAAATCTAAAAGTGATCATTAACTCGTTTTTTAGCCATTAGTTCGATTAGATAAGCATAGGGGTTCATCCACTAGTCATAAACACTCAATTAATTTCATTTTAAACCACCAAATCGACATATTAGCAATGAAATCCCAAAATGCTTAATAAGGAGATACTTAGGTAAAGACCTAACAATTCCTCACGATTCCCTCCCTAGATCATGCACATAAAGGAGCAATATACCTTAATCAAGCAGAATAAACATACTAGAAGAATACCTTAACAGATTTCTTGTACAAATTGAGAGTCTCCAACCTTTAGCTCTTTTCTTTCTTTCTTCCTTGAGCCGCCAAACACACACACCACACCAAAACACTGATTTGTGAAACTGAAGGAACCCTAGGGATTTGTGCATTTAAGTATCTTCCAGAAATGACAAGATTAGTCCCTTGACTTATCTTTCATTTCTTGCGAAAAAGGCATTAAACTTTCATTCTTTCCAAAAGAAAACCCGGTTGTTACAAACAGTACCAACAACCAACAGATAAACACAACTGTGATACCAATAGGATACCAACAAATAAACATAACTGTGATACCCAATAGTACAAACCAACAATGAAACAAAGAGTACAAACCAACAGTATCACATGGTGAATATATGCATCATAATGAATCACATAATTACTAAAAGCAGCAGCATCACATAAGGAGTAAATGTATGAAAAATAGTTCGGTAAATAAAATATCAAAAACCAAAAGCATCAACATGCATCACAGTGAAAATATAATCTTCTTACTCAAAATCTTACCACAATGTACCATAATGTGAATGGGTTATGGATCACATATTGATTAAATGGATTACAATTGATCACAAAGGGCTTAAATGTATCACAACTAGTTGTTGAAATACAATATCACAAATCTAAATCATCAAAATGCATCACAGGGGAATTATATGCATCATATGCAAAATGTTATCACAATGTACCTACGTATTGCATATATACCTTTTTCCTCCAACAACTCCGGCGAGATCTGAAACCAGAAAGAGGGAGGGTTTGGAAACCAAAACTATACATCGTCTTAGAGATCTGAAACTTAAGAGAGAAGCTAGATGGTTTCGAATCGATCCAAAACCAACAGTTATCGACCGTTCCATTAACCGAGACCAGATCTGTACGTAGACATCGTCGATTCTTCTTCCTGGACCATGTCGTTAACTCCAAATCAATTGTACGGACTGTCGTTTTCTTCGCCGCCATCCATGTCGTCAACCTCCAGATCTAAAACCAAGAAGAGGGTGTGCGTATGAGAGAAAGTGAGATAAATATATCCTGGATCTTGAATTTGAAAATTAAGATGCACTAATATCATAAAATGGGTGTCAAACTTATATATCTCCAAAGTATATGAAATACAATACCTGGTTTCCCACATCTTTATCACCAACCAACCTCATCGTCATCCTTAAGTTCTTTCCCATTCCCAATCTTCTTTTTAATTTAGGTGGTGTCATCTCTGTTTTCCAACTTCATTTTGAAACCAAGAAAGGGTGAGGCTATGAGAGAGAACGTACGCATACGAGGAAAGTGAGAAACTTTAGTATATTAGTTATTGTATGAGGTGTCAAACTTTATTCTAATACTAAACTACCCTTTAAAATTATTTTAAAAATAATTATTATTATCTTAAATGTGTGGCTTATACTGGATCTCACAGTTACCACAAACTAACTAGTTCTCATTTGATTAGGCCCATATATATATATATAAAGAAGAATGTATGAGAGTGAGTTAATGAGAGGCCTCAATTGCCATTTATCTATTTTTCTACAATTTTGATTTATTTTAAATATAAGCCATACATTAAATGTTCTCATTAATTACAAAAACTTTTCATTTTTTTTATAATTTTATAACATGGATAACAATCATCAATATATATATATATATATATATAAAGGAGAATGTATGAGAGTGAGTTAATGAGAGGCCTCCATGGCCATTTATCTATTTTTCTACAATTTTGATTTATTTTAAATAAAAGCGCCATACATTGAATGTTTTCATTAATTACAAAAACTTTTCATTTTTTATTTTATAATTTTATAACATGGACAACAATCAATATAAATCAAATGCTTATTTTAAAATGTTATATTTTTTTATCCTTTAGTAGGTTAACAATCAATATATATATATATATATATATATATATATATATAAAGGAGAATGCATGAGAGCGAGTTAATAAGAGGCCTCCATAGCCATTTATATAATTTTCTACAATTTTGATTTATTTTAAATATAAGCCATACATTAAATATTCTCATTAATTACAAAAACTTTTCATTTTTTATTTTATAATTTTATAACATGGATAACAATCAATATATACATATAAATGAGAATGTATGAGACTGAGTTAATGAGAGGCCTCCATGGACATTTTTCTATTTTTCTACAATTTTGATTTATTTTAAATATAAGCCATACATTAAATGTTCTCATTAATTACAAAAACTTTTCATTTTTAATTTTATAATTTTATAACATGGATAACAATCAATATAAATCAAATACTTATTTTAAAATATTATATTTTTTTATCCTTTAGTAGGCTAACAATCAATATATATATATATATGTAATAACCAAGATCTAAATTGAAAACATTAAAGTTTTGTGGAAAAAGTTGTAAAGTTGAAAGTGCAGGCCAGATTGTAATCTTTGAAACCCACAAAAAGGCACAAAACCCTAGAGTTGTTCCTTGTGTGTGTGGGTGTCGGCTAGAGAGAAAGAGAAGAGAAAAAGGGTAGATTGGGTTCCATAGCAATTGAAGAAGGAAAAACACCATCAATCATCAATTTGAAAGAAAAGTGGATTTGGAGTCTGATTCTACAAGTGATTCCATCAGGTAATTTCAAACTCAAATTCTTGTTTTGTTGTCCAGTTAGATTGTTGGTTGAGTGAGGGTTTTCTTTTATCAAAAGTTGAGGATAAAGCCCTAATGGGATATTAGAGAATCATCCTTGCGTTTTATGCAGCATAGGGTTGTAAGAAATGATCTAAGTATGTTTATTAATCGGTATCGTTGCATTTATCGACGAGGTTAAAGGGCGATTAGCGAATTTTAATCCCAAAATCGCCACAACCGATGTGTCTGGGAAGCCTGAGCATGTTACCGGGTAAGTTCCCGGATATCTGATGTTTCCGGGTGAAGTAGTTCTCGGGTAACTATCCGGTTTTGGTGTTGCCCGGATAGTGCAATCGTCCGGTAAGTGGGTGCACCCGGTAAGTGAAGTTCCGGTAAGTGTAGTTTACCCGGTAAGTTGTCCGGTTTGTGGTGTTGACCGGTAAGTAGTCGTACCCGGAAAGTGTGGGTGCCCGGTAAGTAGCTGATAACGCCACTTTTTGGCGTTATTTTCAGTTCTCAAACCAATGAGATTGGCTTGTATTCAAGTAAAAAGGCGGGAATTTTACGGTTTATCGAGTGATTTATACAGGTTATCTAAAAGGAGGCAATCATCGAGAAAAGAAGCTAAAAAGAGCCCATAAAGAGCCAAAACGAAGCCCAACGGAAGCCCAAAAGCCAAGCCCAAGACCCGCGACCGAACCAGGACCCGAACCGCGAACCAGAAAACGACCCACGTAGCCAAAATGATACGCGCGACTTACCACGCGACTTACAAGTCGCGTGGCAAGTGGCGTAACCCACTGTTTCGCGAATCCCAGCTTTAAATCCGATTTTTAGGTCATTCATTCGAGGCGCAACTTTCACACGACGGCCAGGGGCGATTTGAGAGCGATTTTGGGCGAATTTTCGGAGTCTTTGAAGCCACGATTGAGAGCCGATCAAGGAGACATTCAACACGCGAAGTAGATTTAATCACGGGAGAAGGGAGTTCATTACTACATTTTTCACATTCACCACGATCACGTTAATCATGTTTACATACACTTCCATTATCTTTTCTTTTGTGTTTGAATCCACCACCGACATGAACTAACCGGTTCGTGTTGGGGGTTGGAATGAATTCGGTTTATTAAGCATGTAAACAATTGACTTGATATTTTATCAGTTTTCCGTTATTAATGAAGCATGTGATTTTGTGTTTAATGCCTTTGAGAGTCTAGCTAGCTTTCAATTGATTTATCATTTTCAGTTGAGTTCGAGAGAATTAACTGTTAAAAAGAACTAGGAATTGCATGCCTAAGACGATAAATCGGTGATAGAGATATATCGAATAAGTCTTAGTCCCAATTGAACCGTTAGGTTGAAATCGAGAGATGAAATCTAGCCGTTTAATATAAATCTGGTGCTTAATGTGTTTTGGAATTCATAAGTTGAGGTCGAGAGATTTAACTTGTCCTTTTCAAAATAAAATCCGTTGTTGCTTGAAAGAGAACAACGATGATCATAAAAGATTTGGTAATCATTAAAGGGATAAATTGGTAATTGTTTTGAGTCAAGCGTTTGCATGTGGAAAACCTTAGGATTTCTAACCCCCAACTTTCTCTCTATCGAAGTTTCCTAAGTCGTTATTTGTTTCGTTTGTGTTTGAGTTGTAATTTACTTTCTGCAATTAAGTAGTTTAACAATACCCAACCATCTCTCAATTCGACAGCTCAGTTAATAGCGATTGTAGTAATTGTGATACTTAGTTCCTAGTTCCCGTGGATTCGATACACGTACTTACCGTACGTTATTACTTGATTCGACACCGTACACTTGCGGTTAGATTTAGGGGGGGTGTAAACCCGTCTATCAAGTTTTTGGCGCCGTTGCCGGGGAACTAGTTGCAACTAATAGCACTACCAGCTATAAGCGCTATTAGATTGGACATTTTTTTTATTTTCGTTGTTTTATTCCATCAGTTTCAGTTTCTGGATCACTAATCTCGCTTACTTTCTTTCAGATACTAATTGGTTTATGCCAAGCAAAACCCGCGGAAAGGAAGTCGAGCCGATCGATCCGGAAATCGAAAGAACCGCCCGCCGTCTCCGCAAAGAATCAAAAACCAAAAAAGACATCAAGATCGATATGGGTGACGAGAGACCACCTCCACGCAATAACCCACCACCACCACCACCTACGGAAAGATGCCCTATGCGGTTGTTCGCCGATCCGAATGTGGCGGCGGCACGCATAGGCATTCAAGCGCCCGCGACTGGGGCGAATTACTACGAGCTGAAGTCGAGCACTATCGTGATGGTGCAACAGAACCAATATGGAGGGACGCCGACAGAAGATCCTCATGCACATCTTCATGCATTCGAGAGGATATGCGATACATTCAAGATTAATGGTATGACCGAGGACGCGATTAAGCTGAGATTGTTCAGATTTTCACATAAGGACCGAGCCGAGACATGGACCGAGAGTATCCAGCCGGATTCAGTTACTACATGGGCACAGCTGAAGGCAGCGTTCCTTCAGAAATTCTTTCCTCCGAGTCGGACCGCCCAACTAATGGCCGAGATCACCCATTTCGCGCAATGGGATCAGGAAACCTTATATGAAGCTTGGGAGCGGTTCAAGGACATGATCAAGAAGTGTCCTCACCATGGGTTACACGGCTGGGTCATTATCCAGACCTTCTTTAGTGGCCTTCACCCGCAGTTTAAAAATGACATCACTGCAGCCGCGGGTGGGGCACTCATGGATAAGTCCTATGAAGAAGCGTGCGAACTAATCGAGAATTTGGCGGAGCATAGTTTTTCCACCCCGAGATCAGCCGTGAGACGGGTAGCAAGTGTGCAAGAAAGTAATGAGCTGAATGAATTGAAAGCTCAACTAGCCTTTATCACAAATCAGCTGAATAGAGGTATTCCGGAAGCACCCAAACAAGTTCAGTATATGCAAAACCGGAACTATCACCCGAGAAACGATCCTTTCTCGAACACGTATAACGAGGGGTGGAAGAAGCATCCGAACTTGTCATGGAGTCAACCCGGTCAACAACCAGGTAATGTTTTAACTCTTCGAATTCTTCTCATACTAATAATGTATACCGTCCTCCAGGTTTCCAGCAAAGGAGCGAGGGACAATTCGGGGAGAAGAAACCGGGATTGGAGGACATGATGATGAAGTTCATGTCGAAAATGGACACCACGGTTGAGGGATTAGCCGGTGCAGTCAACAACCTTTCAAGCACGGTCAACATAGTCAAGGCGGCCACCGAACAGAACACCGCCTCCATCAAGATCCTCGAAAGGCAAGTGGGGCAAATCTCGGAGGCTCTACAAAACCGACCTCCCGGAACCTTTCCCAGTCAAACCGAAAGGACTAACCGGGAAACATGCAATGCCATTTATCTGAGAAGCGGCAAGGAGCTGAATGGAGAGCCAGTATGAGAGCCGTCATCAAGGGAGACCGGCCCGAAAGAGAAAGAGGCCGAGATCATTAAAGTGACTGAACTAGAATCTGATAAAGAATGTGCAATGAAGGAGAACTCGGAGGGTGAAGAGGGCAAGAAGTGTGAAGAGGCGAAGCCGAAGCAGCCACCGGTCAAGCCGGCGGCACCGAGCGTACCATATCCGAATAGACTGAAAGAGCTTAAGGATGATGTTAATTTCTCTAAGTTTATTGATGTATTTAAAAAGTTAACCATTAATATCCCCTTTGCAGACGCGTTGGCGCAAATGCCCTCTTACATGAAATTCATGAAAGAGATCTTATCCAAAAAGAGGGCGATAGATCACCAGGCCACCGTTGCACTCACTGAAGAGTGCAGCGCGATTTTTCAGAATAAGCTTCCCCCGAAGCTTAAAGATCCAGGGAGTTTCTCTATCCCTATTCAGATTGGGGAGTTTACTTTTAATAAAGTTTTATGTGATTTAGGGGCAAGTATTAACCTGATGCCTCTTTCTATTTTCAGGAAACTCGGCCTGGGTGAGGTAAGCCCGACATACATGACGTTAAAGCTCGCCGATCGATCAATCAGATACCCATATGGAGTGATCGAGGACGTGTTGATCAAGGTCGGTAAGTTTTACTTTCCAGTCGACTTCGTAGTCATAGATATAGACGAAGACGAAGAGGTCCCGTTGATATTGGGATGATCCTTCCTAGCCACGAGTAGAGCCTTGATTGATGTGGAGGAAGGAGAGGTGACCTTTAGAGTCGGTGGCGAGAGGGTGACTTTCAAGATGTTCGAGAAGACGAGAGGTCGGAGTGAAGAGGCATCCGGATCTGGTCATGGAAGGCCAATTGCGAGAGAATCCGCAAAGAACCGCAAGTGTGGGCGGTTCGAGTCAACGGATACGGAGCCAAGTTGAAAACCGCACAGTCGTGCCACGAATTTAAATAAGGCGCTGGGTGGGAGGCAACCCACCAAGGTTTGTTGTCTTTAGTAATTTTTATTTTGAGTGTGTTTTTATTTCCGAAAAAAAACCATAAAAATCGAAAAATCAAAAATAGCTGGAACAGGGACATACGCGGCTTATGCCGCGGTTTACATACCGCGTGTCAAGCCGCGGGACTCTTCTGACTGTTTGTGAAACAGTAGGTTACACGGTTTGCCACGCGACTTGTAAGTCACGGGCTAAACCGCGGGAGTCCCTTGTGCCTTGTTTTATTTTTCGTGCAGTTTTTATTCCTTTCTTGCTTTGTGTGATTCATCTTCCTGCATTTTGTCTTGTGCTTTGATTTCCGTTGTTTTGCATGTTCTCCCTATCTCCTCCGATTGATGCTCAACCTTTCAAGAATCCTCCTTCATCCGGGAAAAACAGGTACGCTCTAAACTTTGCATAATAACGAGTGGTGTGAGATGTTTGTTCGTGTTAGTTAAACGAGATGCAACAAACCTAAGTTTCACTTAGGTTTGGGGTGCCTCATCTTTCACATCTACACACTCAAATTTAAACCCTGTGCAAACCTCGGTTTTACCGAGGTTTGGGGTTGGCTTTTATTTGGCAAACCTAGGCCACGGCCTAGGTTTGGGGTGCCCATATTAGAAACTTTGGGATTCCTTTTTGATGTTTTGTAATGCCTTGTCCGTCCTTTTGATAACTGTAATAACTGCACAATGATTCGAGTCGCATCACCTACGACTTTACTTGCACATTGGGGACAATGTGTGGGTAAGGTTTGGGGTTGCCCAATCGGGCCCAAGTTATGCACGTAGATTTCCTGCACCTCTGAGTGTCTAGATCATAGTAGCTAAAATTTTTTTTTTGAATGATTGAGACACCCCATTGTGGGAAGAATCTTGTGATAGTGACGTGGCCGTTAGGGAAAGACCGGGAAAGGACATGACTAGGGACATTAGTGGAGACCACCCGATAGTGAGTTTTGAGCCTAAAGACGTTTTTCATTTTGAGGGATTCATACACGTAAGTCATATACACTTTTTCGAATTCCTTGTCGTGAATGTAGAATGATCTCGCTACATTATTGCATTGAGTAGCAAAGACGAACATCGGGATATTAGGTAAGGGTATAGTAGACCATATCGTGTGGACCTTAAGATATGATTCCAGGCATTATGTGTTTTATTTTTAACCATTTTTAGCTATCGTTCTGTTAGATCTGAAGTTTTGTCAATAAACCAAGTGTTGAAGATCTGATAAGAAGACTCAGATGTTCTGAGTAGAGGAGTCAAAGATCTGAGAAGAGAAGTCAGAGTTCTGAGAGAAAGAGTCAGAAGCTCTTAGAAGCGTTATCAGAAGAATGTTCAGAAGTTCTGAACAACCTGTTCAGAACTTATGACTACATACTTTTCTTAGTATTTAGTATACTAATCAGGACACGTGTTATGTTCTTATTAGTCTTTCATATTTGTACTGTAGCTTTAACATGTCTGTTGCAGTATAAATAGAGTGGTTAGCACTACTTTGCTAACTGATTTTCCCGTGTATCTTTGTATTCATTCTTTGTAATCTTTGAGATTCTCTCTCTCTTAGATCTGTAATTCTGTTCATCATTGAATACAATTGGGCTTGATCATACAACTTCTCAATTACTGCTTTCTATATTGATTGTAAGATTAGATCCTGTACTTTCAATTGGTATCAGAGCTAATCAACAAACAAATTATTTCAAGATTGTGATTGCGAAGATCGATTGATCAATTTCTTGAAGATTTCTTGATTCGTTCAAAAATCGATTCCGCTGCTAGGGCTAGTTCTTGAATTCTTGGCAATTCTTGAATTACCTGTTACATTTCGATCAAGAAACTCGAATTTGTCTTTCTGTTGAATTTTCTTACAATCATGTCTTCTAAAGAATATCTAGCCATAGGATCTGAAACCAAACCGCCTGTTCTTATACCAGAAGAGTATCAGCAATGGAAAATTCGTATGATCCAATTCCTAGACAATATTGATGAAAATCTTATGGTCTCTATTCGAGAAGGTCCAATTGAAGTGTATATCGATAGCCCTTTTGCACCATTTTACCCTTTTGCCATAGCCTTAGCCCCATTACAACCCTTGTAAAGACCTGGATGATCTTTTGGAAGATGTGATTACGGTATACGACCACCCTCATCGATATTCCCTGTCTTGCTACTTGATTCCTTCTGAGATCAAATTTTTGGACAATTGTGCGTCTTTCCTTAGAGTTGTCATGTAATAATTTGAGTATTCTTGTACATAACCTCCTTAAACATGACAACACGAGCGATAACCTAGGTTCGAGTGCAAAGAGAGTATCCCGTGAGGTAGGGTCGAGGCGAAATGTTTCCCTAGTATGTTTGGACCTAGTCTAACCCGAACGTAATCGGAACAGTCACGAGTTCAACTCCCAATGGAAGGTCATAGATCAAACGAAATAAGAATGAGGCGAGAGTGAGATAGATATTCACGGGTATGGGAAATCACCGATGAACCACTTGGTACCGATTGGGAATTGTGCAGTTATTATTATTATTATTTCGCTTATGTGTGCTTTATTTCTATTTTATCGCTAATTTGCTTAGGGACAAGCAACGCTCGGTTTGGGGTTGTTGATAACGCCACTTTTTGGCGTTATTTTCAGTTCTCAAACCAATGAGATTGGCTTGTATTCAAGTAAAAAGGCGGGTATTTTACGGTTTATCGAGTGATTTATACAGGTTATCTAAAAGGCGGCAATCATCGAGAAAATAAGCTAAAAAGAGCCCAAAAAGAGCCAAAACGAAGCCCAACGGAAGCCCAAAAGCCAAGCCCAAGACCCGCGACCGAACCAGGACCCGAACCGCGAACCAGAAAACGACCCACGTAGCCAAAATGATACGCGCGACTTACCACGCGACTTACAAGTTGCGTGGCAAGTGGCGTAACCCACTGTTTCGCGAATCCCAGCTTTAAATCCGATTTTTAGGTCATTCATTCGAGGCGCAACTTTCACACGACGGCCAGGGGCGATTTGAGAGCGATTTTGGGCGAATTTCGGAGTCTTTGAAGCCACGATTGAGAGCCGATCAAGGAGACATTCAACACGCGAAGTAGATTTAATCACGGGAGAAGGGAGTTCATTACTACATCTTTCACATTCATCACGATCACGTTAATCATGTTTACATACACTTCCATTATCTTTTCTTTTGTGTTTGAATCCACCACCGACATGAACTAACTGGTTCGTGTTGGGGGTTGGAATGAATTCGGTTTATTAAGCATGTAAACAATTGACTTGATATTTTATCAGTTTTTCCGTTATTAATGAAGCATGTGATTTTGTGTTTAATGCCTTTGAGAGTCTAGCTAGCTTTCAATTGATTTATTATTTTCAGTTGAGTTCGAGAGAATTAACTGTTTAAAAGAACTAGGAATTGCATGCCTAAGACGATAAATCGGTGATAGAGATATATCGAATAAGTCTTAGTCCCAATTGAACCGTTAGGTTGAAATCGAGAGTTGAAATCTAGCCGTTTAATATAAATCTGGTGCTTAATGTGTTTTGGAATTCATAAGTTGAGGTCGAGAGATTTAACTTGTCCTTTTCAAAATAAAATCCGTTGTTGCTTAAAAGAGAACAACGGTGATCTTAAAAGATTTGGGAATCATTAAAGGGATAAATTGGTAATTGTTTTGAGTCAAGCGTTTGCATGTGGAAAACCTTAGGATTTCTAACCCCCAACTTTCTCTCTATCGAAGTTTCCTAAGTCGTTATTTGTTTCGTTTGTGTTTGAGTTGTAATTTACTTTCTGCAATTAAGTAGTTTAACAATAGCCAACCATCTCTCAATTCGACAGCTCAGTTAATAGTGATTGTAGTAATTGTGATACTTAGTTCCTAGTTCCCGTGGATTCGATACTCGTACTTACCGTACGTTATTACTTGATTCGACACCGTACACTTGCGGTTAGATTTAGGGGGGGGGGGTGTAAACCCGTCTATCAGTAGCAGGCATCCGGTAAGAGTTAATATCAGGTAAGTCGAACCCGGATAGTGTCCGGAAATCTGGTTTAGGATCTGAGCAATGGTACTTCATTCATTTTGTAACAACCCACACCAAGCGATCATGCCAAAAGCTAATTCTTTAAATTGAAACGCCGAAACGGCTCAACAAAGCTACACTGCCAAGGATATACAACATAGGGCTTGCGGAAATAACCCTAACTACAGCTGAGATCACAACTACAAAATAAAAGGAAAGCCTTCTAATCCTTCTAACGCAACTCCGTCTCACGCCTGGTCAACTTCTAAGCAAGCTTCGAATACCTGTTTACCTGAAAAGGTTTTAGTTTTGAAAAGTGAGGGTTAGACCATGAGGTCTCGTGAGATCCCAGAAAACCACACCCCAAAATACACAGTTTATGTAAAACTTTCAGTAAGAAATGATTGTACAAATCTTGTCATGAACAAACATATCTGATCAGCACACTATGACAAGCTAATGGCACACGCTATGGTCACACACACCGTGACAACATAAAAAGGGCACACACCACCCATATATGAAACACATTCATATATCACACCATATGGGACACGCCCCCATCTCACACAAATGCCATAGCTCGTCCACACTATTAAATCACACTTTTCATTCATGAGCGAATGATAATATGAACGCTTACCATTAATTATGCATACGGATTCATATATCAAACCATATGGGACACACCCCCATTTCACACCAAAGCCAGAGCATGGTCACACACATTTAAATCACACATATTGTCATACACTTACTATTCGCTTTGAAATAAAAGCAGTTTGTATCCACACAATTAAATCACACTTTCCATGCAAGGTTAAAAGAATAGTACGAGCATTTATCAATGTAACATGCATAAAGTTCCACATTTGAAAAGGGTTTTAGGATCAGAAAACTCACCTGTCGTCCCGCTTAATCCTCTCACTAGATGAGCTCTCCCTCCAACTGCACCTATAAGGTATAATCTACCACGATAAGCCACTTGATGGATTTACACACTCACACAGTTAGCCCCTCGGACTAACAGTCCGCACTATTATGCCACACCTCAACATTCCGGACACTTCATCCGGACAGCCAAAACCATCCGAACACCCAGATCTATCCGGACGTCCTACCCGGACAACCAAGACTATCCGGACGACAAACCTATCCGGGTGTAACGTTCCTGGCACACCCGGATTCCAAGGGTTTTTGGATAGCTACCGGGAACCATACAACCCGGACACTGCCCACATCTGGACACCTCCAAACATCCGGACACTACCCTGTACTGAGGGTTTCCAGACGCGACGGAAAAACCCAAAAACGCAGAAAATTGTACATTCTTATGTCCTAATTCCCTCAACACACCCAGATTAGCAATATGGATCGATAGTTACACATCATCCCATACTACAACACCCCCCTTAATCAGATTTGATACGGAAACACAATAAACCCATAAAATCCATGTTTTTTCTCCAAATACTCACAAAACACACACTAACTTAAAGGGGGATAGGATTGATTTTTTTACCTGGATGATTGATGATTCTGGAGTCCTTCCCCAAAACTAGCTGAAATCGATCCTTCTTCTTCCTCAAATGCCAAAATCACTTTTCTTGCTCTTTCTCCCAGCCACACACACAACACACACTAGAAAAATGCTTAAAATGAGAACTTAGGGTTTCATTTCCTCTTTATATACCTTCCTCAAGAAAACACAAAACTTTCAATTATTCACACTTGGACCACATAACTTCCTTAAACTTCGAATTTCATCTATGGTCTCCCAATTATTGTATAAATGAAACCCGGTTATTACAACATCCACCCCTCAAAAGAATTCCGTCCCCGGAATTCCCTTTTCAACCAAACGAGGGTATCGAGTCCTCATGTATGATTCCAATTCCGAAGTTGCCTCTTACCCCTTATGGAATCGCCACTGAACTTCCACTAGAGACACTTTTTTATTCTAAACATCGCACCAACTCCTTCATGGAATTCGATAAATCTCTTCCTACTGCTCACATAAACCAGTGGCGGTCTTGAGCCACGCTTAACCTCTCGCGAAAATGTTCGACCTATCGGTGGTCAACCGTGTGACCTCCGGTCTCACACGAAATCATTCGCACGTCTAGACTCATGGTTCTGAAACGCGCCAAACTACAGGTTTCACACACCATTTTCACCTTTTTAAAGAACGAATTCTACCGAAGTTAACGTCCCAACAACATGCAACCCTTATTAAAATAACGACGCTCAGTTCGCCAACTGATCCCAAACTCAACCTTGAATATCACCTTAACTCGCAGTTAAGATTCTATTCAACAGATTACACGCAATTCTACCATTACTCTCCGAACACAAAATACGTCTAAGACAGATAACACTTCCTCACATTAATTAAACTGGCCACAATCCATTGATAACAACAATTCAGACGCTATTACCACAACGTCACTCCTATATTACTACCAAGTCTAATCCAATGGTCCCTCGCTCCGAGCACTACATTCGACTACTGTCTTCCACTTACTTCTCAACATTTAATATGTTTCCAAAGAACGACTCGCTAGAAAGTGCACACTCTTGACCAATCACACAAGCTAGCTCTCCTCAATGTTTAAACCAATCACATACACACAAATCCTCTTTCTCATACTCCCACTAGAAGTTCATACACCCGACGGTGACGTTCTGATGACATTGCTTCCCACTTTCCATGCCACTTGTCACACCTTCTACTTCGCGCTTACTCACTTATTCCAATCTACCGTCCCAATTACCGTAGGCTAGCATGGAACACTTCTCATCCAACATTGACCACTCCATACACGCAATTTCAACGGTTACTATGCCTAACCAACCGTTCCACCACATCTCAATCCTCAAACGATAATAACCCACTCATTTACATTCCTTTTACATACAAGGAATAGCTCGACATTCCCAAAGATTTCGCATCTACTACGAAACATCATAAACTAACCAATCCAAGAGCATACAATTTACTTCTTAGCTAGCCACCAACTGCCACTTAGACATCCATGCATCATCACACAAAATCTTGCCATATTTGAACAACTTATAAACAATTCAAGCAGGGATCTCCACTTACGCTCACCCTATATCAACACTAGTCCATCACTTAACCTCACAGCCAAACATTACCACTATGCCTCACATGCTTACAAATTATAAGTTGCCGCCATCTTATCCACACAACCGCACTAGAGGTTAAATCCCCATGATCATTTGTGCACACACTAGGCCATGCTTTCTCCACACCAAACACGACATAAATTTGAAGGAGTTGCGAAAACATTAAGCAATAATTAGTTTTGAAATCAACATCCACACACATATATAACTGGGATTTCTACCTGGTCAAACTAGGGCACACACTCACCCTTGGGGACAGACCAAGTCCGTTTGAATAGTCCATATGCAATCACACAATAATAAGTACACATGCACAATTATCAAACAGGTATCACCAAGCTTTGATTTAGAAACTCACAACTTTACCTTTCTCTAATCTAGCTGTACCGCAAAATATGGCTGTCTACCTCACTCAATCAAGTCTTAATCCCCAATCGACTCTTTGGAATCCACTTGAAGCAGGCTCAAAATGAAACGGTAGAACGCTCCCTTGCAGACCAACCTAATCCACATGTCTCACATGAGTTGTGCTACTACTCCATTTGCAAACGACATAACTATCACACAGGAAGAATCACCTATCCAACTATCAATTCCCACCTTCAAGATACTCACAAAAGCGGTCCACCCTCTTGACAGATTCACACCTTCCCAACCGACCACTTATCTCCACACACACACCTGACTAAATAATCACACCAGGGTTAACCCTTCAATTTTAAATCTCCTGACAATGACCCCACACCCGACGTTGACTTCAACATCAATGCTTGACAATTAGTCTAAATACAAGTTCTCCCTAACCCCGGCTCCACGTCGATACTGTTTCATCCGCATACCACAACGCTACCCCTCAAGGTATCTTGCCTGCTTCGAAATCCCCCGAGACACTTCCCCCGTTGTCAGCCACATGTCAACTTCCCAAACAAGAGAAAGGACTACCATCACACAAGCATCTCTAAGGTCAAAGACTGAGACTACAGTGAGACGCCGCCCCCTCTAAGCGGTAACTCTAAGGCCATAAGTCGACCATCGACGTCTTAACCACACATTCCACTCTCCGAGCCTTGCACATTATTAAGTGCAATATCTCTTACCTCTTAGCGAACTCATAGCCTCCATGCATGACAACACAATGATTGGAATTGTTTTACATACTCGAAATATTCCACAAAACAAGGTTTGATATGCAAGACACGACACCCCCAAAAGAACAACCACACACACACCGATCTCAAGGATCGTTCACACGCAACCCATGACATCTCGCATCCTGGTCCATCTACTGAAAGTGTACACATTGAAACTCTCTTTGTGCAAAATTTTAAAATACAGCAAAATCGTCCACGCTGGGATGGTTAACCGACTCCCACACTCGCCGATATGTCAAAAACGTGTTCACATCGTTTTCACCCATAAAACCATACGATCAAATGTTGTTATGATTTATATAACAAGGCTTAACTCACTCGTAAAGAAGTGAAATAATTCATTATTTCTCCAAATTCGAAATTTATCACACCACGTAAGTAAATTTATCTTTTCCTTCAAGCACACACTTGCACATGCCGACTCATTTTCAAAATCAGAAGTTTACAAGGCACGCGCACACACTCACACATTTTGACACGAAAGACTTATGTAACTTGTTTGAAAAACGCAATGCATGACTCACTTTACATTGAAGGTTATTCGCTCAAGCAAGGTCAACCGTGTGCAGTTACAACAAATCCACGCCGATACCCTACTTCCAACCAAACCATCAGGTTCCTTACATTTGAAACAATCATCGGTATCGATACTTCCCACGCACTTGGAGGCTCCCACCTCCCAGTTACCACCTGCCTACTACTGTGTAAAAATACAGCTTCACCTCGACCCCAAATAGGTTAACCAACACTAGTGTTATCAATTCATACGTCTATCATTACTCAACCATCCATAACACTCTTCCACTAACTAGAGGGTAAGAAAAAACCTCCCTATCATCCAATCCTTGAGTTAAGCGCTCAAGATCTCCATTTACCGACATCAGGAAACTTCCAGAATAAAGACTCTTCAGAGATTAGGAGCTCACCTCCAAACAATTATTTTCCTAAAGAGTCTTAAGGATTCTACTTCACACGGACACTCACACCACATTCACACAACACCCTTCCAAATAGTGTCATTAGTCACACCAAGAATAATCCACACAACGCACTAAACCGTTGCCATCATGGCAGGGTTAAAACTTTACACACTACTGTTACTCTCCACACTAATCACCACACTTTACACACTACTAATATCAGAACAACGGTAAACAAGCACACTCATGCACCTGTAAATTCATAATGACATTGGCCAGATGTGATTTGAATTTACCATACATGAGAGTTCTCACTACCTTCGTCCTAAATTCTCAGTGATTAAGGTCTTCCCTAAGGCTTCCTATATCTCAGCTATGTTCTCCTACTCCACAGTTTAAGTTTAGGCCCATCCGGTCACCTAAATCCCTTAAACTAGGGCCTTGATACCAACTGTAACAACCCACACCAAATGATCATGCCAAAAGCTAATTCTTTAAATTGGAACGCCAAAACGGCTCAACATAGACAACACAGGGCTTGCAGAAATAACCCTAACTACAGCTGAGATCACAACTACAAAATAAAAGGAAAGCCTTCTAATCCTTCTAACGCAACTCCGTCTCACGCTTGGTCAACTACTAAGCAAGCTTCGAATACCTGTTTACCTGAAAAGGTTTTAGTTTTGAAAAGCGAGGGTTAGACCATGAGGTCTAGTGAGCTCCCACAAAAGCCACACCCCAAAATACACAGTTTATGTAAAACTTTCAGTAAGAAATGATTGTACAAATCTTGTCATTAACACACATATCTGATCAGCACACTATGACAAGCTAATGGCACACGCTATGGTCACACACACCGTGACAACGTAAAAAGGGCACACATCGCCCATATATGAAACACATTCATCTATCACACCATATGGGACACGCCCCCGTCTCACACAAATGCCATAGCTCGTCCACACTATTAAATCACACTTTTCATTCATGATCGAATGATAATATGAACGCTTACCATTAATTATGCATAAGGATTCATATATCAAACCATATGGGACACACCCCCATTTCACACCAAAGCCAGAGCATGGTCACACACATTTAAATCACACATATTGTCATACACTTACTATTCGCTTTGAAATAAAAGCAGTTTGTATCCACACAATTAAATCACACTTTCCATGCAAGGTTAAAAGAATAGTACGAGCATTTATCAATGTAACATGCATAAAGTTCCACATTTGAAAAGGGTTTTAGGATCAGAAAACTCACATGTCGTCCCGCTTAATCCTCTCACTAGATGAGCTCTCCCTCCAACTGCACCTATAAGGTATAATCTACCACGATAAGCCACTTGATGGATTTACACACTCACACAGTTAGCCCCTCGGACTAACAGTCCGCACTATTATGCCATACCTCAACATTCCGGAAACTTCATCCGGACAGCCAAAACCATCCGAACACCCAGATCTATCCGGACGTCCTACCCGGACAACCAAGACTATCCGGACGACAAACCTATCCGGGTGTAACGTTCCGGGCACACCCGGATTCCAAGGGTTTTCGGATAGCTACCGGGAACCATACAACCCGGACACTGCCCACATCTGGACACCTCCAAACATCCGGACACTACCCTGTACTGAGGGTTTCCAGACGCGACGGAAAAACCCAAAAACGCAGAAAATTGTACATTCTTATGTCCTAATTCCCTCAACACACCCAGATTAGCAATATGGATCGATAGTTACACATCATCCCATACTACAACACCCCCCTTAATCAGATTTGATGCGGAAACACAATAAACCCATAAAATCCATGTTTTTTCTCCAAATACTCACAAAACACACACTCACTTAAAGAAGGATAGGATTGATTTTTTTACCTGGATGATTGATGATTCTGGAGTCCTTCCCCAAAACCAGCTGAAATCGATCCTTCTTCTTTCTCAAATGCCAAAATCTCTTTTCTTGCTCCTTCTCCCAGCCACACACACAACACACACTCGAAAAATGCTTAAAATGAGAACTTAGGGTTTCATTTCCTCTTTATATACCTTCCTCAAGAAAACACAAAACTTTCAATTATTCACACTTGGACCACATAACTTCCTTAAACTTCGAATTTCATTCAAGGTATCCCAATTATTGTATAAATGAAACCCGATTATTACACATTTCTCAGGTAAATCGATTGGAAGCCAGGAACAGAGTGGGAAAGGAAAGTAAGCGCACCAGGTGAGTTTTCTAACTAAAATACATGACTTTTAACGTGTTTTCTAAAGTAAGTACATGATGAGAAATGCCATGTTTTATTCCTATGCTTATCTTGCATGAAAGTTATTTTAAAGTTGATTATTGTGATGTATGCATACATTGAGTGGGACGTAAATTGGCTAAGTCGGGGGGTGTGGCCCGCCCGTGCTCATGCCGGGAGGAGTGACCCGTTTATGCCATGGGAAGAGTGACCCTGTAAGGCATTGTGAGACTGACTCGTTGTCACTCTTGAGTGATTTCAGGGTGCCATTTACGTGAGCGGATTTATCCGTGAAAGTTTATGTAAAGTTATGTGATAGTTTTATGAAAAGTTATGTGAAAGTTTATGCAAAGATATTTGAAAGTTATGAACTGTTTTGAAACGATTTTGAGAACTGTCAGGAGGGAGCTCATTAGACATCATGGTCTAACCCTCTCATTTTCCAAACTAAGCCTTTTCAGGTAAGCAGATAGTAAGAGGCTCTGGTGAGTGAGCAAGAGCAGGATAGAGTGCAGATGCACGTACAGGCAGTGCCTTTGGCACTTATAGAAACTAGTATGTTCTCAGTTGTGTATAGGTTGTTTCCGCCAACCTAAGTTTTGAGACAGATGCAATGAATCTTTGGAACCAGTATTGTAATTCTCATTAATTACAAAAACTTTTCATTTTTCATTTTATAATTTTATAACATGGATAACAATCAATATAAATCAAATACTTATTTTAAAATGTTATATTTTTTTATCCTTTACTAGGTTAACAATCAATATATATATATATATATATATATATATGTATATAAAGGTGAATGTATGAGAGTGAGTTAATGAGAGGCCTCCATTGCCATTTATCTATTTTTCTACAATTTTGATTTATTTTAAATATAAGCCATACATTAAATGTTCTCATTAATTACAAAAACTTTTCATTTTTTATTTTAAAATTTTATAACATGGATAACAATCAATATATATATATATATATATATATATATATATATATATATATATATATATATATATATATATATATAAAGGAGAATGTATGAGACTGAGTTAATTAGAGGCCTCCATGGCCATTTTTCTATTTTCCACAATTTTGATTTATTTTAAATATAAGCCATACATTAAATGTTCTCATTAATTACAAAAACTTTTCATTTTTTATTTTATAATTTTATAACATGGATAACATTCAATATAAATCAAATACTTATTTTAAAATGTTATATTTTTTTATCCTTTAGTAGGCTAACAATGCTTATAAAATAAAATTATTTTTAATAATGTATGTTTTTGTTTATTTACATTTTTATGGATAAGCTAACAATACTTATAAATCAAAACTTATTATAACAAAGTGTTATGTGTATATAAAGGGTTGATGGAAGTTATTTAAAAATGTGGAATGGTGTTTGGCTAAAGATAACTAAACCCAAATTTGGTTAGTTCTTTTTTGTTTACTTTAAATTGATTTTATCCTAAGTTTAATTATTTTAACATCAATATATAAATTAAACATCAATATCTTTATATATATAAAAGGAACAACCTTGGGGTATTGAGGTGGCACCATGAGGATTGAGTATTCTCAAATGGTGAATTGTGGTTGAATTAGAGTTGTCCCACACTGGTGAGAAGTTGAAAGATTAGAACAAAGTGATATGTATAAGAAAGGTGGATGAGATTCATTTGTGTACATTGGTTGTCTATTTTGGATGACCTTCCTTATGCAATAATAAAATAGTTTGATTCAAAGGGCTGTCTTAGTTTGGATGACCATCTTATGCAAAAAATATTTATATATATAAAAGGAAAAACCTTACGGTATTGAGGTAGCACCATGAGGATTGAGTATTCTCTAATGGTGAATTGTGGTTGATTTGGAGTTGTCCCACATTGGTGGGAAGTTGAAATATTAGAACAAAGTGATATGTATAAGAATGGTGGATGAGATTTATTTTTGTACATTGGTTGTCTATTTTGGATGACCTTCCTTATGAAAAAATAAAATAGTTTGATTCAAAGGGTTGTCTTAGTTTGGATGACCATCTTTTGCAACAAAAAGAAGTATTAGTAATCACTATCATCTTTATATCTTATATATATATATATATATATATATATATATATAGAGGGCCCTTCTTTTGTTAACCAATCATTTAGTGTTAACTGTATTAACTAATCTGGACCATTAATCATCAAAATCAATTGCTAAGATTAAAAGCATTTTTTAATTCATAATTATAATAAACACACGGCTGATTTCATTTGCAGCATATATGCATAGGGTTATTATTGTCATTTAACAAATCTGGATAACTATCAGATAAGAAATTAATCCAATCCCTACATTTAAGGACCTGATAACTCATATCTAATTGATTTAGAAACAAAAATACCAAACATAATATTCTCTCTCTCCAATCTCGATTCAAAATGCCAAAGAGGTTTAATGTTGGTATGTTGAGTAAGAAATTCATCGGAGAAGATGATAATTCTCCGGTGACAGCCATGAATCTGCCGCTGTGGCCATCCATGAGCTTTTTCTTCAAATCGGAGACAGAGAAATAGGTGAAGGATCGGTCGGAATTATCACCGGCGACGGATAAAAGCTTGACTTTTTCTTTGGTCAGTGGTTGCGAGTTGTTGTCAGATGATGAAGATGAAGAAGAAGAAGTGGATGTGTCGTGGGGTTTGATGCTGGGGATGTAATCTTGAAGCATATCTGCAACTTCTTTGAACCTTCTGAGATGAAGAAGACATGTGGCTTTCAACTGGAGCGCCATTTCCGACCTTGGTGATAAAGCAAGCGCAGCATCAAGTAGGTTAAGAGCAGATGCAATGTGGTTCTGTTGTTGAGAAGCAATCAGGGATCTTGCATCTTTATGTTGGTCCCGAAGGGCTATACAAGTTTGTAGAAGGGGGGGGTGAATACAAACACACAGATTTTACTTTTCTAAATTGTTTATTGATAAATCATTAACAATTTACAGCTTGTTGCGGAAACAAGATTAAGGATAAATCCTAAATCTAAACAAGTTGGAACACTAAGTTTCTTGCACTAAGAAGGATAGGAAATTACTAATAATAACCTATCTCAAGATAAGAAGGATGAACTTGTCCAGAGTTAGCAAGTTACTTCAAAATGAAGTGAGTTCATCTTCTTATATACTACATGCATTTAATGCATGGCAGTATACACTTTACACGTGGCAGCAGCTGATTGGTTGCATGTCATTGACCTTTGTTGACAACCTAAGTAGCCGCATGTTTGAACAGTGTAGTATCAGGGTGGTTGTACGAATTCAGACAATAAGGAGGTTCTTTTCTGACATATCGTACGGAGTCGTGCAAGGGTGGTTAAGACAAAAGTACTTTGTACAGAGGACTTCATGATCAGCTTTTCGTTGATTCAGCGATCTATCATTCTTCATTATCGAATGATAGAGTTCAGCGATAGCTGAAGTCTTGTACTTGATACTTCACGTTGATTGGACAAATCTGAGTCTTCGCTGATCCGTATCAGTTCATTAGGAGACTTGTCGTTGGTTCTTGAGCTTGATCTTCGACTTCAGCGTAGAACCTATGTTGACGTGAAACTTGTCTTCAGAGATCATAAGTAAACAACTAACTTATCAGCAATCACCATAAGTACTGAACAGACTCAGAGTATTAGGGTGAACAGTTTCGCTGAATGTTTAATCTAAAGAGCGAGAGTTCCTATCAGCGATAGTGAAACTCTGATACATATTGTTTACTTACAATTTTCACTAAGTATATAAGAGAGGGTCATTATCAAATCACTGAGGGTTTGGATCAACACTTTCCATACTTATCAACAACCTGAAACAAAATTAAGGAGATTAATTGGAAACAAGGGTTGTGGCGTATTGGTTAAGGCCCTCAAGATGTGGCGGAATCGAATTCGTACACAGACGTTGGATGGTTCTTGAAGTGCATATATGCAATTTTAAGAGGTGCATATATGCAATTATATGATGTGCATATATGCAGTTTTAAATGCATATATGCACTTTTTTGATCTTCATATATGCAACTGATGTGCATATATGCACATACATTGTGCATATGATTATTTGTCATGTTGGTTTGATTATTCTTATGGATACACGCTATTTTGTTTATGTGCATATGTGCATGTTTACACACATTTATCGTTGTGCATATATGCAAGTTTACATAGATTTATGGTTTACACAGATTTATTGTTGTGCATGTATGCAATTTTACATATATTTATGGTTTACACACAACTTTACACAGATTTATAGTTGTGCATATATGCACTTTTTATCTTCATATATTCAACTGATGTGCATATATGCAATTCTATGATGTGTATATATGCAGTTCTAAGGTATGCATATATGCAGTATTAATATGTGCATATATGCAATTCTATGATGTGCATATATGCATTTCTATGATGTGCATATATGTAGTTTGAAATCGTGCATCTATGCAAAAAAAACGTGAAAAGAATCTCTGGAACGTGAAGATGAAAATTATGTTTGAAAATGGGTTTTAGATGATTAAGATTACTATTAATAATTACCAAAAATGAAAATGGGTTTTAGAAGATTAAGATTATCATTAATAACTACCAAAAATATCTTGTGCATGAAATTAGGAAAATAAATAACCCATAAATAATTAAAATTCTGAAATTCCTAAACTACCCCTACCAAACCAGTAACCTATCTTGATTCCTATTGGTCCAAAAAAGTTAACATGGTTAACACTAATTAGACGGTTAACAAAAGAACGGGACCCTATATATATGTATATATATAAAGAAAATTTTGTAAGTATTGATGTGACACCTTGAGAATTGAGTATTCTCAAATAATGATTTGTGATTGATTTATAGTTGTCTCACATTGGTGAGAAGTTGAAAGATTGGAAAGCAGTGTGTATAAGAAAAGTGAATGAGATACATTCATGTAAATTCATGTCGTTTAACTCATATGGTTGTCTTCTATTTTGGATGACCTATTTTTTTTCGAAAAAAGAAGAAGAAATAGTTTGATTCAAAGGATTGTCTGATTTTGGATAACCATCTATTGCAAAAAAAAATGTTTGTAATCAATATCATCTTTATATCTTCTTTATATATATAAGAAGAACATTCTAGAGTATTGAGGTGACACCATGAGGATTGAGTATTCTCAAATGGTGAATTATGGTTGATTTGGAGTTGTCCCACATTAGTGAGAAGTTGAAAGATTAGAACAAAGTAATATGTGTAAGAAAGATGGATGAGATTCATTTTTGTACATTGGTTGTCTAAAAAATCATCCTCAAATCTTATAGGAAAAACTATTTTCTTGATCAGATGTCAAAATATATGTTGTTGAAACATTTTAGAGATTTGGTTTGTAACTAGCTAAAAGTTTTTTTTTCTTATTTCTATAAAGGTGTATGGAATGCATCTCTGTAAATTCATGTGGTTTAACTCATACGGTTGTCTATTTTAAAAAAAATCGGAAAAAAAATTAGTTTGATTCAAGGGGTTATCTTATTTGGGAAGACCATCTTTTGCAACAAAGTCAAAATTTTATTTGAATCTATATGATTCAAACGTAAACCCAGTTGTGTTATGATAACAACAAATCCAACAATATGGAAGAGAAAAAAAAAATAATAACAAATCACATCTTTTGGAGAATAATTTTTTATACATACTTATTTAAAATCTTCAATGTCTTTTTCAACTTTTATTTTCTTCATCTCCCACCAAAGGAATTTATAGGATTTTATTTTGTTTTGCAACTTGTGAAAAACAAATTTCATTATAAAATAAAACAAAGTAAATGAAGAAGCAAATCAAGAGTTGGGGGTTAAACTTGGGCATGCAAAATTACAAAGAAATCCATGTTAATATGAATTACACATTTTCCATACAGGGGCAAAATAGTCTTTTATATATTCAACATTTAAAAAAATCAAAAAATTGAGATAAAAGATATAAGAGATTCTAAGCCTTAGAGGGTGCCACCTCATCCTTCTTTTGCTTTTACATATATAGTAATCATTATCGTCTTTTTATCTTCTTTATAAATATAAGAGGAAAATTTTGGAGTATTGATGTGGCACCTTGAAATTGAGTATTTTCAAATGGTGAATTGTGATTGATTTAGTTGCCACACATAGTGAGAAGTTGAAACATTAGAACAAAGTGGTGTGTGTATAAGAAAGGTGAATGAAATTCATTTGTGTCTATATAAAAGGAAAACCTTCATGTATTGAGGTGACACCATAAAAATTGACTATTCTCAAATTGAATTTTAGCCACCGCGCAACGTGCGGTGCCGGACACTAGTATATATAAATGAGAATGTATGAGAGTGAGTTAATGAGAGGCCTCCATGGCCATTTATCTTTTTTTTTTCTACAATTTTGATTTATTTTAAATATAAGTCATACATTTAATGTTCTCATTATTTACAAAAACTTTTCTTTTTTTCTTTTATAATTTTATAACATGGATAACAATCAATATAAATCAAATACTTATTTTAAAATGTTATATTTTTTATCCTTTAGTAGGCTAACAATGCTTATAAAATAAAAATATTTTTAATAATGTATGTTTTTGTTTATTTACATTTTTATGGATAAGCTAACAATACTTATAAATCAAAACTTATTTAATAATATATATTTTTTATTTATTTAATTTTTTGTTTTTCTTAATTAGTTAACAATGATTATAAACCAAAACTTTTAAATTGTTTTATTTTCTTAATAAGCTATCAAAACTTTTCATTTTATATTTTTTAATTTTATAAGATAGATAACAATCAATATATATATATAAAGAAGAATGTATGAGAGTGGGTTAATGAGATGCCTCCATGGCCATTTATCTATTTTTCTACAATTATGATTTATTTTAAATATAAGTCATACATTAAATATTCTCATTAATTACAAATATAGAAATCCTCTACAAACTCAAACAACCCAGTAGAACTCTAAATTAAGGGTCGGATTAGAGATTACCTGCTAGAATTGATGCAAACTCCGTTTCCAATTCTCCTCCCTCTTCCGAATTTGATGATTGATGCACCTTCCTCTTCAATGCGTTTGGAATAAATTTTTTTCCATGCTCTCTCTTTCTCTCTAAGCCGCCACACACAAAATGACTTCTTTTAGGGTTTTATGCCTAAAATGAGGGTTTTTATACCCTCCTACCTTAATTACAAATTAGCCTCCAAACTTACAACTTTACAATTTTCCACACAACACTTTAATCTTGGTGATTAAGATCTCGGTTATTACAACACTCCTCCCATCAAAAGAATTCTGTCCCCGAAATTCCATTATCGAAAAGATGAGGGTATCCGAACCTTATATCCGCTGCTACTTCCCAAGTTGCCTCTCGCCCTTTATGATATCTCCACTGAACCTTTACTAGTCAAACCTCTTGTCCCTCGTTTTGCGAACCTTACTGGCCACGATTTCTACCGGTTCCTTGACATAAGTCAACTTCTCATCAACGTTGATATCCACCAAGGGAACAACCACCTCTGCTTCTGCCCAACACTTCCTTAGATTCGAGACCTGAAACGTTTGATGAACTCCCTTCAAGGAAAGTTGTTATACACGTACATGTATTTAAAATAAAAGAACTTGTGTAACACATTTAATGACATAATGCATGAAACTCAATATGCAATTGAAGGCTATTCGCTCTAACCAGGTCAACCGTTGTACTCATCTCAAGTCATCAATGACACCATACGATGACCAACAACCGCTTTCTCACCCTTGCTACAACTTGTTGTACAAGTGTTTCACAACCCACCTGATCGACCACTCAACATGGTTTACAGATTGACCGATTATCTCGCCTTCCACTCTTATGCATACTTCAATACAACACTGATATCTTTCCTTCATTAATCTTGCCACTAAACCGCTTAACTAAACAGTTAAAGGCTAGATTCTTGCACTCGATCTTGAATTGAAGCTTTCAAGATTCCAATATAGTCTACGCTTCCTATCCCAACTGGTAGACACCTCAATTCCAAGGATCATACACCTAGCTGGCTCACTGACATACTGGAAAATCACTTCTTCTAGAAGGTAAAAGCATCACCTTATAAGTGATCACCTATTACACACCAGCCCTTTTGCTATCAAATGCAAGGTTATAACCTTCTACATGCTGTCACTCTCACCAATCGTCCCAACAATGGAGACTGAGTACACCCATGCACCTGTAAATTCATAATAGCATTGGCCAGATGCGATTTTGAATTTACCTTACACGAGAGTTCTCACAACCATTGCAAGACATCCTATGATTAAGGTCCTTCCTAATGGCTTCCTATATCTCAGTTGTGTCCCCCTTCTACTCCAAAGTTTAAGTTTAGGCCCATCCGGTCACCTAAATCTCTTAAACCTTGGCTCTGATACCATTTGTAACAACCCAAAATCAATAAAATAAAATTCATGACATTACAACAAAGAACGGTCCCAAATTGCATAAAAATACATCTTTCTCTACTCTAAGTACGCAGCGGATAGACACCTTCACAACTGAGATGCTACAGGAAGCCCAACAGTAAGCTACAAGCCTCTAACAAGTTATGCCTCTTTGTTAGTTCCAGATCCGTGCAACGATAATGAAATCAAACGATTAAACAGTAAAGTATACAATTTCAACTGGTCATCTCTGTATTAGCTTTCAATATTGAGAGGATTACAATAAAAGTGTAGGAAAGCAAATGAGACAACTAGCCTATTTTTCTAAGGCTAGATTGCTTTATATATGGCGGGCCCGTGGTTAACAAGCCCACGGCCCGTTCACTAACAAGGCCTAATTTAAACTATTACAATTAACCCCTTGAACTTCTAATCAACCAAATATTACCCTAACAATCCCCCCTTTGATTTGAAGTTCGATTTGGCGCCAGTTCGCGACATATCTTTTTCGAAGCGCGAAGTGGATCTCGAACCATCTGATAGCACGACGATAGTCGATGCGATCTTCAACCATTTCTAAGGCATTCCGAGCAGTTATTTCATTCGGATTAGGAACATAAGAAACCCTTGGATTTTCAGACTTGTGCTGAATGATCTTTCGAATAGCATCTTGAACTTTGAAGAGTGTGCCGTCGCAGAATCTATCAACCTGATTGAATCGCAGAAATTTCTTCTCTTTTTGTTCATTGATGTAGACGATCCCAAATTCTGGTTATAGAAGCATAGCGTTCTCGGGATACATATTCAACTCAGGAGCTTGCAGATTCGGCTTTATTAGATTTACCTTCTTCGCCCTGTTCTCGACAGCCATTTGGAAGACCGTTAGATAAGACATCATAATTGTGCGGACCAGGAATCGACGAACAGCGTCGAGCGCCTTTGTAACGGTAAGCGGTCGGATGGTTCTAGTGTGAAGGTCTTTCAGAAGAGCCAGGAAGTCAAATGGTCGGAGGTTCTGGAAGTCGGCTTCAGAAAATTTCCATTCATTACCATCTTCTCGGCGGACGGTGAATACTAGATAGACAATTTTCATGATGCGGTTGGACTGTATGTTGAGTACCTCTGTGATCTGATGCTTGGTTCTGACTTGGCTGACTGGTAGACACCGTTTCATTGCGCAGATGTATCGGCGTTGGTATTCAGGGCTGTAGTTGTAAATACCAAGGCAAAAGGTCGGCTTGATCTGGCGTAGCTTGTATACAAATAACTTCTTCAGGGTTTCCTCCAGATGAGGGATAAGTACGGTGATCTTCTCCCAACGGATTTGTTGCTGAGGTGGAGGAGGAAGATCAGAAGCTGTCTGTTGTTGTAGAGGAGATGTCGTAGGATTGTCAGTTGCAGATTGGGGTCTTTCAGAAGTTTCGGCGGCTTTGCTTGAGTGATCGGGAGATATGCCATAAAAATTCTGTAGCAGGAACTTATCATAGTCGATGTTGTCGTCTTCATCAGTCGAGAAAACTAAGTTTACCTGGAGATTTACGGCACTGGCGGCTTTTTCGTACCATGCATCTTTGGTCTCCGGGTTGGCTTCGCAGTCTGGATCGATCATATCCACTAATGGTCTATCTGATGAGTCAAACTCGACCAGTTCCTGTGTTGAACCCTCGGGCTTTTCAACCGTCGGGTCTTCATCATCTGAGATGTCCATATCTATTACCATCTCGGCTAATGGCAACTCGGCTTCAGGTTCGGCGTCGGTTGTTGTTGCCGCAGTTGTTGGTTCCAGATGAACCACATTTGTAGATTCTGTGAGGATAGGGGCGGTCTCGGTAGGTCTTAGTCGTTTCTACCCCTCACGGTGATCAGGATCATCCTGGTCATCGTGCTTGCGCTTCAGACCGCCTGCTTGACTTTTACAGGTATCTTCGAGTGAGCGGACTCTCTCGGACAGCATTGTGAGCGCTTGGTTGTAGTCCTTGAGAGTCGAGTCAATGGCGTCTAAGCGAGTGGTAATGGATGATGAAGGAGCAGTGACCTGGGATTTCAGAACGGATATCAGGTCTGCTTCAGTTGAGCCGTCGGTTTCAAATTGTTGGAGCAACTGGGCTAGAAGCATCATCTTGAGGGTGTCCACCGAGTATGTAGGCTGAGTAGGAACCGGTGGAGGTTTAGGTGCGGTGTCAGCGTCGACGATCTTATATTTATCTTTGATTAGGCGCTTAACGGTGTCGATCTGGGCGGCAACGTGCTGCTCCATTGCCTCGCGGACAGCCTTAAGGGTGTTGTCTAGGGACCCTGGTGACACAAAGTCGTGTAAGATAACTCCGAGATCACTTAGATTACCCGTTGAGGCGTCTACCTGAGAGGCAGAGCCACCTACGTTCACAGTTGGCATGTCGGTAGCTGTGGCAGGATTTCCCTCCGATCCTCGCGTTCCACCTAAAGGCGGAGACACTACGGTGGTTCCGGTCGAGTCACGAAGAGTCTCGACTTGGTGTTGCTCCATTTATGTCCTAGCCAAAGGATTTTCAATAGAAAATGGCTCTAGACTCGACTGTGCACGAAATGAAGTCGCGACCGGGGGCTGCTGGTTGCTTGTTTCAACACCAGCACTCTCCGAGTGAGAGGCCGGTGGAAGTTGTGCTATATCCCCGTGTGAAGTTGAAACATCCGTCTTTTGAAAGACGGAGGAGTGGATAAGGGGGTAGTGCAATTGCTCCGCTGGACCATGGGATTCCCTTATCCACTTATCCACTCCTCCGTCTTCAATACCCCGTCCCAACAAATGAGACGGGATAGTGGATGTGGCTACCCTGATTACACTCGTTTCGGTTCGCTCAGGAGCCTCGTTACCTTTACGGCTCAATATTTCCTGGTTCACTTTTGACCTTAATTCCCTTCGTCTCACATGTTTTATGTCCCGGGGAAGGTCCATCCGGCTCTGGCTGGACCATGGGATTCCCTAACTCTCGTCTATATGCATAGCACGGATACTCCTGCTACCCCTCGAAACATACATGGGGATTGACTTGCTCCCCTTCAGAGTGAGAGTGTGATGTACTTGGGAGACATCAACACAAGAAAAAAACATTTAGACTTTTAAGAAAACAGTGTGACGCTCCCCCTCAAGTGATGAACATAATGATGTTGTTCTTGATCCGCTATGGAATATCTGTAAAAGACCTAAAGTTAGTAAACAAGATGGATGAACAAGTTCTGGCGCGTACCTTTGTAATAAGTGGCTCAATCTGAGACGGAATGAGGACTGGCAGTAAGAAAACGGGTACATGACTTGACAAACAGGGGTATCCGAACACAAAACTGGAAAACACAACTTCCCGGACAAGGCATATTATCCGGATAATAGAGTGCAAATGAGTCCGGATGCTATTTATACAGAGCCAAGAATCCGGGTGAGGTATCCGGGTTCCCATCCAATCCGGATTAGGACCCGGTCCGGAAACCTATTCGGAAAGATAGGGTTTGTCGATACCTGTCCGAACACTCTGGAATTTTCACAAAAAGTGCCCTGTCCTTGTAGATTTTGCAAAAATAGGACTATGCGGATTTAAAATGAATTTTCTCTCGCTCCCCCTCAAACTGAGCATAGGGATGACTTTACTCCCCCTCAGAATTTGCGCGTAGAGGAAATGCACACGGGAATGTCCACACAAAAAAAAAACTTTTTCGGACATTTAAAGAAAAACGTGTGTGACACTCCCCCTCAATAGTAGAGTAAACTTACCTGATGGCTGATCATGCTCCCCCTAAACACATGAGCAGGTCGTGAAAGCACATGTATAGACAAACCTCACGTCTTCGTAATATAGTTCCTTGTAGATCGTGAGCAGCTCCCTCCTTCCGGTCATGTTCGTGGAGCATCCAGAGTGTAAGAACCACACATGACCGTCCTGCAAAATAAGATTAGCGGACCTTTGGTACCCAGATTTGCCTGGGTCCGGGAGGGTTAGGTTTGACACCTTTCGGAGGAACCTGCTTTGAGACAGTATTCCTCCTGGGTGTAGAATTTACACCGTTTGGAGTAACTGGTTTTGGCACATGTTACCTCTTAGGTGTAGAATTTACACCTTTTGGAGGAACAGGTTTTGTAGTCGGTCTAACCTCGGTGGGAGAAGCCCGTTTTGTGGACCCCGTTGTTTATGATATTTTCTCTTGTTATTATGGGGTTTGTGTTTGGGTGTATGATTATACATGTGATATCACCCAAACCAATCATTGTTATTGATATCATCAAAGTCATTCCAACCACAACTAGAACAACATAAGCAATCATGCGATAATTGAATCAATTGCTGAATTGAGTAGAGTTTAATTGGAAAATTAACATCTCGTTTAACAAAATTATTCCTATGATTCCATGCGCAATCATGCTTATTCATCCTAGGATGGAAAACAATGTTAAATGACTTCGATGCCTCTCTCGGAATGGATTCCTTAGCTAGCCTCTTTGATTTATCTTGATTAAGCCGTCCAGTTTTATCTGAACCCACATTGACAACTTGGTCAGTGACTTTTAAGGAAACAAGATTTTTGGTAGGCAATCGTTCGGTCTTTTGCCTCGGCTGTGATTAGTTTTGAGGAACAGGTTTAGATTTGGGAATCTCAATCACAGCTGGGGCCTTAGTGTTAGAACAGGTACCCTTTAGAAAGTTGACCGGTCGATTGACTACGGGTGATAGAAAATCAGTGTGGCTCGGAAGAGGTTTGTCGAAAGGGAACGACTAAAACTCTCCATTAGAATTACCTTCGGAGTTCATATATTCTAAAAAATGGACATCCGGAATTACTGGACTTGGATCGGTCGAGGAAGGCGAGGAACACTTTGTGCTTGTGTGCTTTGAGGAATTTGGTGCGGAAGCTAAGAAAAAATCAGAGTTCAAATTCCTTAAAACACTCTCGTCTTGAGAATCTTTTTCGTCTTGTGTAGTAGAAATCTTGCCTATGAAAGCTTTGTACGAAGACGTATCAGATGAACTTGAGGAAATTTCGGGTGAATTCTGCTTTTCAGATTGGAGTTGGTCAATCTACTCTTGGAGCTGACCATTTCTCGTATGCTCCTTCATCGCATCTGTTGCCAAGGCAGCCAGTTGTGATGTGAGCTTATTGATTTCACCCCGAAGGATTTCCTGTCCTTCATCCGATACAGATTCGGTTTTAACCGATTTAGGATTCTCAAGTTCCTGGACAAGCGTTTGCTTTTCCTTTTGAAAAACTGACCTTTCTTTCTCGAGTGACTCCTCCAACTCGACTATCTTTGCTTCCAAGATGAGAGAGGGAACATAGAGTTTAAACTCGTCTGTCTCAGTCTTGGTTGCGGGTGCTTGCTCCTCATCCTTTTTGGAGGAATCCTTGGGCGTAGCAACCTTGTAGGGGTCGAAGTAGTCATTTGAGAGATACTTTTTGTTCTTTTGATAGGAATAATTCAAAGGTTCATAACAAAACGGAAGTTGTATTCCTCGTTTGTGTGCACGCTTATATTCCTCGGTTTCCTCTTCCTTTTCAGGTTCAAGAGGACCAGTCCATTGAATGGCATATTCCGGATACTTTTTATCTAACCCAAAGCAAGCAAAATCATACAAAGTAGGTATTTGGTATCGATCCTTTTTCAAATATTGTGGGTTATCGTATCCGATTCCCCACTCCTTATTAAAATAAGTGAACTCCTTGGGTTTATTCATATGAATGGTCTGATCAGATTGACCTCTTTTGTGGAGTTTTGTTTCAAGATCGAGTATTTTGGCGACAAACTCCTTGTGTTGAATTTGAAGAGCAGAGCATTGATAAACAATTTCGCTTTCTCATTCAAACACTGATCAAGGTTTAAGGTCAGATCAGATATCTTTGTTTGAAGATCTTTTGGTGCTATCGAAATATTAGCACACTTTTCCTTTAGGTAGATGTTGTCAGATTTAACCTTTTATGTTATCTTTGTTTGAGCATCTAACTTTACTTTTAATGAGTTAATTTCAAGTAGTTGTTCATTCGAGGAAAACATATATGTTAGGGCAGGTTTTAATAGTTGATTTGAAGTTCAAGGGTTGCTTTGTAATAGTTTATTTTGAGCCTTTTAGTGAACGGGCCATGGGCTTGTTAACCACGGGCCCATTGTATTTAATGTTGATTAGCTTGGAAAAACAAGCTAATCATCTCTTTTACTTTCAAGCACTGTATTGCAAATTCTCTCTGAAAGATTAATAAAAGGGATGACCAGTTGAAATCATTGCTCTTATTGCTTACTATTTCGATTTCACATTTGTTGCACGGATCTGGATTCTACAATTGGTATCAGAGCAGACAGACGGATTCGATTCAAAGCTTCATTCATCAATTTCTGGTTAGTTTGCCTTTTACCCGTCTGACTATTCTTGAATTCTTGAATATTTGATTCAGTCGAAATTGGTTGTTTTTGCTTATTGGGTTGTGTTAGCATTATACTTGTGAGTAATTCTGCAAATTTTCGCATTCCAATTCGATAGTTTGAGTGTTTAATTGAGCAATTTAAGATCAAAAGTTTTTGGTAGTGTTCTTGATAAAAATCCGATTTTTAACCATCAAAACTTGTTGTTTTTGCATTGAAATCGATTGGATTAGTGTTATTTTTGTGTTTGGCATTGTTACTAATCTTCCAGGATCGATTTTGGGCAACCCTAATCGAAAATTCGATCGATTTGAGCAAATAGCCGACTTTTCCGGATAAACCAGCCGTCGTTTCCGGATAGCTTCAAGGTGTCCGGACGTTTGTGTTATTCCATCCGGATTCGTCACCTCCAATTCCATCCGTACTCCTCATTTTTTCGGGTAAGTCACAGATTCCGTGTAAGTCACTTTTCCTTATACAATCCGGGTAACATTTGTATCCGGAAACCTAGTGTTTCCGGACATATCTTATCCGGACAATCCATTGTACCCGGAAACTTCATTGTATCCGGACAACTCAAGTTATCCGGACCCGGTAACTTGATCTTCACCCGGTAAGCTTATTTTTTCCGGATTCTTTATCCGGAAACCACCCGGATTCCACAATCCGGGAGTTTTCTGAAACCTCAATTATCAAATTTTTTGATACTATTCCACTTTGAATCGAACAATCGTCTGACGATCACTCCAGTGCAACTGAAGATGTCTCCTGCTGAAGAAGACATGACAAAGCCGTGTCAGGTATGTGAACCTATCTTTTCAGAACTTTATGACCGAATGAAACCTCTTGCTGAACGGGTAGATTCCTTTAAGGCCACCTCTAATGAACAACTGCTTGAGATTAGATCACTATCTGAAAAGCTAGATGTTCAAAGGAGAATAACTGAAAAATATAAGTCTGAAAATGCTAATCTAAAAGACAAATGCAAAAATCTTTCATTAGCACCTAAGGACTTAAGGGCCAAGTTATCTGATCTTCAGTCTCAGTTTGATAAGTGCTTGAATGAGAAAGAAGAAATTGTTTATCAATGTTCTTCTCTTCAAATTCAACACAAGGAGTTTGTGACTAAAATCCCTGATCTTGAAAACAAACTCCACAAAAGGGGTCAAACTGATCAAACCATCTTTCTGAATAAACCTAAAGAGTTCACATACTTTAACAAAAAGTGGGGAATCGGATATGATAACCCACACTATTTGAAAAAGGGAAGATGGCATGTACCCACTCTGTATGATTTTGCTTGTTTTGGATTAGATAAAAAGTATCCAGAATACGCAATTCAATGGACTGGTCCTCTTGAACCCGAAAAAGAGGAGGACACCGAGGAACATAAGCGCACACACAAACGAGGAATTCAACTCCCATTTTGTTATGAACCTTTAAACTACTCATATCAAAAGGACAAAAAGTACCTTTCCAATGACTACTTCGACCCCTACAAGGTAGCTAGTCCCAAGGATTCCTCCAAAAAGGATGAGGATCTAGCACCTGCAACCAAGACTGAGACGGATGAGTTTAAACTCTATGTTCCCCCTCTCATCTTGGAAGCAAAGATTGTTGAGTTGGAGGAGTCGTTTGAGAAAGAAAGGTCTATTTTTCAAAACGAAAAGAAAGTGCTCATGTCTGAGATTGAGAAACTCAAATCTGAGAAATCCGACGGTGTGTCAAGTGAGGAAAAGGAAAAATTTCAGTGGGAAATCAATACGCTCTCATCAAAACTGTCTGAGGTGACAAGAGAAACGATGAAAGAGCATATGATAAATAGTCAACTCCAAGTGCAGCTTGACTTGCTCCAAACTGCGAAGCAATTTTCACTTGAACTTTCCTCTAAACTCATCTGACACATCCTCGTGTAAAGCCTTTATAGGAAATATCTCTTTGCAAGAAAATGAAGTTTCCCAAGATGAGTGTGTTAAAAGGAATTTAAATTCTGATTTTTCATACGCTTCCGCACCGAACTCCACAGAGCACACAACCGAAAGCACAAAGTGTTCCTCGCCTTCCTCACCTGATCATAGTCCAGTACTTCCCAAGATAGATTTTTCAGAGTACATGAACTCCGAAGGTAACTGTGATGAAGAGTTTGAGTCATTCCCCTTTGACAAACCTCTTCCAAGTCACACTGATTTTTTTTATCTCCAGTAGTCAATCATCCGGTCAATTTTCTAAAGAGTAGCAGTTCTCAAACAAAGGCCCCAGCTGTGATCAAGATTTCTCAATCAAAACCAACTTCTAAAGCTGTTTCTAAAAAGCAATCACAGCCGAGGCAGGAGACCGGACCATTGCCTACCAAAAATATTGTTCCTTATAAAGTCACTGACCGCACTGTCCCTGTTGTTTCGGATAAAACCGGTCGCACTAATCAAGAAAACCCAAAGTGGCTAGGAACCTGTAAAGAAGGATGCATCAAAGTCCTTCCCAAATGCTTTTCAATCTAGAATAAACAAAAACGATTGTGCCTGGAATCATAGGAATGATTTTGTTAAAAGAGATGTTAATTTTCCAATGAAAATTTACTCCACTCAACAATTGATTCAATTATCGCACGATTGCTTATGCTGTTCTAGTTGTGGTTGGAATGACTTTGATGATATCAATAACAATGATTGGTTTGGGTCATATCACATGTACAATCATACACCCAAACACAAACCCCGTAATAACAAGAGAAAATACCATAAACAACGGGGTTCTCAAATAGAGGTTAAACCACAGCGGGAGACCAACCCCATTACAAAACGGGCTTCTCCCACTGTGGTTAGACCGGCACCCAGGTGGAAAGCTGCTACAAAATTTGTTCCTCCTAAAGGTGTAAATTCTGCACCGAAGAGGAAACAAGTGCCAAAACCAGTTCCCTCCACCGGTGTAAATCCTACACCTAACGGGAAAGCTGGGACAAAGCAAGCTTCCCCAAACGGTGCCAAACCTAACCCTCCCGGACCCAGGCAAATCTGGGTACCGAAGGTCCACTAAACTTGTTTTGCAGGATGGTCATGTGTGGTCCTTAGACACTGGATGCTCCACACACATGATCGCAAGGAGGGAGCTGCTCACGATCTACAAGGAACAATATTAAGAAGACGTGAGGTTTGTCCATACCTGTGCTTTAACAAGCTGCTCATGTGTTTAGGCGGAGCTTAATCATCTATCAGGTATGTTACTCTACTGTTGAGGGGGAGCGTCGCACACATTTTTTCTTAAAAATGTTAAAAGGTTTTTTGTGTGTGTGGATATTCCCGTGTGCACTTCACTCTACGCGCACATTCTAAGGGGAGCATGTCATCTAATGCTCATCATTTGAGGGGGAGCGACACAGTGTTTTTTTTTCGTTCAATGCCTAAAAGTTTTTATGTGTGTCGGACTCTCCATTGCACTATCCAAGGGGGAGCAAGTTTTTCCCCATTCTCAGTTCAATGCCTACAGGTTTCATATCTCTGAAAAATGGAATCATTCTTTAAAGTGTAAAAGTGTCCGGACACCCATCAGTCCGGATGACTTTCCGGACCGGATGGGTATCTGGGTAGGACTATCCGGAATCCCTACTATGTCCGGAAACCTTTGCTGTCCAGACACATGTTATCCGGATACTTTGGTTTGTCCGGAATATTTTTCCATCCTTTATCCGGATACCCCTGCTTTGTCAACTCAGTACCTGTTTCATCACTGCCAGTCATCCATCTGTCTCAGATTGAGCCATTTAATGCAAAGGTACGCGTTGGAACTTGTTTATCCGTCCGCTTTACTAACTTTGGGTCTCTTACAGATATTCCATGGCGGATCAACAATCTCTCACTTCGAGGGGGAGCAAGTCAATCCCCATGTATGTTTTGAGGGGGAGCAAGATAATACCCTAGCTATGTATATACCTAAAGCCCTACCTATGATAGCATATAAACGAGAGTTAGGGAATCCCATGGTCCAGCCAGCGCCGGAGGGACCTTCCCCGGGACATAGAACATGTTAAAAGGAGGATGTTAAGGTCGAACGCAAACCAAGAAAGATTGAGCCGTAAAGATAACGAGGCTCCTGAGCGAAACCAACCACGTTATATCCGGGTTGCCACATCTGCTATCCCGTCTCATTTGTTGGGATGGGGTATTGAAGAAGACTCCGTGGACCCAGCGGAGCAAATGCACGACCCCCTCAGCCACCCATCCGTCTCTCAAAAGACGGATGTTTCAGTCTCACACGGGGAAATAGCACAACTTCCACCGGTCTCTCACTCGGAGAGTACTGGTGTTGAAACAAGAGACCAGCAACCCCCGGTCTCGACTTCTTTCAGTGCACCATCGAGTCTAGATCTACATGTTATTGAAGATTCTTTGACTAGGACACTCGATGCGGAACAACACCAAGTCGCGACTCTAAGTGACCCGACCGGAACGTCTGTAGTGTCTCCGTCTGCCGGAACACGAGGATCGGACATAAATCCTACCACAACTATTATCACGCCAACTGTGAACGTAGGTGGCTCTACCCCCGCGGTCGATGCCTCAACGGGTAACCTAAGTGGTCCCGGAGTTAGTAACCCAGACTTTGTGTCACCAGGGTCCCTGGACAACACCCTTAAGGCTGTCCACCAGGATATGGAGCAACAGATGCAGCAACATGTAGTCGTTGAACTTGCCAATGCGATGCGCGCTATCAAAGGTAAAGGCCACCTCGTCGAAACTGAAACCGCCCATGTACCTCCACCGATTCAACCGCAACCTATCTATTCGGTGGACACCCTGAAAACGATGCTGTTGGCCCAATTGCTCCAGGAATCCGACACAACCGCATCTGCCGAAGCAGACCTGATCTCAGTTCTACGATCACAGGTCACTGCTCCGTCTTCACCTATTACCTCTCGCCTCGACTCCATCGACTCGGCCCTCAACGACTACAACAAAGCGCTAACCACGCTGTCTGAGAGGGTCCGCTCACTAGAAGACACTTGTAAGAGTCAAGCCGACGGTCTCAAACGCAAGCACAATGACCAGGATGATCCTGATCACCGTGAGGGGGAGAAGCGTCTACGCCAAACCGAGACCGCCCAGATCGTGACTTTCGAAACTACAACAGTGGTTCAACAGGAACCCCCAACTGCGGCAACTACATCAGAAGCACCCGAAGCCGAGTTGCCACTAGCAGATATGGTCATAGATATGGATATTTCAGATGAAGAAGACCCGACGGTTGAAAAGCCCGAGGGTTCAACACAGGAACTGGTCGATTTTGACTCGTCAGACATAACGATACTGGACATGATAAATCCAGAGTGTGAGACCAACCCGGAGACCGAAGACGCATGGTACGAAAAAGCCGCCAGTGCCGTAAACCTCCAGGTAAAGTTGGTCTTCCCTACTGATGAGGACGGCAATATTGACTACGATCAGTTCCTGCTCCAAAATTTATATGGAGCAACTCCCGTTCACTATGCTCAACCCGTCGGAACACCATCAACTAGACCCGACTCTACTACTTCCGATCAACCGACAACTACTCCTCCAACGACAGCTTCTGATCTTCCTCCCCTTCCTCAACAGCAACAAAACCGCTGGGAGAAGATCAAGGTACTTATCCCTCATTTGGAGGAATCTTTGAAAAAGTTGTTCGTCCACAAACTTTGCCCGATCGAGCCAACCTTTTGCCTTGGTATTTACAACCTTGACCCCGAATACCAACGTCGTTATATACTTGCAATGCAGCAGTGCCTTCCAGTTAGTCAAGTCAGAACAAAGCATCAGATCACAGAGGTAATCAGTATGTATTCAAGACGTATTATGAGAATCGTCTACCCAGTTTTCATTGTTCGACGTGAAGATGGGAACGAATGGAAATTTTCAGAAGCTGATTTCAAGAACCTCCGACCACTCGACTTTCTGGTTATTCCTGAAAGACTTACGTACAAGAACCATCTGAACGCTAGAGATTACAAAGGCACTCGAAGCTGTTCGTCGATACTTGGTCCGCACCATCATGATGTCTTATCTAACGGACTTCTAAATGGCTATCGAGAACAAGGCGAAGAAGGTAAATCTGATCAAGCCGAATCTGAAAGCACCTGAGTTAAACATGTATCCCGAGAACGCTATGCTTCTGGAACCAGAATTCGGGATTGTTTACCTCAACGAGCAAAAAGAGAAGAAATTTATGCGCTTCAGTCAGGTGGAAAGATTCTGCGACGGCACACTCCTAAAGGTCAGAGATGCTCTTCGAAAGATTATTCAACACGAGTCTGAAAATCCAAGGTATTCTTATGTTCCGAATCCGAATGAAGTAACTGCTAGGAATGCCTTGGAAATGATTGAAGATCACATCGACTATCGCCGCGCCATCAGATTGTTCGAGGTACACTTCGCGCTCCACAAAAGATATGTCTTCATCTGGAGAGATATAGAACGCCAACTCGAACTTGAAATCAAAGGGGGAGATTGTTAGGGCAGGTTTTAATAGTTGATTTAAAGTTCAAGGGTTGTTTTGTAATAGTTTATTTTGAGCCTTTTAGTGAACGGGCCGTGGGCTTGTTAACCACGGGCCCATTGTATTTAATGTTGATTAGCTTGGAAAAACAAGCTAATCATCTCTTTTACTTTCAAGCACTGTATTGCAAATTCTCTCTGAAAGATTAATGAAAGGGATGACCAGTTGAAATCATTGCTCTTATTGCTTACTATTTCGATTTCACATTTGTTGCACGGATCTGGATTCTACAATATATGACTCTACCTTTTGACCAAACAATTGAATTTTATCAACAAAAGCATTATGGGTTGGTAGACATACCTGACAAGATTTTCCAAGAGCTAGAGGCGTGGTGTGGTTGCTTACGGCATAAGCATCTCGAGACATCTTTGATGGTTGCACTAATGTGATCGTCAGACGTTGGTTCGATTCAAAGTGGAACAGTATCAAGGATACTTAAATGTCCCCCTCCTGCGACTTAGCACGGGGGTCCCGCTAGAAAATTTTGAAAAATGAGAGTTCAAAACAGCTCTCGGATTATGTGTCCGGGTGGTTTCCGGATAAAGAATCCGGAAAACTGAGCTTACCGGGTGAAAGAAGTTTCCGGATAAAACAAGGAATCCGGACAGCCTAAGGTTTCTGGATAACAAAAGTTACCGGATAGCAAAAGTGTCCGAATAAAATCAATAAAGTAAAAACTTACCGGATAAAAACGCTTTCCGGATGCTGGAATGTCCGGGAAGATTGGTTACCGGGAACTTTGGGTTTCCGAAACTAATTTACCCGGAAAGATTAAGAGAAATATGACTTACCCGGAAAGCTTGACTTACCCGGAGAGATGGCCGTACCCGGAAAGAATACGCAATTATCCGGAAACTTGGGAGTTATCCGGAAACCGCGGTTGCTGTGTCCGGAAACTGCGGCAGTGGGTTTCCAATCGATTGGGAATCGACTAGGGTTGCTCAAATATGTTCCTGAAAGGTTAGAAACACTACCAAACACAAAAATAACACTACCCAAATCGATTTTGAAGCAAAAAGAACACGATTTGATGGTAAAAATTTGATTTTTAGTGAAGAACACAACCAAAAACTTTGAACTTAATTTGCTTAATAAACCACTCAAACGATCGAATTAGGTTATGAAAATTTGCAGAAACCCTCAAAACAATAATGCTAATAATACCCAATAAACGAAATCGTTCAATTTTACTAGAATCAAAAACTTGATATGCAATCAAGAACACAGCCGTATTGTTCAGAAATCTTACCAGAAATCGAATTGAACACTTTGAATCGATGTAGTCCGTCTGTTTGGGCAAAAAATCACGTCGCTCGACCGCGACCAGAACATGTAAGACGCATGTCCTAAGCTATATCTTGTATTAAGATAAGGTCTCAACAAGAACCCAGAAAACATCTGTCGTCTCCCGTAAAAGGTAAGTCGTACGTTCGCCATGACGCTCGACCATAGCATCGCCCGTCCCGTACGACCATCGCATAAGATCACTGCACCTTCGACCAAAGCTAACGTTAACATTGACTGTTACATTTGTTAAGTATTTAATGCAGGAGTCAAAGCCATTAACAGCAAGCAGCCGTAACGGACGAAGAACATTATGGATAATCACTCCGGCAACCGTTTCCAGCCGTTGATCAAAGCATTAATGGAGCTAATTAATGACACGAAGACTATAAATACCAAGATAAGTCTTCACATTAAGGGGGATCGGTTAAAATCCGATACAAATCAGCAATCATCAGCGAACATCACCGAACAGCAGAGAAAAACATTCAAGCTCATAGCTAAGAACCCTCAAACTCTGTAAATCAAGTACTGAAAGCCAGAACCCTACAGCGAACTCAAGAACACTCGAGGAAAAGCTCAAGTCATCGCTCTCGACGCACGACAACAACCCCCGACCAGCAGTTCAAACTTTGTATTCACACGACAAACACCTGTTTTACACTTTAAACATTTGTACTTTACATTTCGAAGCATTTCCTTCATTTGTATTGTAATCATCGTGCGACCGACACCAGTACCAAGGACATCGCCCCTGATTGGCGACCATAGTGCAGCGATGACACCCCCTGTCGTCTGCAAGTTTTTTCCTCGATTGAGGTTTTTCCTGCGTCATCAAATCCCTTGTTTCTTTATTTTATTCCTCGTTGCACGTCTCGTCGAAAGATCCTTTCTTTAGTTGTTTAATTCCACATCGACCTTAAGTTGTCCCTTTGGTGCGATTTTTGGCATTAACAGTTTGGCGCCATCCGTGGGACCACATCTAGAGAAAATCCTCGACGAACGTGCATTCTACTAATAGTTTCTTGGAGTTTCTTCTATTTTATGGTGCAGGAAAATGGCAGCCCCTGGAAATCCGCAGCAAGCCGTCGCTCAGATGTATCAGGAGCTCGAGGTTGCCAGGAATCAACTCAATGCAATGGCAGAGCAAAATCGCAGAGCAGCTGAAGAGATCGCGCAGCTAAGGAATCCTTTTGGACCCCAGAATGGTCCTAGACCATTCATCCAGAATCCAGGTCCGGGACCAAGCCCGTCCGCACAGAATCAACATCCAGGTCCATTCATGCAGAATCAGCAGCCGGGTCCGTTCATTCCGAATCCCCAGTCTGAGCATATTCCCCCTCAGCACATCCGACCACCACCCTTGAACAATGGATCCCAACCATTGCAAGGTGGCTCCCAGCCATTTCAGAATTAATCCCAGCCGTTCCAAAGTGGTTCGCAACCTTTCCAGCAAGGCTCGCAACCTCTCCAGCAAGGATCGCAATCTTTCCAGCAGAGATCGCAGCCATTTCAGCATGGACCACAATCTTTTCAGAATGGACCGCAGCAATCCCACTATGGGTCGCAGCCATATTTTGTTCCGTTCAACACCAATGGTTCATCGCATGGTAATGGCACTAGTCCAGGGACCAATCCGTCGACAGGGGCAAATCCTGATCTTAACGATCCCGTCGCCCAGCGTTTGAAGACGTTAGAAGACCAAAATGAGCGCGTCTTGTCCTTGCTTGCCAAGTTGCCTGGGGCAGCCGTGCCTGTCGACGTCGAGCCTCGCTCGGGGTATCAGGCATCGCCCTTCATCGACGAGATGGCCACCGTCGAGGTCCCAAAGAAGTATAACATTCCTACCTTCACTCCCAAGTATTCGGGTGTGACCGATCCAACCGAACATGTCGCGCAGTATAAGCAGCTCATGTGGACAATCTCGATTCCACACATGTACCAGGAAGTATGCATGTGCAAGAGTTTCGGGGTGACTCTCACTGGTCCAGCTCTCCAGTGGTTGATCAATCTCAAACCCAAATCTATCGGGTCGTTCGCCGAATTGGTCAACCAATTCTCCCGGCAATTCGCCAGCAGTCGTAAGATGGAAAAGCAGACTAGTGATCTATACTATATCGTGCAAAAGACCAATGAGTCTATTCGAAGTTATTTCAATAGATTCAATGCCGAAATGATCAGTATCCGCAATTGTGACATCAAAACTGCGATCGAAGCTTATAAACGTGGTCTAGATGATAGTTCAGGTCTATATATCGATCTGACCAAGTATCCCCCAGAGACTTTCGAAGACGTCCGAGCTCGAACCTTAGCATATATGAGGGTCGAAGACGACGCAGCCTTTCGCCGCAAACACGCTGATGACAAGAAGCTGTTAGGTGTCAAGAAGCCAGAATTCAAGCCGAAAGCCATATCCAGAATAGAGCCAGCGCGTCAGATTTCAAACGTTAGTTTCAAGACGAAGGCAGAAGCTAAAACCGCGACTAAATTCCCCGTGTATCCCAATATCTCCTCTTATGGGTTCAAAGGGTCAGCTAAAGACTTAGTCGAAGCTCTGAAGACCACCCAAGCAACCATCCGATGGCCGAAGAAGTCTGACTTGGACGATGCTAAAAAGGACAAATCAAAGTGGTGCGACTTCCACGTCGATCATGGTCATGCGACAGACGATTGTATCGCATTGAAGAAGGAATCCGCGTATCATTTCCCGAAAGGAAATCTCAAGGATATCATCGACGATGTCGCTATTCCAGCTAATAGCCATCGACCGTCGACTCCCGAGCATGCAAAAGTTATCAATTAAAATCCCCTACGCCGTCAGGAACCCTGAAGATCGAGAATGAGTCGAAACGTCGCTATGGTGCCCTGTCGTACGACGACAAGATCACAGACAGTATCTCATCGGATCGTCGTGTCATCCTGTCATTTAAAACCTATCTTTCGTTCCAAAAAGAATAGGATAATAAATGACAGGGGGGCAATACCCCACTAAGAAGAGAATTTAAAGGTATGTTCCCTAACTCTTTTTCATACGATTTTTTCTCACGAATGATTACTGACTTAAGCATCGGAGGGTCGTTGGTTAGCCAACGACCAACCCCCGACATCATTTTATCGCAGGATCGCACGACAATAATCACTAAGTCTACGACTTTAAATTCGCAGGGTCGCACGACATACATGATCAGGTCTGTGACTTGATCATCCCTCCATAGGGGCATACGATACAAACTCATTATACGATCTAATCGTACGATCTCAAAGTCTAAACGATTTTACCCCTAAGTCTCTTAACTTAGAAAATGCTTTAATCGCGTGTTCACATATTTGTTTTACTCATCGTATTACAATGTATGCCTCAGTCGCATGATTTCCTATGTGTCCTATGTTCAAATTCATAATTAAACATGGTTTGGATAAAGCATAAAGTTCAAACAAAAGTTGCGTTCATTATATAAACCATCGAGTACATAATCGACCACTAACGGTCGAGCAGCACAAACAAACAAATGCATTTTTTCTAAGGTTGTGGAGGAGCATCGATCACAACCTTGTCCGATACCTCATCCTGAAAACCCTCGCTAGCCACCTCCTCCTCGACCTCCTTCTCGTCATCCAAGTCGAGATCTCTCTCGGAACCAACTCTCTCATAAAAGAGACACAACTCATCTGACGCTGAAGCCAAAGGATCCTTGCCCTGCAGGTGACGTCGCATAACTGCCGCACGCGCAATAAGTTGAGCATAAGAAAAGAAAGACTTATTTTCGTCCATCAACTAATCAGACTCCTTCTTCAAATTTATCACCTTAGCCTTGATTCCCTCGACTTCCTTCCTCTTCACGGTTACGGATTCCTTCATCCCCTCCAGCTCCTCTCTCTGGTCGCGCATCAAAGTCAGGGACTCCTTCAAACGCGAGTTTATCTCGTCTCTTGTATGACTGAGGGAATCCAATTCATCCAGAGCATGGTCAAGGCGCACCGACATCGCTTCTTCATGCTCCAAAGCAGCTTTCTCTTTAGCTAACGCTGCATATTCATCTTTGGTAACAAAAGCCGTTGAAACCTCTATATTCTTCGTTTCGGCCTGCAATACCAGGGAAGCTTGGAACGCCTGAAGAATCATAATATGAGCGACATTAGTAAAACGACAACGACAAACGACAAGTCTTGAAAGAAAGACTTACCAAGAATAAGAGTCCAGCTGGATGGAACTCTTTCTTCTCGAAAGAGAACCCGTCAAAACGCTCCCTGAAAGACGGAAGCAAATATTTTTCTAAATGGGGGAACAACTTCGTCTCGTCCAAGACATCGTCGTCCAGAAAATCCGACGGCAACGTAAAGTTGACCGTCGTTTCCCCCACAGGTCCCTTCTGCGCGCCTTTGCCCATGTCGGCCGATGAAGGGCCGGATAGGACGACGGGAGACATCGTCGCCAGTTGCGCAGTATCCACAGATTTTGCGCCGGTCGTGTCAAACGCAACCGACGCCTTCGCCTTCCTGGACAAGGTAACCCTTGATGGGTTACCCGTCTTCAAAGACGGTTCCCTCAAACTCTAGAAATCAAGTACTGAAAGCCAGAACCCTACAGCGAACTCAAGAACACTCGAGGAAAAGCTCAAGTCATCGCTCTCGACGCACGACAACAGCCCTTGACCAGCAGTTCAAACTTTGTATTCACACGACAAACACCTGTTTTACACTTTAAACATTTGTACTTTACATTTCAAAGCATTTCCTTTATTTGTACTATAATCATCGTGCGACCGATGCCAGTACCAAGGACATCGCCCCTGATTGGCGACCATAGTGCAGCGACGACACCCCCTGTCGTCCGCAGGTTTTTTCCTCGTTTGAGGTTTTTCCTGCGTCATCAAATCCCTTGTTTCTTTATTTTATTCCTCGTCGCACGTATCGTCGAAAGATCCTTTCTTTAGTTGTTTAAGTCCACATCGACCTTAAGTTGTCCCTTTGGTGCGATTTTTGGCATTAACACCGTCTGCTCTGATACCAATTGTTAGTTCCAGATCCGTGCAACGATAATGAAATCAAACGATTAAACAGTAAAGTATACGATTTCAACTGGTCATCTCTGTATTAGCTTTCAATATTGAGAGGATTACAATAAAAGTGTAGGAAAGCAAATGAGACAACAAGCCTATTTTTCTAAGGCTAGATTGCTTTATATATGGCGGGCCCGTGGTTAACAATCCTACAACCCGTTCACTAACAAGGCCTAATTTAAACTATTACAATTAGCCCCTTGAACTTCTAATCAACCAAATATTACCCTAACACTCTTCTACATCCCCACGTCTTTCCATCGTCACAAGATGAAACCCCAAGTACGACTCTTACCTGAAAATGGTTTTAGTTTTTGAAAAGAGAGGGTTAGACCATGAGATCTAGTGAATTCCCTCTTTAAAACAGTTCCACACAAATATTAGTATAAAACATTCAACCGTTATTAAAATAAACGGAAATCCAGTTTAAATGCTCGACTCCACGTAAGGGTATAGCACAGTGGTCACAACTACCATCACCTCTCATGCGAGGTCAACACTCGGGGCATCCACAGTAGATCCCCTCAACACTCGGTCAATGTCGTATCCGTGTGCACATGAAACGGATTCGAGGCACACGGTCTAACTTGTTCACCGAAGATTCAAAACCATCCATGTCCAACACCACTGTGCAACCCAACTCCACACATAGCAACAATTCACAAAAACGTGCAACCAACACTTTCATAACAACGAACGTACAAACAACTTGCATGCATTAATAAACATTTCCATGCATGTGAAATAAAGCCTTTCAAAATATTTAATCATGTCATCATGCTCAAAACCATATTCAGTTACGAAAAGTTTAGCAAAATATTTCATTTGCACAAAAGAGTTAAGGGAACTCACCTGAGCTTAGCAATTCGACACACGCTCCGAAACGCACTCTAGTCTAAACTGAACACCTGAATTGGACACCAAAAAAATGGTGTTAAACCATCTAATTATACTCCATAACATCCTCACTAAACCCCCAATGTAAACCCCCAAACGATACATCAATCCTAGGCCTGAACGAAGAACGAAGCAAACCGAAGGGCGCACTCAACAGAGAGTTGTGCGACTTTCCCCGTGACTTCAAACCGTGTAGGAAACCGCGCAAGTCTCTGTTCGAGACTCCTTCCACTGCACAACAAAGTTCAGCTCGAAAATCAATCCAATACCCCCCAAAATGTTCCCAAATGCTTGATAACTTCCACAAACGAATGTTTAAGTTGTATATACTCTAAGGGATCAAAATTCACACTAAAACCTTCAATTCCTCAACAACTCATCCCATGGATCATCCTTTTCAATACCAAAAATCCCAATATAGCTCAAAACCCTAAAACCTCCATTGGAGTGGTGCAAGTTCTTCAAGTATAACTCACAATTCACCAAGGGATCCATTAATCCCACCCTCTCCAATGGTTTTAGCCCAAACTTGAAATCAAAAGAAGAAGAAATGAGTTCTATCCACCTCCTTTCTCATCACAACAAGAAAATGAAGAATATAAGAGAACCATACCTTGAAATTGAGTCTTCTAGCTACCAAATCCAAATCTCCTGCACCAATCCCTCAAGAGAAGCCTTTGCACCAAAAATCTCCTCTACTCAAGCTCTAGCCGACACAAATGGAGAATGAGGGTTTTTCGTTCAGCTTAATAACCCTCTCCTTTCACCCCTTGGGCACTGAAGTTCCAAGTTTCACACTTTGGCCCCCAACGTCTTATTTATTCTAAACTGCAACAAAACTTAATATGAGGTGTTACAATGATGATTTGGTGGTATGTGTGTACCTAAGCGATGTTTAAATGTATTTTATGCTATGAGGTCCGTTATTTATGGGTCTAATAAGTTTTGAGCATTTTGCTCGGTTTTGACTTTGAGGGAGTCTTGGGGACATTTTGTCCGAGTTTGATAGCTCAATATGGAGTCTTATTTATGGTTTGCATTTAACGCAACTTGATGCATTTTATTGCATATTATTGTTATTTACATGCTCGGGTGCTTTAGTCATTCTGGGATGGGCATATCATTGTAGACTGTGTTGCATTGGATCCATAGGCACGTAAGTCAGTCTTTATTTGATGGTCTATCTCTTTGTGCACGAGGAGTGGACTATTGGAACGCATGGTTATATGCAGTAGGCCGGTCGGGGCCACTAGCGAGTAGGAAATGGGGGACATTGAAGTCCTTGAGGTGTAACTCGTCTAGACTAGATAGGTAATGTGGTCCCATAAGTCCTTGAGGTGTAACTCGACGGAGTAGGCAATAAAGGCATGGGAAAGGTTTGAGGTTGTGATGTCTTTATGGCATAGGAACTAAAACCGGGAATTGAGGTGTAATCCAGTAACATCATAAGTGACCTAACTTTGTGTGCCCGTCACTTTCGATGGAATCGGGTCTCCCCCATCACCGAAAGGTGTTGTTTTTGGGTATTTACTTTTATCCATATATTCGGTGACGCATTTTATTTATATGAGATGTCTTTCAGGGTTTATTGGCGGAGTTCTATGCCTCATCCTTATTGGATGTTTTAAATATTGGAGTTTTATTCACGTGTATAATTATTGGGGATATTTAACGTCATAGCACGTTTTGAGTGAGTTGGGATTGGAATTCATTTTGGAAAACGCTTTATACATTTTGGAAACTTTTCTCATAGACTTTGTGAGCATTGGAAAATGAGTCGTTTACATCCTTTCATAAACGCTTTTGGAAATCGTGATTTATGTCGCAAACTTTCATTCAACGAATTATATAAATCATGTTATAAACTCTTGTACTCACTAGGCGTTAGCCTAACCTTTTTATTTGTCGGCATGTGTAACATCTCGATTTTTATAAAGTATTATATTTGGTTTTATTGATGAATTAAGTATAAGTAATTGATAGATTAATTTTAGAGTTTATCCCCGAGTAAGCTACGTTATTTGTTTTACGGAATTATAAGTTAAGGGGTAAACTTTAATTTTAATTTATATGTTGGAGGGTGGATATTTTCAAATGAGGAAAGTTGAAGGGGGCTTTTTGGTTAAGTGATGAAAAAGGTGTCACCACCACTGCCTCTTTGATGAGATAAGAAACAAAAGTGAAACACTTTTCACTTTTCATCTTGTTACATGTGTCTGTGTGTTTTACGGTGCAAAAGAGAGAAGATAGAACCGAAAGAAGAAGAAGAAGAAGCAAAACAGATTCTGCATCTAGAAATCAAAGTGCAATCTTGGGAAATCAAAGGTATATCTCTCATATAAATCCTTCATCTCATATAGCTAAAGTTTTCTATGGTTTAGAAATTGGGTTTTGATGATTTTGGAAAATATGAGAAAACTGGGTATATAAATAGTTTTTACTGATGATGTTAAGCATATCTGCACTTTTGTAGAATTTATTATGGCTTAAAAGTATAGATTCTGGCTTAAATACATTTGCAATTAGTTGAGACAAAGATGAGTATCGCAAACAGTTAGTTGCGATAAGGATGATAGTTGCGATAAGGATGAATGTTGCAACTTTGGGTTGCGATAAGATGGCTGTATCGCAACAGTTGGTTGCGATAAGATGTATATCGCAACAGTTGGTTGCAATAAGTTTTATGTCGCAACAGTTGGTTGCGATAAGATGGGGATATCGCAACAATGGGTTGCGATAAGAATTGTGTCGCAAGTAGTAGGTTGCGACAAGTGTTATCGCAAGTAGTGGGTTGCGATAAGTGTCGAGAATTTTGATTATTTAGGATTCTTAGCCTTTAATGGTCATGTACAGTAGATTGATACCAGTACAATGTGTATTTGGGTATTTCAGTTATTTGTGAAGTTGGTGACGAAAAATTCTTACATCTTTAAGAAGTAAAGTAAGGAGAACATTGTGCTGTCAGGTGAGTTCATTCTTACCTTACCCTTTTATAACGTATTTTAAATTATGGTAAGGTACATTTTTATAATGAAATGCTTTTGGATGGATTTTGATGACTGATTTTATGAGGTAAAATTGGTTATATTAAATTAATGGTTTTGCTTAAATTCATTAACGTTATTTGAAAATGATTTATATTAAGCAATAACCTGCACGAGTATAAATAAGTGTAATGGATCCATAGGCACTAGTTTTATGAACACATGGAATAGGCGTGGATTAATCGTAATTCTAGTGTTTATGATAAACGTGGAATAGGCGTGGACTAATCGTAATTCCCGTTTAGGTGAAATAAGGAATAGGTGTGGATTAATCGTAATTCCTATTTCTCATTGATGAGAAATCGTGGAATATGCGTGGACTAATCGTAATTCCCGATTTCTAAGGAAGAATAGGGATTGACATGTGTAATTGTAATCTCTACTTCCTTTCCAAGAAATTGACACGTGTAATTGTGATTTCTTGGATATGAGCATTAATCTAGAATCCGTGGAGATTCGTAGTGGGCTTTGGAACATGATACTATGACCGACTTGGTGTCGGTCATATTCATGGAATCGGGCATGATTCAGTCATCGTAAGATGTTTTTACATATTGGTAAGAAAGAAGGGTAAACCAGGTTTGTTATGCCTTGTTTACATTGATTTTTAAAGTATTATTTTGAAACCGAATGTTCTCACTAGGCGTTAGCCTAATCGTTTCAAATTATATTTTCATACCAGGTACTAGCTCCGGGAAATAAAGGGATGTGGGACGAGAGCTTTTGGAATAGTGGATAAGTTAATGAATATTGAGGCTTTTTGATGGATTACTTAGATAACCTAGTTAATCTGATTATAGTGACATAATTAGATTAATAGGTTATTTGAAGAATTCGATATTTGTAAATATGACCCTCACAGTTAATTCTCCACTTATGTATAAAGTTTGGAAGTTTTATGTTTAAATCTTGTTATAAATTGAGGTTTAAATTAGCCCTGGTTTTTAGGGTGTTATAATATGGTATCAGAGCATTAGTTTAAGTGAACTAGGTATGCTAGTGAGATACCTAGACTTAAGCTGAGATGAATTAAGATATGATATGTGAGAAATGGGTAGAAGTACTAAGATGGGATAGTCTTAGAGTCGACGGAAATACGTGAAGTAGTACTGTAACGATGGTAACGAGGATTCGCATGTATAGTATGTTCACAATTCCAATTAGCTACTGTTATTATGGATATATTGTTACACAAGCATACTAGTTTCTAAATTGTTACAATGACTAATGATCGGTAAAGTACGTTTCGTATGTCTAGATATGTGTAACCATTTCTTATGGTTATTTCTTTGTGTTATGTCAGAACGATGGTGAATACGCCACCGAGGTCCCCTAATTCTTCGGAGGATAGGGCCGTAGTTGATTGGTCAGTAGAAAAGCGACCAGAAACAGGTGAAACTCATGAGAGTCCGTCGAGGTTACCTTTTACGGGAGGAGCGGACAGTCGGGTACACAGAACAAGTACCAGTACCGCTAACCAGGAAACACCTGAATCGACGGTGGAGTCTCGTATGATGGCGAACATGACACGAATGATGAATACAGCAATGGCTCAACAAACAGAATTGTTTATGAAAGCGTTGAATGATCGAAGTTCGGAGTTACGTCGAACGGAGACTGATACTGGGGTAATAAATCTAATTCGTAATCATGTGACAGATGTAAACAGGAGGGTGGAAAGAGTCTGCTCATATAAAACGTTTCTTATCTGTAAACCGCCAGAGTTTACCGGAGCAGGCAATCCAGTGGCATGCATGAATTGGCTCAGATAAATGGAACAAGTTTTCCGAGCTTATGAATGTGATGAAAAGTCGAAGGTCAGGTTTGGGTCTCAAATGTTACGAGGTAACGCGTTGACTTGGTGGAACATAGTGACGTCTACTGTGACGGCTCCAGTGTTAGCAGCTATGACATGGGAGTCGTTCAAGAAAAAGATTCTGGAAGAATACTGCAATGAAAACGAAGTGGATAGGATTGAAGAATAGTTTCAGACTCTTAAGAAGGGTACTTCTACTGTTAGGAAGTATACTGAATCCTTTATGGAGAAGTTGAACTTAGTGGGGCATGTGGCTCCAACTGAGAAGGATAAGATTAAAGCTTATTTGAAGGGTTTCCCAGCGGACATGATGTCCCGGGTAAGAAATGCTAAAGCTACAACGTTAAGAGAGACAATTGAGGAAGCTAAGGTTATGGAAGAGGTCTATGCTAAAGACAAAGAAGAAAAGACACAAGTGGGAGAGAAGCGGAAATGGGAAGGCCGGTCAGAGTCTTCTCAGAAATCAAAATCCTTTGGCCAAAATGTTCGTAATGAATATCGTCGGGAGCCGAATTGGTGCCCGAAATGTCGGAGTAAGCACTTTGGTTCGTGTCGGGTGACCACACTAGAATGTTATAAGTGTGGTAAAAGTGGGCATACTTTGAATAACTGTCATGTTCAAGGATCTACATGCTACGAGTGCAAACAACCCGGTCATTTCCACCGGGATTGCCCAAAGCTGAAAAAGAGTGAAGACCAAAGCAAGAAATCAATTGTTCCCAAGCCAACGGGTCGGGCATTTCATATGACAGCTGACGAAGCCAAAGAATCGAAAGACGTCATTTCGGGTACATTTCTCGTTAATTCCATTCCCACGCGCATTTTATTTGAATGTGGTGCGAATTTGTCGTTTGTGTCCAAGTCGTTCTATCACAAGTTAGCTATGCCTATCACTACCTTGGAAGATGACTTAGTAGTCGAGATAGCTAACGGGGGTCAAGTCTTGGTTCGTGAAAGACTTGAGGGTTGTTTAATTTCAGTAGGGGAAACGATATTTCCGATCGACTTATTGTTGATGGAAATTGGAGGGTTTGATGTAATTGTGGTTATGGATTGGCTGACAGTCAACCAGGCAGAAATACTGTGTGCAAAGAAATTAATTCGGATTCCGATGGCTGATAAAGATGATGTATTTATCTTTGGAGAAAAGAGAAAAGGGGAAATTCCGTTAATTTATGTTGCTAAAGCGCGTAAGTGTCTGGTTAAAGGATGTTCATCCTATCTAGCGTACGTTCTAGATGTGAAGTCAGAAAAGAAACAGGTGGAAGACATTGTTAGGACTGATCAATCGCGATTGAGAATTGTGTAGAAGAACAGAATCAAATTCAATAAAAATAACGAATTCTTTTACAAATCTTTTGATACAAACATAAACTACAACGAAATCGTAAACCTTACTTGATATCGAAGATTCTTGTAACAACGAAAAGATTGAGGCCTTCGAATAGCAGTGTCCTAAGACAAAAATTCACCGCGTGTATTGGCGTTGACTTGAGGATACAACAATCTATTCAAGTGAATACTTGAATCTAGCGAATTATCATACGTCGGTGATGGAACAAGAGGAGAGAGCACCCAGAATTTCTGATGAATTTTCGTGTGTTGAGTCTGAAAAACGAATGGGAATGGATGGGGTATTTATAAGTATGCTTCGGTAACCGAAAATAACCGCCAGAATCTCGCGCGGTTGCCGATGCAGATGAACTCGCGCGGAGATGCGCGCAACGCTCTGTCCGTCGAAACCCACAGGGTCCCGCACGCCTTGTGGCGCGGCTCAACTAGCGCCTTAGTGCGCACCGACGACTGTTCCAGTGCCCCGTGCGACTCTTCCCGCGGCCCAGGTCGCGCCGTGATCCGCGCCAGCCTGCACACCGCACTCGTTCTTCAATCATTGAATCTCGACCCCATCGAGATCCTAAGAGCCCCAAGTCCCAAGGCCCAATCTTTGACATTTAATATATATATATATATATATATATATATGTCAAAGAGAGCCCACCAAGAACACCACACACCAAGCCCAAGCAATTAAATGATTCATTTAATGCTCAATGGTTGGAGTTTATTAAGTGGTCTAGACGTTGCCTTGGCTCCTATGTGGGACAAGTTTTCTCACCTCTTCACTAAGTTCCAACAATACCCCACATTTTCTATTCAAACCCAAATAATACCCCACATTTGAATAGAAAATAAGCAATATTATAGAACTTATGTTTCTATCACCAAGCTAGTTATAATATGCATCGGAAAACGATGACTTTTGGACTTGAACCTTTCCTAGTGAATGCCTATCGGATCTACTTAGTGGATAGTGAACTAAAGTCTTGAACTAGCCACTTTTTGTAGTAAATCTATACAATAAGCATCACACATATTATAGCTATACGTAATTTAATTCTTACCGTTGTGTTCATTTTGGTCGTGAACATATCCTTTCTTCATGAGAGTTTTAGAAGACGTAGCCATATTCATTTTCAAAGATGCGACCCCACATCAGTTTGACATAGGTAATGTCGATCAAGAATATTCCGTTGTATTCTACTAGGAAGTTATCAGCATTATTAAGAATAAAATATTCATCCCTATATCATCAACGGAAAAACACAAAGGATACATCATAGGAATAGGCATACCTTTGTTTGATTTCTGCTTGAGTTGACCCCGACTAGTTTGCCTATTGAACCTAGACCATGGGATCTCCAATTTCGCTAGGTTAGTTTGCCGTCGAGGAAACTCATTGTGTTGGCTTTAAGCCCATTCCCCTCGATGTGTAGGATACTTGCTCTCTACTTAGGCCTTTTGTTAGCTCCAATCTTTCTGTTTATGAAAGTAGTGAAAAATAGGCTAAGTATAGAAGTCTTCGACAGAGGCTCTGCCGAGTAGCCGAGTAACCAAGAAGACAGAAGTCTTCGACAGAGGCTCTGCCGGGTTATCCAAGAAGACCGAAGTGAAGAAGCAACAGAAGACACTTCTAAGCGGACAAGGCCACAGAGCTTCTGTCATACTTAATAGAGCCTGTGTGGTAAAAAGAAGATCTACGCAAAAGATCTAAACACGGACAAACGTGCTTCTTACAATATCTGCCATTCGAAGGTTCTGAAGATCATTCTGACAAGGCGTGACCTGACAACTCCACGTGTCAAACTCTGATAGGTTTCAGCCTAAAGCAGAATACGGAGCATTTAATGCACGTTGTATCAACAGTAACAGAATAGTGTATTAGTACATTCCAACAACTGTTCATCAACTGTATCCTAGTACCTTCGGTCCTTATTATCTAAGATCTTGTCCCCTTTAGAAGTAGTATAAATAGAAGACTCATGTTGAGTTCTTCTATTAAGCTTTGCACGACACACACACCTTTATAGCAGATTCTTATCAAACCTTTCGGTGTTCTTGGTGTTCTTATTTATATCAAATACAGTAAATCTTTGAGAAATCTATCTGTTATTTACATATTGCTTATTTGATATTGTGTGTTATTCTACCTCATAAATATCTTTCAGTTCTTTAAATACGCTTCCGCATTACATCTTATCTGAACTAACTGAAAGAATCATCATTGTTAAGCAAAACGGGAACTAACAATTGGTATCAGAGCGGTTCTTGATTTTCTATATCAAGAGATCCTCACTAACAATGATTTTTGGTAGAAACTTGGACTTTTAACCTATTTTCATATCTTTCAAAACAACATCTGTTTTTCTGCCATTCTCGACCTGTTTCGACTTTGGTAAACCTACAGAATCTGTTTCTTCGGTTAAATCTCCATTTTAGTGCATTGTTTAAAGGTTTTAAAGCTTATAAAAACCATTAGAAACATCCACTTCATTCTCTAAAAGGTGTACGGTTCATACCCTATTTTCTGGATTCCTCATTCTCTTTCAAAATGGCAAACACAAACAACTTCTTCACCGCTGGTTCTTTAACCAAGCCACCTACACTACTCAGAGATGAGTACCCTCAGTGGAAGATACGAATGATTCACTTCTTCGAGGGTACTGACAAAGAACTCATGCACTATATCAACAATCCTCCTTTCGTACCAATGATCACAGTACTCCGTGTACCTGGCACAAACGACACTCCAGAAATCCCTGCACACGATAAACCAAAGACCAAGGAAAAATGGTCAGACCCTGACTGGGCAAAATATGAAGTTGCTCAGAAGACTAAGAGACTTCTGATAATGGCCATACCCAATGACCTTTTCCAATCCTTAGATGCATGTGAATCTGCATACGATCTGTGGAAAGAACTGGAAAAACAACTGGAGGGTGGGGCCAAAACTCAGAAGAATCGCAGAGCCCAATGCATCAACGAGTACTACGCATTCAAAGCTCTGCCGACAGAACTTCTGCAGATAACATATGATCGGTTCAACTCTCTAATCAACAAATGCAAGAAGTTCGGAATCCATAAAACTTCTGAGGAGAACAATCTCATGTTCCTAAAGAGTCTCAATAATGAATGGCTCCAGTTGTCCATGTCTCTGCAAACAAATCAGGACTTAGACTCCTGGACTCTGTCAGATCTCTATGGAACATTGGCAGCCCAAGAGCCACAAATCGCACAAGCAAAAGCACAAATCAGTGCACCTCTTGCACTGGTCGGTAAGACCACAGTAGCTATAGAGAAGTCGAAGGAGAAAGCTGCAGAGGAAAAGAAGGAAAAGAAAAAGAAGATCTTGATCGTTGATAGTGAAGATGAGGAGGTGGTGGAAGAAGAAGAGACATCAATGGTCTCTATTGCTAAATCGTTAGCCCTTTTGACAAGGGAATTCAGCAGAGGTTACCAGAAGAAGTCTGGTAATGAACGCTATGGAAGAGATGATCGAGGAAGAGAAGGGTCAAATGAAAGGAACGACAGAGACAACGACCAACAGAGGTCGACTGACAGAGGTGGTGACCGACAGAGGTCATACGATAAAGTTGGCAACACTCCACAGAACCAAGTATGTTACAACTGTGGTAAGCCATGCCACTACGCCAATGAATGCAGAACTGAAAGATGTGGTGACCGACAGAGGTCAGATGACAGAGCTGGCAACGGTTCCCAGAACCAAGGATGTTTTAACTGTGGCAAGTCAGGTCATTATGCCGCTGACTGCAGGAGCAAATCAAACCACCCACAGAGGGACTCTGCTTACTACAAAAAGAAAGCGGAGTTTTATGCTCAGAAGTCGCTAATGGTGAATCAGGAGAACTGGCTGTCAGACGAATCATCTGATGAAGGCGACAAAAATGCCTTGTTCTGTGGAATGGCAGAAGTCAGCTCATCCGACTCCGATAGTTAGGTATCCACTTCTGACTCTAACTCTAGTCAAGCAGAAGCTGATTTGCTTAAACTAAACATTGAATACATAGAACTTAAAAAGACCTGCGAAAGTGTTCAAAAGAAGCTTACCTTCTTTAAGAGAGAAGCTAGACTTCTCACTCAAGAAAAGGCTAAAATCTTTCAAGAAAAGGAAGAAATTGAAACAAATTGGACCAAACACCTAAATCCTTTGAAAGAAAAGATTTCTGAACTTAACTTTGCATTAAAAACAAAATCTAAAGAACTTAAGGACGTTGAGACCGACAGAATGAACATTTTAGCTCTTAAACATTATTTTCAAAAGGAAAGAGAAGTCCTCTATCAAGATTTACTCCGAAGAGATCTGTTAATAAAGAAATATCAAGATGCACAGAAGGTGTACGAGAAAATTAATACACAAATAGGGAGACGGGGAATTGGCTTCTGTGATATAGATCCATACACTGGAAACAAAAGAAACAAGTCTCTGTCCTCTCTATTTCATATTGGAAGTACAAGAAACCCCGGTTTTCCAAATTTACTCTCTGTAAGCAAAAGGCGAAAAGTCTCTGGTAAACCTCACAGAAGGAAACCTCTGAGGATGGTGAATGTGTGGTTTCAAAACACAGATCTACCATCATCAGCCTCTGTCAAACGAGCGTCCAAACCTAAGAAATATCTGAAAACACAAGATCAGATAGGAATCTTTAAGTTTGGTAATCCCGAGACTCAATCACAGGTTGCCTTTGTCTGCACTATAGATTCTGAGAAGAAACTATCGGCAGAGGCACCTGAGTTCTTGCCTGCTTCAACAGAAGAAAAACTGACTCATATTTCTTAAAAGGAATTATTGGAAATCGGTGAAAACAACTTTTATGAATGTCCCAGTACTTTAAAAAATGGCCAAAATCTCTCTGAAAGAAAGGAAAAAAGCGAGTATGGCACGTGCTCTGAAAATCTAGCCTCCGTCGAAAGAGAACTAAGTGACTCAACCTCTGTATATGAGGACGATTCATCCTCTGACGAATCTGAAACTGACTCTAAGTCAGAGATAGTACCTTGTAACTCAGAGGATTTTAAACTACCCTCTGGAGTTCTTAACAGAACTATTCCTCCCAAGGAGAAAATCACAAGAGTTCCTATCTGTCCAGATTTTTTAGACATGTGTATACAAGCCAAAACCTCTCTTTAGCTTAAAAAAATCAAACAACAAAAGAAAACGTCCTCTCAAAATCCAACAAGTTCAAAGACTTCAAAACCCTTAAAGCCGATTAAAGAAAAACTAACATGGCAACAGAAGGGAAAATGGGTTGAAAATAACAAATCTTTTTCTTCTGTGACAGTGAAACCCGCAGAAGTTCACCACAGAAGGCGTCCACAGAAGGCTGCTCTCAACAAAGGATTTTGAAAACAACAATCTAGCCTACATAGGTCTTCTTGTAATAGGAAGTCAAATGTTAGGATAGAATGTATTGCCTCTGTGACCCCATTTAATGTTTTCAATGAAAAGTTCAAGCAAATCTCTTCGCACATTCATTATTGTCATTGCTTTGATCTCATGTATCGATTAAATCAACACTTCTCAAGTCCACACTGTTTCCTCTCTACACCCAAAAAGAACACTAAATTCAAGGGTAAGAAGAAACAAAATGGTTCTTCAAAAGAAGCTAAAACCAAACCCAAGAATGCTAAGGCAAACTTGAAGAACTCTAACAAAGCTGGACCCATTTGGATATGGGTACCTAAAACTCTCTGACTGTCTTGCAGAAGCAGTATGTGCCAATCTGGTATCTTGACTCTGGATGCTCGCGGCACATGACTGGCGATAGAGGTCTACTATCCTCCTACAAAGATAAACTCGATGGAGGATCTGTGACCTTTGGTGACAACAAAAAGGGGTATATAAAAGGTTACGGAGTCATCAAGAAGGAAAACATAACCGTATGCAAAGTTGCATATGTGGATGGCCTTAAACACAATCTTCTCAGTGTTAGCCAACTCTGCGATACGGGTTTCGACGTAATGTTGAAAAGAACCTTATGTTCTCTACAAGGTGAGGACAGAGGAGTCGAACTTCTGCGAGCCGAACGAAGAGGCGATCTCTACCTCATGAACTTCTGTGCCAAGAACAAGGAAGACAAGCTCTGCCTTGTAGCCTGTAAAAGCGAAGAAGCCTAGTTATGGCACAACAGGTTCTGCCACCTAAACTTTCATACTCTAGATAAGCTTGTTAAACTCGATCTAGTCAAAGGTCTGCCAAATGTTAAATTTAATAAAGATCATTTGTGCTCTGCTTGCGAAATGGGAAAACTTAAAAGAGCTTCCCATAAAGGCAAAACTGATATATCTTGCACTAGGCCTCTGTACATGCTTCATGTCGACCTCTACGGTCCCATTGCTACACAGAGCCTAGGTGGCAAGAAATATATACTTGTTCTGATCGATGAATATTCAAGATTTACATGGGTTGAATTTGTCAGAAAGAAATCAAATGTTCCAAAAGTTCTGATAAATTTAATGAAAAGGATCCAAGTTCTGTATGAGTGCAGGATTCAGAAACTAAGTAGCGACAATGGCACAGAATTCAAAAACTCTGTCATTGAAGCCTATCTTACAGAAGAAGGCATTTCACATAACTTCTCTACTGCACGCACCCCACAACAGAACGACGTGGTTGAGCGAAAGAACCGCACGCTTGTGGAGGCTGCAAGAACTATGCTGACAGCATGTGGATTACCAATGTCTTTTTGGGCAGAAGCAGTGTCAACCACTTGCTACACCCAAAATCGATCAACCATTGTAAAGAGGCACATCAAGACACCTTATCATTTGATCAACAAAAGGCGACCAAACATCAAGTTCTTCCATGTATTTGGATGCAAGTGCTTCGTCTTAAACGACAGAGAAGCAAGAGGAAAGTTTGAAGTGAAAGCAGAAGAAGGAAAGTTCATTGGGTACTCTGCCACTTCTAAGGCCTACAGAGTTTATCTTCTGCAGCCACACACCATTGTAGAAAGCATCAATGTGTCTTTTGACGATTCCTTTCAAAAGACTTTTGAACAAATCAGTTCAGAACTCGGTCTAAAGAAGGAATCCTCTGGCATCTCAAAGACAAGAGAAGAAGACTTAAATCTTCTATTTGAAGAGATGTTCCATGATGATATTGATCCCTCTACTGGAGACGTCAGAGCCTCTGGAGAAACATCTTCAGCAAACCAGACTGAGTCAGGTATCTCTCTAACTGGTCCATTAAATACTTCATCCTCTTCTGTAAATCATACAGATGCACATGCTGAGGGGGAGCGAACAGAAGCTGAAGATAACACAACCAAGGACTCAACCACAGAGGCTCCTGAAATACCTACTCCAGCGACTACAGAGGAATCAATACCAGAGGAAAACGAAGACTCAGTCTCTACTTCCTCAGAGGAACAAATTCCAACTCTCATTCCAATCCTCCCACAAGCTGAAGAACCAAGCATAAGCACAGAAGAACCATCAACAACAGAGGTTGCACCAGAACCGCAGTCTGCAACCACATAAGTTAATCTTGATGACTCAAATGACCATCTTCCAAGAACAACACAGTGGATGAAAAGCCATCCTCCAAGCCTTATAATCGGCGACCCTTCTGAAAAGGTCAAGACAAGATCAGCCACTGCTAATTTTTGTTTCTTTACAAATTTTATCAGTATGATCGAGCCAAAAAGAATCTCTGAAGCCCTAGACGATCCAAACTGGGTAGATGCTATGCAAGAAGAGCTTCTATAGTTTGAGCGAAACAAGGTATGGACCCTAGTACCTCTGCCACGAGGGAAACAAACCATAGGGACAAAATGGGTCTTCAGAAACAAAAAAGACGAGGATGGGGTGGTCATTAGAAACAAAGAAAGATTGGTGGCCAAGGGATATCGCCAAGAAGAAGGCATTGATTACGATGAAACTTTTGCCCCTGTCGCACGGCTCGTAGCAATAAGGATCTTCTTAGCCTTCGCTGCCGACAGAGGTTTCAAAGTCTTTCAGATGGATGTAAAATCTGCCTTTTTGAATGGTGAAATCCAAGAAGAAGTATACGTCCACCAGCCACCAGGGTTTGAAATTTCCAAGTACCCAAAATATGTCTATTATCTCGACAAAGCTCCGTATGGACTGAAACAGGCTCCAAGAGCATGGTACGAAAGGCTTTCAACTTTTCTTCTCAATAATGATTACGATAGAGGTACGACATATACTACTTTGTTTTACAAAAGAAAAGGTGATGAGATTCTGCTTGTACAGATTTATGTGGATGACATTATTTTTGGGTCTACAAATGCACAACAGTGCAAAGATTTCGAAAAACTCATGCAGAGTGAGTTTGAAATGAGTATGATGGGAGAATTAACACTCTTCCTCGGACTCCAAGTAAAACAATCATCAGAGGGAATTTTTATAAATCAAGCAAAATATGTCTCTGACATACTTTCAAAATACAGTCTCTCTAATGCCTCTGTAATGAAGACCCCAATGGCCACTGGAAATAAATTATTCTCAGATCCAAATGGCACATCTGTAGAGTGCAAACTCTACAGAGGTATGATTGGGTCCCTTTTATACTTAACCGCAAGTAGACCTGACATAATGTATGCCACGTGCCTCTGTGCAAGATATCAAGCTAACCCAAAGGAATCCCACTATATTGCTGTAAAGAGGATCTTCAGATACCTTAAAGGGACCAAAAATCTTGGACTCGGTATCCGAAGAACTCTGGTTTTGGTCTTAAGGCATACACAGATTCAGATTATGGAGGATGCAAGCTTGATCGAAAGAGCACCTCTGGGAGTTGTCAATTCCTAGGAGGTAATCTAGTCAACTGGACTTCGAAGAAGCAGAACTGTGTGTCTACATCTATAGCAGAAGCGGAATATGTTGCTGCTGCTAGCTGCTGCTCTCAAGTTATGTGGATGAAAACTCAGCTCAAGGACTATGGGTACAACATATACAAGATTCCCATCTTCTGTGATTCCAAAAGTGCCATAGCAATCTCTGCCAATGCAGTACAACACTAAAAAACAAAGCATATCGATATAAGGTACACTTTCTGAAGCATCATGTTGAATATGGCACAATCGAAATGCACTTTGTGTCCACAGAATACCAGCTTGCAGACTTATTCACCAAGGCACTTGATGAGAAAACATTCCTTTTCTTGGTGGGTAAGTTGGGAATGATTAACATGGGTTAAATCCTCAGTAAGTAAGATTTGATCTTCCTGTAAATATGAATATACTCAAACTTCTGTATGTAAATTCATAATCACCAAAAGTTCTATGACCAACAGAGCTTCTGTGGGATTTGTTCAGAGCCTCTGACAATTCTCCACAGAACCTCTGATAACCTTGACCTATATTCTGTGCACAACTTATCTCATTTGATCCAAGCATAGGTCAAGGGGGAGCAGAAGGAGACCTTGAACTGATCTACAGAGGTTGATCATTCAAGGGGGAGCCAAAGAAGAGATATGATCAACCATATCTACAGAAGTCAGGTATTTTTACCGAACAAAGGAGAACCAAAGGTGAGTAACTCGTACAAATCCATTTTGAAAACAATTTTCTAAGACACAAATTTCAAAATACGTCCTATAAACACTGCTTAAGACATTCCAAACAAGAAATGATCAAAAAGATTTTCGAGCCTTCCGTTATGGAAAATTTAAGTTCATAGAGCTTCTGCTGAGCTCAACTGAGCCTCTGTAAGCCGGATCCTCTAGAACTGCAAATTTCATAAGGAAACTCTGTCGATCAAACTTAAATGTCTTCTTTAAGGATTTGTACGTACAAATGCACACACAAGGATACTGGAAGAAAGTCTTATGGGCAAATAGCTCACTCCACCAAAGAGTCTCTGACGCCCAAACTAGACACTCTAATAGTACGTCTCGAACAAAATCCATTTCCAAAACAGTTTTCCAGGACACAAATTTCCAAATATATCCTAAAAACAGTGTTTAACACAATGAAAACCTTGGATGATCAAAAAGTTTCATAAATCTTTAGTTATAAGAAATTCTCATTCTCAGAGCCTCTGCTGGCTCTGACAGAAGTCTCAAAGCCTCTGTGAATGAAAATTTTGTACTAAAGATCTATCGATCCTCTCCAATGATCTTTCAAACGTTTTTGGTGAAGGTGCAAGCATCAGAGGAAACAAAAAGACAAGTTTCAGATCACAGAGCTCACTCCACCATAAAGCCTCTGTTGACTCTGACACTTGACCTTTTATGGAAATTCTGTAACAGTATGGGTTATTTACTGTGAGTGACAGAACTCACAAAGAAGAAATGCCCATGCGCCAAGCATTAATGGGCCGCACACAACGTCTAATCGTGCTCTGACACTTCTGACGTGGCATTCTCCCATTGGACGTATGTGGCACACGTTCTCCTGGAAAGTTGAACCAACCGTATGTACTCAATTACGGATCCCAAATATTATTCACTTTCACCTATTTACCTCTTTAGATTCTACCATTCTCTTCAGTATAAAACCCAACTTACCATTACCTCTAAACGTTTACGAACTTACTCTCTTCATCTTCTCCGGCGAACCATGCAAAACCTGCAACTTCCAAGTTATACCTTCCTTCTTCAAGATTATCGAAATGGCTTCAACCTCCAATGCACCGATGAACTCCCCATCTCATTCTGAGAACTGCCAAAACCAAGAAATTGCCAGAAACCTAGAACAAGACAACTCCGACGATGAAGCATATTTTGCTCCGACAACCCATCTTCTAAACTTCATCGCACGTGAACACTTTGAAAGTGTTCTTCCCTTAAAACTCAATAAGTACTACCTGGTTCCCTAAAAAACTGCTTTTGGGGAAGCACATGCCATCCTTCTTCACATTTTGGAAAACCATTACTTTACCCCCTGTTATCCAAAACTGTCAATAAAATCCTTGCAATTCTGGCAAAGCAGTAGATTTGACCCCGAAGATAGACAAATCAAGGGCTACATCTCCAAACCAGACAAATCCGAACACCTCGAACTCAAATTCAACAGAACCATGTTCTCACTAGAGTTCAGCCTACCAACCAGAGGACTACTAGGTATAAAGAAGTACGCAGAGGAACTTACAGACGAAGAGCTCTGCCGTTTTGTTGAAATGTTGGGGTACAACACAACCCTAAGGAAAATAAACGATTTCAGAAGAAATCGACTTCCTCCTCTGTGGAATACGCTCTTCTCAATCCTAAATCGGTGCCTAACAGGGAAGGTGGGTAGTCCAGACCAAACTTCTCACCAAATCTTGACCATAATATACGGGGTATATTATGATCTACCTCTGGACTACTCCACCATCATGATGCAAGAAATGGTCAACACCATTGACAGAAGAATCTCCTCTCAGAAGGCCAAGGGACGATCAAAAGATGCTCTACCTCCTCTGCAATATCAACGTATTTTGGGTGTACTGCTAGAATCTCTACTCCGTCTACAAAAATGGCCAATGGAGGGACCAACGGCCAGAATGTATCCCCTGAACAAAAACACCCCAACAGAGCACGAAGATGAATACCCATTTTGCAGACCTCTGACAAAGAAACTTCTGGGATACGCTACAGACAAGACCCTTAAGTTAGAATACATACGCGATCATAGGACTCCAGAACCGAGTCCTGTGACACCCCCGCGTCTAGGAGTCCCCTTAGGATCTAGGGTTGTAGAAAGAATGTGTGACAAACAATGGGCAGTGGCCTTGGCTAAGCACGAACAGGTACAAGACAACTTCTATGCTCTGCGAAACACAATCCCCTCTACTCCTAAGAGCAAAACCTCTGCCACCACTCCCAAGAATAAGAAAAAGAAAGCACACAAGAGAAAAACGACAGAGGGAACCTCTACCAGCGCTGCTGAAGCTCAACAATCTCCACCACACGAAACCGTGGTTGGATCCTCTGCACCTCCCCCTCCTCCAAAAGAAAAGAAGAAAAGAAAACATAAGTCTTCTGAGGAGGGTGCCCCCAAACCTAAGAAAAGGAGGAGCAAGAAGAAATCAAAGAAGCCTCATACTCCTCTGCAGACTATCGCAGAGGAAGCTGAAATAGTAGAAGAAGTCCAAGACCAACCTCTGCAATCACCTTCACCCATCAACTATGCAGACCATCAGGGCGACTTCAACTCCTTCCTTGAGCACCCCGAAATCGCCGACACTTTAGACACTTCTGGCTGGAACGCAGAAGCCCTCTCCCATCAGTCAACAGAAGCTCCAAACTTCAGAATCTCTTCTGACTTAGATGACGATGACGAAACCCCGAAGAGCACTCAAGGTGCCACACCAGAAGTTCTACAGAACCCCTTCACACAACCCGAATTTGATGTGCAAAGGGCAAGCCCAGAAGAAGAGGTAGCTGCAGAAGACCATCAGATGGACACCATGTTAGGAGATCCAACAGAGGAGATGGTTGAAACTCGAGGTACTAGGGTAGATGTCTCAGAGGTTGATTCTGATGAAGAGGAAGCAAACCAAATAAGAAATGGTCTTTATCATCCACATGTCATGCAACTAATTGGGACTCATTCCTGCTATGATAACCTAGGGAAAAGCCCAGAAGTCAGGGTAGAAGCACCGAGCCATAGGGTAGCAACAGAGGTTTAGACCATAGATGGAGAAGAAGTGGTTGGATGCTCCACAGAAGCAGAAGCTAGAACTGATGCCTAGAATAGAAGAGGCACACTCCCACAACCAACTCCCAGTGCACCCCACATGTCTATTACCGCCAGTCTAGTGGCAGAAGGTAATATTGAACAAGAGCAGCACGACTCGACTCTAACCCAAACTGACCGGGCAGAGGTAACCCTTTCTACCTTTGTGCCAATCTTAGCCGGGGAAACCATTCCAGGGGAGTCCTCTCAAAAGGACTTACCCTTAGTTCATGGTCCATCGCCCCAGACCACAATCGCCAACCTTACAGAGGAATTTGTTTCCTCTGCCACGCACACTACTATAGGTCCAAACAGCTCTTCAGAGGAGCTTAGAGTGCACAAAGGCGGAGAGACTCTAGACAAGTCTCCGAGTCAACCTAAGGATAATCTTGTAGACACCTCTGGAGTGGATCAAGACAATGTCTTTACCAGAACTTCTGTAAAGTCTGAGGCGCAAGATGCCTCTGCTCGAGGATCAGAGGGAAATCCTTCCGCCCCAAACGTACAAACAAGGGCGAAAGAAGGTGTCCAAGGAACAAGGACTCACTTTGGGGATGTGTTCCCCCAGAGGTTACACCAAGTCCACATGTATCAATGGATGAGTTCCAAACCCTTGTCACCTCTGTGGACAATACATTGAAAGAGTTGAAAAGCTCTTTTAATTCTTTTGCAGATACTACATCCAGGGCAATCACAAACCTGAACACCAAAATGGACAACCTGTCCACAGAGGTGAAAAATGCCTTAGCCCATATGTAGGCAACTGCTACAACCTCTGCCACCGCTGCTGATGCTGAGTTCGAGAAGGCCACCACCTCGGCCTTTCAAAGCTCTGTGAAAGACCTGCTAGATACGCTGAAAAAAGCATCTACCCCAACCTCTACGGGCATCACCCAAGAAGATCTGAAGAAAGCCCTTGAGCATGTCCAAGAACAAACCACAAATGCAACTCTGGCTATGAAACTATCTGACTACATGACCAGAGCTCAGCTCACAGAACTTGGACAAGGGGTAATCGACCAAGTCACAGAGCTCATCAAAGCCTTCACAGCTGCCAACGCAAATTATGTCAAAGACTTCAGGGAAAGCGTCGGCAGAATGCGCTATAACATAGAAGCAGAGCCCCACACTCTTCTTGGTCTCTATGATGACGTATGCGCAAAACTCATAGCCGCAGGTTCAACTCCACCGAAAAAGCCTGAAACATCATGCAGAGCAGAGGGTACCAAAGACAAGGGTCAGGATGGCTCTGATGATGACTCTGACGATTCATCAGATCATCCTAAGGGGGAGAAACAAAGGGAAGAAGCTGCAAACAGAGGTCTACCAGAACCACCATTATCAGCAGAACCCCTAAACCAAGTTCTCCAAACTCAAACCCAAGGAGAAAACCAACAACAGACCACAGAGGCAACAACCACCTCTGTGGAAATACTCTTTGAAGAAACCCCAATCGCAACCCAAGTACCTAAAACCAACCAAGATCAACAACAGAATACCACAGAGGCAACACCCACCTCTGTAGAAACAACCTCTGTATTCAGAGCAGATGTGCCAACCCGTGAAGAATTCCAAATCCTAACATCCTCCGTAGAAGATCAACCATCCCAATCACCAAAACCAAACTCACCAGAAGAACTCCCCTCTCCAACACCAAAAACACCAGAAGCTGCAACAACAAAACCCCCATCTCCCACACCCAAAACCAGAACCAAAACCATTGCTCATAAAAGAAAACATCTGAGCAAAACCACAGAAGCCTCACCAACAAAATCTACATCACCAACCAAGTCCTTAGAAACACAAGTGCCAAAACCTACAGAGGCAACCCCCAAAACTACAGAGGCACCCTCAGAAATCCAAAAGACAAATCCCACAGAGGCAACCCTATCTCTACAAGAAGATCTTCAGCCGAAGGCAAAAGACAAAGGCAAGGGGATAATGACAGAGGAACCCAAAAATAAGAAGCCCAAGCATCAACCAGCAGAAAAATTGATGAAGAGCTCTTTCGATGCATATGTGACACCAAAGCCAGAACAAGAAGACTGGGCTTTCAGTGTTACCCCACTGTCAAATATACCTGTTCTAGATCCGAAGGCAAAAGTCACAGTGGATCGAGTAGTCCAAATCAAGAAGCGAATGGATGCTATGCGCAGACCCATGCCTCCACCCAGTGCACCTCCACAACAAATGGAAGAAGTGGTGTACAGATATCTGTACAACAGAAGTGCCAGAGATATTCTGCCCACAACCATACAAGATCCCCACTTCCATGCTGACCTCGAGAACACCTTTGTTGATCCAAACCCTCAGTGATTTGATAATGACCCTCTCTTAAATACTTAGTGAAAATTGTAAGTAAACAATATGTATCAGAGTTTCACTATCGCTGATAAGTACTAAGATCTTACAGCACCGCTGATAGGAACTCTCGCTCTTTTAAATTAAACATTCAGCGAACACTGTTCACCATTAATGTGCTGAGTCTGTTCAGTCATTATGATGATCGCTGATAAGTTAGTTGTTTACTTATGATCCCTGAAGACAAGTTTCACGTCAACATAGGTTCTACGCTGAAGTCGAAGATCAAGCTCAAGAACCAGCGACAAGTCTCCTAATGAACTGATGCGGATCAGCGAAGACTCAGATTTGTCCACTCAACGTGAAGTATCAAGTACAAGACTTCAGCTATCGCTGAACTTTATCATTCGCTGAATAGAAAATGATAATCGCTGAATCAACGAAAGCTGATCATGAAGTCCTCCGTACAAAGTACTTTTGTCTTAACCTCCCTTGCACGACTCCGTACGAATTGTCAGAAAAGAACCTCCGAATATCTGAAATCGTACAACCACTCTAATACTACACTATTCATCCATACGGCTACTAAGGTTGTCAACCAAGGTCAATGACATGCAACCAACCAGCTGATGACACGTGTAAAGTATATACTGGCTTGCATTAAATGCATGCAGTATATAAAGAGATGAACTCACTTCATTTGAAGTAACTTGCTAACTCTGGACAAGTTCAAATCTCTTATCTCAGATAGGTTATTATTAGTAATTTCCTTGCCTCTCTTAGTGCAAGAAACCTTAGTGTTCCAACTTGTTTAGATTTAGGTTTATCCTTAATCTTGTCTCCGCAACAAGCTGTAAATTGTTAATGATTTATCAATAAACAATTTAGAAAAGTAAAATCTGTGTGTTTGTATTCAAATCCCCCCCCCCCCCCGCCCTTCTACAAACTTGTATAAGCCTTCGGGACCAACAAGTGGTATCAGAGCAGATTTGTTTAATCTCATAAACAAGATCTAATCTAAGATATTTCTCTTCCTTGCTATTATCTGAAAATGGCCACCAACTCAAACACACATTATATAGACAATGGTTCTCTTGCAAAACCCCCTAGATTTTCCAGCTTATGACACTCTTCTTAGAAGGTGTAGACCCTACTATACCTTACTATCTTGAGAACGGCCCACAAATCCCTGTAACAATTGATCCTTTAGTTCCAGCTACTGCAAATAGACCTGCTATTCAAGAAAGGCTAATTCCTAAAGAAATCCATCAGTGGACCGACGAAGATAAGAAGAAAGTGGCTATAGATACAAAAGCCAGATCCATACTATCCATGGCCCTTCCTGACGAAGTCTACCATTCCGTCATGAACCTGAAATCATCAAAAGCCATGTGGGACACAATATGTGTTCAGTATGAAGGAACGTCTGAAGTCCAGGACTCAAGAAAGATCAACCTGGTAAGACAATACGAAAGCTTCATTTCTGGTAAGAATGAAACTCTCTCTGAAGTTCATCAACGTTTTAAGTGCTTAATTATAGATCTGAAAACTGTTGGTAAGGAATATTCTAACTTTGAAGTGCTGACAAAGTTTCTAGAATGTTTACCTGAAAGCTGGGACAATTATTCCATGTGTCTCAAGCTGTCAAAGGATCTTAGATCAATGACCCTTGCTACCTTATATGGTACTTTGCTGAATCATGAGCAATCTAGCCATCTTAAGAAGAATCTTGTAAAAGATTCCAAAAGCACCCCTGTTGCTTTAATATCAGAGGAACCTTCTACTCAGCGACCCTCGGTCACTATCACTGAGTTAGAAAGTAACTCTGAAAGGTCATCAGACTCTGATTCTTCAGATGATGATGAATCCTTGGCTCTCCTAACTAAAAAGTTCAGGAGATTCGCCAAGAAGAAAATGTTTAGAAAGAACAAACCTCTTTCCATAACTGACAAGCCTAAATCATCAGCTTTTGTTGATAAGGCTACTGCTACTTGTTTCAACTGCGAAAAGACAGGTCATTTCGCTAATGAGTGCAGGTCAAAGAAAATCATGAGACCTTCAGCTTTCTCAAAGAAAAACTTTGTTCCAAGGAATAAAGATGACAAATACTCAAAGCTGAAGGAGAAGTATGCAAAGCTGAAAAGCTTTAAGAAGAAAGGAAAAGGCCTGATGGCTGACTATGATTGGGCTGCTTCTGATGAAGAAGCATCATCATCTGACTCTGAAGATGATGAAGCAAATCAATGTCTCATGGCCAGGATTGAAGAAGAGGAAGAAAGTTCAGACATTCCCTCCACTTCGACATCTGTCATTCAGGTATCACCTTCTTTCTTTACCAATATTGCAAATATTGATGAAGCTGATAGTCTCCGTAAGATCGATCTCTTGACTAGAAGTTTATACGAAGCCATGAACGGCAAAACTGTGGTTGAAAACCAAAATCTTGATCTCGCTGAAAAGCTTAAAAACTGCCACCTTCAAATAGAAAAGCTTTCTAAAATTGAAGAAGATTTTAAAGACCAAGTATATTTAAATCAGCTAGTCAAAATCGAACGAGCAGAAGCTATCGCTGCATTAGAGGCTGAAAAAGCTACTGTTGAAGGATGGTGTAATTCTTCAACAAAGATCACTGAGATAATTAAGGCTCAGATTCCTCTGAGTGATAAACGTGGTCTGGGTTATAAATATGATACTCCAAAACCAACCACTGAACGTTCAATGCTTAAATTTGGAACGTTCGTATCCTCAGTCGCTGACACTTCATCATCTCAGTGCTCCTCGTCCATTACACCAATACCTGAGGAAACTCCTACCTCCTCAAAAGGTAAGGAGAAAATGGTTTATTCAAAACCTACCTCTGTCTCTAAAGACAAAGGTAAAGGAATTGTTATTTATCAAAATCCTCAGAAGGGTACCTTAGTACCAAAGCTGAATGCTTCTAAAGCCTCAGTGACCAACCCCTCTGGATCTAGAAAGCTGATCTCTGGATCTATTCAGCGATCTACTCCTAGACTCAGAGTGGATGTCCTTGGTAAGAAATCTGAAGAACTGAATGTTCGTCCCATTTCTAAAGCCAATAGTTTACTTGGTGCTGGCACTTCTAAATCGAAATTAAAAGTTCAGCATACAAGTGGTCCTAGAACTACTTTTAGTTATAGGAAATGTTATCACTGTGGACTCACCGATCATATTGCTAGTAAGTGCCCCACAGCCACCAAAGCTGAAAAGATAGATAAGGTGAAGATTGCCCCCAAGGCAAAGAAGACCAACCCCGATGCATATCAGGTCAAAGTGACTCCTACCATTGAAGTTAAGAAATTAACCAAAGTGAAGAAAGACAAAGCTGAATCTTCAAATGCTGCGAAGACCGCTGAACCTTCTATTCCAACTAGCTCCACTGACAAACGTGTATACATGGTTAAGTGGGTACCCAAGCAAAACTAATCTTCCTTTGTAAATGCAGGTTAAGAAGGGTATCTGGTATCTCGATAGCGGATGCTCTAGACACATGACTGGAAAGAAAAACCTGCTCGCTGAATACAAGGAAGAGAAGGGTCCCTCTGTGACTTTCGGTGGAAATGGAAAAGGACACACCCGAGGGTATGGTGTACTTTCAAATGGTACAACCTCCTTCAGAAGAGTCGCATATGTTGAAGGGCTGAAGCATAATCTTCTGAGCATCAGTCAGCTTTGCGACATGGATAACAAAGTGATTTTCACTAAGGAATCCTGTTTTGTCACTGACAAAAAGGAGAAGATAGCTCTCAGCGGTTATCGTTTGGAAAATGTTTATGTAATAAACATGGACTCAACAACCACTGAGAACTCCTGTTTCTTCTCAAAGGCATCTTCTGATGTTAACTGGCTATGGCACAAGAGGCTCTCGCATCTAAATTTCAAGACACTGAATACTCTTTCCTCCAAAGAGTTAGTCACTGGTCTACCTCAGCATTCGTACGCCAAAGAGTCTTTATGTTCAGCGTGTGAAAAAGGGAAGCAGACCAAGGCAAGCTTTAAATCAAAGCAAGTCTCCTCAGTGTCATCTCCTCTACAACTACTCCATATGGATCTGTTTGGCCCTGTTAACAAACAATCCATCGCTGGAAAGAAATATATGTTGGTCATAGTTGATGAATTATCTCGCTTCACTTGGGTAATGTTTCTCCGTTCTAAGAGTGACACCCCTGAAGAACTCATCACCTTTGTTCGGAAGATGGAAACTCTGAACAATATGACCGTTCGCTCAATAAGGAGTGATCATGGAACTGAATTCAAAAACAGTTCTCTTGATTCCTTTCCTTGAGAGTAAGGGTATTTCTCACAACTTTTTGTCAGTGAGAACACCGCAACAAAATGGAGTCGCTGAAAGAAGAAATAGAACAATTATCGAAGCTGCACGATCAATGCTCAGCGATTCTCACCTGCCTACTCAGTTTTGGGCAGAAGCTGTCAACACTGCTTGTTTTACGCAAAACAGGTCACTGATAGTTAAAAGATTCAAAAAGACAGCCTATGAACTCTTTCATGGGAGAAAGCCTTCAATCAGCTTTCTTCACATCTTTGGATGTCAGTGTTTCATACTGAACAACAGAGATGCCCTTGGAAAGTTTGATCCTAAGGCTGATAATGGAATATTTCTTGGATACTCCTCAGTCTCCAAAGCCTTCAGAGTCTTCAACCGTAGAAGACAAACTGTAGAAGAAACTATTCACGTCACGTTTGACGAATCCCGTTCAGCGAACTCTAAATCGTCCGCTGATACTGAAGAACTGAATCAATGGATGTTTTCTCATCTTTGTGATTCAGAAGAAGTTCCCACTCCTCATGCTCACACCGTAGAAAATGATGGTCCTACTATCATTCCAGATATACAGAATAGTGAAGCTGAAACATCTTGGGTCTCAGCTGTTCCTATAAACACTATACCTGCAGTTGATCCAAATATCTCAGAAATTCCATCTATTTCTCAGCAATCAGTGAATGAAGTGACAAATGCAAACATTCCTCTCTTAGCTGATAATCCAGAAGTAGCTGAAGCCTCATCTTCAGTTTCTCCGGTTCAGACTGAGTCAGCGACGTATGCTCCGGATCAGCGATGGACTGTAAATCACCCAAATCGATCAAATTCTTGGTGATCCAAACGCTGGTATTCAGACTCGTAGAAGTGCAGGTAATATTTGTTTATTTGTTAACTTTATTTCTCTAACTGAACCAAAGAAAATAGATGATGCCCTCAGAGATCCAAACTGGGTCAGCGCTATGCAAGAAGAGCTGACTGAATTCGAAAGAAACAAAGTTTGGAAACTCGTTCGTAGACCAACTGACAAAACGGTGATAGGCACTAAATGGGTCTATCGAAACAAGTTGGACGAACATGGTATTGTAACTCGCAACAAAGCTCTTCTTGTTGCTCAGGGATACAGACAAGAGGAAGGCATAGATTATGACGAAACATTTGCTCCAGTAGCAAGACTTGAATCTATTCGTCTATTCTTAGCATATGCTGTACACAAAAACTTCACTGTACATCAGATGGATGTTAAGTCAGTGTTTCTGAATGGAAAGCTGAATGAAGAAGTTTATGTGGAACAACCTCCAGGATTCTCAGATCCTAAGCGTCCAGGTTATGTTTATAAACTGGATAAGGCACTTTATGGCTTAAAGCAAGCTCCTCGTGCATGGTATGATACTCTCTCTACTTATCTCCATATTGAACATTTTGAGAGAGGTAAGATTGACAAAACTCTATTTTTTAGAAAAGTGAAAGGTCATATCATTTTAGTTCAAATATATGTTGATGACATTATATTTGGTTCTACTAACCCTGAGCTTTGTACTCGTTTCGCTGATAGAATGAAAGATGAGTATAAAATGAGCATGATGGGTGAACTAACATATTTCCTTGGTCTTCAGATTAAGCAAACTGAAAAAGGAACTTTCATTAATCAAGGAAAATATGTTAAAGATATGCTGAAGAAATTCGACTTAACTGAAAGTTCAGCTATGAAAACCCCTATGGCACCACCGCTGACACTTGATAAGGACACAAAGGGTGTTCCTGTCAATGTCACGCTGTACCGTGGGATGATCGGCTCACTATTGTATCTTACAGCTAGCCGACCCGATATTATGTTTGCAACATGCTTGTGTGCACGATATCAAGCTGAACCTAAGATATCTCATATGAAAGCTGTAAAGCCAATCTTTCGATATCTTAAGGGTACAACGAATCTAGGCCTTTGGTATCCCAAAGACTCAGGATTCGATCTAACCGCCTATTCAGACAGTGATTTTGCAGGTTGCAAAATGGATAGGAAAAGCACCACAGGAGGATGTCAGCTCCTGGGTGGAAAGCTGGTAAGTTGGACAAGTAAGAAGCAAAACTCAGTGTCCACTTCCACAGCTGAAGCTGAATATGTAGCCGCTGGAAGCTGTTGTTCTCAAGTCTTGTGGATGAGAAATCAGCTACTAGACTATGATCTTCAGCTCTCCAAAATTCCAATCTATTGCGACAGCACTAGTGCCATCGCTATAGCCAACAACCCAGTGCTACACTCAAAGACAAAACACATCGAAATCAGATATCATTTTATCAGAGATCATGTGATGAATGGTGATATAGAACTTCATTTTATTCCAACTGATTATCATTTAGCTGATCTATTTACCAAACCTCTTGATGAGACAAGATTCAAATTTCTCATCAGCGAGCTTGGAATGCTGAACTTTGAAGGATAAAATCTTCAGCGGTTCACGTTGATCAGCGATAGAATAAAATCAACTTATATAATCCATTTCATCATCTTCTCTCTGAATAAACTTGATTCGCTGATATCAAGGTATGTTTTCTCTCTCTGACATATCGCATGTAAATGCAAGATTTCAAAATAAATTGCATCGCTGAATATCTCTTTCTTAACATCGAGTTTTTTGAAATTTCTTAAAACCTTCACTGATATTTCTATTCAGTGCTTCATGTTTTCAAAGAGTCCCTGAGTTTTTCAAAACCTCAGAGACAACCAAGAATATGAAAGGACAGTTGTGATGTCATTGCAACGGATAACACCAGGCACGATTTCTTTCTGACACACGTTTGCACGTTTCGTTCAAACTTCCAATCAAATGCAAACACGTGTCCGTGTCATGATGAAAACCTTTTCCCACTCAAGGTTTTCTCTCTCTAAAAATCTCTATATAAACAACTCTTGGTTTATAATATGTCTTTTACGCGATCAAATCTTCCTCCGCAAGAAAAGAATTACTGTTGCATTTGTGCTCTCAAATCTTCAAAGAACTGTTCATCATCTTCTTCATCAAACATCAAGGTTAATATGTTCTTATGTTTTAAATGCAGATAACTTGTTTCTGATCTTATCTTTGTTTTAAACAAGATCAAACAAAAGAACTTCTTAAAAATAAAATCATTTCTTTCATGGTTTTATGAACACAACCATTTCATGGTTGTTCTTCAAGTTTGAAATCTAAATCTTAAACTTGTTCTTCATTCGTATCCATTTTTTTTAAACTGGAATACAAGACTTTATGGGTTCTACATTTCGTTTCAAAATCATGAAAAACCCTAATCTTCATTAAGACATTTTTGTCTGAATGAAATGGACAAAATTCGAACCATCTTAATGGAAATTCTTTCCATATTAAGACAATTCTTATTTGTTAACATCTTTGGTTGAACTGATAATACAGAGAAATGGCATCTTCAAAGATCAATGTTACCGCTGAGTCCATCTCCGCTGACTCTGAGGAAGTGGATATCATCAAAGCCCCTCAGGTTAAGTTCAAGTTGGATCAGCTAGATTGGACCAAGGTCAACAACCTCTCTGCGCATCTCGAGTTTCCTCCTCGAAAGCAAGTCACACATCTGGATGATGCTGTGAATTTCCTGAAAAACTGCTGCATTTCAACAGCCCTGACCATCACACCTCCCGCAAGTCAGCTGCTACTATCCCAGTTCTGGTACTCTGCCAGACACTCTCAGCTACCATCCGCCAAAGATGCATCCAAAACCATCGATTGCATACTCAGCGATACTGAGTATGGCACAATTAAGATAACCCCCGCAATCATTCGAAAAGCTCTAAACTTTCCCAATGCTACCAAAGAAAAACCGTTTGTTCCATTCCCTGACCATAAAAGGCACGCTGACAAAGAAGCTCTTATTGCATTTTTTGATGCAATGGGCTATGTCTGGGAAACTGGAAGGGACAAGAATCCCGAGAAGAAGCTGACGCTGATAAAGAAGTCCAAAATGCCCAGCGAGATGAATTTCATCTTCGCACACCTGATCAGCTGCATGACAGCGAAGACCGACTCCTCTGATCAAGCCGCTCAACCTCGGCAGGCTATGGGATACGCACTGCTGAAAGGTCTACATATTGACTGGGCATCTATCATTTATGATGACCTAGTGCAAAGAGTAGATTCTGCTGCTGACAGACCTGCATGGGTTCCCTACCCCCGTTTCATCAGCGCCATCTTCCAATATGGCCTGAAGGATAGCTATCCTCAAGAGGGTGACCTGAAACTTTCTCAGGTTGGCCCTAAGGTGCTCGATTTCAAACCTGTCGACAATATGGTACGTCTCTCTACCCTTCTCTCTCTTCTAAACCCCAATTCTTCGACTTATGTGGCTCCTTCAGCGACAATACCCATCGCTAATTCCCCGGCCACACAATCCTCTCCTTCTAAGAAAAGGAAACACTCTCACACCCAACTTGATTCTAAAAGGATCAAGAAAACCAAGGAGCAACCCCAGCAATTCCATGTTGAAGACTCCTCAGCTCATTCTGAAGAGCTGAAGGAAAGTTCCGTGGTACGCTCTGCCACACCCGTGCAAGTCATCCGTCCAATCCAGACTTCAGCGTCTCCAAACGCTGAGGTTAGAAACTTGGAACCTACCCAACCTCCCTCAGTCTCTCAAAAGACTGATGAAGTGATTCTCAGCGATTCCAACGCTGAACTCAGAACCCGAACCCCATTCTTATCCTTCGCTTCTCCCTCCACTCACTTGGACACTCCTCCAAAGAACACTGGAGATGCCATCATTCCAGAAGCCACCGCTGAATCTTCTCAACGAATGATGAAGACAGGACTTGCATAGATCACCATACCTCACCGCACTTTTGAGGAAGATATGGAACATTTTTCAGGAATCCGCAACTTTGACGACTTCGTCAATCCTCCTGCAGGTACAAATCAACCCATATACACTGTAACTAAACCTGAAACTTCTGAGCTTTCCTTTGTTCACAAGTACTTATGTGTTACAGGTCCTAATTTGGGAGACATCAACGAGTCTCTGAAGTCCGTGGAAACAAAGCTGACCGGTCTCACCACCACACTCTCCAACAACTCTACAGCTGTAACAAACGCTGGAGAGAATTTGACAAAGCTGACTACGGTGGTGGAGAAGAAAGCTTCCACAGATGACTTGAAGCAAGTTGATAAGACTCTCAGCGACTTTGCTAAGGTGCTCGCTGATATCTACACAGACTACACCTCACTCAAACAATCAGTTTCCTCCATGTCCGGCGAAGTAACAACGCTGAAGACATCGGTTGGAGCACTAGAGGGTGATATGTCTGCTATGAAGACAAATGTTCAAACTCTGACGACTGACTTAGGCTCTGTAAAGACCGACGCTGGTTCGATGAAAACAATGATTGAAGAGCTGCTCAACAAGGCAAGAACTCCTGCTCCTGAACCTGCACCTGCCCCTGCATTGGAAACTTTCACAGCGACGGATCGCAAAGAGCTGGAAAAGATCAATCCTGCTATAACTGGCCTAGAAGTCAGATTAGCAAAGATTGAAAGCTGTGTGGGTATCTCTGGCCAAGAAGACAGAGAGCCTCCCACAGCTATAGAGTCTACCCATTCCTCCCCCAGTCATCATGAGAAAGAGGGGGAGAAGAACGCTGAACATCCCGAGGAACAGAGCGCTGAACATACCGATGAGAAGAGCGCTGAGGATCTTGAAAAGAGCGCTGAAGACCTTTCCCATGATGAATCTATCAGGGGAGAGAAGAATGAAGATCTTATCGCTGGACCTCAGGGAGATGAAAACCCTGAGGGAACCGAGAAGCTCGCCTCTGTATCTGAGGGGGAGCAACTCGAAGAAGACGCTGAAGAATCCGAAGCAGAAGATGATGAAGCCGTCGACATCCCTGATGATGAACCATCTTCTTCTCCAAAGAAGGATGATGATGATGATGACGAAGATGACGATGATTTCTTTATCGTCAAACCTGCCCCAAGGATTAAAGCTCTTAAGGGAATTTCAATAAATGAACCAACAGGGGAGCGGACAAAGACAAAGCCCTCAGCCTCTGGCGCTGAGAAAGGCAAAGGCAAAAGCGTCGCTGAAGATGACAATCTGACGATCTTGCTTGAAAAGCCGGTTTGTCAGGTACACTAAACATCTCTCACTTCATCCCTCCTCTATAAGTTCTACTACCCTAGCCTACACCTAAACATATTTATCTTTCTCTTTCTACCCAAGTTCTTCTACCCATGTTCTTATTTGTAAGATCGCTGTGTTTCAGCTAGTCCTCTCCCCTGTTTGAGGATGTCGCTGAAGGTTCTACTACTGCGACTTCACAAATAAAGCCAGCTGCTGCTGATGAAATAATCCCAGTCTTAGATTTGATCTCTGAGACTGATGAACCAGAAGAACAACCTCTCTCGCACAGAAACAGACCTTCCTCAGCTCCTCAAAAGCTGAGTGAAGAGGATCAAAAGAGAAGAGAGGAAATAATAAAGGGATTTGAGGATCAGCGAATCATTCTAAGGCGTGATCAACTTCCTTCAGTTCCTCCAAAGTTCAAAATCTCCAAAGCTGAATACCAGGAACACCTTAGAGATGAACGCCTTATCGCTGAAAGGAAGGAAGCTGAAGAGAAAGACAGAGAATACGCCATCAAGCTTACTCAACGATCAATCAAAGACCCCAAGCTGAATAGAGTTCCCATTGATGTTCAACGTCAGCTCTGGGATGATGCTCAAGAAATCGTTAGAGAAAAGACAAAGGTCTCTGATACAACTTTGGAATGGGCTAAACAAATGCTGACCTATCGATCAAGACCATCCAAAATAATCAAAGCCAACATCAGAGGAAAAATGTACGTTGATGTTCCTGTTGTTGAAGTGGATGTCTACAGAGATGACAAAACCAAGCAAACCTTCTATGCTGCTTCATTAGAAAAGTTTGGTCTCTCTGAATGGTTAGAAACGAAATTAGCCATTCAGGGATCACGCTCAAAATTCAAAAGCCATGTTGAGATGATCTTAAACAAACAGATCGACTTGCTTTCATCTGCTGTGGATATTCCTCCTACTCTTCCTCAACCGAAGAATGCCTCTGCTAAGAAGAAGAAAGTTTCTGATTCAGGTCCAATCATTCGAAATGAAACAGGTATTGGTTTCTCTCGTGCTGAAGTTCTTGGCCCTGATGCTAATCTTTCAATGCTTGACACCTCCCTACCACCTGGAGAAAACTTCATCCCTGGCACAGTGGTAAGTGATCCATATGGTATATTCTTTTTAGACTATGATGGAAATCCTCACTTTCAACGTGTCTCTGAGCTCCACATCGCTCCCATCGAACAACTCAGAGATCTCGTACACTGGTGCGAAGTCAGACGCGACATCAAAGCTAGACACCTGAAGCCCTTGATTTTTGAAGCTGCTCTGAAGTTAAAGAATCAAGGAGTAAATGTTCCTAACTGGATGATCCCCACTGAAAAGACGACCCTTGATGAACTTCTCATTAAGGAAGAACCTTTTGAAAACTGATATAATCTCCTTTTTCTCTATTGTATCAGTTATCCTTATGTACTTGTAAATTATTCATTGTAACCTGATTTAATATCTTAAAGAAAGATTTCAGCGAACGTACTTTACTCCATCAGTACTGAAAAGATCCCAGAAAACAGTAAAAGGGACAAATATTTTATGAGTTCTTTTTATCCTTATGTTTTCATTAAATAGAAATTTTCTTTGTTGCTATGTCATAATCAAATAGGGGGAGATTGTTGATCCAAACCCTCAGTGATTTGATAATGACCCTCTCTTAAATACTTAGTGAAAATTGTAAGTAAACAATATGTATCAGAGTTTCACTATCGCTGATAAGTACTAAGATCTTACAGTACCGCTGATAGGAACTCTCGCTCTTTTAAATTAAACATTCAGCGAACACTGTTCACCATTAATGTGCTGAGTCTGTTCAGTCATTATGATGATCGCTGATAAGTTAGTTGTTTACTTATGATCCCTGAAGACAAGTTTCACGTCAACATAGGTTCTACGCTGAAGTCGAAGATCAAGCTCAAGAACCAGCGACAAGTCTCCTAATGAACTGATGCAGATCAGCGAAGACTCAGATTTGTCCACTCAACGTGAAGTATCAAGTACAAGACTTCAGCTATCGCTGAACTTTATCATTCGCTGAATAGAAAATGATAATCGCTGAATCAACGAAAGCTGATCATGAAGTCCTCCGTACAAAGTACTTTTGTCTTAACCTCCCTTGCACGACTCCGTACGAATTGTCAGAAAAGAACCTCCGAATATCTGAAATCGTACAACCACTCTGATACTACACTATTCATCCATACGGCTACTAAGGTTGTCAACCAAGGTCAATGACATGCAACCAACCAGCTGATGACACGTGTAAAGTATATACTGACTTGCATTAAATGCATGCAGTATATAAAGAGATGAACTCACTTCATTTGAAGTAACTTGCTAACTCTGGACAAGTTCAAATCTCTTATCTCAGATAGGTTATTATTAGTAATTTCCTTATCTCTCTTAGTGCAAGAAACCTTAGTGTTCCAACTTGTTTAGATTTAGGTTTATCCTTAATCTTGTCTCCGCAACAAGCTGTAAATTGTTAATGATTTATCAATAAACAATTTAGAAAAGTAAAATCTGTGTGTTTGTATTCAACCCCCCCCCCCCCCCCTTCTACAAACTTGTATAAGCCTTCGGGACCAACAACCTTCACAAGAACAACACCCAAGCCAAAACATCAAGTCTTCTCAGAGTCCAAAATCGAAAAGGTCATATACTGTAAGGTTTCTCAAACCAGAACCATACCTAAGGTTTCCTATAACATCTATAAGGTCAAAAAGGAGGACATAAGCGTTACCCAATTCTCAGATGCTGATCTGAGAAATCTAAGTCCCTACGACCTACCTGACCTTCTGCACTGGACCAAAGAAAACTACACAACAGATGTAAATCGAAGAGCATACAAGGTGCTAAGGAAAGCCATGAGAGAAAAACTTCTGCTATACAGCCTAGTCGACTTTCAATTAGGACGAGATCTCGGAGTGAGAAACTTGAATCTTCGACCACCAGAAGACGACTGCCCATCCTCTGCCATACCAAACTCGATTATTACATTTCCAAGAGTTGGGCTAGTTTATCAAGATCCTGCTGGGAAGTCAAGATTGTTCGTAGAAATGGACTGTCAGAAGTATGAAACAACTACTTTGACAGAGTTCAGAGCAAGCCTTGTGGAGCATAAAGGAACAGAGCTCATGAATCAAGCTCTCGCAGATAGACTGATAGAGGTCATCGACCAAGTAATCAACTTCAGAAACCTCTGCATCAGTTTCTATAACGAGCTCAGAGAATTAGGATTCGACAACAGAAGTTTCAACGACTTCAAAGATGCCAAGGTCCGAGTCAGTCTACAAATCTCTGTAATTTTTCTTTTCAGAACAATGAAATGTAAATGCCTCTGGCATAATCTTATGTGAAAAGAAAATATTCTAGTACTTAGTCTAGAAAATCCTTGCACTTTTAAATTTTTTATTTTTCACTACTTATGGGGAGATTGTTAGCTCCAATCTTTCTGTTTATGAAAGTAGTGAAAAATAGGCTAAGTATATAAGTCTTGGACAGAGGCTCTGCCGAGTAGCCGAGTAACCAAGAAGACAGAAGTCTTCGACAGAGGCTCTGCCGGGTTATCCAAGAAGACCGAAGTGAAGAAGCAACAGAAGACTCTTCTAAGCGGACAAGGCCACAGAGCTTCTGTCATACTTAACAGAGCCTCTGTGGTAAACAGAAGATCTACGCAAAAGATCTAAACAAGGACAAACGTTCTTCTTACAATATCTGCCATTCGAAAGTTCTGAAGATCATTCTGACAAGGCGTGACTTGACAACTCCACGTGTCAAACTCTGATAGGTTTCAGCCTAAAGTAGAATACGGAGCATTTAATGCACGTTGTATCAACAGTAATAGAATATTGTATTAGTACATTCCAACAACTGTTCATCAACTGTATCCTAGTACCTTCGGTCCTTATTATCTAAGATCTTGTCCCCTTTAGAAGTAGTATAAATAGAAGACTCATGTTGAGTTCTTCTATTAAGCTTTGCACGACACACACACCTTTAGAGCAGATTCTGATCAAACCTTTCGGTGTTCTTGGTGTTCTTATTTATATCAAATACAGTAAATCTTTGAGAAATCTATCTGTTATTTACATATTGCTTATTTGATATTGTGTGTTATTCTACCTCATAAATATCTTTCAGTTCTTTAAATACGCTTCCGCATTACATCTTATCTGAACTAACTGAAAGAATCATCATTGTTAAGCAAAACGGGAACTAACACCTTTTGTCAAAGGATCGGCAATGTTCTCCTTTGACTTTACGTATTCAATGGAAATGATTCCATTTTTTCAGCAAGTCCTTTATAGTGTTGTGGCGCCTTCGTATGTGACGGGACTTTCCATTGTAGATCTGATTCTTCGCTCTTGTGAGAGCGGCTATACTATCACAATGGATACCAATAGCAGTCACCGGTTTTGGCCACAACGGAATACCCTCTAGGAAGCTTTTTAACCATTCGGCTTCTTCAGCAGCTTTGTCTAATGCGACAAATTCTGCTTCCATAGTTGATCTGGTATTCACCGTTTGTTTAAAAGATTTCCAGGAAATCGCAGCACCACCAAGTGTGAATACATAACCACTTGTGGACTTACTCTCCGAATGATTGGAAATCCAATTAGCATCACAATACCTTTCTAGAACAGGAGGGTATTTGGTATAGTGTAACCCATAACCCATTGTGTATTTCAGGTATCGAAGCACCCTTACTAGAGCATACCAATGGTATTTTCCCGCGTTATGTGAGTACCGACTAAGTCTACTCACACTATATGCAATGTCCGGTCCTGTACAGTTCATGATATACATCAAGCTTCCAAGAACTTGAGCGTATTCCAACTGAGCAACACTGTCTCCTTCATTCTTCTTCAATTGACTTGAAGGATCAAATGGAGTCACAACTGGTTTGTCATCATAGTGACCAAACTTTCGTAGCACCTTCTCAACATAGTGAGATTGGGTAAGGATGTAACCATTTGGATTTCTTTGAATCTTTATACCAAGGATAACATCAGCAACTCCCATATCTTTCATATCAAATGCAGAGTGTAGCATCTTCTTGGTTTGGTTTATTACATCCAAGTTTGATCCCATGATGAGCATATCATCAACATATAAACATATGATAACATAAGCATTCTTATATTGTTTCACATAAACACATTTATCACATTCATTTATGTAAAATCCATTTGCTAACATAGTGTTATCAAACTTTTCATGCCACTGCTTTGGCGCTTGTTTAAGTCCATAAAGAGACTTAATCAACTTACAGACTTTGTTCTCTTGGCTTTTTACAACAAAACCTTCCGGTTGTTGCATATATATCTCTTCTTCTAATTCACCATTTAAGAAGGTGGTTTTCATATCCATTTGATGTATCTCCAATTTATGGATAGTCGTTATTGCAACCAACGTCCGTATAGACGTGATCCTAGTAACTGGTGAATATGTGTCGAAGAAGTCTTGACCTTCCTTTTGTCAGTACCCCTTGGCAACTAGTCGAGCTTTGTATTTCTCTATAGTGTCATCGGGTCTCAACTTCCGTTTGAAGATCCATTTGTGGCCAATGACTTTATGACCCAGAGGCAAATCAACCAATTTCCATGTGTTGTTTTGCACAATGGAATCAATCTCACTGTGGATGGCCTCTTCCCAATAAGGTGCCTCGGATGATTCCATGGCGGCCTTATACGAGACAGGTTCTCCTTCAACATTAAAAGCCATAAAGTCCGGTCCAAAGTCTTTAGCGATTCTTCCCCTTTTGCTTCTTCTAGGATCAACCACTTCTTGACGCTCAAATGATGAACACCAAAGGTAGTGTTCCCCATCAAAATGTGCACGGAGTTAAGTGCACTTGGGAATGCCCACACACACACACATAAAAAACTTTTCTGACAGTTAAAAAAACGTGTGTGACACTCCCCCTCAACAGTAGAGTAAACTTACCTGATACCGGTTCATGATCCCCCTGAACACATGAACACTCTCCTCCAGATGGTTCCAGGTAGTTTGTGAGTAGCTCCCTCCTTCCGGTCATGTTCTTGGAGCATCCAGAGTCTAAGTACTACACATGACCGTCCTGCAAAACAAGATTAGCGGACCTTTGGTACCCAGATTTGCTTGGGTCCGGGAGGGTTAGATTTGACACCTTTTGGAGGAACTTGCTTTGAAACATTTTGCCTCTTAGGTGTAGGTTTAACCTCATTAGGAGGAACCCGCTTTGAAGTGGGTTTCCTATCTTACCTTGGTTTAACCTCTGATTAGGAACCCCGTGGAGTATAGTGTTTTGTTTTGTTTTTACGGGGTTTGCGTTTGGGTGTATGATTATATATGTGATATGACCCAAACCAATCATTATTATTTATTTCATCAAAGTCATTCCAACCACAACTAGAACAACACACACGATCGTGCGATAATTGAATCAATTGCTGAATGGAGTAAATTTTCATCGGAAAATTAACATCTCTTTTAACAAAATCATTCCTATGATTCCAAGCACAATCGTTTTTTTCATTCTAGGGTAAAAGACTGTATTGAAAGACTTTGATGCAGCATCCTCGACAGATTCATTGGCTAGCCACTTTTGGTTATCCTTTTTAGAGCGACCATTTCCATCCGAAACAACAGGGACAGCACGGTCAGTGACTTTTGAGGAAACAATATTTTTGGTAGGCAATCGCTCGGTCTTTTGCCTCGGCTGTGATTGTGTGTGAGAAACAGGTTTAGATTTGGCAATCTTAATCACAGCTGGGGCCTTTGTGTTAGAACAAGTACCCTTTAGAAAGTTGACCGGTCGATTGACTACTGGTGATAAAAAATCAGTATGACACGGAATAGGTTTGTCGAAGGGGAATGACTCAAACACTGCATCAGAATTGCCTTCGGAGTTCATATATTCTGAAAAATGGACATCCGGAATTACTGGACTTGGATCGGTCGAGGAAGGCGAGGAACACTTTGTGCTTGTGTGCTTTGGGAAATTTGGTGCGGAAGCTAAGAAAAAATCAGAGTTCAAATTCCTTAAAACACTCTCGTCTTGAGAATCTTTACCGTCTTCTGTAGTAGAAATCTTGCCTTTGAAAGCTTTGCACGAAGACGTATCAGATGAACTTGAGGAAAGTTCGGGTGAATTCTTCTTTTCAGATTGGAGTTGGTCAATCTGCTCTTGGAGCTGACCATTTCTCTTATGCTCCTGCATCGCATCTGTTGCCAAGGCAGCCAGTTTTGATGTGAGCTTATTGATTTCACCCCGAAGGGTTTCCTGTCCTTCATCCGATACAGATTCGGTTTTAACCGATTTAAGATTCTCAAGTTCCTAGACAAGCGCTTGCTTTTCCTTTTGAAAAACTGACCTTTCTTTCTCGAGTGACTCCTCCAACTCGACTATCTTTGCTTCCAAGATGAGAGGGGGTACATAGAGCTTGTACTCTTCCGTCTCAGTCTTGGTTGCGGTTGCTTGGTCCTCATCCTTTTTGGAGGAATCCTTGGGCGTTGCAACCTTGTAGCAATCGAAGTAGTCATTCGAGAGATACTTTTTATTTTTCTGATAGGAATAATTTAAAGGCTCATAACAAAATGGAAGTTGCATTTTAGACGTGTGTGTGCGCTTGTATTCCTCCGTTTCCTCTTGCTTTTCAGGTTCAAGAGGACCGGTCCATCTGATCGCATATTCCGGATACTTTTTGTCTAGTCCTAGACAGCCAAAATCATACAGAGTAGGTGTGTTCTAAAAACCCTTTTTCAAGTAGTGTGGGTTATCATATCCGATTCCCCACTCCTTATTAAAATAAGTGAAATCTTTGGGTTTATTCATATGAATGGTCTGATCAGATTGACCTCTCCTATGAAGTTTGGTTTCAAGATCAAGAATTTTAGCTACAAATTCCTTGTGTTGAATTTGGAGAGCAGAACATTGATAAACAATTTCTGCTTTCTCATTCAGACATTGATCAAACTGAGACTGAAGTTCAGATAACTTGGCCCTTAAGTCCTTAGGTGCTAATGAGAGATTTTTGCATTTGTCTTTTAGAGTAGCATTTTCAAACTTATATTTTTCAGTTATTCTCTTTTGAACATTTAGTTTTTCGGTTAAAGATCTAATCTCAAGCAGTTGTTCTTTACAGGTGGCCTTAAAGGAATCTACCTGTTCAGTAAGTGATTGCACTTGATTAAGGAGATCTTGTTGGTTAGATTCACATACCTGACTTGTCTTTTCCTTTGACTGAGGTGAATAAGACATCTTCAGTTACACTGGAGTGATCGTCAGACGATGGTTCGATTCAAAGTGAAACAGTATCAAGGATACTTAAATGTCCCCCTCCTGCGACTTAGCACGGGGGTTTCAGAAAGCTCCCGGATTATGGAATCCGGGTGGTTTCCGGATAAGGAATCCAGAAAATAAGGTTACCGGATGCAAGAGTGTCCGAGTAATATAAAGAGTCCGGACAAACTATAGTTTCCGGATAACAAGAGGTTACCGGAAGACAATAGTTTCCGGATGATATAACGAATAAACAATACTTACCGGATGCAGGATTGTCCGGGAAGATTGGTTACCGGAAACTTTGGGTTTCCGGAACAAATATACCAGGATAGATTACGAAAATGAGACTTACCCGGAAAGCTTGACGTACCCGGAAAGAAGAACGTACCCGGAATGATATCACACAAACGTCCGGAAAGTAATGATACTGTCCGGAAAGTGTGGCTGGTTTTGTCCGGGAACTGCGGCTGTGGGTTTCCAATCGATTGGGAATCGACTAGGGTTGCTCAAGAATGTTCCTAAAAGATTAGAAACACTACCAAACACAAAAATAACACTAACCCAATCGATTTTGAAGCAAAAACAACAAGTTTTGATGGTAAAAATTCGATTTTTAGTGAAGAACACACTAAAAACTTTTGAACTTAATTTGCTTAATAAACCACTCAAATGATCGAATTAGGATGTAAAAATTTGCAGAATCACTAATAACAATGATACTAACAAAACCCAATAAGCGAGATCGATCAATTTTACCAGAATCAAAAAATTGAATGTCACTCAAGAACACAGTCGTATTGTTCAGAAATCTTACCAGAAATCGAATTGAACACTTTGAATCGATGTAGTCTGTCTGCTCTGATACCAATTGTGAGTCTCAGATCCGTGCAACGAACAATGAAATCAGTAGATTAGACAATATGTTTACGATTTCAACTGGTCATCCATATATTGCTTTCAGAGAGAATTTACAATGCATAATAGAAAGCAAAAAGACAACTAGCCTAATTTTCTAAGGCTAATCAACTATATATATGGCGGGCCCATGGTTAACAAGCCTAAATTCAACATAGCTCAAATTAAAGAATTACAATTTAAACCTTGAACTTTAATTCAACATAAAACGACCCTAACTACATTGATGAGAAATCGTGGAATAGGCGTGGACTAATCGTAATTCCCGATTTCTAAGGAAGAATAGAGATTGACATGTGTAATTGTAATCTCTACTTCCTTTCCAAGAAATTGACATGTGTAATTGTGATTTCTTGGATATGAGCATTAATCTAGAATCCGTGGAGATTCGTAGTGGGCTCTGAAACATGATACTATGACTGACTTGGTGTCGGTCATATTCATGGAATCGGGCATGATTCCGTCATCGTAAGATGTATTTACAAATTGGTAAGAAAGAAGGGTAAACCAGGTTTGTTATGCCTTGTTTACATTGATTTTTAAAGTATTATTTTGAAACCGAATGTTCTCACTAGGCGTTAGCCTAATCGTTTCAAATCATATTTTCTTGCCAGGTACTAGCTCCGGGAAATAAAGGGATGTGGGACGAGAGCTTTTGGAAGAATGGAGAAGTTAATGAATATTGAGGCTTTTTGATGGATTACTTAGATAACCTAGTTAATCTGATTATAGTGACATAATTAGATTAATAGGTTATTTGAAGAATTCGATATTTGTAAATATGACCCTCACAGTTAATTCTCCACTTATGTATAAAGTTTGGAAGTTTTATGTTTAAATCTTGTTATAAATTGAGGTTTAAATTAGCCCTCGTTTTTAGGGTGTTATAGAATGTGCAACAGGTTCAAGTTGGGGTTAATTCTAGTGACGTTGTGAAGAGTTGAGTACTAGTAGTGTGCTCGAGGAGTGAAGTGCTTAGTTAAGTCTCCCGCGTTTATTTTGGGAATAGCAGCTTGTACTCGTGTTAAGTAACACCCGGCATTATGCGGTCTCATAGTATGATTTGAGTCATTAATTGTAGGAATTGTTATGTTTGATCTTGAGGAAATTCCGAGAATGGTTTGTAGAAAGAATTTTATTCTTTAAGTGATTATTTTTTATTGAAACTTTATTTAGTTGCTCTTTCCCAATTGGAGGGTGTTACATTGTGTGTGTGTGTGTGTGTGTTCGATTTGGGAAGAGCGCATATTCGATTTGTGGGAGTGGAGGATTGGAATTCAAGAACTCAGGAGAGTGCATCCCAATCATTTCTTCAAGGTAATATTCTCTCCTTTAATCTATTCTCTAATGGAAATTTCTAGAGTTTGATTTAGATTTACTGCCTTAGATAACCTAAGTGATGGGAAGCAATCTGCGTGTGAAAGTGATAACCTAAATCGGGCAAGAAATGGGTTAGAAATGTCAAGTTATCTTTGATGACTTAAATCCAACTTCTATTTTGGTTTAATTATATGGTTAGTATGATTATGTTAAATTTTGGTAAAAGTTGTGGTTGCCCGAAGAGTCGAGTCCAGACAATGGTATCTGGACAAGTTGTCCGGAAGAGTTAGGAGTCCAGAAGAAGTTATCCGGGAAAGGGCGCAATTTGGAAATTATCGGAAGTCGACAGTTGTCCGGAAGTCTTAGGACTCCGGAAAGATCCGGACAAATGACATCCGGATAGTAGGCGGTATCCAGACACTTCCTGAAAACGGGATTATCCGGTAATTATTATCCGGTCACGGATCCGGAAAGCTGATTTGGTGTTTGATGAGTGCTTTCTTAGTGTGAGATGTTGGGCGTTACTGTGTGAGATTTAAGATTTTAGTTGAGAGGATTGTAGGGACGACCGTTACTATCTTCTCGGGATTTTAAAATGTTTGGTGTGCAGTACTAAGTGTGGTGAGTTCAATTAAAGGAGTTTGTCGTGGACGCCAAGTGAGTCTTCCTAACCCAACAACTTTACCAAATGTGTTTATGTATGGAATTACTGTTTAAACAATTTAGCCGGGTACCCGGTTATGCTCACCCCTAGTATGAATGTGTGTGTTATCAAATAATGGTTTCTTTCAAGTTGGAATTTTAAAACATGATATTTTTAGTCAACTAAACAGATTCAGATGTTTATCATTTTATAAAAACAAATAGTCTTAATATCTCAGATTTCAGACTTCAGCACTACATCTTACTTATCAGATATAAAATCAGACTTCAGACTTCAGATCTCTTATAAAACAAACAACACCCAAATAAGAAGAAAACGAGGGTTTAATCCTTTATCCTCTTATTTCCCAACCAATCCCTGAAAACAAATGAGTTTATACTAAACTTCCATAAATTAGCACGTAAAAGGAAAAGGTGAAGGTTATTACAATGAGGTCTCCTCACTATTTGTTGATTTTCATAACCCTATTTATTGTGCGAAAATGAATATGCATCTGAAATGGAGGCCCGACTCATTCCATAATAATGTTTTTGTTGATTTTATTTAGAGTGAATTACATCGATGGTCCCTGTGGTTTGTCCAAATTTTGGATTTGGTCCCTAAAGTAAGCTATCTACGGTGGTGGTCCCTAACTTTTTAATTGGCTTTCACTCATGGTCCTTCAATAGTTAACGACGTTAACAATCTGGTGTTACCATCCAACCCCTTAATTAAATCAAGGGGCAAATAAGTCATCTAATAAAAGCATACTATTTTCCCTATCTTAAAATATTCAACGTGATCCGAGGCACATCGACTTCGCCTCCTAAACCGGGTTGCACCGATCGTCCCTCCTAAATCCTCTGATCATCCCTCCTAAGTGAACGACACAGACCATCACCATAGGTGGAACTTGAGCGATTGTTCAAGAAGGAGCATATCTAAACCATTATGCCAGCATTTCCACAGCTGTGTGTGTGTAACAGTCGCACTCTTGGACTGGTGAGTTTTGATCCAGAGATTGTGAGAAACCAAGGAACAGAAACAACAACGAATAAAGGCAAGTTTTCTCTTCATTTCAACAAATCTTACCCCCATAATGTTAAGCAATATATAACTCTCTCTTTCTTAGTTTAAGGACAAATTGCAACTCTTTCGTACTGATTGTTAACATCTTTTTTGTTCTCAGATGTTGTCCCAACAGCCCTGTGTTTTTGTTGTTTTTCCTTTTTATCAATCTATTGCAGTTCATGTGTGTTTACAGCTCTGTGTGTTATCAACAATGTTACCGTTGTTTTTATTTTTGAGCTAGGCAAATGATGAGTCCCATATCAAATTTTCAATTACAACTCTGTTAGTTAGGATTGAAGCAGCTCCTTGATATTTACGACTCCATTAACTTGAGATCCTTGTTCAAGTAGTCCCAAATATATTAACAGATGACAAGGAAATTTGATGTGGATTTTACAAGGAATTTATTTTTCCTTATTTTCTGCAGATGCAACTCTTGGTTCTGGCACACAGCTAAGCTACTTCTACCGATCACGATGACTTTAGTTTCTGTGATGCTGATCACATAAATGTTCAGGTAAAAGTTTTAATAGTGTATCGAGTTTGAAAGCCTCTATTGTCTATGTCTCTACAAGTTTAATAGTGTATCGAGTTTGAAACCCGTGGAGTTTGAGGAAAAGCCGACTATTCTTTAGTTCCTCACTTGCTTCTTGAAAGAAAGTAATATATATATATATATATATATATATTTTTATATAATGAGCTACACCATGGCCCTTGCAGATAAGAATTATTATATAAAATAATAAATTTTAGTATTCAAGTTTATACCTCTAATGTTGAAAACGAAGTCCTGAGGTATTTGATTTCATTTTCAAAGTTTGCTCTGTAAAGCATGGCCTCCACTCTTTTAAATGTGAATGGTATATCAAGGATTGTCTTTAGGAATCTCTCTGCAGAGCCTAACTTTCCATTATAATCTCTAAGTTTTATCCCTTCTTCCTTGGTTGGAGCCATCTTCACTAGTGTTTCCAAGAGCTCAGCACCTAAGCCTTCTGGATTTCCTGTTCCACCAAAACATGTACAACCCACTTTTATGTTTTTACGGTTAGGCTAATTATATGATTTATCTTATTCTAATATGAATGCAAGTTTTTAATATCATTATCTCATTGAATAATATATAGAAAACATATATGTATGTATGTATATAACTATGTATATATAGGTAAAAGTTTCCAGGTAAAAGTTTTCTTGTCCCTTAGTTTTGGACATTGTATCCATTTCCTTGTGATAGGAAAAACATGGGATCAACAGTTTGGAGCTTCCTCTAATTCAGCATACACAGTTGCCTGATCTGGAGAAACTTGCTTCCCTATTGAGTGGTAAGTTCAAACTCCTTACGGTGCAGCTTGTTGCTGCAACTGCTTCTTTCTTGTTAGAGTAATATTTGCTGGCCAGATAAGTAGGACTTGATTTTCTATTCCCTCATTCTTCCTTTTATTTGAGCCGAACCAATATAACTTTTCCTTATTCTATAATCGATAAACGGGGATGCATATAATGTGCATATATATAGTCAGTGAGTCACCATATATACACTACTTTACTAGCTTTACAAACAACTTTTGTATCGTGTTTTAGGCTGTCAGTATCATCTACAGTTCTTTCTTTCTGGTCTTTTTATCCTTTTATTATTTGGTTTGTTGAAGGAGCAAAGAGTGTTTTTATATGATACTTATGATTTTCTGCATTGAATATAATATTTAACAAAATCATGTTCTTCCATGCAGCCGTAAGGAGCAGCAGTTCTTAACTTTGTGATTCTGCTAGCACCTTCTTTGGTTAGTGATCTACTGGTCATAACCAACGCCTTTCAATTTGGATATTGGTCTGATTATATCTTATATTTAAGCAGGTTGCTTCTGAAAGTGCGCAAGTGTACAAAGAGATTGTTACAGAGATGCTGCTATGCTCTTGATCTAGTCATCTAGGCCAAGATCTTTGCAGCTTGAGGTTCGTACTTAATGCCAATTCAAGAGCACAAATTCCAAATTCTATAGGAAATTTACCAAATCTAAAGATATTAGTACTTAATGTCAAACAACCTGTTCATCGGAAGTCTTCCGGACAACTTAGGGAACCTTCAAAATTTGAAGTTTTTCAGTGTATATAACAATCTGTTGAATGGTTCAGTGTGTAATCCAAGATAATCGTTTGTATCGGAGCTTTCTCGCACTTAACATTGAGCTCGACCTATGTGTGTAATCAAAATCTGTCGTGAGGGATAAGAGTAATCTGATCGTGAACAATGGAAGGATGAGGAGAGGGACGAGAGGTGAAACTGTGAAATTGATTTAGAGGGATGATAGTGAAAACGTGAAATTGATTAGGACGGACGATAGGTGAAAGTGAATTAAGAAGGGGTCAGCTTGATAGTAAGGATTTGCTTTAAATTAGGCGAAATAATTTCTCTTTTTTTAATTAAGTTTAAATATTTTTTAATTAAATGACTTATTTGCCCCTTGATTTAAACAAGGGGTTGGATGGTAACAGCAGTTTGTTAACGCCGTTAACTATCGAAGAACCATGAGTGAAAGTCAACTAAAAAATTAGGGACCACCACCGTAGATAGCTTACTTTAGGGACCAAATCCAAAATTTGGACATACCATAGGGACCACCGGTGTAATTCACTCTTTTATTTATTAATGAATCAATACAAAAAATTTATTTAACAGTCTATTTTAATTGATTTATTCTATTAAAATATAAATTAATATTTTTTATTTTTTATATATTTAATTAAAATATAGTTTCTTAGGTTGATGTAACATTCAAAAATTGTGTTCTAAGATGACTTTACAATTACATATAAGAAGTTACGTTGACTAGGGGTACATAGGTTGGGTTGGCTTTGGGTTCAACCCATTTATTAATTGGGTTGAAAACCTCAACCCAGCTTAACGTGTTTAAGTAAATGGGTTGAAATTTTCAATACAACCCAACCTGGTACTTAAATGGGTTAGTAACGGGTTGATCTGTTTATGATTTTTTCAACCCAGCCTGTTTAATAAATGGGTTGAACCTGGGTTGACCCATTTAATTTTAAAACTTTAAATAAAATAAAAAAAATATACTAAAGCATAATTCAATGACAAATACACAAGTCACAACCACAAAACCAAATAAATTGTTCAAAGTTTCAATAAAACACAACCATAAAGTGAAATAAATTGTTTAAAGTTTCAATAACACAACTATAAAGTGAAACAAATATGTTTCTAAATTCTAAGTAACTCGACTTCTACTTTCACCGACTCCAACTTCACTCTCGGTATTACTTTCATCTTGATCTTCCATCTTCTCTGTCATGATTGCTCCACATAGCGAAGGGAAGTCGTTGCTCAAACTGGAAAGGAAGGAGAGGAGACGAGGGTCGAAGGGTAGTCGTTGCTCGTTGGCCGTCGGCGTGGAATGGCGTCGCCGGCGTCGGCATGGAAGGGTTGGCGTCGATCTCTTGGCTGAAACTCGAAGGAAGTGTCGGCTAGGGTTTAGAGAGTTTACTTTGAAAGTTTGAACGATGGAATATTAAAATGGAAAGACCGAAGAAGTTTTGTATAGACTTTAGTGGAATCATATTTAGTTTTTTACTTTTTTATTAACTTTTTAATTATTAATTATAATTAAACAATGATAATAAATTAAAAACAAGTCATAAATGGGTTACAAACAAGTTGTAAATGGGTTGAAAGCAGGTTGTAAATGGGTTAAAAACATGTTGTAAATGAGTTGAAATCGGGTTGTAAATGGGTTTAAATTAGGTTGGAAACCGATCGAAAAATTCAACCCAACCCAACCCATTTATTAATTGGGTTAGACGGGTTGACCCATTTAACTTAAATGGGTTGAAAATCTCAACTCAACCTGCTACTATTGAGTTGGGTTTGGGTTGAGTTGACGGATTGAGTCACTTTTTGCCGCCCCTAAAGTTGACCCCTCTTGTTGCGACAAAGGCAATTTATTTCTGAGTTATTAATCCTATATTATTTTATTTTACTTTACAATATGATTCTAAGGCCATCAGTACCCCATGAAGGGAATCTTTCAAATATTCCACTTCACATCAATGTCACATCAGCTTTTCTTTCATCCCTCACTCGATCCCTAACGATCCCTAAACACCCGTACCCCATTCCCTCAAACCCTTTTGCCACCTCATTTATTTTAATTCTTATTTCATTTATCTAATCCACGTGTTGACTTCTTATTGGACCAAACCCTTTTTTTTTTAAATGCTTCGGGATGAAACGGGGTGGGGATCCCGCATTCCATCCCTTCCCGCTGATACCGCATGACCCGTACCCCATTCCCGCCCATCCCGAGCCCCATCCCGTACGCGGTACCGAAGGCCTAAGTAATTAAGGTTTTAAATGGTCTTAGTTTTGATGTGCGAGGTCAAATCTCAAGTTTTAGAAGTTACGTTTTTTTAAGGTGTGACTTATAACGGTAAATCTTTATATCATATATAATATTATATATAAAAACATATGTTTTGTATCATTAGTCAATGAGTCAATGATAATAAACAAGTTAAATTATGGTGTATACTAAAAACTAATACAATAAGACATTAAAAAGATAAAAAAAATCAAATACGACATTACAAAATACCGCACATTAAACCATGACGTGTCACAGGCTTGACGTGACGTGTGACACAAATTTTGAGTCACGAAACATCATGACTACTATTGCGACCAACCTTTAAGAAAAATAATTCTAATTAAAATTTATTCCATCAGTTTTGATACAAAAAACTTGTTAATGTTGCCATTTTAGAATAAGTATTTCGAATGCGTTAAAAATGTATTTTTATCATTTTCTAAAGAGTAAATTTTGATTTTCGTCCCTATGGTTTATTGATAACTTTGGTTGTTGTTCATGCGGTTTAAAATTTGTGATTTTTATTCCTATGACTTACAACTTTTTGTTATTTTCGTTCCTAAGCTAATTCCTATATTAAGTATACAGGACTAGGGATGGGCATAATCAGATACCCGATCAAATTTCATGGAAACGGAACCGGAACTGGCGATTCCTAGTATGAAGAAACCGGAACCGCTTAAATCGGTTCTCTATATTTTGGAACCTGAACCTGAACCGGAACCGCTGGAACCGGTTCTGGGTACCCAGTGTCAATATTTTTTAAAATTTTTTAACATTTCATACAATAAAAATGTAATTTTAAATTTATTGAAAACTACAAAATACCAACTTAAAGTAATATATACAACAGATGGTGAAAACTAATCTTATAAAAACTAATTATTTTATAAATAATTTTTACTAAAAAATAACGGGTACCCTTCGGTTCCGGTTCTGGGTACCCAGCTAGTTCCGGAATCGGTCCCGACGGGTACCCAACGCGTAACGGTTCAAAGAGAATGAGAATCAGAACCATAACTTGTCTTAATTGGTTCCGTGTTTTTGGAACCGGAACCAAACACGTCGGTTCCGGTGCCAGAACCGACAGTTCCGAGCGGCTCCGGTTTCAAAAACGAATACCCAGTTCCAATGCTCACCTTTATACAGGACCAAAACAATACAAATTTTAAACAATATAGACCGAATGAGCATTGAGATATAAATCATAAAAAAAGAAAACAACAATTAATTACAAAATAGAAAAATAAAAATTGTAATCAATATATATATATATATATATAGAGGAAGGATATAGTTGCAACCATCATCTCTACCGTCCGATTGATCTCGTGCTATTTTATTTTTACTTTTTTTTTGTTTTTAATCAGAAGGGCACTTTAGGTATTAAGGAAATAACATTTTTTTTTAATTTTAAATGTAATCTGATTTACCAAATATTGTGGCCGAGAATTATGAAAAGATAAATGTTTGTTTATGGTAACTACATCAATAAATATTTTCAGTTATTTTTAATGGTTATGTTCTTTTTTTAAGTTTTTCATCATCTAGGGTTTATGCTAATATTTCAGCAGACGTGTTTCAAGAACAAATAATCAACAAATCAAAAGTTTAAGCTATATTCTTTGTTTCTTCCCTGGAAGCATTTAGGATGATTTCTGATATGGTGTTGAAGATGCAAGTTATTGTTTAAGAGAAATTGATTCTTGGAGTGAGTTGACCTTGTTTGATTTTGATACAGAATTTGTATCAGAAGCTTGCTTCTTTCCTTCTGCAGAAGTGCTCAAGAGACTATGCCATCTGGTGTTACATTTCTAGAATATGTATAATCATCATGATTTTAATATATATAATCATCATGATTTTAATAACACCTTCTGAATCCAGATTCATGTTATGTGTTAACAGTTTATTATAATGAATCTATATTCATTTGAAATATTTGAACCTCATGTTTCATTGTCGGGACTATGCACCATATGAATATTCATTCATGAATCATCACTCGATACTCCTTATTATCCAACTGGATGAATTCATATTCGTCAAAAAGACTAATGAATATTGTATTGCATTCAAATACACACACAGGTACACATTAATCATAATAAATGTTATTATTTTAAGTTTTTGTACTTCATCCATTAGGATGAATTTGTTTTCACTAACTGATTGTTTATCCACATCATAATAAGTTTAACATGAAGATTTTTGAACCACAATGATGAAGTTATGAAACAGACCTCATGTGTGTTCAGACAAATTCCTAAAAAATTTCCTTCATTTTTATGCAATACCTAATAATAGAAAATTGTTTACGATGAACTTTGTATTTGCCAAATCAGTAGGACCAATAACAGAAACCCTGTAACAACCGGGATTTTTGTGTAATTAAATAATTTGAGCTTGTGTAAAATGTGAATCAAGAAGAAAGTTTGAGGGGTCAAAGTGTAAAGTTGGGAAGAATACTTAAAAGGGGTCTAAAGCCCTAGGAGGAAATCATTCTTCAATCAATATTATTTTTGTGTGTGCTCTGTGTGTGTGCGGCGGCTGTGAGGAAAAGAAGAAAAGAAGAAAGGACGTTGTTGGTGATCTTTGGGAAAGCTAGAGTGGAATTCTTAGCATCTCATCAAGTAAGTATTCTAATTCTCCTTCTCCTTAGCCCCTTTTCCTAATTAGAAGCTGTTTGGGAGAGTTTGGGTGTGTGTATTCACACACACATTCTGGTCCAGCGCTGTTGCTTTTATAAAGAGGTTGGGGAGATCGATTCTTGAGTTTAATCGATAGTGGGAGGCTTATGACCGTTCTTTGGATCGATCCCTAGACTGGCCGAGAAAATAGGTTTATTAATTATGAGCTTTCCTCATTTTTGGGCTTGAAATGGTTGTATCAATAGCTTGGTAGGAATCAGACCTGTCTGCGTGTCTGGGGGAAGAAGATGAAGTGTTAAAGTCTGAAAATCGCAAGCTAAGCTTGCGAGTTTGGGAATTTCGCAAGCTAAGCCTGCGAGTTTGGGAATTTCGCAAGCTAAGCCTGCGAGTTTGGGAAAATCGCAACCCAAGGTTGCGAGTTTCAGTGCCTTGCGAGTTTCTGGGTCTTGCGAGTTTCAGTGCCTTGCGAGTTTAGAGTCTTGCGAGTTTTAGAGTTCTGCGATTTTCGTGTCTTGCGATTTAGAGCTGAGAAAGTTTAGGATCCAGGTTAGATGCATCCACTTAATCAATAAATTATTGTTAGGTGTGCGTTTGGATCGAGTCTTGAAGTAAGCGGGAGTTGCAATCAGGTGAGTTTTCTAAACCCAAAATGTGTGGCTTTTAATATGTTTTATAAAGAAGTATTTATGATGAGAATTGCCATGCTATACTTATGCTTTGAATGTACAAATGTTGTTTGTAAGTTTTGTGTTGAATGTATGCATACATCGAGGAGACGTAAACTGGCAAAGACGGGAAAGTAGTTCCGCCAGCTCTCGTGCGGGAAGGGAGGTCCCTATATGCCAGGAGCGAGGCTCCGCAAGGCAGTGCGAGGCTGACTCGTTGTCACCTTCGGGTGGCTTCAGGGTGTCAGATTACGAGGAGGCGGACTTTAGTTCGTGTATGATTTTGACGTGTTGAGTATAAATGTTTTATGCTGAAAAGATAAACTGTTTTAAATGCTTTGACAACTGTTAGGAGGGACTCACTAGACCTCATGGTCTAACCCTCGCATTTTCAAATTAAAACCTTTTCAGGTAAGCAGGTTTCCAGGAGCTTGGGCAAATAGTCCGAGCTTAGCGTGCAGAGTCAGGAGGATGTAGTGACACTCTAGTATTTAGTATTTCTCAGTTGTGTAGGTTGTTTCCGCAAACCTATTAAGTATTTGTAATGAAATTTTGTGACCGTGATTTTGGGATGTTATGGAATTTGATGTTTTGCATGTTTATGTTCGGGAGGGTCTTTATAGTTGGTATCAGAGCCATAGTTTAAGGGATTTAGGTGACCGAAAGGAGCTTAGACTTAAACTGTGAGAAGTAGAATCACAACTGAGAAACAGGAATGCGTTAGGAGAGCACTATTTTAAGGTAGGATTGATAGGGTATTGAGGACGGTCATGTAAGGTAAGTTTGGAGTTACATCTGGCCAGTGTAACTGTGAACTTACAGGTACATGTATGTACTTAAACTACCTTGTCATCCTGTGTCGTGGCGCTAGGGAGTCTTCTATGCGTTATTAGGCCTTTGTTAGTGAGTAAACTTTCCGTTGTTTTGCTGTTACATCAGAATGTCTGCAAGATCATTGAGAAGTAGGTCCATACCAGAGGCAGTAGACACTCGAACCAAGAGTACTACACTGCGCGAGGAAGCAATGAGAGTCGAGGAAGAACCAGTGAATCAACCAAGGGTGGTGGCCACTCGTGGACGAGGAAGGGGTCGTGGAAGACCTAAGGGTGCGGTGCCGAGGAGAGCGGCGACCGAAGCGGGGGCAACAACCGCCAAGGAAAAGGGTAAGAAGAAGAAGGCAACCGTCAAGCGTACGACTAAGAGTATGGCGGAACCTGAAGTGCAGGCTATCTCTGAACAGGAAAGTTCCGCGCCTGTGACAAAGACCAAAGCTAAGAAAGGGCGTAAGCCCGAGGCCACGCAGGCTTTTATAACCGAGGAGAAGTTCACATCTGAGATGGGGAAAATACAGGAGACTCTGAAAGCAGTTTTAGAAAATCAGAACAAGACGACATCTGGAGAACCAAGCAAGGGTAGTACTGGGAAGAAGACAGTGGAAGGTAGCGAACCGCGAACTGAAATGGGCACTAACTCAATGATAACTCCGATTGTCGATGAACCCAAGACAGCGAAGGGGTGCACATTTAAGGCTTTCAACTCATGCAAACCACCGACCTACAGTGGGGAGCGTGATCCCGTTAAGGCTATCCAGTGGGTTCGTGAGATGGAGCTGGTCTTTGATACAAGTAAATGCGCGGAGGAAGATAAAGTTCTGTTTGCGAGGTCAGTGTTGAAGGCAGAAGCGATCTTCTGGTGGGATGTTGAAACTGGGGGAAAGGGGTCAGAGGTGGCAAGGAGCATGTCGTGGGAAACATTTGTGAAAAGGTTCAAGGCTCAATACTGCCCTCTGGCGGCAGTTAAGAAGTTAGAGGAAGAGTTTCTGAGTTTGGAGCAGGGGTCAATGACAGTTCAGGAGTATACGCTAAAATTTATCGAGAAGTCCAGATTTGCTGAGTTATATGTACCAACTGAAGAGAGACGAATTGAGCGGTACATCTATGGGTTGAAAAGCAGTATTAGAGAGTTGGTGCAGGCAAAGGAACCAACTACGTTTCAGGCAGCAGTTGACAAAGCAGAATTGACAGAGAAAGATAAGATCAGGCAGATGAATGAGAGAGCTGGGGATAAGCGCAAATGGGAAGGACCGACCCGAGACAGTAAGAGGCCGAGCACGAACAGAGTTGAACCGCGGGCAGGTTTCCGGTCAGCAGAGAAGCCTTGTAGTAAATGTAACCGAGTACACCGGGGTGAATGTTTGGCTGATAAAGGAGGATGCTATAACTGCGGGAAAACGGGACATTTGGCCCGAGATTATCGTGGGCAGAGGTCTTGTTTTCATTGCGGGATGTCGGGTCATGTCAAATGGGATTGTCCGCAGCTAAAGAAGGGTCAAACAGGGGGTGAAGGTGGTAGCAATGGAGGTAAAGGTAATGAGAGGAAGGTGGAGCCGGCTCGTGCTAGAGCGAGGGCTTTCCACATGACAGCCGAGGAGGCGGAGAACGCGCCAGATGTAGTGACAGGTACCTTTCCTATAGATTCGATATTTGCTAAAGTGATGTTTGATACGGGGGCAAATCGTTCATTTGTGTCACCCGTTTTTGCTCAAAGATTGCGGGTGAAACCCAAGAGGTTAAACTTGGGGTTTGAAGTAGATATAGCGGGTGGTTGTCGAGTCTGGGTAAGGGATGTCTATGAGGGTTGCAATATAGACATAGATGGTCACTCATTTCCATTGGAACTCTATCTTATGGGAATGGGAGAGTTCGATGTAGTCCTAGGAATGGACTGGCTAGCGGGGAATGATGCGAGCATTGTGTGTAACAAGAAGTTGATCCGTATACCCCTAGCCGATAAAGGAGAGGTGATAATATACGGGGATCAACGAAGTAGGAAGTCGTGTCTAATTTCGTTGATGAAAGCTAGGCGATGTTTAGGGAAGGGTTGTACGGGGTATCTAGCGTATGTACTAGATGCCAAGAAAGAGAAGAAGAGCGTGGGAGATGTGCCCGTAGTGAATGAGTACCCTGAGGTGTTTCCCGATGACTTGACGAGCCTACCTCCGGATCGTCAAGTGGAGTTCAGAATTGACCTCGTGCCGGAGGCGGCACCGATTGCTCGTGCGCCCTACCGGTTAGCTCCGGCAGAGATGAAGGAGATGATGACCCAATTGCAGGAGTTGCTTGACAAAGGTTTCGTTCGTCCAAGTTCATCACCTTGGGGAGCACCTATACTTTTCGTTAAGAAGAAAGATGGATCGATGCGGATGTGCATAGATTATCGCGAGCTTAATAAAGTAACCGTGAAGAACAAGTACCCGCTTCCGAGGATCGATGATCTCTTCGACCAACTGCAAGGCGCGAGTTACTTCTCAAAGATAGACTTGAGGTCGGGTTATCATCAGTTGAAGGTGAGAGAAGAAGACGTACCGAAGACGGCGTTCCGTACGAGATATGGGCATTACGAGTTCCTAGTCATGCCCTTCGGGTTGACTAACGCGCCCGCAGTATTCATGGATCTGATGAACCGGGTGTGTAACTCGTTGTTGGATAAGTGCGTGATCGTCTTTATTGACAATATCTTAATCTATTCTCGTACGCGGGAGGATCACGAGCGTCACCTTCAGACAACGTTGGAGTTGCTAAAGCGCGAAAAGTTGTATGCAAAGTTTTCGAAATGCGAGTTCTGGCTCAGAGAAGTTCAGTTTTTGGGGCACGTAGTATCTGCGGATGGAATCAAAGTGGATCCTGCTAAAATCGAAGCCATCAAGGACTGGGAAGCGCCTAGAAATCCTTCAGAGGTGAGAAGTTTCCTTGGTCTAGCCGGATACTATCGTAAGTTTATTCAAGACTTTTCACGAATAGCTTCGCCTTTGACCTTGTTGACAAGGAAGAACGTCAAATTCGTATGGGGAGAAGCTCAAGAGGCCGCGTTTGAGAAATTGAAGGAAAGTTTGAGCAGTGCTCCAATCCTATCGTTACCGAATGGATCGGAAGGGTTTGTAGTGTACAGCGATGCTTCCAAGCTCGGGTTGGGATGCGTGTTGATGCAGAATGGGAAAGTGATTGCCTACGCTTCGCGTCAGTTGAAAGATCACGAAAAGAATTATCCCACCCATGATATGGAGTTAGCGGCCGTTGTCTTTGCGTTGAAAATCTGGCGACATTACCTCTATGGGGTGAAGTGTCAAATTTACACCGACCACAAAATCCTGAAGCATCTGTTTGATCAAAAAGAGCTGAACATGAGACAGAGGAGGTGGATGGAACTGTTGAACGATTACGATTGCGAGGTCCTTTACCACCCAGGCAAAGCCAATGTGGTGGCAGACGCGTTGAGTCGGAAAGAACGTGGAGAGTGGACCAAAGTCGTGGCTTTCCGAATGGAAGCAACCTCAAATCTGCTCGAAGAGATTAAGAAGTTTCAGAAAGAAGCACTGTTAGAAGGAAATGTGAAGAGCGAACGAGTTGTCGGGATTGCGACATCGTTTGAAGTCAACAGTAGCGGGTTGAAATGCATGAAAGACCGAGTGTGGGTGCCAAGGATCGGTGACTTGAGAGTAAAGATCCTCGAAGAGACGCATAGGTCACGATTGTCCGTGCACCCGGGCACGAACAAGATGTATAGGGATTTGAGGCAGTTCTACTGGTGGCCGGGAATGAAGAAGGATATCGCTCGTTTCGTGGAGCGGTGTGTGACTTGCCTGAAGGTTAAGGCAGAACATCAGCGACCTTATGGTGAGTTGCAGTCCACGGTGATACCAGTGTGGAAGTGGGACAACATCACGATGGATTTTGTCACGAAATTGCCGAAAACCCCTAAAGGCAATGATACGATCTGGGTGATAGTGGATATTCTCACCAAATCAGCTCATTTCTTGCCTATGAGGGAGTCAGATTCGTTGGAAAAGTTGGCGCGGTTGTACATCACCGAGATTGTGTCTAGGCATGGAGTTCCAAAGTCCATTGTGTCTGATCGGGATAGTCGATTCACATCGAAGTTTTGGAGGAGCCTTCAGCGTGAATTGGGGTCTCGAGTGAAGCTGAGCACGGCGTATCATCCGCAGACGGACGGTCAGAGCGAAAGGACCATCCAAACGCTGGAAGATATGTTGAGGGCTTGTGTAATTGATTTCAAAGGATCGTGGGAGACGCACTTGCCGTTGGTAGAGTTCTCTTACAACAATAGCTATCACGCAAGTATTCAAGCGGCACCATTTGAGGCGTTGTACGGGCGAAAATGCCGTACGCCGTTATGCTGGAATGAAGTGGGAGAAAGACAGTTGACGGGTCCGGAAATTGTGCAGCTGACGTCAGAAAAGATAGAAGTGATTCGAGAAAGAATGAGAGTTGCCCAAGACCGACAGAAAAAGTATGCCGATAGGCGAAGGAAGCCGATCGAGTTCCAAGTAGGTGACAGAGTAATGCTCAAGGTGTCACCTTGGAAGGGCGTGGTTCGTTTTGGTAAGAAAGGGAAGTTGAGACCGAGGTATGTCGGACCGTTCGCGATAGTTGAAAGAGTAGGCCCTGTAGCTTACAAGTTAAAGTTACCAGAAGAACTAGAGCGAATCCACCCGACCTTCCATGTCTCAAATTTGAAGAAGTGTCTAGCCGAAGCCGATGTGGCCATTCTGATAGAAGATGTAAGTATTGACGAGAAGTTAACGTACGAGGAAGAGCCAGTCGAAATTTTAGACACTAAAGTACGAAAGACGAGGAATAAGGAGACACGTTTGGTGAAGGTTCAGTGGAAATATCATCAAGGACGAGAAGCAACGTGGGAGGTGGAAGCGGAGATGAGAAGAAGGTACCCTCACCTCTTTAAGAATGGAATTCCGGGGACGGAATTCTTTTGAGGGGGGGAGTGTTGTAACAACCGGGATTTTTGTGTAATTAAATAATTTGAGCTTGTGTAAAATGTGAATCAAGAAGAAAGTTTGAGGGGTCAAAGTGTAAAGTTGGGAAGAATACTTAAAAGGGGTCCAAAGCCCTAGGAGGAAATCATTCTTCAATCAGTATTATTTTTGTGTGTGCTCTGTGTGTGTGCGGCGGCTGTGAGGAAAAGAAGAAAAGAAGAAAGGACGTTGTTGGTGATCTTTGGGAAAGCTAGAGTGGAATTCTTAGCATCTCATCAAGTAAGTATTCTAATTCTCCTTCTCCTTAGCCCCTTTTCCTAATTAGAAGCTGTTTGGGAGAGTTTGGGTGTGTGTATTCACACACACATTCTGGTCCAGCGCTGTTGCTTTTATAAAGAGGTTGGGGAGATCGATTCTTGAGTTTAATCGATAGTGGGAGGCTTATGACCGTTCTTTGGATCGATCCCTAGACTGGCCGAGAAAATAGGTTTATTAATTATGAGCTTTCCTCATTTTTGGGCTTGAAATGGTTGTATCAATAGCTTGGTAGGAATCAGACCTGTCTGCGTGTTTGGGGGAAGAAGATGAAGTGTTAAAGTCTGAAAATTGCAAGATAAGCCTGCGAGTTTGGGAATTTCGCAAGCTAAGCCTGCGAGTTTGGGAATTTCGCAAGCTAAGCCTGCGAGTTTGGGAAAATCGCAACCCAAGGTTGCGAGTTTCAGTGCCTTGCGAGTTTCTGGGTCTTGCGAGTTTCAGTGCCTTGCGAGTTTAGAGTCTTGCGAGTTTTAGAGTTCTGCGATTTTCGTGTCTTGCGATTTAGAGCTGAGAAAGTTTAGGATCCAGGTTAGATGCATCCACTTAATCAATATATTATTGTTAGGTGTGCGTTTGGAGCGAGTCTTGAAGTAAGCGGGAGTTGCAATCAGGTGAGTTTTCTAAACCCAAAATGTGTGGCTTTTAATATGTTTTATAAAGAAGTATTTATGATGAGAATTGCCATGCTATACTTATGCTTTGAATGTACAAATGTTGTTTGTAAGTTTTGTGTTGAATGTATGCATACATCGAGGAGACGTAAACTGGCAAAGACGGGAAAGTAGTTCCGCCAGCTCTCGTGCGGGAAGGGAGGTCCCTATATGCCAGGAGCGAGGCTCCGCAAGGCAGTGCGAGGCTGACTCGTTGTCACCTTCGGGTGGCTTCAGGGTGTCAGATTACGAGGAGGCGGACTTTAGTTCGTATATGATTTTGACGTGTTGAGTATAAATTATAACAACCCAACCAAAAAATTTAACATGCGTCTCATTGAAATAAACATCACAACATCATGGTCTCAAAATTTCATTACAATACTCGATAGGTTTGCGGAAACAACCTACACAACTGAGAAAATATTAAATTCTACTAGTGTCATCTCTCCTCAACGCTAGCTATACTCAGCCTACTTGCCCGAGTCTCCTGCAACCTGCTTACCTGAAAAGGTTTTATTTTGACAAAACCCCACACTCCTCGCCATTATTCTAATTCCCACAAAATATGGCGACAACCTCTTCTTTTATTAATTAACCGATACACGACTCCCTAACCAAGATTTCACGTAACATTGCTTAATTTGACAACAAGAATTTATAATCAAGACTCTAAAATAATACTCTTAATTGATTTCTCATTTCACATAGCCAAGTGTAACTAGAGACCTAACGAATCTAACATTTCTTGAAAAAGAGAGCAATGCAACGGAAGGGTTTCTTACCGGAATAAAACCTCACGAAATGGAAGCGAAACTGCTGCCTAGGACTCCGGCGACCACCACTGCCGGCCACCGCCGGCCACCACCGGCCGCCGCCGGCCGCCGCCACCTTTTCTCTCTCATCGTCTATCTCTCTCTCTCTCGCAGCCTCCATTTCCCTCCTCGATGCTTTCTCTCTCACACGACCCTCTCTCTCCCTCTCGCTGCTCTCTCTCTCTCTTTCTCTCTCTCTACGGCTATATCTTTCTCTCTCCGGCTGTATCTCTCTCTCTCTCCGGTTGTCTTCCCCGGCGTCCCTCTCTCTCTTCTTCTCAACGAAAAACGTGCGGCTCCCTCTCTTCTCACACGACTCCCTCTCCCTCTCGCTGCTCTCTCTCTCTCTCCGGTTGTATCTCTCTCTCTCGCTCGTCTCTCTCTTCTTCTCCGGCCGTCTCTCTCTTTCTTCTCCGGCTGTCTCTCTCTTTCTCTCCTCCGTCGTCTCTCTCTTCTTCTCCGGTTGTCTCTCTCTCTCTCCTCCGTCGTCTCTCTCTTCTTCTCCGGTTGTCTCTCTCTCTTTTCTCCTCTCTCACGATGCTAGCAGCACCCACAACCTTTCATAACCCTAGAAGTATGGTGTGCTCTCCCATTTCTCAGTAGATGCGGCGCAAGGAAACAAAAGAAGAGAATAGGTTTCTCAACTTTTAGCTTTTATTTAATTTTTACCCCCACAGTTTCTCACAAATAACCAATCAACCCCTATCTTTTATTTTTAAATTAAAACACTTAATTTGGGTTATTACAATCTCCCCTCCTTAACAGAATTCCGTCCCGGAATTCACTCCAAAATAACCGACGAACTTGATTATCAAGACTTAAATCTCACTAGCACTTTCTCACGAACTCTCGTAATCCATCTTATAAATTATAACATGCGGTCAGAAATTGTAAGCATCTCAAGGCTTACTACTCCCTAATTATCCTTATCTGGTCCACGACCACATTACAGTTTCCGAATTCAACAGCCCTTTTTCCGGCTAGCACAATATAACCACTGATCCTTATCGCACAACACGATACAATTCTTCTCTTTATCACCGACAATTTTAACCTGACCAACTCATTTCAATTATAATTATCAACTTATTTCAAAAGATAAACCCCAAATCGAGACTCGACTCATTTCTTTCTACTAACCAAAAATTATCATAATGGCAACTTAGCATCAACCTCTCATTAGGCTGGCATTCACAAAATCCATCAATTAAAACTAATTTCTTAGCTAACAACTCCCAAATCTTCAAAGTAATTTGAGCATTACTTATTCCTTCATATTATCATCAACTTCACACTTTAACATATCAGTTCTCCCTTATCAATTCTTAGTAAGAAACTCGGTGGAGTCATAACATCTCTTATGATAACAATAAATGTCATTAGTTAACGATCCTCAAAATTGTTAATCAGCCAAACAAAAGCTTATACATTTATCCTGACGTCTCGAATCAACTGATGATCCTTCCACCGCTCCGACCATAATCATCCTCCTTCTTTAAACATAACCAAATTCCAACTATCTCTTTCTAGGGTCATCCCCTTCACTAAAGAAACGATTCACGTTCTACAAATATCTAGTATTTACCATAACACATTTGACTAATCCACTCTTCAACCTCTTCAAACTTCCAATGATTTCAACATATACCTACTTAGCGACTATTGAGACACTTGGTTTCTCCTTTGGGTAAAATCCCACCACTACTCCGTCCTTCTATCCTGATCAACATCGTACCATAAAGTCAACTTACTCTCTATGTGCTCGAAAATATGGTTAAAAGATAGAACATCTCATCTGAAACCCCCAAAAGCTTCTATTTGCTGCTTTCTTTCCCTCTAACATCGCCTTACTACGATACTAGCTAGTACATTTAACTTGGTAATTAATGCCATTACATAACTGTACGTTCCTCACTCAATACATCGCACTGCAGACCGAATCTCTCATAGCCATTCATCCATAATCCACACTTTCCTTCATGTTCTCCCGTATACTACAACCGAGTCTATCTCACTACGTAGTCCTTTCCCAACTTATTGAACTATAATCCACGAGTTCTCAAACAGCTCACACGCAACCATTCTAGTTAGCTCTTCGCGATCCGAGCCCTTATGAAGACACACCACTTTTCTTACTAACTGCTAAAATCTACACACTCGCTTCGCCCAAGTTACTTACCTCATCATCCTACGAACTCTCTTCCCTTCGGGAATAAAATGCTTAATCACACAATAACTCCTCTTCCCCTTAGAACCCCTACAAGGTGTTCTATCAACTCCCAACTTTCTAATTCAAGTCTTCGGTCTCGGCCAATGTACACATCCGTCGACTTCTACATCGACTGACAATCCTGTAACTACTTTCTTAACTTATTCTTAAACAAGGCTTCCTTACGGAACCTAGTCCTTCCAACATATCTTAATCACCTTCATGATCGGTCTCCCTCTTCTCGAAACATACTCATGTAACGACAACATTACAAGCTTACCTCGAAACTCATATTCCCACACCAAAGATATTTCATTCTTCCTCACCACACTACTCATAACGAGTTGCTAAAACCATCACCTTAAAGGCTTCAAGTCTTTCCGCTAGGCACAACCGTCCCTTGACAACCGTACTCCTAGTTACCGAACAAGGTACAGACCCTCATACAATTGACACTATAATTCAATTCTGACTCATTCACTGCTCAACTCTCTTCTTGAACACTTACCAAAATTACAAACGTCCTTCCTGATTGACCAACAACTTTATACTCTCTGAGTTCTTTCTTAGCTTTAAAACGTAATACTCCATGACCTAGTGAGTTCATAGCCTTCATGCATGACAACGCATTAAATAAATCATTTCGCACACTTTATCATTTTAGATAAACAACACTTGAAAACATCTTGGGTACACATGCCCCCATTACTCTTATAAATTCAATGCCCTGCACAACGATCTCGAGAATCGTTCGCATGCAACTTTCCATAAACTTAATCTTACTCCTACTGAACGATGTCAATACGACAGTGATATATTGCATGAAAATCTCTTTTTTTATTTGGCACAATTTTGAAAGAATTACCGTCGCCAGGTAAATCAGTTGGTTTTCGTACTCGTAAATAACTCCAACATGCCATTACTCACTTTGGTTACAAAAGTTCTGCATTTAATCGTTTTCTTGACTTTTGCAATAATTTAACTCATCATGAAAAGAGCGAAATACTTTACAAATCATAAAACTCGAAACTTCATGGCGCCATGTGAATGAAATCACCTTTTTCTTTAAACGTACGCGTGCACATTCTGACTCATTTTCGATCAAAACTTATCTTTACATACTTAACTTAAATCGTGAAAATTTCATGTTACATAAAAAAAGGACACCATGCATGAGACTCTACTTGCATTTGAAGGCTATTCACTCTAACAAGGTCAACTGCTTTACTCGCTTTGCTTATCCTTGACATTCTACCTACGACCAACGGTCGCACCCCTTCGGTCACGCAGCAACTTGCTGAACTCACTTTCCACCTCTCACTTACTCAATCCCTTTCATACTATTTCGTTTGAATCACTATTTCATTTTCTACTTCTACACGCTTTCATTTCACAATAGGTATCTTATTTCATTTACACTACCTTTGAACAGCTCGACTAAGAAGTCGGGGTTCTATTGATACATTCAACATTTCAACACTGTTATTCCTTACCATTCTATCTGATCTCATCCCACTATTTCTGGAACTGGGACTTTCTAGAAACAAGAGTCTTACTCAAAATTAATCATTTTATCTCTTCGAACCCACAAGGATCTATCTCTATACGATTCATAACATTCTGAACAACGTTTCGCCTCTACGATGTATACATTATTCACTTCATAAAGATTTTCCATGAAACTTTCCCAACAAGGGGCCTCAGTCTACACCTCAGAGATCTCGTTGACATTCTAACGTACTGAAACACGACATAAACACTGGGTAGGTTAATAAGGTAGGTTAAGCACATACATGTACTTGTAAGTTTGCAATTACACTGGCCAGGTGGAATCTCAAACTTACCTTACATGACAGTCCTCAGTACCCTATTAGTCCTATTTCTACAATAGTGTCATCCTAACGCATTTCCTATTTCTCAGTTGTGATTTCTACTCCCAAGTTTAAGTTTAGGCCCGTCCGGTCACCTAAATCCCTTAAACCTGGCTCTGATACCAACTATAACAACCCAACCAAAAAATTTAACATGCGTCTCATTGAAATAAACATCACAACATCATGGTCTCAAAATTTCATTACAATACTCGATAGGTTTGCGGAAACAACCTACACAACTGAGAAAATATTAAATTCTACTAGTGTCATCTCTCCTCAACGCTAGCTATGCTCAGCCTACTTGCCCGAGTCTCCTGCAACCTGCTTACCTGAAAAGGTTTTATTTTGAAAATGCGAGGGTTAGACCATGAGGTCTAGTGAGTCCCTCCGAACAGTTATCAAATCATATAAAACAGTTTAACTTTCAGCATAAAACATTTATTCTCAACACGTCAAAATCGTATACGGACTAAAGTCCGCCTCCTCGTAATCTGACACCCTGAAGCCACCCGAAGGTGACAACGAGTCAGCCTCGCACTGCCTTGCGGAGCCTCGCTCCTGGCATATAGGGACCTCCCTTCCCGCACGAGAGCTGGCGGAACTACTTTCCCGTCTTTGCCAGTTTACGTCTCCTCGATGTATGCATACATTCATCATAAAACTTTCAAAACAACAATTATACATGCAAAGCATAAATATATCATGGCAATTCTCATCATATATGCTCCTTTTATAAAACACATTAAAAGCCACGTATTTTGGTTTAGAAAACTCACCTGGCTGGCTTGCCCCAAAGCTCATCACTTTACACTTCCGATCTCTAGGCGGAACACCTATTATATTAATAACGTTCGTCATAATCCGTTCAAATATTACTCGTGTTAAACCCCGAACTCAACCCTAACTTGTCTAGATTGGTAGGTTACCTTCTAGTCCAAAAATCATAATTAACGATCTTTGCTTATTTATCCACTTGAAGTGCTATACCGGATCCATTAATTTACCCGACTCTAGGTCCTCAACATAATAATAAAATCACTGGATCCCTTAATATTAATCCGAATCGTGCTACTATTTATATGGTCCAAAATAAATAAATTAGACTATCACACCCTTATTATATAATTATAGACTTTACTAATTAATTAAGCCCAAAACAATAACTAAGCCCAAAAGGACTTAATACATCTCTCGGCCCAACAACCAATTCGGCCCAATAAGCCAATTCGGCCAATAAGCCAATTCGGCCCAAACTTGAGTTACGGGCCAACTCCCGAAACATACCGGCTTCCGATTCACACGGTTCAAAACAAAACCCCACACTCCTCGCCATTATTCTAATTCCCACAAAATATGGCGACAACCTCTTCTTTTATTAATTAACCGATACACGACTCCCTAACCAAGATTTCACGTAACATTGCTTAATTTGACAACAAGAATTTATAATCAAGACTCTAAAATAATACTCTTAATTGATTTCTCATTTCACATAGCCAAGTGTAACTAGAGACCTAACGAATCTAACATTTCTTGAAAAAGAGAGCAATGCAACGGAAGGGTTTCTTACCGGAATAAAACCTCACGAAATGGAAGCGAAACTGCTGCCTAGGACTCCGGTGACCACCACTGCCGGCCACCGCCGGCCGCCGCCACCTTTTCTCTCTCATCGTCTATCTCTCTCTCTCTCGCAGCCTCCATTTCCCTCCTCGATGCTTTCTCTCTCACACGACCCTCTCTCTCCCTCTCGCTGCTCTCTCTCTCTCTTTCTCTCTCTCTCCGGCTATATCTTTCTCTCTCCGGCTGTATCTCTCTCTCTCTCCGGTTGTCTTCCCCGGCGTCCCTCTCTCTCTTCTTCTCCACGAAAAACGTGCGGCTCCCTCTCTTCTCACACGACTCCCTCTCCCTATCGCTGCTCTCTCTCTCTCGCTCGTCTCTCTCTTCTTCTCCGGCCGTCTCTCTCTTTCTTCTCCGGCTGTCTCTCTCTTTCTCTCCTCCGTCGTCTCTCTCTTCTTCTCCGGTTGTCTCTCTCTCTCTCTCCTCCGTCGTCTCTCTCTTCTTCTCCGGTTGTCTCTCTCTCTTTTCTCCTCTCTCACGATGCTAGCAGCACCCACAACCTTTCATAACCCTAGAAGTATGGTGTGCTCTCCCATTTCTCAGTAGATGCGGCGCAAGGAAACAAAAGAAGAGAATAGGTTTCTCAACTTTTAGCTTTTATTTAATTTTTACCCCCACAGTTTCTCACAAATAACCAATCAACCCCTATCTTTTATTTTTAAATTAAAACACTTAATTTGGGTTATTACATAAATGTTTTATGCTGAAAAGATAAACTATTTTAAATGCTTTGACAACTGTTAGGAGGGACTCACTAGACCTCATGGTCTAACCCTCGCATTTTCAAATTAAAACCTTTTCAGGTAAGCAGCTCGGGAAAATAGGCTGAGCTTAGCGTGCAGAGTCAGGAGGATGTAGTGACACTCTAGTATTTAGTATTTCTCAGTTGTGTAGGTTGTTTCCGCAAACCTATTAAGTATTTGTAATGAAATTTTGTGACCGTGATTTTGGGATGTTATGGAATTTGATGTTTTGCATGTTTATGTTCGGGAGGGTCTTTATAAACCCACAATATCAAGATTCAAGAGGTTAATAGCAAATACTTTTCAAGAATTAAAAAAAAATCTTTAGCCAGATATGAACAATATTCCTTCATCTGCGTTTGCATGTACAGGAAGTTGAATTTCTGCTTCAACCAAAGGATGTTCTTGATTGTTGTTCATAGCAGCGCCGTCGTTTTCGAAGTTATTAGGTAGTGGTTCATCGATTTCATTGTTGTTTGCTTCTGTTGCATCTCCGTCTTCATCATCGAAATATTTCGTTCTTCCGTATCACCAATTTGGTTGAAGAAATTGGTTTCCAAGCGGTATGCAGGTTAATCGGAAACTGAATCAAAGTGGTTGCGTGTTTCACGGGATGCGATAGAGTTGAAATTACCCAGGGATTTGATTTTCAATCTTTTTCCATGTTTGCCCTTTAGCGCCTACATATTTGACTGAAAAATCAATTAAAAATATAATTAATATTATTAAATGAAATGAATTATCTTGACCATTGATTTTATATCAACGGCTTAGATATGGGTTTTAACGATTGCCACATTTTTTAGGATAGCATATTATAGCACCTCTCTCTCTCTCTCTCTATATATATATATATATATATATATATATATACTAGGTTCGAACCGTGTATTACACAGGGTAATTTAGAAAAATTAAATCATTCTAGAAAACTTATCAACTATTATGAAAGATTGATTTAAAGTGAATTGACGGGAAACATAACAACTTGACTTTGAAAATATCATTAACTAACCATCTTTAACCATCTGTTGATAACTGATATTATGTAGTTCAATTAAAATTAGAGAAAATAATACAATCATGATTAAGAAAGTATAAATAATTAAATATACTATACTAAAATATTTGCATATTTATATTTTTGAAAAAAGTTCGAACTCATAATCCAAAAGTCAGTTGATAAGTGATATTTTTTTCCAAATAATTAAATCTCTTATGATAATTCTAAGAGTGTTTCGTTTACAAAATGAAATTTGATAGAATTGTATTTCGTTGAAATAATTCGACTTTGAAGTAAAAATTGATATGAAATTGCAAAAATAAAATCACGACAATTTAGTGATTATTTGTATCAAATCTCATACTAATTTCAACAGATCTCATACTAATCACGACACATTAATTTGTATATATTTATGATATTAAATAATATAATTAAATCCAAAAATATTCAATATTGGGCTCATTTCGAAGGTATTGACGAAGCGATTACAATGGTATAATTTGTAAAAAATATAAATGTTTTTAATGCATTTTAGTTCATGTACATTATTTATGTTAATATGATAAGAGTCTTAAATGAAAAAATAAAAAAAGTAAGGGATTAAAAGTAAACTACATACCTAATTATAAGGGTAGAAAATGTAACGTATAAATTAAAAAAATTGAATTAATGAGAGATTTAAGGAGGAGTGAATGTGGGTGTGCTAATTGAACTTATAATGTAAACTGCGTCCAGATACATGTTTAGGCAGGAAAATACTGAAGTCGGCTCACCAGAAGACGACACGTGGCATGCTAGTTACTTATTTATTATATGTATAGATATATAAAGAATGTTGGAGAGAGAGTCAAGGAGAGGCCACCATTGAGTCTTTATAATTTTGTGAGATTTTTGAATTTTTTTTAAATACAAAATGTAGCATTGAACGTTTTCACCCTTTCATTTTCTATATTTTATTATTGATTTTAAATCAAAGTATTTGTTTATATAATCAAACCATAATTTAATAAATTCAACGTTCACATATTTTTTAAAATTATAATCGCTATTTGATTACGATGATTATTTTATTATTATTAATGAGTTTATTTATTTATTTATTTTACTTTGTAAGGTTAAATGAATGAAACTTTATATGAATTTATTTTATTAAGATAGATAACAATCATTATAAATCAATACTTATTTTTTTTATTAAACCAACAATGCTTATAAATCAAAAATATTTTTTTTATATACATTTTTTTGTGTAATCTAACAATACTTATAAACCAAAACCTATTTAATAGTGTATAATTTTTATTTATTTAGTTTTTATTTTTTATTTATTTAGTTTTTATTTTTTTATTTTTTATTTTTCTTAGTAAGTAATAATGATAATAAATCAAAACTTTTAAATTGTTTTATTTCCAATGCTTATATTCTTTAAAATTATAATCAGTATTTGATAAAGATGACCATTTTATTATTATTATTGAGTTTATTTATTTATTTTTTTACTTTGTAAGGTTAAATGAATGAAATATTATATGAACTTATATTATTAAGATAAATAACAATCATTGTAAATCAATACTTATTTTTTATTAAGCCAACAATGCTTATAAATCAAATATATATATTTTTATTTTTTTGTGTAAACTAACAATCCTTGTAAATCATAATTTATTTAATAGTGTATATTTTTTATTTATTTAGTTTTTGTTTTTCTTAGTAAGTTAACAATGATGATAAATCAAACTTTTAAATTATTTTATTTTCAATGCTTATATTTTTTTTCTTTTAGTAACCTAGCAACGATTATAAATCAATACTTATTTAATAAAATATTTTTTATTTCTTTGTTTTTAAATAAGATGACAACTGCTTATAAATCAATAATTTTATTAATAAAGTATATTAATTTTATAATAATATTTGTTTTCATCGCGCGCAAGGCACAGTTTTGTTAAATAATAGAGAACAGAAAATTACAATTTTTAACAAAACCATCCAAAAAAGGGTAATTTACTCATTTTTAAAAGAATGTTCGAAGATTATTAAAAAATGATCATGTGTTGGAAGGTGTATGATAGGTAGCATGTGGATGTTTGGTGAACAGCAAATTGCAAGCACAAAACAAGCTGGAACCCTGATTAATAGACCCCTAAAAACTCCCCCTTATAAATAAACCCCTTTCTTCTCTTCCATTTCTTCACTCACCGGAAACCTAACCTTCTTACCAATTACGACTACTCTAATCTCTCTCCCATCGTAAAAATCTTCTCCGATTAAGCATAGATATGGCGCAATTTAGCATTGTGAAGAAGGCTTCCATGATCGCAGTCGTTGCCGTTGCACTCAAGGCGTGTAACATCCCAAAAATACAACAGGACATACATAGCATTAAATCATAACATTTACAATATTGGGTCCCAAAATTTCGTTACATCAGTCTTAAAACTAAGGTTGGCGGAAACAACCTATACACAACTGAGAACGTACTAGCTTCTGTGAGTGGCACTTGCACTGTCTCTAGCTGCATTTGTACTATATCTTGCTCTTGCTCACTTACCTGAGCTTCCTACTATTTGCTTACCTGAAAAGGTTTTAGTTTTGAAAAGCGAGGGTTAGACCATGAGGTCTAGTGAGTTCCCTCCGTAAACAGCGTACATTAACATTATAAAATCATTTTATAAAACTGTTAACATTTTCCACATACGCATCAAACATGGTACTGCACAGTGTTTAAGGATCACATAGCTAACCGCTATCGGGGCCCAAGCAGACTCCCCTCTATCCGAGTAGGAAGGAAACGAATTCCCTCCTACAAGCTCATCACAAAAGCCCAAGGGATCATCGGATCCCGAGGTACTCAGATCCCACTGTGCAGACCGACTTCACATAACATACATACAGCTCATCATGAATCACAGAACGTGAAAGCTTTATCAATCATTCCTTTCATGCTAAATCATCTTTCAAACAAAACAACTTTTCATGGAGTAGTTCGTAAAAGCTTGTAAGTAAATCATGTTCGTAAACGCACCATAATCAGTAAAACATTTAGTCTCTCATTCAAGTAAAATAGTGTAATATAACATAGCATTTCTACTCAATCACTTTCTTTGGAAAACACGTAAGAATCACGTATTTTTAGTTAGAAAAACTCACATGGTGCTTTTAACGACTTTCTTTTCTTTACTTCTGAACTTCCAATGAAATACCAAAATATAGGGTAAAATATAAGCTGACTAACCACTTTCCGGACACTAACTTACTGGATAACTCAATTTACCGGACGACACACTTACCGGGTAACTCACTTACCGGATGGCTCAACTTACCGGACACAAACAACTTTCCGGATGTCTACGCTTACCGGTCCTTAACAACTTTCCGGATCTCGCAAACTTACCGGGAGTTACCCTACTTACCGGAACTTACAAACTATCCGAACACTTCCGGATTCCTCACTTTCCGAATCGGTTCCGTAAACTTTTCCTAACTGGACAGTGTCCCATCTGGATACATGCCCTATCCGGACGCTTTGTCCGGACACCTGCAGGCACTTACCGGACGACGACTGATACCAAAATTTGGGATCGACGTCCACAGATGAGCTCTTTATCAAAAGGAAAAGCGATGCAAACAGAAATAAACATACTTAGACCTTTCCCTTACTAACGTTTGTTGCTTAAACACAAGGGTGATTGTCTAAATCCCCCATTAGAGCCTCATTTCAACTTTTAACTAAAAACCCTCAAACCAACCAACAATCTAGCTGAACATCTAAAACAAGAATTGAAGTTTGGAATTACCTAATAGAATCACTTGTAAAATCGAGCTCCAAATCCACTTCCTCTTCCAATTTCGTGTTGATGGATGATACCTTCTCTTCAAATGTTCTTGCACCAATTTATTCTCTTGCTCTCTCTTTCTCTCCAGCCGCTAAACACACACACAAGATAGGCTCCTAGGGTTTTTAGCAACCATTTATATCTTTCACAAATTGCACAAAGGCCCCCTTAACTTAACTTTAAATTCTTAGACTTTAACCACTAAACTTTCAATACATACTAGAAATTCGGGTTGTTACAACACTCCCCCTTAAAAGAATTCCTTCCCCGGAATTCCTCACTGGGAAAAGATGCGGGTATCTTGCCCACACCAAAACTGACACTTCCCCAAGGTAATGCCACTTCTGACTCTGTCAACCACCTCATCAAATTCGAAACATAGAACATTGGGTGCATTCCCTTCAGTTCTTACGGTACTCTAATTCGTAGGCTACTGTTCCTACTCGATCGCTCTTGACAATAGTAGATTAAATAAGGCTTCTAATGCATCTTCACTTCCTTTAAGGAGGAACTTGGCGGAATCCCCCGCCACAACACGAGATTCTTTTACCAAGAAACAATCACTCACTTGACAGCTTGGCACAAGGCCAACCCTGTACATCCCGACAACTCACAACCCAGAGTTCCTTCATCGTATTACAAGCAATTCTAGATTACTTCTCCCAACCAACAATCGTCTATGCAGATAACATTTCCCTTTCTCGGACCACCTCGACCATAGTTCGTCAACCATCTCTCACATCCTCACCACTTCACCACTCCATACTTATACGTAACTAAGAGTAGGAATCTCCAAACCCATCGTTGAAGTGTTCACCTACTCGAATTAAACTTATCCTGAAACACATCAATTCCTCGCTGATTGCCACGTTCGTTCAGTCATATAAAACATAACTCCGGTTATCCTCACTCAATTGGGAGGAGTAGCCATGGTCACACCATACTATTCTCACTACCTTAATCACTGCACGACGAATTCGTTTAAACATTTCTCATAAAGTCCCTAACTTAACTCATTCAGTTGTCTTATCCACTTCTTTCCTGCACAAAATCATACACAGTTCCCTTCCTCAATACTCTTTCCAAAAGTTCGCACACTTATCGATGACAATGTACACACACTACTCCACCTTTCGGTGTTACTGTCAAACTTATTACTTCCATCCTACTCACTTATTCCGACGTACGGTCTTCATCTCCCCACGTTAGCATGGAGCACCGCTCACCAAACCTTACATGTCCCTCTCTTCCGATATTCTACATGCTGAAGATACTTCCTCCTTACCATATAGCCACATCTCCAACTACTTCCTTTTAGGATCATTCCTCCATACATAAGAAACATTTCACGTTCTACAAAGATTTTGCACCTACTATCACACATTTTCGACTAACTCATCTACCATCTTCTTTAAACTTCCACTGATTCCAAAATACACTTACTTAGCGACTCACACCTCAAAAACAATTGGTTTCTTATTTGGGTAACCACCCACTCCCGCACCGACATTCCATTCTGATAACAGTCAAAGCAACATGCCAACTTACAAACCACATGCTCCGACAACTGGACTTGCAAATCGTACACTTCATCCGAAATCCCAAAAGGCTTCCTTCTAATGCTTAACATCGCTCTACTACAACACTAGCTGGCACATTTATCTTGGCAATTGAAGCCATTAATCATTCATATATTCTCCACTCCTAGCATCACTCTGTCGACCAGGTCTCTCATGGTCATTCGTACACAATTCAAACCTTCCTTCAATTCTCCCGCATACGTAATCGAGTCTATCTCGCTACTTTGTCCTTTCTCAACTCTTGTTGAACTACAACTCACGAGTTCCCAATTAGCTCAAGCACCAACGTTCTTGCTAGCTCTTTATGATCCGAGCCCTTACATAAGTAGGGCGCAGTCCCTCACTGAACGATAAAATCTACACACTCGCTTTGTTCGTGCTACATACCTTATCCTTTTACGAACCTACCAAATCTCGTAAGTAAAACGTTTATCCAAAACAGCAGTATCTCGCCATCTTAACACCCTTACAAGGTGCTCTATCAACTTTCAACCTTCTGGTTCAAGTCTTCGGCCTTAACCATCTTACCCAGCTGTCGACTTCAACATCAGTAGTCAACATGTAACCACCTTCTTAACCTATTCTTTAACATGGGTTCCCTTACGGAACCTAATCCTTCCAACGTATCATAATCAACTTCATACTCCGTCTCCCTCATTTCAAAACCTACTCATGTATCATCAATATTACAAGCTCACCTCAAACTCATATCCCACGCCGTGGACGTTTCATTTCTGCTTCACAGCACTACTCACAACGAGTTGCTAAAACTAACACTTCTCCACTCTTGGAGTTCTTCCTTAGCTTAAAATGTAATACTCTACGACCTAGTGAGTTCATAGCCTTCATGCATGACAACGCGGTAAATAATCATTTCGCACATTTTACCATTTTTAAAAAAATAAACAACACTTGGAACAAGCTTGGGTACACACGACCCCATCACTCTTATAACTTCAATGCCCCGCACAACGATTCGAGAATCGGTTGCATGCATCTTCCCGTGGACCTTAATCTTACTCAATCCGAACGATGTTATTACGACAGTGGCACATTGAATGAAAATCTTTTGTATACAAAATTCTGAAAGGAATTACGGACACGGATTTAACCCGTCGGTTCTCACACTCATTTCTATGACTTCGGTATGTCAGTACTCCTTTTTGTTATAAAAGTTTCGTTGGCAAACATTTTTCTTGACCTTCTTGCAACGATTTAACTTATCATGAAAAATGTGAAATATTTTGCAAATCGTTAAGCTCGAAATTCCATTGTGCGACGTAACTGAAATCGCTTTTTCTTTAAACATACGCTCGTACAGGCTGACTCATTTTCGATCAAAATTGATATTTACATATTTACTTTAAATCGTGAAAATTTCATGTTACATAAAAGAACGCCATGCATGAGACTCTACTTGCAATTGAAGGCTACTCACTCTAACAAGGTCAACCGCTTTACTCACGCAGCTTATCCTTGACACTTTACCTTCGACCAATGGTCGCCCTCTCGGTCATGCAATAACTTGTTGTACATGCGTTCCACATCTCACTTACTCAACCATTTCATACTATTTTCGTTTTGATCAACTATCTCACTTTCTACTTCTACATGCTTTCAATTCACCATAGGTATCTTATTTTATTTATCCTGCCATTGAAAAGCTCGACTAAGAAGTCAGGGCTCCATTGATACTTTCAAAGCTTTGACACTGTCCTTCCTTACCATCCCGACTGATCTATCCCATGATTCCTAGAACTGGGACTCTCCCGAAACATGAGTCTTACTCAAACTCAACATTCATCCTCTTCGAATCCATGAAGAGCTACCTCTAGACGACTCATAACATTCTATACAACATTTCTTCTCTTCGACGTATACGTACATCACGTCATATATGATCTCTCATGATACTTCCCCAACAAGGGATCTCGGTCTATCCCTCAAGGATCTTGCTGACCTTCTAGATTACTGGAACACTACATATAAACTAGCTCAAGACTACAACTTCAGAATAATAAGGCAGATCAAGCACATACATGTACCTGTAAGTTCGCAATTTCACTGGCAAGGTGAAATCCCAAACTTACCTTACATGACTGTCCTCAGTACCCTATTAGTCCTATATCTACTATAGTGCCATCCTAACGCATTTCCTGATTCTCATTTGTGATTTCTACTCCAAAGTTTAAGTTTAGGCCCGTCCGGTCACCTAAATCCCTTAAACTATGGCTCTGATACCATTTGTAACATCCCAAAAATACAACAGGACATACATAGCATTAAATCATAACATTTACAATATTGGGTCCCAAAATTTCGTTACATCAGTCTCAAAACTAAGGTTGGCGGAAACAACCTATACACAACTGAGAACGTACTAGCTTCTATGAGTGGCACTTGCACTGTCTCTAGCTGCATGTGTACTCTATCTTGCTCTTGCTCACTTACCTGAGCTTCCTACTATTTGCTTACCTGAAAAGGTTTTAGTTTTAAAAAGAGAGGGTTGGACCATGAGGTCTAGTGAGTTCTCTCCGTAAACAGCGTACATCAACATTATAAAATCATTTTATAAAACTGTTAACATTTTCCACATAAGCATCAAACATGGTACTGCACAGTGTTTAAGGATCACATAGCTAACCGCGATCGGGGCCCAAACAGACTCCCCTCTCGCCTCATATCGGGGCCCAAGCAGACTCCCCTCTATCCGAGTAGGAAGAAAACGAATTCCCTCCTACAAGCTCATCACAAAAGCCCAAGGGATCATCGGTTCCCGAGGTACTCAGATCCCACTGTGCAGACCGACTTCACATAACATACATACAACTCATCATGAATCACAGAACGTGAAAGCTTTATCAATCATTCCTTTCATGTTAAATCATCTTTCAAACAAAACAACTTTTCATGGAGTATTTCGTAAAAGCTTGTAAGTAAATCATGTTCGTAAACACACCATAATCAGTAAAACATTTAGTCTCTCATTCAAGTAAAATCGTGTAAAATAACATAGCATTTCTACTCAATCACTTTCTTTGGAAAACACGTAAGAATCACGTATTTTTAGTTAGAAAAACTCACCTGGTGCTTTTAACGAACTTCTTTTCTTTACTTTTGAACTTCCAATGAAATACCTGAATATAGGGTAAAATAAAAGCTGACTAACCACTTTCCGGACAGTAACTTACTTGATAACTCAATTTACCGGACGACACACTTACCGGATGGCTCAACTTACCGGACACAAACAACTTTCCGGATGTCTACGCTTACCGGTCCCTAACAACTTTCTGGATCTCGCAAACTTACCGGGACTTACCCTACTTACCGGAACTTACAAACAATCCGGACACTTCCGGATTCCTCACTTTCCGGATCGGTTCCGGAAACTTTGCCTAACCGGACAGTGTCCCATTCGGATACATGCCTTATCCGGACGCTTTGTCCGGACACCTGCAGGCACTTACTGGACGACGACTGATACCAAAATTTGGGATCGACGTCCACATATGAGCTCTTAATCAACAGTAAAAGCGATGCAAACAGAAATAAACATACTTAGACCTTTCCCTTACTAACTTTTGTTGCTTAAACACAAGGGTGATTGTCTAAATCCCCCATTAGAGCCTCATTTCAACTTTTAACTAAAAACCCTCAAACCAACCAACAATCTAGCTGAACATCTAAAACAAGAATTGGAGTTTGGAATTACCTCATAGAATCACTTGTAAAATCGAACTCTAAATCCACTTCCTCTTCCAATTTCGTGTTGATGGATGCTACCTTCTCTTCAAATGTTCTTGCACTAATTTCTTCTCTTGATCTCTCTTTCTCTCCAACCGCTAAACACACACACAAGATAGGCTCCTAGGGTTTTTAGCAACCATTTATATCTTTCACAAATTGCACAAAGGCCCCCTTAACTTAACTTTAAATTCTTAGACTTTAACCACTAAACTTTCAATACATACTAGAAATTCGGGTTGTTACACGACGACATCCACCGTTTCGTCTCAAGGACCTGCTCCTTCTCCCGACGCCGGAGCGGCCTTCTCTGTCCCAGCTTTTGGTGTAATGATCGCAACTTCTCTGCTTCTATCCTTTGTTGCTCTATTCAAAAATTGATTTCATTTTTACACTTTCCATGTTTGTATGATTTTCTTTTCTTCTTCGTCTTCTTCTTCTTCTTCTTCTTCTTCTTCTATTGGTTCATTGTATATTTGAATTGATTCAAATCATTTATAAATTGGATATCATGATGCCTATGGTTTAATATTTGCATCCTGTTTTGTGGACACCGTAACGTACGTATTATTAGTTATTGGGTAGGTATCATAAACGAACTTCCCATCGAGTGGTTCAATAACGGTTCGTTGAACGTTCGGTTCGATTACAACTCTATAGGTATGTGGAGGCATCCTATCCATTAAACTTCTATTTACCAGCCGGTAAACATTTATAGGGTATCCCTCGCATTCCTTATCAAGTAAGTAACATCCCGGACCATAGAAATGGCATCATAGATTATTAGAGCATCAAAGAACCTCTTTTTTCATTTTTGTTGACCTCTCATCTTCAACTCATTAAAATTAGGACTCCACAATGATAAATCTCAGTGCCCTCCCGGGGGAGGGTGATAGGGGCCCAAAAGACGACTCACAAGAAGGTGCACACTCTTGACCAATCACACAAGATAGATTTCCTCAACTCTTAAACCAATCACCTACACACAATTCCTCTTTCTCATACTCCCACTAGAAGTTCATACACCCGACGACGACGTTCTGAAAACATTGCTTCTCACTTTCCGTGTCACATGCCACTCTTGCTACTTTCCGATTACCCACTTATTCCAGCCTACCGTCTGATAACGCCACTTTTTGGCGTTATTTTCAATCCACAAACCAATGAGATTGGCTTGTGTTGGACCAAAGAGGCGGAATTTTATGGTTTATCGAGTGAAATGTACAGGTAATCTAAATGATGGCAATCATTGAGAAAAGAAGCATAAAAGAGTCTAAAAGAGAGCCAAAACGAAGCCCAACGGAAGCCCAAGAGCTAAGCTCGAGACCCGTGCCCAAACCATGACCCAGGACCTGACCCGGAGCACACAAGAAACCACGCGGCTTGTTGCGCGGTTTGAAGTGTAATAACCAGGTATTTTATCTAATTTAAAATTTGTATTTTATAAGTCTTTATTTTAGTATTTTATGGAGTTAAGAAATTTAGGGATAAGTTTTGCCAATTGAGTAAAGCCTAGGGTCTAATTGGTCTTTTTGCCAAACTCCTCCACTTGACCGACTCTAGTATATCATGTATCAGATGAAGTCTTCAATTAGTAAACAAAAAAAAAAGAATATCCCAAAGTGTTTGTGTGTGTGAGTGAATACGGCAGAGAGAGAAAGAGAAGAAGAAGTTCGAAGAAGAAGAAGAATTGAAAGATAATCAGCTGGGATTTTAATTTTCGTAATAGTGGGTTGCGAAAAGTTGGGTTTTCCTGTTTATGTGTTAAAGAGTATATATACTTTAATTTGTTTCAGATACTAAGGATCTCGGTTAAAAGATAATCTAAATTGAGGAAAGTTTGAAGGACCTTTGCTTAAAAGATCAGGTGAGTTTTACTTTAAAAAGTATTTTACTGGAATGCATTATGTGAATAACAAATATTTGATATGTGGTATGAATATGTCATACGTGGGTGATTATAATATATTGAGATATTATAATTACGTGAGTATTATATGATAATATAATACGTGGCCGGGCTTTGGACCGGTGTGATAAATTGGCTCGCAACCAATTGATATTGGCCATTGGTGGAGGGATAAGGTGGAATGAGACAGGTATGATGAATAATTGTTAGTTGGTATTAACTTACGTGTGTGGTATGTGTATTTATATAAATAGTGTTTTATATAAATGAGTTTTTAATGAATTACAAATGTCAGGGATTCACTCACTAGACCCTTAGGTCTAACCCTCATTTTCTGTTTTAAAAATTATGTATTCCAGGTGGTGATTCCAGTAAGAACAAGTAAATAGAATACTTGTTGGCTAGCTTTGGAGAAGATTATCATCATGATGCTACGGATGCTTTTGTAGTTATAACTTTTGTTATTAGTATGTAATTCAAAGTGGATCAAGTTGTAATGAATTTTTATGTTCAGACTTTAGATGGGACCAAATGTGAAAGATGAAGTACTTTGTTGTAAACATGTTATGGAATGTATGTTATATGTATGTTTCGTTTTGCGGGATGTTACAGATGGTATCAGAGCCCTAGTTTAAGGTATTTAGGTATTAGTATCTGTACCTAGACTTAAACTGCATGTGAAGTAGGATGTCCCTATTATTTTAGAACCTGGGGATGCTAAGTATAAAAGGTGGAAGGAACATCATGTAAGGTAATTTCAAATTACACCAGGCCAGTGTAATTATGATCTTACAGGTGCATGTTTGAACTGGAATACCTTGTTATATAGGGTATGTGCTTATGTGTATATTAACTTTGTTTGAATCCACAGAATGGCAAGTGGCACTAGATAAAGGAATCAAAGAGGAGGAAGGAATCCGGGTGGAGGGAATCCACCAATAGGAACAGGGGGAAGAGGAGGAGATCGTGGTAGAGGCAGGACCGGAAGGGGAACTGGGGGCCGAACTGGAGGAAGAACACAACCACAGGGCACAGAGTTTGTTACACGGGAAGATTTGATGGCAGAAATGGGGAGGTTACAAGATAACATACAAGCTATGTTTGAACATAATCGCCACAATGAAACTGAAAGATCAAATCCGGAACACGAAGTTGAAATACCACTTACCTCTACTATCTTACCGGTGATAAAAAGGTGCGACTATAAAATGTTTCTTAGTTGCAAGCCCCCTACCTATTCAGGAGATCGGGACCCGGTCAAGGCAATGAGATGGCTAAAAGAAATAGAAGCCATCTTCAAGACGTGTAAGTGTTCTGAAGAAGACAAAGTGCTTTATGGAGCAGCAATGCTAAAAGGTGATGCTCTATATTGGTGGGAGGCTCATACAGAATCGAGAGGAGCGGATGTATATACTACTTTTTCATGGGAGTAATTCGTGTTAGCTTTCACAACACACTTCTGTCCACAAGCTGCTGTCAGACAATTGGAAGAAGAATTTATGAATCTACAGCAAGGGAATTTGTCAGTCAGAGATTATACTGCTAGATTTTTAGAAAAATCTCGTTTTGTAGGATATTATGTTGCTACAGAAAAGATGAAAATGGAGAGATTTATCTATGGGTTAAATTCAGAAGTTCGAAGACTGGTGACTGCAACAAGGCCAGATACATTTACCGCTGCTGTGGATGCTGCAGAAAATGTCGAACGAGACAATAAAAGGGATGCCGGTGATAAGAGCTTGGGGAAACGGAAATGGGAAGGACCACCACAAGATCCAAAGAAGTCTAGATTCCCGAGGTTTGATAACCGTCCGTCGTTCCGACCAGCGGAAAGACCATGTCCGAGATGTAATCGCTACCATCAGGGAAATTGTCAGGTGGAGTCGCGGGTTTGTTTTAAGTGTGGGAAAACCGGTCATGTTGTTAAAGATTGTCGAGTAACACGGTTTTGCTTTTTGTGCAACTCTCTGGATCACCTCCAATCAGATTGTCCGCGGGGTAGAATACAATCCGGGGGTACATCGGGGAAACCAGCCATTACTAGACCAGTGGTCCCAAGAATAGAACCGCCGAGAACGAGGGGTCGTACGTTCCAAATGACAGCTAAAGAGGCGGAAGAAACTCCGGATGTGGTCACAGGTACATTTTTCATAAACTCCACGCATGCTAAAGTGTTATTTGATTCCGGTGCAAACCGATCTTTTGTGTCTCCCTCCTTTGCTGCTCACATGCATTTAGAGCCTAAATTGTTAAAACATGCTTTATTACTAGACACCGCAAATGATAACCAAGTGGCAGTTAAAGAGGTTTTTGATCGTTGCATGATAGATATAGAGGGATGTGGAGTACCGATACAACTGTTCCTAATAGCTTTGATTGAATTTGATGTGGTAGTAGGAATGGATTGGCTAGCTGAGAATCAGGCTAACATAGTCTGTGATAAGAAAATAATCAATGTCGTTTTGCCTGATAAGAGATTGGTAGTGATTTATGGAGATCGTAGGAATCATCAGTCCAGTCTTATATCTATGGTAAAAGCCCGTAAATGTGTTAATAAGGGTTGCTCTAGTTATATAGCCTATGTGATAGAAAGTAGGCCTGAAAAGTGTAAGCTGGAAGATATTTCCATTGTTAGTGAATACCCAGAAGTTTTTCCTGAAGACTTGAATAGTCTTCCTCCTGTTAGACAAGTAGAATTTGGTATTGATTTAATCCCTGGAGCCGCTCCTATTGCTCGCGCGTCGTACCGATTAGCACCACCAGAAATGAAAGAAATGATGGCACAGCTTCAAGATTTATCTGATAAGGGCTTCATCAGACCCAGCTCTTCGCCGTGGGGTGCACCAGTTTTATTTGTGAAGAAGAAAGACGGTTCAATGAGAATGTGTATTGATTATCGGGAGCTGAACAAACGCACGATCAAGAACAAGTATCCACTTCCAAGAATCGATGACCTTTTTGATCAATTAGTTGGAGCTTGTTACTTCTCAAAGATTGATCTCAGATCTGGCTACCATCAGTTAAAGGTAAAGGAGGAGGATGTTTTAAAGACTGCTTTTCGCACAAGATACGGCCACTACTAATTTTTGGTAATGCCTTTCGGATTGACGAACGCTCCAGCCGCTTTCATGGATCTAATGAATCGGGTATGTAAGCCTTATCTCGATAAATTTGTCATTGTCTTTATCGATGATATACTTATTTATTCCCGATCTAAAGAGGATCATGTGCAACATCTTCGTTTGATTTTGGAGTTGTTGAAGAAAGAAAAGTTGTACGCTAAGTTCTCTAAATGTGAATTTTGGTTGCGGGAAGTTCAGTTTTTGGGGCATGTAGTTTCAGATAAGGGTATACAAGTTGATCCAGCAAAAGTGGAAGCAATTGAAAATTGGGAACCGCCGAAGACGGCAACCGAAGTACGTAGTTTTCTGGGTTTAGCTGGATATTACCGGAAATTTATAAAAGACTTTTCTCGAATCGCGACGCCATTGACCAAGTTGACTCGTAAGAATTTAAAGTTTGAATGGAAAGCAGAACAGGACGAGGCATTCAGAATACTGAAGGAGAAACTCTGCAGCGCGCCGATATTAGCATTGCCAGAAGGTTCCGATGATTTTGTGGTCTACAGTGATGTTTCTAAGCTGGGTTTGGGCTGTGTACTTATGCAACGTGGAAAGGTGATTGCCTATGCTTCTCGTCAGCTAAAGGATCATGAAAGACAATATCCTACTTACGATATGGAGCTTGCAGCAGTTGTCTTTGCATTGAAGATTTGGAGACATTATCTTTATGGTTCTAAATGCCAAATTTTCACTGACCATAAGAGTCTCCAACATCTTTTCGATCAGAAGGAACTGAATATGAGACAAAGAAGATGGTTGGAATTGGTAAATGATTATGATTGTGAAATTCTATATCACCCTGGGAAAGCGAACGTGGTAGCAGATGCCCTAAGTCGCCAAGAAAGAAGTGGAACAATAAAAGCTATCTCGTTAAGAGCTGAACTTCTTCCAAACATTTTTGACGAACTACTGAAGTGCCAAATAGATGCTTATCAGGAAGAAAGTTTGAAGTCAGAACGGTTAGTGGGAATATCAGCATTGCTTGAGAAAGATGACCGTGGGTTTTTGTGTATGGGAAACAGAATTTGGGTGCCTCATTTGGGTGGATTACGTGATCGTGTACTACAAGAAGCTCATCAATCTCGATTTTCTATTCATCCAGGTACAAATAAAATGTATAGAGATTTGAAACAATTCTATTGGTGGCCGGGAATGAAAAGAGGTATTGCTAAGTATGTAGAATGTTGTACTACTTGTAAGAAAGTAAAGATTGAACATCAGAAGCCTTTTGGTCAATTGCAACGGCTAGATATACCAATGTGGAAATGGGATCAGATCACTACTGATTTTATTACCAAGTTGCCTAGAACTTCAAAGGGATTCGACTCTATTTGGGTGATTGTAGATATATTGACGAAGTCTGCTCATTTCTTGCCGATAAAGGAAACCGATTCCTTGGAACGTTTGGCCAAATTGTACATTAATGAAATAGTGACTCGACATGGAGTTCCAATCTCGATTATTTCCGATCGAGATAGTCGTTTTACTTCTAGATTTTGGAAAAGTTTTCAAAAAGAGATGGGAACGCAAATAAAGTTGAGTACAGCATATCATCCTCAGACTGACGGACAGAGTGAAAGAACGATTCAGACTTTAGAAGATATGCTCCGGGCTTGTATAGTTGATTTTGGGGGATCGTGGGATAAACATTTGCCTTTGATAGAATTTGCCTACAACAACAGTTATCATTCCAGCATTCAAGCGGCACCGTTTGAAGTACTGTATGGTAGAAAATGCCGAACGCCTCTGTGTTGGAATGAAGTGGGGGAGAAACAATTAGCAGGGCCAGAAATAGTACAGTTAACAGCGGATAAGATTACTCAGATTCGGGATAGATTGAAAACGGCTCAAGACAGACAGAAAAGTTATGCAGATCGACGCCGAAAACCGTTAGAGTTCCAAGTCGGGGAATTTGTGATGTTGAAAGTTTCTCCCTGGAAAGGAGTTATACGTTTTTGGAAGCAAGGTAAACTCAGTCCGCGATATATTGGGCCATTTGAAATTACGGAAAGAATTGGTGAAGTAGCTTACAGATTGAATCTTCCGCTAGAATTAAGTAGAATTCACAACGCGTTCCATGTATCGAATTTTCGAAAGTGTTTGGTGACATCAGATCAGGCAGTCTCCTTACCAGATATCCAAGTTGATGAAAAGCTAAACTACGTGGAGGAACCGGAAGCTATAGTTGATCACAAGGTCAAAGTATTGAGAAACAAAGAGATTAGACAGGTAAAGGTTCAGTGGAAACATCATAAGGGCCAGGATGCGACGTGGGAATCAGAGTCGGAAATGAAAGCCAAATACCCTCACCTGTTCTCTTAACTGAATTCCGGGACGGAATTCTTTTAAGGGGGAGATGTTGTAATAACCAGGTATTTTATCTAATTTAAAATTGGTATTTTATAAGTCTTTATTTTAGTATTTTATGGAGTTAAGAAATTTAGGGATAAGTTTTGCCAATTGAGTAAAGCCTAGGGTCTAATTGGTGTTTTTGCCAAACTCCTCCACTTGACCGACTCTAGTATATCATGTATCAGATGAAGTCTTCAATTAGTAAACAAAAAAAAAAGAATATCCCAAAGTGTTTGTGTGTGTGAGTGAATACGGCAGAGAGAGAAAGAGAAGAAGAAGTTCGAAGAAGAAGAAGAATTGAAAGATAATCAACTGGGATTTTAATTGGTGCAGTAAATCAAAGAGGTAATGTTCTTATTCAAACACTCTTTTTAAGAATTAGGTTTCTTTTTGATTTTTAGGTGGGTTTAGGTAATTTTAGATGAATTTGTGATTTTTAGTTACAATTTAGGGTGTTAAAAGGGGTTTAGAACACTTCTGTATAATCTGGGTATAAGATGAAATTCCTACAACTGAACTGAACTTATCTGATAAAGACGATGAACAGTCTTTTTGCGAAAAGTAGGAATTCGCAAGCCTTGGTTGCGAAAAGTCCACTTTTCGCAAGCAGCTAAAACGCATAGTGAGGTTTTCGTATCTGTTGGTCACGAAAAGTAGGGAACTCGCAACTGTGGTTTGCGAGAAGTGAGGTTTTCGCATCTGTTGGTTGCGAAAAGTGAGGAACTCGCAACTGTAGGTTGCGAAAAGTAAACTTTTCGTAATAGTGGGTTGCGAAAAGTTGGGTTTTCCTGTTTATGTGTTAAAGAGTATGTATACTTTAATTTGTTTCAGATACTAAGGATCTGGGTTAAAAGATAATCTAAATTGAGGAAAGTTTGAAGGACCTTTGCTTAAAAGATCAGGTGAGTTTTACTTTAAAAAGTATTTTACTGGAATGCATTATGTGAATAACAAATATTTGATATGTGGTATGAATATGTCATACGTGGGTGATTATAATATATTGAGATATTATAATTACGTGAGTATTATATGATAATATAATACGTGGCCGGGCTTTGGACCGGTGTGATAAATTGGCTCGCAACCAATTGATATTGGCCAGTGGTGGAGGGATAAGGTGGAATGAGACAGGTATGATGAATAATTGTTAGTTGGTATTAACTTACGTGTGTGGTATGTGTATTTATATAAATAGTGTTTTATATAAATGAGTTTTTAATGAATTACAAATGTCAGGGATTCACTCACTAGACCCTTAGGTCTAACCCTCATTTTCTGTTTTAAAAATTATGTATTCCAGGTGGTGATTCCAGTAAGAACAAGTAAATAGAATACTTGTTGGCTAGCTTTGGAGAAGATTATCATCATGATGCTACGGATGCTTTTGTAGTTATAATTTTTTTATTACTATGTAATTCAAAGTGGATCACGTTGTAATGAATTTTTATGTTCAGACTTTAGATGGGACCAAATGTGAAAGATGAAGTACTTTGTTGTAAACATGTTATGGAATGTATGTTATATGTATGTTTCGTTTTGCGGGATGTTACATGAAGCCACGGGATAAGTCGCGCAACCCTCTGGTCGTTTGCTATATTTTGTGTTTTTCCGGATTTAGGTCATCACTTCTCGACGTGCGACGCTAGGCTGCTCGGGGGCGATTTTCAGAGGTTTTTCGCAGATTTTTGAGCCACGATAGAGGATCGATAGAGGAGAAGTTCACCACGCGAAGCGGATTAGAACTGAGAAAAGGGAGTTCATCAGTACATTCTTCACGTTCACGATCATCATGTTTACACACACTATTCTTCTTCCTTTTCTTATGTTTTTATCCACCACCAACATGAACTAATCTTTAGATGTTGGGGGTTGGTTTACATAAAAAATGAAAAGTTTTTGTAATTAATGAGAATATTTAATGTATGACTTATATTTAAAATAAATCAAAATTGTAGAAAAATAAATAAATGGCCATGGAGGCATCTCATTACCCCACTCTCATACATTCTCCTTTATAATTTTATAACATGGATAACAATCAATATAAATCAAATACTTATTTTAAAATGTTATATTTTTTTATCCTTTAGTAGGCTAACAATGCTTATAAAATAAAATTATTTTTAATAATGTATGTTTTTGTTTATTTACATTTTTATGGATAAGCTAACAATAGTTATAAATCAAAACTTATTTAATAATATATATTTTTTATTTATTTAATTTTTTGTTTTTCGTAATTAGTTAACAATGATTATAAACCAAAACTTTTAAATTGTTTTATTTTCTAAATAAGTTGACAAAACTTTTCATTTTATATTTTTTAGTTTTATAAGATAGATAACATCAATATATCAATATAAAGGAGAATGTATGAGAGTGAGTTAATGAGAGACCTCCATGGCCATTTATCTTTTTTTCTACAGTTTTGATTTATTTTAAATATAAGTCATACATTAAATGTTCTCATTAATTACAAAAACTTTTCTTTTTTTATTTTATAATTTTATAACATGGATAACAATCAATATAAATCAAATACTTATTTTAAAATGTTATATTTTTTTATCCTTTAGTAGGCAAACATCAATATATCAATATATAAAGGAGAATGTATGAGAGTTAGTTAATGAGAGGCCTCCATGGCCATTTATCTTTTTTTCTACAATTTCGATTTATTTTAAATATAAGTCATACATTAAATGTTCTCATTAATTACAATTTTTTTTTTATAATTTTATAACATGGATAACAATCAATATAAATCAAATACTTATTTTAAAATGTTATATTTTTTTAACCTTTAGTAGGCTAACAATGCTTATAAAATAAAAATATTTTTAATAATGTGTGTTTTTGTTTATTTACATTTTTATGGATAAGCTAACAATACTTATAAATCGAAACTTATTTAAAAATATTTATTTTTTTATTTATTTTTTTGTTTTTCGTAATTAGTTATCATCAATATATATATATATATATATATATATATATATATATATATAAAGGAGAATGTATGAGAGTGAGTTAATGAGAGGCCTCCATGGCCATTTATATTTTTTTCTACAATTTTGATTTATTTTAAATATAAGTCATACATTAAATGTTCTCATTAATTACAAAAAACTTTACTTTTATAATTTTATAATTTTATAACATGGATAACAATCAATATAAATCAAATACTTATGTAACGACCCATACCTTTTTGAAAGGGTTTTACGTTTTACGTCAAGTTTTGTTAATAAGCGAAAGTTGAGGGGGCTAGTTGGTATTTTTGGGATGGAGTATAAAAGGGCTCAAAACCCTAGGAAACATTCTAATTTCACTGATTTGTTTAGTGTTTGTCGGCTGAGTTTTGGAGAAGAGAAGAGAATAGAGTTTTGGGAGGTTTTGTGCTCTTGAGGGAGGAGAATCTCCAAGTTTCGAAATCAGAAGGAAGTGTAAGATTGGATTTCGTTTTCAGCAAGGATCATATCAGGTAACCCCTAATCCATACTCCACTTAATATTTGTCTGTTTGATTTTGGGTTAGTTGAGAAGTTTTCCTTGTTTTTGTTGTTTGAGACTCTAAAAGTAAGATTTAATGGCCATAAATCATGTTAGATTGGTGAAACTAATCGAGAATCGATTATAGAGCATTTATGTGGTTATTCCCTGCCTTGTCGTATCATCTTAAGGGGATTCGAATGATCTTTGCCTTCGTGTTCGTCACAACGCCTCGTCCGGAAACTGCCTTCGATTGAGTGTTTCCGGATGAGTACCCGGTAAGCCTCATGGATAGTGGGTTTCCGGATAAGTGTCCGGAAAGCTTAGGTACCCGGTAAGTTTAAGTGTACGGTAAGTAGAAGTTACCCAGAATGTAGAGTTACCCGGGAAGTAGTGTTGTCCGAAAAGCAGAGGTGTTCGGACAATTATGGCGTCCGGTAAGTAGTGTCGTCCGGAAAGTCGAGGTGTCCGGTAAGTTGTATCCGGACTGTTTGGTTGGATAGCTTATATGTTTAATCCTTTAACTCAAGTATATCGTCGGAAGTACGGAGCAGAGTAGGAAGGAAGTAAGAGCACCAGGTGAGTTTTCTAAACTAAAACGTGTGGCTTTTAATATGTTTTCTAAAGCGAATATATGATGAGAAATGACATGCTTTATGCTTATGCTTTAATTGCATGAATGATGTTTGAAAATTTACGTGGGATGTATGCATACATTGATTTTGATGTAAATTGACTAAGTCGGGAGGGGTGACCCGCCAGCTCGTGCCGGGGGGGTGTTCCCGTTTATGCCAATGGAGGTGTGACCCTGTAAGGCAGCATGAGACTGACTCGTTGTCACCTTAGGGTGACTTCAGGGTGTCAATTTATGAGGGGCGGATCTATATCCGAAACAATTTTATCTGAACAGTTTTATGAACGATTTATATTGAAAATGGTGACCGGTTTAAATGCTTTGATAACTGTTAAGAGGGACTCACTAGACCTTATGGTCTAACCCTCAGTTTGTTTTAATTTAAAACCTTTTCAGGAAAGCAGATAGTGAAAGGCTCTGGCAAGTGAGCAGGGCGTAGCAAGAAGGCTTGATAGCATAGTAACACTATAGTTCAATTAGTTATTTCTCAGTTGTGTAGGTTGTTTCCGCCAACCAGATTTTGATATGATATAAGAAATTTTGGGACCCGTTCTTGGGATATTCTATTTAATATGAATTGAAATGTTTAAATTGTTTTGGGTTGTTACACTTATTTTAAAATGTTATATTTTTTTATCCTTTAGTAGGCTAATATCAATATATCAATATATAAAGGAGAATGTATGAGAGTGAGTTAATGAGAGGCCTCCATGGCCATTTATCTTTTTTTCTACAATTTCGATTTATTTTAAATATAAGTCATTGTAACGTCCCAATTTTCAAAGTCAAGCAACACCATAGATTAAGTATTCGAATTACATAAATAACTTGTTCATAAACATTCTTTTGACTAAGCTAAGCAAAATTGACAGCGGAAGTCTCTAATCCACAGCCGAGAGCTCTATCTAAACATCAGCCAAAAGACTTGGAGTCGCTCTAAGTTCCAAATCCTTCCTGCCATCACACGGTTCTTACTTGAAGATCCCTTAACATGCTTACCTGAAAATGGTTTAGTTTTGAAAGCGAGGGTTAGACCAAAAGGTCTAGTGAATTCCCTCCGAACACAACATGTAACCAGTATAAAACATTTATGAAAATATCGTCATAAACCTTAACATAACATCAGGCATGGTACTACACTGTATATAGGATCACATAAACATTCTGCGATCGGGGCCCAATGGGTTACCCTCTCGCCCTCAACTGGAGCCTACGCAAACTCCCCTTCCCGGAGCTTACGCAGACCCCCCTTTCTACTCGAAATAGGAGGAAACGGATTCCAACCTACCAGTCTGTCATAAACATCCAAGGGATCATTAGACCCTGAGGATCTATCTCTGGTCCTACAGTGTAGACCGACTCCACATAGCACGTCATTCATTTCATAAAACTTGCACCTTTAAAACCTTAGTAAATCGTCATTCTCAGTTCATCAAGTACAATACATTTTCTCAGGTAAAACAGGTATTTCATGGAAAACATGCGTAACGGTTATAAACATTTCATGCTCGTAATGAAACCATAATCAGTCAAAATCATTTAACACTTTAAGTCGTAAAAAGGGTTTAGGGAACTCACCTTGCTTGACGTACAACGCGCTTCTTAAATACTTCCAAGCTAACCCAAACGAACACCTAAGGCAATAGATTCGCATCAGATAAACAACTCAGACCTACTGTCCAACACACACTTGTCCGGATACCAACCTGTCCGGATACCACACTTGTTCGGATGCCATACTTGTCCGGATACCATACTTGTCCGGATGCCATACCTTTTCCGGACACAACCCCTTTTCCGGACAACCACCTTTTCCGGACGCAGCATTGTCCGGACACACAACAATCCGGACGCTGGACTTATCCGGGCAAAACTACCCGGACACTAAACTTATCCGGAAACTTCAGCTACCCGGATACTAAGAAATACCCGGACACCTGCAACCTACCCGGACACTATCGAAGGCTGGTGTCCGGAAAACACGGCTGTTCGAGTTTAATAAATCTAAAACTGATTTCTAACCCGATTTTAGTCGTTAGTTTGATTAGATAACCTCAAGGGTTCATTTACTAACCCCAAACACTCACTTAATCCATTTATAACCTCTAAAATCGTTTCATTAAGACCAAAACCCATAAAACCCACTTTTTAGGGAAAATGGTGAAAGCTTAAGAAATCACTGGTTTAAATCATAGAATCCAAGCTAAAGAAGAAGGGAATGCTAAATTACACCGAATACGAACTTAAGAAGGATTACCTGATTGATTTCTCCTCTCTATTGCCTCCTCCTTCTTCTTCTTCTTCCTTCTTTCCTTGCTTCACGTCACCACACACACAAGACTAAAAAATACTGATTTGCAAATGGGGGCTGCCCTAAAAGTTTGTGCATATAAATACCTTCAACAAAATACAGAAATGGTCCCTCAACTTAACTTTCATTTATTTCACTTTGGCCACCAAACTCTAAAACCTACTAGAATTTGGGTTGTTACAACACTCCCCCCTTAAAAGAATTCCGTCCCCGGAATTCCTCATTGGAAAAGATGCGGGTATCTTGCCCACATCAAAACCGACACTTCCCAAAGCAAAGCTATAACTGACTCAGTCAACCATCTGATCAAACTCGAAACATGGAACCTTGGGTGCATTTCCATTAGTTCTTACGGTACTCTAACTCGTAGGCTAGTGTTCCTACTCGGTCGATCTTGACTACAGAAGATTTACTAAGGCTTCTCATGCATCAACACTTCCTTTAAGGAGGAACTTGGCTAAATCCTCTGCCACAACACGAGATTCATTTACTAAGAGATGGACACACACTTGACCGCTTGACACAAATCCAAACCTGAACGTCCCGACAACTCACAACCCAGAGTTCCTTCATCGAAATACAAGCAATCCTAGATTACTTCTCCTAATCAACAATCGACTATGCGAATAACGTTTCCCTTTCTCAGACCACCTCGACCACAGTTCGTCAACCATTTCTTACATCCTCACCACTTTATCACTCCATCCTTGTTCGTAACCCAGGGTAGGAACCTTCAAACCTAACGTTGAAGTGTTCCCCTACTCGAATTAAACTTATCCTAAAACACCTCAAATCCCCGCTGATTACCACGTTCGGTCGGTCATAAAACATAACTCCGGTTACCCCCACCCAACTGGGAGGAATAACCATGGTCACACCATACTATTCTCACTACCTTAAACACTGCACGACCAAATCGTTTACACATTTCTCACAAAATCACTAACTTAATTCATTTAGTTGTCTCATCCACTTCTTCCCTGCACAAAAACTTACACAATTTCCTTCTTCAATATTCTTTCCAACGGTTCGCACACTAATCAAAGACAATCTACACAATACTGCACCTTTCGGCAATACTGTCAAGTTTACTACTTCCAACTTACTCACTTGCTCCGACATACTATCTACACCTTCCCCACGTTAGCGTGGAGCACTGCTAACCAAACATTACTTGCCCCTCTCTCCTGACCTTTCCACATGTTGATATCGCTTTCTCATTCTCACATAACCAAACAGTTGCACCAAAAATCTTATCTTAAGGCATTCAACCAAGCAGTCTTGAAACAAGACCAGTGTTCGACGTCGCTACACATTCTTTAATCTCCAACTTTTACCTTCTCAGACATTTCTATCACACAAAAGCAACAATCCACATTCTTTAAGGATTTCACATCTATCCCACCACATTTTGGCTAACACAACCCTCATCCTCTTTAAACTTCCAATGACCCCAAAGTATGTTTCTTAGTAACGTCCCCTATTCACTCTAATAATCAACCACCCCTTGGATGCCCTATTACAAACGGATCTATTAATTCAGGAACACCCGAAACTCGGGTTCCACAATTCTTTCGACTAACCACTATGATCATAAAATCAGACAGACATATATAAGTACCGTCATCCCGACTTTCTTACTTTGGTTTACCTTAAATAATTCTTTAACAATCAGTGTGTTAGTCTCAATAACACTTTCCTAAAATTGTAACACCTTCTGTAATAACAAATGAACGTCATTACTTAACAAATCTATAAAATTTAAATCAACCAACCAAAGGCTTATACCTCTATCATGACAATTCAAATCAACTAACGATCATACTACTACTCAGACCCACAATCATCATCACGTCATTCCTTAAACATAACCAAAATTTCCAACTATTCCTAGGATCATTCCCTCAAGCATAAGGAACAATTTTCATTCTTTAGCGATGTCTCATCTACTATACTACAGCTTGACTAATCTATCCATCATCTTCTTTAAACTTACTCTGCCTTCAAGAATATACTTAACAACATACGTAACCACAAAGCTTGGTCTCACAGCTGGGCAATCACCCAATTCTGCCCCGACATTCCATTCCGATAACAGTCAAAATACACACCTACTTGCAACCCACGTACTTCAACAACTGGGATTGCAAAACGTACACTCTATCCGAAATCCCAAAAAAGGACTTCCTTCTAATCCTTCATCTTTCTAACATCGCCTTACTACATCACCGGCTGACACATATATCTTGGCAATTGACGCTACTATACGCTCGTACATTCACCACTCCTATCATCACACTACCGTCCAAGTCTCTCATGGTCATTCGTACACAATTCACCCTTTCCTTCATATTCCCCCGTATACTACAATCGAGTCTGTCTCGCTACTTAGTTCTCCCATAACTTGTTGAACTATGACTCACGAGTTCATACTTAGCTCAAACACAAACATCCTAGCTAGCTCTTTATGATCCGGGTCCTTTCTTAGACACGACACATTTTCTTATTGACTGGTATAGTCTACACTCACTCCGCTTGTGTTACACACCTTGTCCTTCTACGGACCCTCCTTACCTTGTAAATAGAACGCCTATTCAACAACAACAGTCTCTTACTAATTTAACACCTCTACAAGATATCCTATCAACTTACACTCATCTGGTTTGAGTCTTCGGCCTCGGGCAACATACACCGTTGCCGACTTCAACAACAAAAGACAACTCTTAACTACTTCTTTAACCTATCCTTTAACATGAGTTCCTTACGGAGCCTAATCCTTCCACACATCATAATCACCTTCATGATCTGTCTCCCTCTTTTCGAAACCTACTCATGTAACATCAACATTACAAGCTTACCTCGGTACTCGTATTCCCACGCCATAGACATTTCATTCTTCCTCACCACACTACTCAGAACGAGTTGCTAAAACCATCACCTTGAAGGCTTCAAATCCTTCCTCCGGACAATGCCGTCCCTTGACAACCGTACTTCCCGCTACCGCATAAGGGTGCAGACCCTCACACGACTGATACTATAACCCACTTCCAATTATACCACTGCTCACCTTTTCCTCTAGAACACATATACTGCAACCACATACGTTCTCCCCTGATTTGTCTAACACCTTTCCACTCTCAGAGTTCCTTCTTAACTTATAACGTAATATTCTACGACCTAGTAGGTTCATAGCCTTCATGCATGACAATACAGTAAATAAATCTTTTCGCATATTTGATCATTTTAAACAAGCAATGTTTGGAAAACGCCTGGGTACACATGACCCCATCATTCTTATAACTTCAAAACCCTGCACAACGATTCGAGAATCGTTGGCATACATCTTCCCGTGAACCTCAATCTTGCTCAATCCGAGAAATGTTATTACGATAGTAATATATTGCATGAAAAATCCTTTCGTATGAGGCAATTCCGAAAGAGTTACCGACACAAAGTAAATCAGTCGGCTCTCACGCTCAATTGTATGATATCGAAAGGTCAATAAGCATTTGGTTGTAAAAGTTTTGCTGGCAAATGTTTTTCTTAACCTTTTTGTAACAATTTAACTTATCATTAAAAGCGTGGAATACTTTGCAAATCGTTAAGCCCAAAATTTCAATGTGCGACGTAACTGAAATTGCTTTTTCTTTAAACGTGTACTCGTACAAGCTGACTCATTTTGTTCAAAGTTGGCAGTTATGTTTTTATTTTTAAATCGTGAAAATTTCATGTTACATAAAAGAACGCTATGCATGAGACTCTATTTGCAATAGAAGGTTACTCACTCAACAAGGTCAACCGCTTACTCACGCAACTTATCCTTGATACTCCACTTACGACCAAAGGTCCCCCCCCCCCCTCGATCAAGCACTAACTTGATGTACATGCGTTCCACATCTCACTTACTCAACCACTTCACACTATTTTCGCTTTGATCGACTATCTCACTTTCTACTTCTACATGCTTTTAATTCACTATAAGTATCTTATTCCATTTATTCTGCCAATGAAAAGCTCGGCTAAAAGTCAGGGCTCCATTGATACTTTCAAGGTTTTGACACTGTTCTATATTACCATCCCAACTGATCTATCCTATAATTTCCATAACTGGATCTCTCCCGAAACTTGAGTCTTACTCAAACTCAAACATTCATCCTCTCCGAATCCACGAAGAGCTACCTCTAGACGACTCATAACATTCTTCACAACGTTTCTTCTATACGATGTGTACATACATCACATCATAATGACTCTTACACGACTCTTCCCCAAGCAATGAAGCTCGGTCTATCCCTCAGGGATCTTGCTGACCTATTCCTCGACGTTCTCCCAGCCATAGCGCTAAACTGAAAGAAACCGATAGTTAATCCTTGCTAGACGTGACACAACAAATTTGCTATAAGTAAGGTATTGTAAGCACGCACATGTACCTGTAAGTTCGTAATCACACTGGCCAGGTGTAATCCCAAACTTACCTTACACGTTTGTCCTTGGCACCTTATTCCTAAGCGCATTTATAGTGATCGTTCCTATAGGCAATCCTATGTCTCAGCTGTGTTCCTCATCTTACAGTTTAAGTTTAGGCCCGAATGGTCACCTAAATCCCTTAAACTAAGGCTCTGATACCATTTGTAACGTCCCAATTTTCAAAGTCAAGCAACACCATAGATTAACCATTCGAATTACATAAATAACTTGTTCATAAACATTCTTTTGACTAAGCTAAGCAAAATTGACAGCGGAAGTCTCTAATCCACAGCCGAGAGCTCTATCTAAACATCAGCCAAAAGACTTGGAGTCGCTCTAAGTTCCAAATCCTTCCTGCCATCACACGGTTTTTACTTGAAGAACCCTTAACATGCTTACCTGAAAATGGTTTAGTTTTGAAAGCGAGGGTTAGACCAAAAGGTGTAGTGAATTCCCTCCGAACACAACATGTAACAAGTATAAAACATTTATGAAAATATCGTCATAAACCTTAACATAACATCAGGCATGGTACTACACTGTATATAGGATCACATAAACATTCTGCGATCGGGGCCCAATGGGTTACCCTCTCGCCCTCAACCGGAGCCTACACAAACTCCCCTTCTCGGAGCTTACGCAGACCCCCCTTTCTACTCGAAATAGGAGGAAACGGATTCCAACCTACCAGTCTGTCATAAACATCCAAGGGATCATTAGACCCCGAGGATCTATCTCTGATCCTATAGTGTAGACCGACTCCACATAGCACGTCATTCATTTCATAAAACTTGCACCTTTAAAACCTTAGTAAATCGTCATTCTCAGTTCATCAAGTACAATACCTTTTCTCAGGTAAAACAGGTATTTCATGGAAAACATGCGTAACGGTTATAAACATTTCATGCTCGTAATGAAACCATAATCAGTCAAAATCATTTAACACTTTAAGTCGTAAAAAGGGTTTAGGGAACTCACTTTGCTTGACGTACAACGCGCTTCTTAAATACTTCCAAGCTAACCTAAACGAACACCTAAGGCAATAGATTTGCATCAGATAAACAACTCAGACCTACTGTCCAACACACACTTGTCCGGATACCAACCTGTCCGGATACCACACTTGTCCGGATGCCATACTTGTCCGGATACCATACTTGTCCGGATGCCATACCTTTTCCGGACACAACCCCTTTTCCGGACAACCACCTTTTCTGGACGCAGCATTGTCCGGACACACAACAATCCGGACGTTGGACTTATCCGGGAAAAACTACCCGGACACTAAACTTATCCGGAAACTTTAGCTACCCGGATACTAAGAAATACCCGGACACCTGCAACCTACCCGGACACTATCGAAGGCTGGTGTCCGGAAAACACGGCTGTTCGAGTTTAATAAATCTAAAACTGATTTCTAACCCGATTTTAGTCGTTAGTTTGATTAGATAACCTCAAGGGTTCATTTACTAACCCCAAACACTCACTTAATCCATTTATAACCTCTAAAATCGTTTCATTAAGACCAAAACCCATAAAACCCACTTTTTAGGGAAAATGGTGAAAGCTTAAGAAATCACTGGTTTAAATCATAGAATCCAAGCTAAAGAAGAAGGGAATGCTAAATTACACCGAATACGAACTTAAGAAGGATTACCTGATTGATTTCTCCTCTCTATTGCCTCCTTCTTCTTCTTCTTCTTCCTTCTTTCCTTGCTTCACGTCACCACACACACAAGACCAAAAAATACTGATTTGCAAATGGGGGCTGCCCTAAAAGTTTGTGCATATAAATACCTTCAACAAAATATAGAAATGGTCCCTCAACTTAACTTTCATTTATTTCACTTTGGCCACCAAACTCTAAAATCTAATAGAATTTGGGTTGTTACAGTCATACATTAAATGTTCTCATTAATTACAAAAACTTTTTATTTTATTTTATAATTTTATAACATGGATAATAATCAATATAAATCAAATACTTATTTTAAAATGTTATATTTTTTTATCCTTTAGTAGGCTAACAATCATCAATATATATATATAAAGGAGAATGTATGAGAGTGAGTTAATAAGAGGCCTCCATGGCCATTTATCTTTTTTTCTACAATTTTGATTTATTTTAAATATAAGTAATACATTAAATGTTCTCATTAATTACAAAAACTTTTCTTTTTTTATTTTATAATTTTATAACATGGATAACAATCAATATAAATCAAATACTTATTTTAAAATGTTATATTTTTCTATCCTTTAGTAGGCTAACATCAATATATCAATATATAAAGGAGAATGTATGAGAGTGAGTTAATAAGAGGCCTCCATGGTCATTTATCTTTTTTTCTACAATTTCGATTTATTTTAAATATAAGCCATACATTAAATGTTCTCATTAATTACAAAAACTTTTATTTTATATTATAAATTTATAACATGGATAACAATCAATATAAATCAAATACTTATTTTAAAATGTTATATTTTTTTATCCTTTAGTAGGCTAACAATGCTTATAAAATAAAAATATTTTTAATAATGTGTGTTTTTGTTTACTTACATTTTTATGGATAAGCTAACAATACTTATAAATCAAAACTTATTTAATAATATATATTTTTTATTTATTTAATTTTTTGTTTTTCGTAATTAGTTAACAATGATTATAAACCAAAACTTTTAAATTGTTTTATTTTCTTAATAAGCTAACAAAACTTTTCATTTTATAGTTTTTAATTTTATAAGATAGATAACAATGCTTATAAATTAAATACTTATTTTGATACGTTATATTTTTTTTATCTTTTAGTAGGCTAACAATGCTTATAAATCAAAAATCTTTATAATATTGTATGTTTTTATTTATTTACATTTTTATGGATAACCTAACATCAATCATCAATATATATATATATAAAGAAGAATGTATGAAAGTGAGTTAATGAGAGGCCTCCATGGCCATTTATCTAATTTTCTACAATTTTGATTTATTTTAAATATAAGCCATTCATTAAAGGGCAAATTACGTTAAAAGGTAACGTACTTTGTTTCAATTCTCGTTTTGGGGAACGTACTTTAAAATGTTGTGTTTAAAGGACTATATCAAACTTTTTAGATGAAAAAGGGACCCGATTACCTGAATAGCAGGTAACCGGTTAAACTTTTGATGATCTGTCAAAATCCTTTGTAAATCAATATTTACATGGCTTTTTAATTTATTTTACTATTATTATTTGAACTTTTAAATTGCCAAAAGTACTTTATGAGATGAAAGGAAAGCATCTTCCTCTTCCAGATCTATCAAATGACGGGATGGCTCCCTCCAACTATTCCATCCATCTATGTTCATATACTCCGACGACTTCCATCTCCATTTTCTCCGGCGATTTCCATATCCATTTTCTCCGGCGATTTCCATCTTCCATTTTGTAACAACCCAATTTTTAGTAAGTTGAAGGTTAGTGTTTAGAATGAAAAGAATGAAAGTTAGCTAAGGGACTTGCTTGCAAATCGTGAAAGTCATAAAAAGGGACCAAATTTCTAAGTATTGTTTTCTCTTGTAGTATTTTAGAAAAATGAGAATTTGGTGGCCAAAGTGTGAAGAATGGGACTCTTGTGCTCAAGGGTGAAATGAGAAAGCTAAAATAAGATAAAACCCTACCTTCTTCATTTCTTGTGATTCATACGATTGAGAGGAGAATTGAGAGAGGAGGAGAACCCTAATTGGAGGTGTGGTGAGAAAAGTTGCAGCAATTGCAGGAATGGAATGTCGGGGCAGAATTGGGTGATTGCCCAGCTGTGAGACCAAGCTTTGTGGTTATGTATGTTGTTAAGGATATATTCTTGAAGGCAGAGTAAGTTTGAAGAAGATGATGAATAGATTAGTCAAGCTGTAGTATAGTAGATGAGAAATCGTTAAAGAATGAAAATTGTTCCTTATGCGTGAGGGAATGATCCTAGAAGGAAATAGTTGGAAATTTTGGTTATGTTTAAGGAATGACATGATGATGATTGTGGGTCGGAGTGGTAGTATGATCATTAGTTGATTTGAAATGTCATGATAGAGGTATAAGCCTTTGGTTGATTAAAATTTTATATATTTGTTAAGTAATGACGTTCATTTGTTATTACAGGATGTGTTACAATTCTGGGGGAAGCGTTATTGAGATTAACACACTGATTGTTAAAGAATTATTTAAGGTAAATCTAAGTAAGAAAGCCGGGATGACGGTATATACATATATCTGTCTGATTTTATGTTCATGGTGGTTAATCGAAAGAATTGTGGAACCCGAGTTTCGGGGTGTTCCTGAGTTAATGGATCCGTTTGTAATAGGGAATCCAAGGGGGGTGGATTTTTTAGAGTGAATAGGGGACGTTACTAAGAAACACACTTTGGGATCATTGGAAGTTTAAAGAGGTGGGGGTTGTGTTAGTCAAAATGTGGTGGGATAGATGTGAAATCCTTAAAGAATGTGAATTGTTGCTTATGTATGAAAGAAATGTCTAAGAAGGTAAAAGTTGGAGATTAAAGAATGTGTAGTGACGTCGAACACTGGTCTTGTTTCAAGACGGCTTGGTTGAATGCCTTAAGATAAGATCTTAGTGCAACTGTTTGGTTTTGTAAGTAATGAGAAAGCGATACCAGCATGTGGAAAGGTCGGGAGAGAGGGGCAAGTAATGTTCGGTGGGCAATGCTCCACGCTAACGTGGGGAGGTGAAGATAGCATGTCGGAATAAGTGAGTAAATTAGAAGTAGTAAACTTGTCAGTAACGCCGAAAGGTGCAGTGTTGTGTAGATTGTCATTGATAAGTGTGCGAACCGTTGGAAAGAGTATTGAGGAGGGGAATTGGGTACGAGGTTGTGCAAAAAAAGGAGTGGATAAGACAGTCGATTGAGTTAAGTTAGTGACTTTCTGAGAAATGTTTAAACGAATTGGTCGTGTAGTGGTTAAGCTAGTGAGAATAGTATGGTGTGACCATGGTTACTCCTCCCAGTGGAGTGAGGATAATCGGAGTTACGTTTTATAAGAATGAACGAACGTGGCAATCCGGGAGGAATTGATGTTTTTCAGGATAAGTTTAATTTGAGTAGGTGAACAATTCAACGATGGGTTTGGAGGTTCCTACTCTTAGTTACGTATAAGTATGGGGTGGTGAAGTAGTGAGAATGTGAGGGATGAGTGACGAACTGTGGTCTAGGTGGCCCGAGAAAAGGGAAATGTTATCAGCATAGACGATTGTTGGGTGGTGCAAGGTAGTGAGTTGTGATATGATGAAGGAACTCGGGGTTGCGAGTTGTCGGGACTTACAAGGTTGGCCTTGTGCCAAGCTGTCAAGTGAGTGACTGTTTCTTAGTAAATGAATCTCATGTTGTAAAGGGGGATTCTGCCAAATTCCTCCTTATAGGAAGTAAATGTGCATGAGAAGCCGTACTTAATCTTCTATCGTTAAGACCGAGCGAATAGGGACAGTAGCCTACGAGTTAGAGGACCGTAAGAAATGAAGGGAGTCTACCAAATGCTCCTTGTTTCGAATCTATTGAGTGGTCGACTAGGTCAGGAATGGCATTACCTTGGGGAAGCGTCAGTTTGGGTGTGGGCAAGATACCCGCATCTTTTCCATTTAGGAATTCTGGGGACGTAATTCTTTTAAGGGGGGGAGTGTTGTAACAACCCAAATTTTAGTAAGTTGAAGGTTAGTGTTTAGAATGAAAAGAATGAAAGTTAGCTAAGGGACTTACTTGCAAATCGTGAAAGTCATAAAAAGGGACCAAATTTCTAAGTATTGTTTTCTCTTGTAGTATTTTAGAAAAAATGAGAATTTGGTGGCCAAAGTGTGAAGAATGGGACTCTTGTGCTCAAGGGTGAAATGAGAAAGCTAAAATAAGATAAAACCCTACCTTCTTCATTTCTTGTGATTCATACGATTGAGAGGAGAATTGAGAGAGGAGGAGAACCCTAATTGGAGGTGTGGTGAGAAAAGTTGCAGCAATTGAAGGAATCATCATCTCCAAGGTATGAACCCTTATTCTTCTTCTTCTTCTTCTCTATGTGTGGCTAGGCTAGCATTGGTTTGGGGGTTTTGGTAATCCATTGTTGGTTGAGTTTTAATCCAATAAGAAAGAAGGCAAATGATTTTGGGATTGATTCCATATGAGTTTTGATCATTTCAGTAAGGAACTTCATCTTGTTGCTTAGTAACCTCCATTTTTCTATGGTTTGAGTTTTTGAGTTTTGAGGTTTAAATCCATGAATCAATAGGTGAATTGGATGGGTTTTATGTTGTTTAAGATGTTGGTTGTTGATTCTTAATGCTTTTGGTATCCATAATATATATCGATTTGGAATACTTAGAACCAATTTAGAGGAGTTAGGGGATGAGAAACCCTTGAGCTTTGGGTAAGAAAATCGTGCAGGGAAAACAGAAGCCCGCGCCGATCTCGGCGCCGATGGACTGGCGCCACCATTGGCGCCAAGTTCTGGCCCCCAACCCCTTTGTCCGTTTCGTTGTTCGTTCGGGTCTTGGGTCGAGGTGTCGATTGGAGAATTGTTTTGGGGGTTTGTTAAGGATATTTTGGGAGTATGGTTAGATGGTTTAACACCATTCTTGTGGTGTCCAATTCAGGTGTTCGGTTTGAACAAATGTGGGTTTCGAAGCGTGTGTCGATGTGCTAACGCCAAGGTGAGTTCCCTAAACCTTTTTTACGACGTAAATGTTAAATGATTCTTTTACTGATTATGGTTTTAACAAGCATGAAATATTTATGAAATGATATGCATGGAAGGAAAAGGAATGTTTGATATGTTGAAATGGTGCGCATGATTTATAAAGAGTCAAATGCTTTTATGAAACGTATGTGCATGCTATGTGATGTCGGTCTGTACTTTGGGATCAATGAGCCTCGGGATCTGATGATCCCTTGGATATGTTTGACGAGACGGTAGGTTGGAATTCGTTTCCTCCTAGGCGGGTATCGGGGAGTCTGCTTGGGCCCCGATACGAGAGGGCGAAAGGGGAGTCTGCTTGGGCCCCGATCGCGAATGGTTAAGGGATCCATTACACAGTGCAGTACCATATGTGATGATTTATGATGCATTTTAACGAAAGGATTTCATATTGTTTATACATGTTCTTTTACGGAGGGAAATCACTAGACCTTTTGGTCTAACCCTCGCTTTTCAAAACTAAACCATTTTCAGGTAAGTGTTCCGCAAGTTCCTCGGGGAGGAAATAGGAAGGGCATGGCATATTTGGAGTTTAGGGCAACTCCAAGACTTAGACTACTGATTTAGATAGAACTCGGCTGTGGATTTTTGTAGACTTCCGCTGTCATTTTGTTAAGCTCGTTTATTGATGTATTGAACAAGTTAAACTTTTGTAATGTAAAACGCTCAGTTCTATGATTTAATGCTTAGTAAGTAAATGGGACGTTACACATTTTGTGCGGCGATTTCCATGTCCTCTTAATCTTCTCTGAAAGTATAAATTGTCTCTCAAAACTCCATCATTTCCCGATTGCAGAGCCCCCCCCCCTTCCGAGGAGCATCCGTTATCGCTTTCATTTTCCGATTGTAGAGCCATTCGTCTTCCTATTGCACCATCTCTGCCTCCACCACCAGTATTGTTACTATTTTGGGTTTTTTTAGTTCTGGTGATGGATTACTTGGCTTAAAAAACATCGGTGGATGTGACAGTGGTCGAAAGTTGAACAAAGAATGGTGGTGGTCGAACTTCGAACAGAGAATGGTGGTGCCGTAGTGGCCTGGTGGTCAAAGGTTGAACTCGTGGTGTTGTGGTGCCGATGATCGACAATGCTACATACATATACACGAGATGATGGAAAAATGAAAAAAAGTATTTTCAGATAAGCAAAACCATTGCCACATCATCAAAACAAAGTCAATATTCGATTTGGTTTATTGCCATGTCATAGTTTACTTATGGCACATCAGATTAAAAAACAAGTAGATCCTTTTTTAGTTTACAAAGTTTGATATAGTCCCTTAAATACAACATTTTAAAGTATGTTCCCTAAACGAGAATTGGAACAAAGTACGTTACCTTTTGATGAAATTTTATAATTTTACAAAAACTTTTCATTTTTTATTTTTAATTTTATAAATGGATAACAATCAATCAATCAATATATATATATATATATATATATATGAGAATGTATGAGAGTGAGTTAATGAGAGACCTCCATGACCATTTATCCATTTTTCTACAATTTTAATTTATTTTAAATATAAGCCATACATTAAATGTTCTCAATAATTACAAAAACGTTTTTTTAATAATTTTATAACCTGGATAACAATCAATATAAATCAAATACTTATTTTAAAATGTTATATTTATAAGATAGATAACAATGTTTATAAATTAAATACTTATTTTAATATGTTATATATTTTTTTATCTTTTAGTAGGCTAACAATGCTTATAAATCAAAAATCTTTTTAATATTGTATGTTTTTATTTATTTACATTTTTATGGATAACCTAACATCAATATATATATATATATATATATATATATATATATATATATATATATATATATATGTGTGTGTGTGTGTGTGTGTGTAAAGGAGAATGTATGAGAGTGAGTTAATGAGAGGCCTCCATGGCCATTTATCTATTTTTCTACAATTTTGATTTATTTTAAATATAAGTCATACATTATATGTTCTCATTAATTACAAAAACTTTTCATTTTTTATTTTATAATTTTATAACATGGATAACAATCAATCAATCAATATATATATATATATATATATATATATATATATATATATATATATATATATGTATATATATATATATATATATATATATGTATATACATATATATAAAGGAGAATGTATGAGAGTGAGTTAATGAGAGGCATCCATGGCCATTTATCTATTTTTCTAAAATTTTGATTTATTTTAAATATAATCCATACATTAAATGTTCTCTTTAATTACAAAAACTTTTATTTTTTTATTTTATAATTTTATAACATGGATAACAATCAATATAAATCAAATACTTATTTTAAAATGTTATATTTTTTTATCCTTTAGTAGGCTAACAATGCTTATAAAATAAAAATATTTTTAATAATATATGTTTTTGTTTATTTACATTTTTATGGATAAGCTAACAATACTTATAAATCAAAACTTATTTAATAATATATATTTTTTATTTATTTAATTTTTTGTTTTTATTAATTAGTTAACAATGATTTTAAACCAAAACTTTTAAATTGTTTTATTTTCTGAATAAGCTAACAAAACCTTTTATTTTATATTTTTTAATTTTATAAGATAGATAACAATGCTTATAAGTTAAATACTTATTTTAATATGTTATATTTTTTTTTATCTTTTAGTAGGCTAACAAGGCTTATAAATCAAAAATCTTTTTAATATTATATGTTTTTTATTATTTACATTTTTATGGATAACCTAACAATACTTATAAATCAAAACTTATTTAATAAAATATATTTTGTATTTATTTAATTTTTGTTTTTCTTTATAAGTTAACAATGATTGTAAATCAAAACTTTTAAATTATTTTATTTTTTTAGTAATATCTATACCAAAATTTTAAGATAGCTAACAATGTTTATAAATCAAATATACTTATTTGAATAGATTATATTTTTTTTATCTTTTAGTAGGTTAACAATGTTTATAAATCAAAAATATTTTAGTAATTTATGTTTTTATTTATACATTTTTATGGAGCAACCTAATAATACTTATAAAACAAAACTCATTTAATAAAATATACTTTTTATTTATTTAATTTTTGTTTTTATTAATAAGTTAACAATGATTATAAATCAAAACTTTATATATATATATATATATATATATATATATATATATATATATATTTTAGTAAGATCTATACCAATGTTTGTATTCTTTCTTTTAGTAAGTTAACAATACTTAGTTTAATAAATTATGGGTTTTTAGTAAGATAACAACTGTTTATAAATCATTTTTTTAGTAAAGTATATTAATCTTTATAATAATATTTGTATTCACCGCGCAAGGCGCGATGCTGTTACCTAGTTGTGGAATACATCAATATTTGTTGGACGTTGGCGGATCCACTTACAATAGGACTACCGCCAAAGTTATTTCTTGAGCATGTAGCAAGATGGGAAAAAGAGGTAACCACATATATGCATGAGAATGGGACGGGATGGGGTAGGGACCTTATTCCCCATCCCTGTCCCTGATCCCAATTTCGTCTTCATTCTCGCCCCCATCCTTACTGGGGAATATGATTATATCTCTAACCCCGTCTCCAACAGGGAGCGAGGATCCTCAACGGGGAATCAAAAAATTTCTCAATTTATATGAGATATTTTAAATAAGATGTGTTGAACACTATACTCGACCGATAATGGTGTACGTTTAAATCTCACATATTTAGAATTGATATTTTAAATAAGACGTGTTTGATCAAACGCATTCGGCTTCTTATGGTATTTGTCTAAAAATGTAAGACATGTCAAAAATAATATGCAACAAGAAGATCAAAATACCAATTCGAAATCTAAAAGATACTACATCTAATTCTAAAAATAAATAATATATTTAATAATAGATATAAATATTTAGTATAAATCTACAATGTATTTAGTAATAACTATATAATATATTTAATATACGGGGACAAGGACGGGGAGGGGTGGGGATCATGTTACCCGTCTTCATCCCCATCCCCGGTTTTTAACTTTCGGGGATTCTCGTCACCATCCCTGATCCCCGGTTTTGCGGGATATCCCTATCCACGTCGGAGCGGGTACACCGGGCTCTCCAATGGGGCGGGTCTCATTTCCATACCTAAAGACACATGAATACATGATCAAGTATCGTAACATCATTGAAAGTAAGCGCTTATATCTTTTTATTTTGCATAATTTTAGTTCTTTTACATTTGTACTTCTAAATTTGTTAACACTAAATATCTTAATAAGTAAAATGATAATCATTTAGACTTGTATTTATTGATTTTGTAGAAGTATTAAGTGTATAATTGATGGCGAACTTGACCATGTCGTTGGCAGCATGCATGATTGTATATTTTTCCTCGATACTTTGACCTAATTCGCCAACTTATTCTTGATGTAAATATTCGTACAACCAAGTGAAAGAATGTTAGAATTTTCACGTTAAATGACATAGACTATTTATATCCTTGTGTGTTAATCTTTCACTTAGTAATGTCATACTTAAATTCCTCAACTGTGACTTAATTACTTGTACAACCTCCGACTATCCGATGGGCGATATTTGTACCTGTAAATTAATGTGAGTATGGCAGATACCTCGAACTTTATATCTCATGATGCCATTTTTTCAATACCTTTGATCATCCTTCGAGCACCTCTTAATTGCAGAGACAAGAAGAACACATAGCATAAATTATCCATAATTAACTTGGCATCAATAGAAATTATTGCAAGTGATCATCGTGGTCTCGTCATACAACGTCGTTAAAGATGTTTCTTACAAGTTATTAATCTATTTGTCGCGTTGTTCAACCATAATACACATGATGATACATTTGGATTTGATGCTCTTGTATAGTAAAAAATTTGAATTGTATACCCCTGTGTATTATAAATTTGGATTGTACGCCAAATTGTGGGGTTGCACAAAGAGGATTGTATATCTTCTTTATCAAAAAAAAGTTGAAGCATGAACGTAACAACCTAAAATCTGAACTAACAATATCATAGGTAAAAATCCCAAAACGGGTCCCAATATATCACAATATAAACAGAGTTTACAAAATTCACAGTAGCGGAAACACACTTCCACAACCGAGATGTCTAAAGCTACGCATGCTGCTATAGTGCTCTAGACCTGTTATCCCCCGCCTCTAAGCTTTCAAAGCTTCTCCTTCACTTATGAAGTACATCACAAATCCACTTACCTGAAAATGGTTTTATTTTAAAAAGCGAGGGTTAGACCATTAGGTCTAGTGAATTCTCTCTAAAAAACAGTTTAACACAGTCTTATCTTTAAATCACATAACTGTTACAATAATAAAAATAACAGTTAAGCATAAATAACCTCCACATACAAGGGTAATTGCACATTGGTCTCCACGCCCATCACCTCCAGGTGATGTCCTCACTCGGGGCCCCTAGTAGATCACCACGCCCCCATGTAGATGCCATTACCGTGTGCGCGAGACACGGATTCAAGGCACACGGTTCAACCACAGGCCAAGGATCCTCGACGATCCAAGGTACCATCAGCCCCATTGTGCAACCCGACTCCTCATAATAGTATATAATCATGAAAACATATAGTTCATGACGATACGGTAAAACATGCTTGCATTAATAAAACAAGATAACCTATTTCGTGTGCGTATCTAAATCGTGTAACCATCATCAGATATTGAAAACAAGTTCAATTTAATCATTCATTAAAGAGTACAACGGAACTCACCGGATTATCGAGATTAGAAGCACACGCGCCTCACTCTCAGCTAATCAATACGAATACCTAATTTTAGCAACAACAACAACCGACTCATGCCCGAGGATTCATAGCTTGAGGAATAACTGCCCGGAACCCCACTTTTCCGGAAAACTCGCTAATCCCAACTCTCCTATCCGGAATCCGGTATCCGGTATCCGGGATCCGGAACCCACTCCCGGAAATCTCAGTTCTGGAACATTTATCCGGAAATCATACCCGAAAAACCTCAGTCTGAAAGAACACTTGTCCGGACCAATCGATTTCCGGAAGTCACGAACTGCAAAACCCCAAAACTTCTTAAAGCGATAGAAACGTCGATTTTTGTCCTAAACCCATTTAAATGCTTACTTGGGGTTAACACCCCAACCCTTAACCATCATTCAATCAAACCATCCTTGCATTAGCCATACCTCTGATGTAAAATCCTAGGATTTCAAAATTTAAGAACACAGACTATTTTCATGGTTTAACTCTTTCTCAAATCAAACACATACAAAATATTAGGAAGTTACTAAGGAAGGAGTAACTTACTTTCAATTGGTTTCCTCTAAGCAATCCTTCACCATTTCTTTCCAAGACCTACAATCCTCTCTTCTCTCGATTTCAGCCGCCAGTTTCACAATAATGAGAAATTTAGGGATTTCTTCCCTTTTTATACTTCTATTATTTTACATTTCAGCCCCTCAAGTTACCACCTTTTATTCTTTGACCACCCTTTATCTAGGTTTTTGCCAATTTAGATTTATGGTTATTATAACACCTCCCCCTTAAAAGAATTCCGTCCTCGGAATTCCTTGGTCAGAAGATGCGGGTACTTGACCCTTACCTCAGACTCCATTTCTCACGTTATCACTTATCCTTTGTGGAATCGCCACTGAATCTTCACGTGACTAACCTTTTTAGTCTTTTGTTCCTAAATTTTGCGGTCGATGGCCGATTTTGACTTCTCGTCTACTCGCATAACTTGCAAAGACACAACTCCACTAGCTTTAAACCCATGGTCTTCAAGATAGAGGCGTGAAACGCAAAACGACCTCCCACATGTCCTTTAAACATATCCAGTCCATATGTCAATCCCTCAATCCGTTATACCAAAATATAACCGACTCAACTCAACTGTCTTTTCCTTCGACACTTCCCCAATCAAACATCCAAACCCAATCAAACCAAGCCAAGCCAAACCAAACCAAAACAAACCAAGCCAAACCAAAACAAGCCAAACCAAACCAAACCAAACCAAACCAAGCCAACCCAAAACAAACCAAGTCAAGCTAAACCAAAATCTTTGACATCAAACTTGCACTTCCAAATTTAACAACTTCGATTCCAATTGATCTTCCAAGCATTTATGTCCTAGACCATGACTTTCTTAGGCTAGGAATATTCACACCCTGTACTTGTAGCCCTTCCAGCAATTTATGCCACATATAAATGTAATCTCAAGCCAACACCCCCGGCCAACCATACCAGTTAGAATTTGTTTTGTCCGCATGTCCGAACCCACGGTTTTTAAAACGTGTCTCATCACGACTTTCACAAACATTACACTTCCTTAAATAAGGACTTTCACTGAGTTCATGCTACAACAACATAAATCTTTTACTAAAATATACAACCACCCATTTCGCCAATCTTAGCGCAAAGTCAACCTCTGAATATCGTAATAAACTCACAGTTATGAGTTTCTTCATTGGATAACAAGAAATTTCCAAGATCACCTCCCCCAACACGACATTTGTCTAACGAGACGAGTATCTTCTTTCCCTCAAGCCATGTTGAGTACAACTCAACAATGGTAACCAATTCATACGCTCCCACCACGTCATCACTTCGTGCTTATACATAGCTAACCATATGGGATCTCTACCATCCAATCCGGAGTATCCACCGACTTAAGCTGAACCAACCCTGAAGACACATACTCAAATTCTTATTGCATCCAACAAGCGTCCAACCATACAAAAATTAAAGTTTAAGTTTGCCTCGTTCAACAAGGAGTGACCATTCTCTTGCGAAACTATTCCAGAAAACACCTTGTTGTACACCATGTTTGCTTCAGAATATTTATAATGTTGATGCTCACTCAAACCTGACGTCTCACCCTTTGTGCGTCCTGTACCACCACTTATACCATCCCTCCTCGAAGGCATAGATCACCCACTCCTGGGGAAAACGACTTATTAACCCGTGCAAGCCCTCCCACGTTTTAACCATGTCATACACAACAACCTTCGTTCTCATACCCTCACGAGGAGTTCAATTACCTGTCAATAACACTGCTTTAAACATTGATCTATCTCTTTGGTGTCACTTACCAACCTACCTAGTTTCACTTTCCCACTTATTCGAACATGCCGTCTTCACCTCTTTATGCTAGTCTGGAACTCAACCCACCTACCAACACCTACTTCGCTTCCGATCATTTCAAGCGTGCCGATAGTACGTTTACATTTCTATGCCTAACCAAACGGCTGTACCACAATTCTCATCCGATATAATCAGTCAATCATCCTTCATACAACACTCAATGCTAGAAAGCACCACGTGTTTCCTGTTCTCCAAAAGAGTTAATATACTCAGCAAAATTTCTTTATACACCAGGATTATTTCAACCTTCCCAAAGAATTTTAAATCTTCGACTCAATACCACAAACTAATCGAATTCGGCATTCTCATCGATATCCACTCGAAAATAGATGAACTCACCCTAAATTTAACACAACTGTGAAGAATACATGCTCTTCTTTTAGGTAGTCGCCAGCTACCACCCAATCCTTCGTTCTCAAACAACAACAGCACAATACCGTCTACAAATCTACACTTCAATCAAGCATACTTTCCATTCTTGATTACCTCCCATAAATATCCAAACCAGGATTCACACATAAACCTATCACTCATTACAACATAAGTCAACCACCCAACATAACGGAAACTCATTTTCACAACAAGGACTTACACAACTCCCTTAGCATGAAGTGCAACCAACTTGCCCACACGACCATCACACAGCAACAAATTCTTCCTGATCCCCTTTTTACACACAATAGATACCGTCTTCTTCATACCAATCGTAACACCAATATATGAAGTAGAGTCATTTCACGACTTTTTTCTTTCTCAAGTCTAGATGAACCACAAAATCATGATCATCTAATTTACTCAAACAAGTTCTCTTTTCTCGTGACTCATCGCGATCTACTTCCGTTGTGCTAAACACTTAACGCATAAACGAATCATTAAAAACCCTGATAGGGAATCACATACCCACACCGGTGATCTTCCGCTTTCCTAACGCCCACACGAGGCGGTCCAACCTCATGGAAGTATACGCCTTTCTCCGAACGATCTCTTACATCCACACCCAACAAGGTTACTTTCATGTTTCAATCTCCAGACGATGCCTTCAACTTGGGATAATATTAACAATCACAGACCTCAATATCAATAGACAACATGATGATGTTCCCATAATTCCCGACAACCAGGATTCCAAACGGAACCTATTTCATCCAATGCATCATAACTAACTTTATACCCCACCGTTCTCACTTGAGGAAAACACAAGACTTTTCTTAGCGCAAAATCTAATTACAAGACCACCCCAAAACTCAGGATCAAAGCCGGCAACATTTCATTAAGTACCGTAACCCTACTTATTAACATGCTACCATTAGAATCACTTCGACAACTTCGAACTTCACCCCAAACATAACCATTCTCAAATAACCAAGCAAGAGTCTAAACTTCAATCATACTAATATTTCCGAATGTATTGCCCGAGACTCCCGTTATCCCGTTCTCCTCTAACTGAAACATTAAGGTCATAACTCGACCAAAATCATATCAACTGGACAATTTCCATTCTCAGAACCTTTCCTCTTTTCCTTAACTATGATAACCTCAACGACCTAGCGAGTTCATAGCCTTCATGCATGATGGAACAACGATTGAAATCATTTTGCACATTTGAATTCAAGAGATACATATCCTAAAACAACTTTGAGTATTCCTGACACAACACCACTCAAGCTATATAGTAAAACATAACGACCGCAAGGATCGCTCACATACAGCCCCACGATAGATCATAACCTTGTCCAACCAAATCGATGTCGGCACAACAAAATGTGTCCAGTGAAACCTTTTCAATACGACTAGAAAAGTTCTTAATGAAATCACTTACACAAAGGGTCAGTCGACTCCCTCAGTCATGTATATGATAACAGCGTGTCAATACTCATTTTAGTTATAAAAACTTTGCAATTAAACGTTTCCATTATTTTCTGAACGAAGATTCTCTTAACATGAAAAAGGGTTAAATAATTCGCAGATTATTAAGTTCAACGTTTTATCGTGCAACGAAAACAAGTTTGTCTTTTTCTTTAAAAGCACACGCTTGCGCGCGTCAACTTATTTCCCAAAACAAGAAGAAATTCATTATGTACGTATATACTTTTAACATGAAAGAGCTCGGGTAACACATTTAAAGACATGATGCATGAAACTCAACTTGCAATTGAAGGCTATTCACTCTAACAAGGTCAACTATTATACTCACAACAAATTATCCTTGACGCTCTACTTTGACCAACAATCACTTTCTCATCCTTGCAGCAACTTGCTGTACAAGTGCTTCACAACCCACCTGTTCGAACACTCTACACGGTTTCTAAGTTGACCAATTACATCACTTTCTACTCTTGTGCAAACTTCAGTCAACATTGACATCTTTCCTTCATGACCCTTGCAACTATATCGCTTGACTAAAGTTAGAGGCTCATCCCCTTTACCCGTTCCATCGCGGAAACTTTCAAGACTCCAACACAGTCCTCATTTCCTAACCTAAATGATCGACCCATCAATTCTAAGAATGGGGACTCACTAGAAAGTAGGAGTTTACCCCTTGCCAGCCATTCATCCCTTCCGAACCCAAGAAGTTCTACCTTAAGTCGGTTCACTACCGCCCCAAACAATACTCCTTTCCAGGAGGTGCCATTATTTATACCATGAGTGATCTTATGCATCACATCAAAACCATTGCTATCATCACAAGGTTAGAATTCACTCCAGATTAGTACCCTTCTCTCGACTGTCTTAAAAACAATAATCTTCCAGACATTACGATAACTAAAACAACCACGTATAACAAACACTCAAACGACAGCTTCGCTAAATAAGGCAATTTAAGCACATACATGTACTTGTAAATTCGCAATTACACTGGCCAGGTGTAACTTCAAATTTACCTTATATGACAGTTCTCGCTACCTTATCCTCAGTGCACCTAGAGTGATCTTTAAGGCAAACCCTATATCTCGGTTGTGTCGCTAAATTCACAGGTTAGGTTTAGGCCCGACCGGTCACCTAAATCCATTAAACTATGGCTCTAATACCATTTGTAACAATCCAAAATCTGAACTAACAATATCATAGGTAAAAATCCCAAAACGGGTCCCAATACATCACAATATAAACAGAGTTTACAAAATTCACAGCAACGGAAACACACTTCCACAGCCGAGATGTCTAAAGCTACGCATGATACTATAGTGCTCTAGACCTGCTATCCCCCGCCTCTAAGCTTTCAAAGCTTCTCTTTCCCTTATGAAGTACATCACAAATCCACTTACCTGAAAATGGTTTTAGTTTGAAAAAAACGAGGGTTAGACCATTAGGTCTAGTGAATTCTCTCTCAAAAATAGTTTAACACCGTCTCATCTTTAAATCATATAACTCTTACACTAATAAAAATAACAGTTACGCATAAATAACCTCCACATACAAGGGTAATTGCACAGTGGTATCCACGACCCCCCAGTAGATCCCAACGGCCCCCCAGTAGATGCCATTACCGTATGCGCGAGAAACGGATTCAAGGCACATGGTTTAACCACACGCCAAGGATCCTCGACGATCCAAGGTACCATCAGCCCCACTGTGCAACCCGACCATAATAGTATATAATCATGAAAACATATAGTTCATGAAGATACGGTAAAACATGGTTGCATTAATAAAACAACATAACTCAATTCGTGTGCGTATCAAAATCGTGTAACCATCATCAGATATTGAAAACAAGTTCAATTTAATCATTCATAAAAGAGTACAAGGGAACTCACCTGATTACCGAGATTAGAAGCACACGCGCCTCACTCCCAGCTAATCAATACGAATACCTACTTTTAGCAACAACAACAACCCAAGATCAGGACTCATGTCCGAGGATTCATAGCCTAAGGAAAAACTGCCTAGAACCCCACTTTTCCAGAAAACTCGCTAATCCGGACTCACCTATCCGGAATCTCCTATCCGGAATCTCCTATCCGGAATCTGGTATCCGGGATCCCATATCCGGGATCCCATATCTGAGATCCAGTATCCGGTATCCGGAACCCATTCCTGGAAATCTCAGTTCCTGAACATTTATCCGGAAGTCATACACGGAAAACCTCAGTTCGGAAGAACACTTGTCCGGACCAAGTGATTTCCGGAAGTCACGAACTGCAAAACCCCAAAACTTCTTAAATCGACAGACTATTTATATCCTTGTGTGTTAATCTTTCACTTAGTAATGTCATACTTAAATTCCTCAACTGTGACTTAATTACTTGTACAACCTCCGACTATCCAATGGGGGATATTTGTAGTTGTAAATTACTGTGAGTATGGCAGATACCTCAAACTTTATATCTCATGATGCCATTTTTTCAATACCTTTGATCATTCTTCGAGCACCTCTTAATTGGAGAGACAAGAAGAACACATAACATAAATTATCCATATTTAACTTGGCATCAAACGAAATTATTGCAAGTGATCATCATGGTCTCGTCACACAACGTCGTTAAAGATGTTTCTTACAAGTTATTAATCTATTTGTCGTGTAGTTCAACCATAATACACATGAAGATACATTTGGATTTGATGCTTCTGTATAGTAAAAAATTTGAATTGTATACCCCTGTGTATTATAAATTTGGATTGTACGCCAAATTGTGGGGTTGCACAAGGAGGATTGTATATCTTCTTTATCAAAAAAAGTTGAAGCATGAATGTAACAACCCAAAATCTGAACTAACAATATCATAGGTAAAAATACCAAAACGGGTCCAATACACAATAATATAAACAGAGTTTACAAAATTCACAGTAGCAGAAACACACTTCCACAACCGAGATGTCTAAAGCTACGCATGCTGCTATAGTGCTCTAGACCTGCTATCCCCCGCCTCTAAGCTTTCAAAGCTTCTCATTACCTTATGAAGTACATCACAAATCCACTTACCTAAAAATGGTTTTAGTTTTTAAAAGCGAGGGTTAGACCATTAGGTCTAGTGAATTCTCTCTCAAAAAGGGTTTAACACAGTCTCCTCTTTAAATCACATAACTGTTACAATAATAAAAATAACAGTTAGGCATAAATAACCTCCACATACATGGGTAATTGCACAGTGGTCTCCACGCCCATCACGTCCATGTGATGTCCTTACTCGAGGCCCCCAGTAGATCCCTACGGCCCCTAGTAGATGCCATTACCGTGTGCGCGAGAAACAGATTCAAGGCACACGGTTTAACCACAGGCCAAGGATCCTTGACGATCTAAGGTACCATCAGCCCCACTGTGCAACCCGACTCCTAATAATAGTATATAATCGTGAAAACATATAGTTCATGAAGATACAGTAAAACATGCTTGCATTAATAAAACATCATAACTCATTTCGTGTGCGTATCAAATCGTGTAACCATCATCAGATATTGAAAACAAGTTGTGATCCCAGATCTAATCAAGTAACAATGTAAGAATCATGATCTTCTTCATAGAATAGAGAAAGAATACAAGAATTGGAATGAGATCCCCTTTCTCTCTCTAAAGTCTCTCTCTAGGTTGTCATCCCTCTCACTTTACAATCTCATGTATACAATGACAACTTCTTACAATTCCCTTACAAACACCTATTTATACCTTTTGACTATCTCACTAAAGTATGTTGACTTTGACTCTTTAAAGCCTCTACCTATTACATTTGACTCTTTACATTTATACAAATATACATTAAATATTGAATACATTTTATGCACTAATAATCTCCCCCTATGGATTCAAGATTTAAAAAATTGATGATGATAGTCTTCAGCTCTTTGTATCTTCAAATCTTCAACAATTTAGCTCTTTGAACATTCTTCCTCTTCGCTTTGAAGGAAGATCAATCTTCGAAAAATAACTCTGAAGAATCTTCAAATAAGCGTTATCTTCAGAAATCCAATCTGACTGCTTTAGTCTTCAACTGGATCTTCAAAATCAAGTAGTCACCAAAGTCTTGAAGCACAAACTTCATATCTTTGAAGTGTTGGTCAAAGTCTTCAAATAAAATCTTCATCTCTTCGAATCTTTGAATCATTGTAGCACAGATCTTTGCATCTTTGAGAAATATCTTCAGTCTTTGATCATGAACTGGCTTTTGAGCTTTAACGGGTTTTGAGCTTTAACAGGCTTTGAGTATCTTGAACTGCGTATCTTCACTTTTTCAACAATAACATTCTTTGAACATTGAACCTTTTCGAATCTTCTTGATACATCTTGAAACATCTTGAAATTTTATCTCGAGCTTCTTGACTTCAATAAAACTTCACTTTATCTTGAAATTGAAACTTTCAAGTCTTCTCCCCCTTTTTGATGATTGTGAGCATCGTGATCATCAAAACTTCAATATCAATTTCAGCAGTCTTTGAATATATCAATAACAATCTCCTCCTTTTGATCTTAATCACCGTCAATTCCAAAAATAGTTATCCGAATCTTTTCAATATCAGACAATATGAAAGTGGTAACCCTGAAACAACTAATGAATCAGTTAAAATGCCTGTAAGTTGCACGAAGCCACTTAGTACAACGAATGCACTTTGGAAAGGAGCTTTTTTATGTTCACTCCTCCAGGGCTTCCATTCAATCATCGAAATACCACAAAGAAAATTTATATGAACGTTATGACAGGAAAACATATTCCTTGTGTGTACGTGCAAGTGTAGAAATGATTGAAGCAACTTATGCTTGAAAATTATAGGCTAAAATTATGTAAACTGTTGAGACAGCAACATGTTTTCCACGGACTCAATGTGTATGAATGAAGAGCGAAGGTGGGGCAAACTTCCTTCTTTTTCAATATCTAGACCTTCCGAGTGAAGATCAGATAGATTATATGATGCGTCCCCAAGAAAAATGAAACATTCCTTTATTAAGAAAGAAATGAGTAGCTGGTGGGGTTAAATGCAAGAGTAAGCATGGGCTAGTTGCCTGTTTCAATGATGGTCACCAAAGAATGTGAACCAATCAGTAATGTGGCTGCCCGGCTCAGAAAGTGGATAGTGCAGAGTTCTCTTATTCTTTTAACTCTGTTCTCACACCCTCTTTCTGTTTTTAATTTGCTCATTTCTAACCAAACTTTCATTTTCATTTTACCTCAGCTCAATGAGATACTCAACCGTATGAGTTATCTCCCCCACTCTTTGATTTCGACCCCTCACCCCTCAATCACTCAAGGATAACTTCTTGGGTATGAAACACTGGTTAACGTGGATCCATAGAAGTTCTTTTAAAATCTCACACTGATCCCATGAAATTTTGTCCTAAAATGATGTTGTGTTGTTCAACAGTTTAGCTTGAACAATTATGAATATCGGCATTTGATTAACATTGCCATCAGAATGTATGCTCCTCAATAATAACATGAAATATTTGAGCATTTGAACAATGAAGATTTCTCAAAACAAGGATATTGAATGAATGAAATGAATTCGAAAGACTTGTTTGAGAATATGACAATGTATCAATCAGATCAAATAACATGAATTATAATCATGTAAGGTTTAGGGTATCAAAGAGTTGAATGTTGTTTATATGAACAAATATAAACATCTTTGAATGAAACGGTTAAGCCCACGCTGAAGTGAATATGATGCTCAACAAAATTTGAAATCAAACGAGAGTATTACCATCGAAAAATTGGTTAATTGTGAGACATGGTAATAACAAAGTCAATATGAAGCTGAACCGGTGTGTAGGAATACTTGAAAGTATATAGAAAAGATAATACGCAAGTATTAATCTTTAGAAACACACGGTCAGAATTAATGATGTAACGAGAATCCGAGATATATATATATATATATATATATATATATATATATATATATATATATATATGAAAAATATTTAAAATCGCACTTCTAAAATTCATAAAATCTGTTTGAGAATCGAGAAGTGGTTTGAACATTTAAGAACACGTTTTCCATGCTTGAAAGTCGTTCTTCTTTCAAACAATCTCAGATTAAGTTCAGAAGATACTTACAGTAAGATGTTTAAGCTCCCCCTCAAATCATGATAGACTGATTTAAAATCAGATAAGCCCCCCCTCAAAATATGCAAAAGATCTTAAGTAAACAAAATCAGAATATGTGACAATCAAAGTCTAAAACAATGAAGTACGAGTTCTAAACTGATGTGTTTAGAAGTCAAACACGTTGAAATGCGGGTTCTGAACTGAATTATTCAGAAGCCATTCTTTCTTTGAAGTACGTGTCTAAAACTGATATGTTTAGAATCCAATGTCTTTTATGCTCGGGTTCTAAACTGATGTGTTTAGAAACCACTATCTCATATGCTTCTAATACAAAGAAGCATATAGAAAGATTTATCAATAAGCACATATATATCAAAAACATAAACAAAGATTAGAATTTCTCCCCCTAAAATCATGCATATATTTAAGCATAGGTACTCTTCTTAAAATTGCACACTTCTCTTCTGTTTTCCAGTCATGTGTTTGGTATATTTCTGTCATTCAGCACTACACATGATGAACCTTCAAAACAGATTAAGTATATTTTGGTACCCAATGGAACTTGGGTCCTGGCCTGTTATGTGCATTCCTATTTGAAGAAATGTTGTAAGTACCATACCAAAAATGAACATTTTTCTGCTTAACAAATGCACGAGTTCCACAAAAAGAACAACAAAGTTTCTTTTGTGCCAACCTAATCAAATGATTTACATAATATATAGGATTAGGTTTAGCGAAAGACTTACCTTTATGAACATTGTTCTTCTTGTTCACCGTAGGTGGAGGAACAGATGATTTTGGCACAACTCTTTGAGGAGTAGATCCTTTCACTTTCTAAACCATCTTTACAGGCTTAAAGATAGGTGTATTTGAACTTGTAGCGTCATGGTTGTATAAAAGATTAGAAGGTCTCATCTGATCTCTTGATTTGACAGACGTTGTCGAAGAAATAGAAAAACGTTCATGAACAGAACCAGAAGCAGTCTTTGATGAACAATCAGAATCAGTTGAACCATTATTCGGCGATTGAACAATAGTATCGGCACTAAATTGTTCAAATGATTTAACATGGATCTTAGTTGCTTCCAAATTCTGAACTTTATCGGACAGAACATTCCTTTCTTGAACAGTCAGATCAAGTTTCTTCTGTATATCAGATTTGATCTTCTGCTCTTTCATAGCTTCCGTTGCTAAAGCAGATAACCTCCTTGTTAGCTTTAAAATTTCAGCCTTAAAGATGTTTCTTTCTTCTTCAAAATTGTTCTTAGATATTTCTTTGAAAATTTCCATGTTTTTCTTTTGAAAACACTTCTTTTCTCTCCTTTTCCAACACTATTTCCAACTCAGATATTTTATTTGAAAGCTCACTATTCTCCGTTTCAAAAGATATGCGTTTGGTTTTGAAAATAGCTTTCTCGTTCTCAAACTTTTCACGCTCAAGAATCAAAACTTTCTCAAAGTCAGAAATTTGTTTTGAATGTTTGATACATTTTAGTTCAGGAACTTTCTTTTCATCGAATGATTTCTTTGAAAAATCAGAAAGTTTCTTTTCAAAGCTTGCTTTTTCATTTTCAAAAATTGCTCTTTCGTGTCCAATCTCCATTTGTAAATTAGAGATTTTATTTTCAAACTTAGAAATCTTATGTTTAAGATCATCACTTTCAGTTTCCAAAGCCTTTGCTTTTTCCTCTCTCTCCTTTATCTCATATCTTTCTTTCTCAAATGCTTCTCGTTCCTTTCTCATTACTTGTTCAAAATCATATATCGTCTTATCAACAAATGGCTTTTTACCTTCAGCCTTCTCAACCCTTTTCTCAACATTTTCAAACCGTTTCTCCTCAAATGGTTTCCTCTCGAAGTTGTTGTTCTCAAACCTTCGTGAATCGGAAGTATACTTCAGATTATTGTTTGATGACGTTGGTTTGTAAAACCTCTTCTGAAAGTGCCTTGTGAGTGAGATCATCGCTTGTTCTAATTCGACACCATCATCAGAAATATTACCCTTGTAACCAGTATCAAACCATCCAGAATCATCAGACATAAAACTGCTTGTTTGCATCTCGGCTTGAAGTGCAATTGGTTCTGGAGAGATCTCTTTCTTCTTCTTATTTCTTTTCTCTTTCTCCTCTATTACTTTCATGAAATACTCATCCATTGTTACCTGACAAGATTTAAAATGATCGTGTATCAGATACTTCGTGAGAAGTAGAATTATACACACACGATAATCAGAAAAAAAAATCAATTAAAGTCAGAAAAGTTTTCAAAAAATTAAAATTTGAATAACAAATTATAAAATTTGTTGTTCAAAAATTAATTCCGAAAAATTAATGCGGAATACTGGACTTTAAATCGGCAAACCTGCAAAAAATAAGGAAAATATATCAGTTTCGAGCAAACATAGGTAAAAATTGATAAAACGGAGAAAGAATGAAAAATTACAAAAAATAGGGACTAAAAATGACAAAATACGAAACTAAAACGAAAAATACAGACTAAAAGTGTAAAATACTAAGACTTATAAAAGATAAGGACTAAAAATGACAAAACAAAAAAAATCTAAAACTTAAAACTCAAAGGATTAAAAATGAAAAATCAAAAAGATTAAAAGTCTAGGAACTAAACACTTAAAACTAGAGGGACTAAAATTGACTCAAACTAAAATAAAAACTACAGGGGCTGAAAATGACACTAACTAAAAGACTAACTAAAGGACCACAAATGTAAAGATCTTAATCCTATACTACAGGGACCAAAACTGTAAAGATTTTAACGGACAATTAACAGAATCCGTTAACACTGTTCATCACCATCATCAACTTCGATCTGTTGATTTTCAGGGATGGTTTTCTTGCTCGAATCTCGAACAAACAACATTTTGTCCGACTTAGAAGAAATGTCCGACTAGAGAGTTGTCCGACAACCAAGAATCGTCTGACAGTTAAGAACATCAAGTTGTACGAGAGTTATGAACGTATGTTGTCCGACAGTTATGATTATCAATGGTGTCCGACAGTTATGAGTTATACGACAGTTATGAATCATCCGAGAGTTATGAACATATTGGTGTCCGACAGTTATGAACAAGTCGGACAAGGCTTGACCAACAGTTATGAGTTTTCCGGTCAAAAAAAGCAGAATCCGGCGATTGTTACGTTTTTCCGGCGAAAAGCTTTCTGACGACGAAACAAACTGTTTTCTTGCTGATTTTTCGATTCTAAATATTGAAAAATGATCGAAATCAATAAACGAACATATCTGTGTTCTTATATCAAACAAAACACAATCAAAATCATGAATCAATCATCTCTTTTCAATCATCTTCGATAAACAGATATGTGTTCCAAACTCACTGGATTCTTGATGTTACTCGAGTCTGTAAATTGCTATGAGTTAGAAATCAATGGAGAAAACAATTTGTGATGATTAAACCGAGTAAATCACCATCAAACATCAATTGATGAACACTGTTACTGTTCATTTTAAAAAAATAAAAATAAAAATAAAAATCAATTTTGTTGTTTGAAAATCAAAATTTTGGATTTAATATTGTTTCAAACAACAAATGATAACTATTTGTGAACTGAAATCAATCCAAAACACAAATAATTTCCAAATGTTTGAAGATTTTTCAAGAAAAATCTCAAAAATTCAAGAACTTCAATTTTCTTAAAAAATTGATAAAAATTTCTTCAATTTGGACTGATTTGTGCATAATTTGGAATGATCTAGCTCTGATACCACTTGTGATCCCAGATCTAATCAAGTAACAATGTAAGAATCATGATCTTCTTCATAGAATAGAGAAAGAATACAAGAATTGGAATGAGATCCCCTTTCTCTCTTTAAAGTCTCTCTCTAGGTTGTCATCCCTCTCACTTTACAATCTCACGTATACAATGACAACTTCTTACAATTCCCTTACAAACACCTATTTATACATCTTGACTATCTCACTAAAGTATGTTGACTTTGACTCTTTAAAGCCTCTACTTTGACTTTATCTATTACATTTGACTCTTTACATTTATACAAATATACATTAAATCTTGAATACATTTTATGCACTAACACAAGTTCAATTTAATCATTCATAAAAGAGTACAAGGGAACTCGCCTGATTATCGAGATTAGAAGAACACGCGCCTCACTCCCAGCTGATCAATACGAATACCTAATTTTAGCAACAACAACAACCGACTCATTCCCGAGGATTCATAGCCTGAGGAAAAACTGCCCGGGACCCCACTTTTCCGGAAAACTCGCTAATCCTGACTCTCCTATCCGGACTCCGGTATCCGGATCCCACTCCCGGAAATCTCAGTTCTGGAACATTTATCCGGAAGTCATACCCGGAAAACCTCAGTTTGAAAGAACACTTGTCTGAACCAAGCGATTTCCGGAAGTCACGAACTGCAAAACACCAAAACTTCTAAAATCGATAGAAATGTCGTGTTTTGTCCTAAACCCATTTAAATGCTTACTTGGGGTTAACACCCCAACCCTTAACCATCATTCAATCAAACCATCCTTGCATTAGCCATACCTCTGATGTAAAATCCAAGGATTTCAAATTTTAAGAACACAGACTATTTTCATGGTTTAACTCTTTCTCGAATCAAACACATACAAAATATTAGGAAGTTACTAGGGAAGGAGTAACTTACTTGCAATTGGTTTCCTCCGAGCAATCTTTCACCATTTCCTTCCAAGACCTTCAATCCTTTTTTCTCTCGATTTCAGCCGCCAGTTTCACAATAATGAGAAATTTAGGGATTTTATCCAATTTTATACTTGTATTATTTTACATTTCAGCCCTTTAAGTTACCACCTTTCATTCTTTGACCACACTTTATCTAGGTTTTTGCCAATTTAGATTTATGGTTATTACAATGAAGCATATGAACACATCTCATTGTGATCACTAATACACAAATGCAAATATAAGCTTCTAAAGTAGGTAATTTTACCGTGCTTCGCACGACAATTGAAACAAATTGTTTAAAATGAATATCGAAGAGTTTTAACCCTGAAAACTTTGATTTGTAACAACCCTTTTAAATTTTTATTTGAAAAATTGAATTTCTTTTAGGTGTAGTTAAATTTTGTTTTGGTGATTTTGTAAAGTGTGCGAGTCTAGTTTTTTTTTGTAAAGTTCAATAATAATTCAATGTTAGAGTTGGATTCCGATAAGAATGAAAGTTATGATGAAAAGCGTAAGAACTAATCTCCATATTTGGATCAATTCTAATTGAATCAATTCATGTATAAAACACAATTCATGGGATGGGATGAGATTAAAATTGATCAAAGATCCAAATCATTTCTTACGTTTTTCACCTTAACTCATACATCACACACGATTCTTCGTCTTCAAAGCCATATAACATTATAAACAACATAATTATATTTTGCCAAAACTGAAATTACAATTTTTTATATCAAAAGTAATAACAATAATGAAAGAAAATAAAACCAATAACTTTAACAAAAGACATTAGACATTGATCATCTTTCTAATGCTTTATAACATGTACGAAATGTTTGATAAGACGAATCGAAGGAAACGAAAGTCGAGTTTCTTCATATACCGCTTGTGCTGTGCAGCAGCTAGTGGGACGCCCGACATATGATGTATTGGTTGGGGGGTTCCAAGTTTTCTGATCATTAAAAACTCTTCCAACCCCGAAACCACAAATTATATATGCATATGAGATAGGAATAAGAGCACCTCTCTAAGTGTATTTGGATGAGCTTGAAGAAAATGTTGATATTTTTTACGACTTAAAGATGGAACAGATGAAAAAGTGATATAAAGAAGGGCATAAATCACAATATAAGGTAAATGTTTATTGGTGGTAGTTGTACGTTGCTAGAGACCATTATTTGAAATGAAATTTTGAATTACTTAATTTGTAACTAGTCAATATTACTTTTTTTTGGGATAAAGAACTCGATACAAGTACTTTGATGGATATCTTGGTACAAGTCTTGATATTCCAATGATGTTTCTTTTTGTTTAACATGTATGCAACACCCAATTTTAAATACTCAAAAAAATAGTATCTGATGCAAGTTGTGCTTATAGCATTTGATAAACAGATCCTTTCATGTACTTCATAAGTTCATATGATAGAAATGAGGTTTTAAGAGTCTTTGGTAGGCAAGCAAAGAGAATATAAACCTGTGAAATATCAATGAGCGGATGCTAGCTACTCTAGGTCAATTATGTTGATTCCTATCTTATGCTAGTTATCTAAATGTGGAAATTGAGGATGTAGGTGATAGTGGCATAAAAATAGCATGTGGAAAGTAACCCAACCTCGTCTTTTAAAACAATGAAACATATGAAAAAAGTTTCATGGGGCAAAACTTGGTGATACTTTTTCATCTTATAACCATACTAAAAAAGCCAAAGTTCACTATTGATTACATAAATTGCCTTAATACGCTTTCATTTTTCATAGTCTTGACGTTACCAAACCTACTTGACTTGCTGCAACTTATATTTTAAGCAAAATAGGTATGGATTTCTAAGTATTTTTCTGTTGATAAAACTGTCACAATCATGCAACTTCTCATGCAATTACACCAGGTAAAAAATGCTTAATTCCAGAAAAAAGAAAGATGGCATTGGCGATTCCTCGAGATGCCACGTAAGCACTTGATGTTTCTGCTTTATATAGTTATATAGATACAATCCAGTTATGGAAAAAACCGGGTAATATTATAGTAATAGTTCCATATTTTTATAAACTACCCGGTGTTCTACAAATAACCGGGTAGTATTTGATTAATTGGTAACATGTTTTTATAAAACTACACGGTGCTTTACAAACAAGGGTAGTATTTGATTACTTGGTAACATGTTTTGTAAAACTACCCGGTGCTTTACAAACAACCGGGTAGTATTTCATAACTTGTTAGCATGTTTTTTTTATAAGACTACCCGGTGCTTTACAAACAGCCGGGTAATATAACCCTCTAAATACAACCCAGTTATGGAAAAAAACCGGGTAGTATTATAGTAATAGTTCCATATTTTTATAAACTACCCAGTGTTTTACAAACAACCGGGTAGTATTTGATTATTTGGTAACATGTTTTTATAAAACTACCCGCTGCTTTACAAACAACCGGGTAGCATTTGATTACTTGGTAACATTCTTTTGTAAAACTACCCGGTGCTTTACAAACAACCAAGTAGTATTTGATTACTTGTTAGCATGTTTTTTTTTGTAAAACTACCGGGTGCTTTACAAACAATCGGGTAGTATTTGATTAATTGGTAGCATGTTTTTTGTAAAACTACCAGGTGCTTTACACACAACCGGGTAGTATTTGATTATTTGTTAGCATATTTTGATAAAACTACCCGGTGTTTTACCAACAACCGGGTAGTATTTGATTACTTGGTAGCATATTTTATAAAGCTACCCGGTGCTTTACAAACAACCGGGTAGTATTATAACAATAGCTCGTTTTTATAAAACTATCCGGTGCTTTACAAACAATCGGGTAGCATGTGTGGCTTGTATTCATTAAACTACCCGGTGTTATACAAACAACCAGGTAGTATGTGTTTTTTTAGGGTTCCATGTTTTCATTATACTACCCGGTGTTGTATAAACAACCGGGTAGTATGCAACATAACATTAACTTACTAGCGCCACCAAACACCCATTTGATGAAATTACATCTTATTTCTATCTTTCTCTTTTTCTTGTCACTTTCGTCAAGATATTCTTTACATTCTTCAAGATCTTCACATTCTTCAAGAATTTCTTAATATGTATTTATTATTGTGGTATTGTGTTATTATGTTCATGATTTGATAATTAAAATTTGTGTTGGTTTTATATTTTATAGAATGGTTTGAGCAATCGGAGGTCAAGGACTACTTTGTTCATTTGATTAATCGAATACGATAGATGTATATTTCTTATTACCATAATATCATTCATTTATTATAGGTATATTGCATATGCCCCTAGGTTTATACCTGTCTGAAACTAATCTAATAAAGGTTAATTTCGGATAGTCCCCGTTTTGGGACTGCTTTTTGAATATTTGGTCTCATTTAGGATGTGAATGCGTATTAGTGGTTTGAGTATATAAGAAAAAATTGGTAGGCGTTTCCAATTGCTCCTACGAGTATGTGTATCACACGCATACTTTCGGAGTCAAGGGGAAATGCTGCCGAATTTTTCTTAAATACTCAATCCATTAATACACATTCACATATGAGACAAGGTATTCAAAAAGTGGGTTAGGATGACGACCAACCATTTATTCTATGAATAAATTCCATGCATTTCATTAATAATTTATTTTCTACATTACAGATGGAACGTAGTACATGGATGTGCAAAATACAACATGCTACCGTTGAATATTTGACGTATTTGGACGAGTTTATTAAAGTTGCTGAGAATAATCGAGTGAACAAAGGAGAAATTTATATTTGGTGACCCTGTAAAGATTGTCAAAATTTTCATAAGTTTATGGAATATCATGTAATTCAATGGCATTTAATATGTCGTGGATTTATGGAAGGGTATACAATTTGGTCACGACATGGTAAGAAATTTGATGATCGTAACACATTTGTTCGTGATTGTGATGACAATGATAATAATGATTTAGATGATGATAATTATGATTCAGACAATGACAGTCATGGTAATTTAAATGACATGTTACATGATGTGGAGGATAATGTTGCTGATAAGGATTATGAAGTTTTTTAGCAGTTGTTTTCCGACTCTAAAAACCATTGTATCCTGCTTGTATAAAATTTACCAAACTCTCTGTTGTGTTGAAACTGTTTAACATAAAAGCAAGTAATAGTTGGAGTGATAAAAGTTTTACTAGTCTATTGATGATCTTTCATGAAATGCTTCCAGACGGTAATGAGTTTGTGTTTCTTTATACCAAGCAAAAAAATTGGCGTGTCCCATGGGATTGGAAGTTGAAAGGATACATGCATGTCCAATTGATTGTATATTATACAGAAATGCGTATGAAAACCTACACGAATGTGTAAGATGTGGTACATCACGATATAAATGGAAAGAACATGTGGAAGAAAACATGGATGATATGAAGAATGCCCCCTGCAAAATTATTGTGGTATTTGCCAATCATACCAAGATTGAAACGATTATTTGCAAATGTCAAATATGCAAATGGTTACGTTGGCATACCGAAGATCGTAAAAGAAACGGGAATATGAGACATGTGGCTGATTTTCCTTAGTGGAGGAATATTGATTTCGATTTAGAAGATTTTGGAAAGGAAATTAGAAATATACGGTTCAGGATTAGTTTAGATGGAATTAATCCATTTGGAAACATGAGTAGTTGACACAACACATGGTCAATTGTTCTATGCATCTACAATCTTCCACCCTAGTTATGCATGAAACGGAAATACATCATGATGTCATTGCTAATTCAAGGTCCAAAACAACCCGGGAACGACATTGATGTGTATTTGGCCCAGTTAACTGATGACTTGAAAGAATTGTGTAGTTCAGGCGTCCAAGTGTATGATGCCTACGATATGCGGAATTTCAGACTGCCAGCCATGATATTTTGCACCATAATATTTTGCACCATAAATGATTTTCCAGCGTATGACAATTTGTCAGGATACGTTACAAAAGGAGGAAAAGCGTGTCCTATTTGTAAAGATGACACCCATTCATTGAGTTTGAGAAATTGTATGAAAAATGTGTTCATGGGACATCGAAGATCACTTCCAAGGAGTCACCCGTACCATAAACTGAAGAAAGCGTTTGACGGAAAAACTAAGCATGAAGTGGTAAGACCACCATTGGATGGACCTAACTATATATTCTCGAGTTCAAGATCTAAACATTGTGCTCCGAAAAAGTGGGACAACCCCTCCTAAGAATAGTTGGAAAAAGAAGTCTATTTTTTGGGAATTGCCATATTGGGAGCACTGGCAAGTCCGACATTGTCTTGATGTTATGCATATTGAGAAAAATGTATGTGACAACTTGTTAGGATTGTTATTGAACATCCCGGGGAAGACAAAAGATGGGGTTAAAGTTCGAAAAGACATGGCTGAAATGTGAATTAGATCACAGCTTGCTTCTATTGAAACTGGAAGTCGCACATATCTACCACCAGCTTGCTATACATTGTCAAGAGCCGGGAAAACTAGATATTGTCAATGCTTGCATGGTGTTAAAGTTCCGTCAGGGTATTCAGCTAACATTAAGAAGTTGGTGTCTGTTTGGGTAAAAATCCACACCTCACGACCAATGTATAAAAATAAACATGACATTTACATAAGACAAATCTTGTATTAAGATAAGGTCCTGCAGACTACTTATGACCACATCCTCCGTCGTATATTTCGACGATGGACACAAGGTTCTTTCGACTGACAATCGTGACTTAGAAACGGTCGTACGACAATACTAACCGCTAACAGTCAACAACCGTTTTCTTTGTTTCATTAATGCAGATCCAGAAGCAATCATTGCCCAACGGTCATAACGGAAGAACCATTAATGACAATTAAAGACCAACAACGGTTACGACAATGATGAAGACACATTGATTACTGCCGAGAGCTATATAAACAAAGGCTTGCACCACACTTCGGACAACGGTTTTTTCATACAGAAATCATCAGAGCATTCGAGCAATATCATTTACGAAAGCTACCGACGACAATAGTTTTTACGCACGATACGACACTGTTACTCACGACACACGACATTAGTTTACAATTAAGTTTACTTTTATTATTATTGTAACCAATTGTACTCACGACACTTGTTACTAAAGGATGTCGTCCCTGTTTGGCGACCATAGTGAACCGTCGACTTTTGTAGTCGGTCGCGGTTTTTACCCTCGACGGGGTTTTCCGCGTCACTAAATTTCTTTGTCTTATTTACTTTACGTCGACGATCATATTGTTTATCTTGAGATCCTTTTCTTTAGTTGTTAAAGCTCCACACCAACCTTAAGTTATCCTTCGGGTGATTTTTGGCATTAATAGTTTGGCGCCCACCGTGGGGCCCCATCTAGAGAAAATCTCAGACCAAACGTACATCGTTCTAACAATCTTGTGTAGTTTGCTATTTCCAGGAAAATGACAGCTCAACAAGATTCGATCGCCCAGTTACACATGGAATTGAATGTTGCATGAAACCAGATCAATGCCTTAGGTGAGCAGAACCGAAAGGCAGCCAGAGAAATTGCTTTCCTGAGAAATCCAGCGATAGGCAACCTCTTCGGACCTCAGAACGGTCCACGACCTCCGTTTGGTGCACCTTTCGTAAGACTACCACTCTCGACAGGTCCAAGGCCATTTGTCAGCGTTCCCTTTTTGGAACAATTTCCCCTGCAACATTTAAGGCCGCCCCCGTGGTACAACGGAGCCATGCCTTACCACATCCCGACGATCCCTCAGCCAACTGTTTGGGTAAAATTTCACCAGTCTCGACCAAGGCACTAAGAACATTTATTGCACTTTTCTCGTAACAAAGTCAAATCATAAAACATTTTGTCCATTGACCAAAGCCTAAGTCAAGGGTACCTCTCGACCTCGACCGTCGTGTAGAATCACACGACCTCGACCAACTAACGTACGACTCTTCTGTTATGATTTTATCATTTAATACAGGTCAACGCCATTTATGACCAACGGACGAAACCGACAGAGCAGTTACGAACATTAAACAACAGAGACCGTTGCGACCGTTACTAGAGGAATTCATGAAGTGATTAAAAGAATTCGAAGGCAAAGTTACTAGAGGAATTCATGAAGGCAAAGTCATCATTGGTGGATCATCGAATTCGGGAATCACACTGCATACTCAAGAACATCCGAAGCAAAGAACTTTCTCTCAAGTGATCGCTCTCGACGCATGACTTACACTCTCGACCTATAGTTTCCACACACGACACACCTGTTTTACATTCGATACACTTGTTATTTTCACATTTCAAGTCATTTATATTGTAATCATTGTACTCTCGATACCAGAAACAAAGGACATCGCCCCTGTTTGGCGATCATAGTGCAGCGACGACCTCCACAGTCGTCCGCGGGTTTTTTCCTCGTTGAGGTTTTTCCCGCGTCACCAAAATCTTTCTCTTTTACATTTTCTGTCTTTAACGCACTGTTTTGTCGAACGATTCCTTTCTTTAGTTGTTAAGCTCCACACTCAACCTTAAGTTATCCTTCTGGACGATTTTTGGCATTAACAGTTTGGCGCCCACCGTAGGGCCCCATCTAGAGAAAATCTTCGACAAACGTGCGTCTTACTAACGGTTTCTTGTAGTTTCCTCTGTTTTCTGTTTCAAGAAAATGGCAGCCCCCAGAAATCAAGAGTATATCATTGCCCAGATGTACCAGGAATTGGAAGTGGCGCGAAATCAAATCAATGCCATGGCTGAGCAGAGTCGAAGAGCAGCCGAAGAAATCGCGTGACTGAGAAATCCCTTCGGACCGCAGAACGGTCCAAGACCATTCGTTGGATTTGTCAAGGATCGTTCGGACAGAATTCAGGATCCGTTCCGTTCATCCATAACCCTGGTTCGACTTCGTTTGTCCGTAATCCAGGACCAGGTCCATTCATGCAGAATCAGCAGCCAGGTCCGTTCGCACAGAACCAGCAGCCGAGATTGTTCAACCCAAATCCCCAGTCTGGGCATATCCCTCCTCAGTATACTAGACCTCCACCCATACAGAATGGGTCGCAGCCGTTTCAGCATGGGTCGCAGCCGTATTTGTCCCTTTTAACAGGGACGCCAATGGCTCGTCGTACGGCAATGGCACCAGTTCGGGAGTTGATCCATTGGCAGGTACGAATCCCGATCCTAACGAGCCCGTCGCCCAACTATTAAAGATGCCAGAAGATCAAAACGAGCATGTCCTGTCCCTGCTCGCTAAGCTACCCGGGGCAGCCATGCCCATCGATGTCGAGCCTCGCTGAGGCTTTCAGGCGTCGCCTTTCATCGACAAGATCGCGACAGTCGACGTCCCGAAGAAGTTCAACATCCCCACCTTCATGCCCAAGTATTCGGGGGTGACCGATCCAACAGAGCACATCGCGCAATATAAGCAGCTCATGTGGACGGTCTCGATCATACACATGTATCAAGAAGTATGCATGTGCAAGAGTTTTGGGGCAACTCTCACTGGTCCTGCCCTCCAATGGTTGATTAACCTCAAACCCAAGTCCATCGGGCCGTTTGCTGGGTTAGTCAATCAATTCTCCCAGCAATTCGCCAGCAGTCGCAAGATGGAGAAGCAAACCAGCGACATGTATTATGTCGTGCAGAAAGCTAATGAGTCTATTCGAAGCTACTTCAATAGATTCAATTCATAAATAATTAGTGTCCACAACTGCGATGTCAAGGCCGCGATCGAAGCTTATAAACGGGGTCTTGACGACAGTTCAGGTTTATACACTGATCTTACCAAATACCCTCCAGAAAATTTCGAAGACGTCAGAGCTCGAACCCTGGCGTATATGAGGGTAGAAGACGATGGTGCCTTTCGTCGTAAGCATACCGACGACAAGAGATCGTTAGGTGTAAAGAAGCCAGAGTTCAAGATAAAGGAAATTTCCAAGGTAGAACCCGCGCGCCAAATCTCCAACGTCTGATTCAAGACAAAAGCAGAGGCCAAGACCGCGACCAAATTTCCTCAGTACCCCAAGATATCCTCATACGGATTCAAAGGTCCACCAAGGATTTGGTCGAGGCTCTAAAGACCGCCCAGGCGACCATCCGTTGGCCGAAGAAATATGATCAGGACGACGCCAAGAAAGATAAGTCGAAGTGGTGCGACTTCCATGTCGACCATGGTCATGCGACAGATGATTGCATAGCTCTCAAAAAGGAGCTAGCGTATCATGTCCCGAAAGGAAATCTCAAAGATATCATCGATGACATCGTTACTTCAGGTAACGACGTTCGACCACCAACTCCTGAGCATGCAAAGGTCATCAATTGCATCACTGGTGGTTCCGACGTGTGCGGTCTGACCTATTCCGCAGTCAAACGTCACGCCAGTCAAGCACCTGACGATCGACCTATCCCGCGTTCATCAAGACCCAAAGGAGATCTGGAGTTGGAAGCTATAAAGATCGTGTTCGACCAAGATGACCTCGGAGACTCATATCAGAAGCATCATGACGGGTTGATCATTCAACTCACAATTGGTAATTATTTAACCCGACGAGTCTTCGTCTTCCTTGACACCATCAAGGCCATGGGAATCGACCGATCGGAGATCACCCGATGCTCGACAACCTTGGTCGGTTTCAATGGAGAAGCGACGAGCACCTTTGGAGAGATTACTTTGCCTGTCTATGCAGGTGGAATCAATAGGCAGACCAAGTTCAGTGTTATTGACTGCTCGTCGACCTATAACGTCATCATAGGCCGACCATGGATCCATGAAATGAAAGCAGTCCCCTCGACGTACCATCAGACCATGAAGTTCCCTATGCCGTGGGGAATCTAGGAGATCAAAAGTGAGCCGAAAATCGCCCGTGACTGCTACAAGACCACCCTGAAACTGCGAAAATAGGCCATCTTGCAGTTGTAGGTCGACAAAGGCATCCTAGATCAAAGCAAGCACGACCGGAAAGTCTCGATAGGTTCGTCTCTCGATCCATACTCTAAAAACAAACAAATATCCTTCCTACAGGAACATATCGACTGTTTCGCCCGATCGCATGGTCAACATATACCTTGGCGTGAATTTCCAAAAATCCGTGTCAACCCGTCATTTAAACCTATTTGCTCCTAAAAGGAATAAGGTTATAAATGACGAGGGGGCATATCTCCCTTTAAGGGTCTGAGAAGGTATTTCTTTTAAATCTTTTTTCTTTTCCCATACGATTTTTTACCACGACGATTACTGACTTAAGCATCGGAGGGTCGTTTGCTAGCCAACGACCAACCTCTGACATTGTTTTATCACAGATCGCACGACATAAGATTGTTTAGGTCTATGACTTGAATATTCTATCACAGGGGCATACGACTCAAGTTTTGTCGTACGATCTAGTCGTTGGTCTAGCGATCCATGATCTAAGTTTCTTAACTTAGAACAAATTACATGTTCTGAATGAATGCTTTGATCACATGTACTTATGTTTGCCAATATAATCTTAACGTATGAGAACACTATGACTTATGTGCTAGTCTTGGTAATTACAATGGATGTCTAAGTCGCACGATTCCTTGTTTGTTCTATTCTTAACGAGTTTCACAGCTGATATTATATCTATCTACGACACATGGGTTCGACAAAAAAGTAAAATTTCATTCATGATATATACTATTACATCTCGACCACCAACGGTCGAGCATTCAAAACTAAGACAAAAGAAAAAATTCTCTAAGGATTAGAAGGAGCGTCGGCAGCATCGTTGCCCGAAGCTTCTGCCCTGGAGGCCCTCGTCTACAACCCCTTCTTCCTCAGCCTCTTTCTCGTCATCAGAATCGAGATCCCTATCGGTCCCGGCCTTGGCTAAGAAGAAGGCTAACTCTTCAGTTGCAGACACGAGGGGATTCTTCCCCGACAAGTGTTGCCGCATGATCGCCGCCCGAGCTGTTAGACGAGCAAGGGCAAAGGTAGACGCAACCTCATCTTTGAGCTCCCTTACCTCCTTCTCCAGGACCGCCACCTTGGACTTGGACTCCTCGACCTCTTTCTCCTTCATGTCTAAGGATGCTTGCATCCAGTCTAGCTCCTCTTTCTGATCTGCAATCACCGAGAATGACTCCTTCAGACGAGAGTTCACGTCGTCCCTCACGTGTCCGACGGCTTCCGGCTCGTTCAGGGCATCGTCAAGTTTTATCAACATCTCCTCGACACGCGCTAGGGCAGATTTATCCCTCGCCAACATCGCATCCTCCTTCTTAATGGCAGAGGACACCAGACCTTCCATCTTCATCATCTCGGCTTGCACGGCCAATGAAGACTGAAACGTCTGAAACATATGAACTCGTTAGTAAAAATATGTGACAACGACAACGACATCGACAGTAACAACGACAACGACAAATGAAAAACAAAGTCTTGAAATATAGACTTACCATAAACGCCATTCCGGCGACATAAGCCCCCGAGCTCTCGATAGAGCACCCGTTGAAACACTCCCTGAAAGAGGGGAGCTGAAATTTATCCAAATGGGGGAACAAACTCGTCCCGTCCAGGACATTGTCCATCATGAAATCCGCCGGCAATGTAAAGTTCACCGTCGTTTTCTCTCCCGTCCACGCGCCCTTGCCCTTTGTCGGTCGACGCAGGGCCTGACATGGCAGAAGGAGACCCCGTCGATTTCACCGGACGCATAGGATCGATGGGTGTTGTGTCGACCGTGTCGAAAGTCTTCTCGACAGATGCGGTCGACACCTTCGCCTTTTCAGGCGAGATGACTCTCGATGAACCACCCGTCTTTAAAGACGGTTCCTTCAGGACAGACGTCCTCGTCCTCTTGAGGACTCCCGACCCAGTAGTCGGAGCCTCTTTTCTCTTAAAAACCCCCAACCCAGATGTCGGGGTTCCCTTCCTTCTTTCCCTTGCCTAGCGAGCCAGTTCGGCCTGAGCCGCCCTCTTAGCCATCGCAGACGACATCTTCGGCTGTGGCTGTTGGGATTCCTGTTGGGATTCTTGTTGAGATTCTCCTGTGAAACGAAGAAAAAAAGGACAATTAGACGACTGAAACGATGGAAGAAGCATGTCGAACAAAGAAAGGTACACTTACCAGTCATCTCTATCTCTATCGGCTCTTCCTCCCTCCTTTCTTCCTCCTTCTCTTCTTCTTTCTCTTACTCCTCTCGACCCCTCTGTAGCCTGCCGCTCAGGAAAACCTCGTCGATGTCCTCGTCTACCAAGTAACGTGTGATGAATGACCGATCGTATGGACTGATTTCCAAGAACTTCTCAATTTTAGCCTTGGAATCGTCGTTGGGCTCTACGTTGTCAAAGTTGATGTCTGAAAACACAGAGAAAAAGATTAACCGAGAAACAAAGCAATACAGGTAATAAGAACGCTCGACTAAAGCTAGAAACTCACCCGCCATGTTCCATCCAGACCTGATCCAATCACTGTCGGGGTCCAGCGTCGCTACCCGCACGAAGACGTACCTGTTCTTCCATTTACGGTCATTGACCGTAGTTTGTAGAACCAGGGTACGTTCGCCCTTATGCTTCGAGAACAGGCTATAGCGACGGTACTGATCCTTCTTGACCTGATAAGCGGTCAAGAGGTCTTTTACATTTATCGGCGACTCCCAATGACTGGTAAGTCGCTCGATGACCTGAATGACCCTCCAGAATTGGGGCATCAGTTGTCCAGGCAAGAGGTCGAACTAGCACATAAAAGACTTTGCCAGAGGAGAGTAGGGCCACTCAAAACCTATTCTACAGGGATACTCGTATATCACGACGTACCCCTCAGGGCACATCTCCGGTCGAATCTGACCGGCCTTGCTCACAGTAATCCTCGCAGGGATTTTTGCTAAAATCCTAAAATCGTCTAAAGCGTCCTGATCCTGGATGGCGCTCCTAGGCTCCGTCGACATCGATAAACCAGTTAACAAGATTTGACGCTCTGAAAAGCCCCAAATATCCCAGTTCTTTCTAGTTTTCCTAGCGATTGACTTACGACGCATACACAGACTGGAGAGTCGTACCTTATATAGGCGCTCTAAAAACCTCGAAACTCAAACAAGTCGAAGATCTCTTGAAGGTTTGGAAAAGATTCGGCGAACAACAGCAAAGAAATCAGGGAAAATCTCTCTTAAAAACTCTCTGAAATCGTAAAAGGAAAAGATCCGTCGAAGGTCTCTATTTATGTTAATGATCGTGTCAGGTCGACCCTCTCGATTGTCGACACGTGTCTTTGCCTTTTTCGAATGCTCGACAGATTGTCGACACCTGGCGTTTACAGCTGTTATGCACGATCGTGCGTCAGCATGACGTCACGACCTTATCCCCTTTTCAGCTTCCCATTCAGTTAGAATTGGACCGATCCAGTTCCAAGGCAACTGAAAAGGTTTTTTACACGTATCACTAGCAAAATTTAAAAATCTTTTGAAATTCGAATTTGCCACTCCACTTTTTCAAATTTTGGGGGCAAACTGTTTGGGTAAATTTTCACCAGTCTCGACCACGACCAAGGCACTAAGAACATTTATTGCACTTTTCTCGTAACAAAGTCAAATCATAAAACATTTTGTCCTTTGACCAAAGCTGAAGTCAAGGGTACCTCTCGACCTCGACCGTCGTGTAGAATCACACGACCTCGACCAACTAACGTACGACTCTTCTGTTATGATTTTATCATTTAATACAGGTCAACGTCATTTATGACCAACGGACGAAACCGACAGAGCAGTTACGAACATTAAACAACAGAGACCGTTGCGACCGTTACTAGAGGAATTCATGAAGTCATTAAATGCATTCGAAGACTATAAATACGAAGGCAAAGTCATCATTGGTGGATCATCGAATTCGGGAATCACACTTCGTACTCAAAAACATCCGAAGCAAAGAACTTTCTCTCAAGTTATCGCTCTCGACGCATGACTTACACTCTCGACCTATAGTTTTCACACACGACGCACCTGTTTTACATTCGATACACTTGTTATTTTCACATTTCAAGTCATTTGTATTGTAATCATTGTACTCTCGACACCAGAAACAAAGGACATCGCCCATGTTTGGCGATCATAGTGCAGCGACGACCTCCACAGTCGTCCGCGGGTTTTTTCCTCGTTGAGGTTTTTCCCGCGTCACCAAAATCTTTGTCTCTTTTACATTTTCTGTCTTTAACGCACTGTTTTGTCGAATGATTCCTTTCTTTAGTTTTTAAGCTCCACAATCAACCTTAAGTTATCCTTCTGGACAATTTTTGGCATTAACACCAACAATGACAGTTCCCATGAACTTCCCCGTCAACGGAGAAACTGACAATTCGTCGTACAAAAATGGTTTCCATACGACGGTCGGCATGACATCTCAGGATTCGGTAGTTGTCCTTCCAACTGCTACACTACTTAATTTAGAAGACCCAGTCGCTCGACGATTTAGGCTTCTAGAAGAGAAAAATGAAAGGATGTTATCTCTATTCTTAAATTGCCTGGTGCTGTTGTCCCTGTTGATGTCGAGCCTCACTCAAGATTCCAAGCATCACCTTTCGTCGACGAGATTGCAAATGTCGACGTCCCAAAGAAATACAATATTCCTACTTTTACGCCCAAATATTCAGGAATAACTGACCTGACAGAACACATCGCTCAGTATATGCAATTGGTGTGGACCGCGCCGATCCCACATCAATACCAGGAAGTATGCATGTGCAAATGTTTTGGTGGGTGTTGCTCTCCAATGGTTGATCAACCTCAAACCTAAGTCCATCGACAACTTTGCGGAGTTGGTCAACCAGTTTTCACAATAATTCGCCAGCAGTCGCAAGATGGAGAAGCAGACCAGCGACCTGTACTACGTCACCCAAAAAACTGGAGAATCTATCCGCAGTTACTTTAATCGTTTCAATGCAGAAATGATCAATATCCAAAACTACGATATCAAAACCGCGATCGAGGCCTACAAGCGCGGTCTCGACGACGACAGCTCAGGATTGTAGACGTCCGAGCTAGGACGTTGGCGTATATGAGAGTAGAAGACGACGTGGCTTTCCGTCCTAGACATTCAAGTGACAAAAACTTATTAGAGATAAAGAAACCTGATTTCAAACCCAAGGCAAATGTCAAAACAGAGCCCGCACGCCAGATATCGAACGTTCGGTTCGAAAAGAAAAAGACCATTCCTACGATGAAATTTCTTCAATATCCTAAGATTTCTTCTTATGGATTCAAGGGCACTTCAAAAGACTTGGTAGAAGCTCTCAAGAATGTGTAGTCGACCATCTGATGGCCCAAAAAGAGAGACCATGATGATGCCAAGAAGGACAAGACCAAATGGTGTGACTTCCGCAGCGACCATGGTCATACGACAGACGGCTGCGTAGCATTGCAGAAAGAGATGGCTTGGCTCATTCCCAAGGGCTACCTCCAAGGATTGATCGACAAAGAGTCATCGCCTGTCGATAACACGCGACCAACATCCCTTATCCATGTGAAAGTTGTTAGATGTGTGACAGGAGGATCAGGCATCTGTGGCTTAACCTATTCGGCAGCCAAACGGCACGCCAATCAAGTATCGAACGAATATCCTATTCCTCGGTCGTCCCGACCGAAGTAGGAATTGGAACTAGAGGCAATGTCCATCACGTTCGACCAAGACGACCTCCAAGACAGCTCACAAAAACATCACGACGGATTGAGTATCCAACTTACTGTCGGGAATTGCTCGACCAAAAGAGTCTTGGCCGACGGAGGAAGTTCAGCTAATATCATTTTTCTGAACACTATCAAAGCAATGGGTATCGATAAATCAGAGATAGTTCGTCGTTTAACAATTTTGGTAGGATTCAACGGAGATTCGACCAACACTTTAGGAGAAATCATCCTCCCAGTATATGCTAAAGGGATCAATAAGCAGACAACGTTTAATGTCATCGACTATTCGTCAGCTTATAACATCATCCTTGGTCGTCCATGGATCTACGACATGAAGACAGTCCCCTCAACCCATCACCAGACAATCAAGTTCCCGACACTGTGGGGGGTGCAAGAAATCAAAAGTGAGTAAAAGACCGCTGGTGATTGCTACAAGGCGACGTTGAAACCTCAGATGAAAGATATCTAGCAATTACAAATCCAGGATGTCCCTGAGTCTATCGATGACTATCGACTGGAAAAAGTTATCTTAGACCAAGACAGGCCTGATCGGGTCGTCCTTGTGGGGGCATCATTAGATCCCATCATAAGAGAAAAACTAATCTCCTTTTTACAGGAACATGCCGACTGTTTCGCTTGGACGCACGGAGACATGGTCGGCATAAATCCCGACGTCATTTCTCACGAATTGAACGTTGATCCATCGTTCAAGCCTATAAAACAAAAACGTCGTAAGTTCGCTCCTGAGCGAAACAAGGAAATCAACGATGAGGTCGAAAATCTGCTTAAGACCGGAAAAATCAGAGAAGGGAAGTACCCCGACTGGTTAGCCAACGTCATGGTCGTACAAAAGAAAAACGGGAAGTGGCGAGTATGCATCGATTTCACAGACCTCAACAAGGCCTGTCCTAAAGATCCATTCCCACTACCCCATATCGACGTTATGGTCAATGCAACTGCAGGACATGAACATTTGACGTTCATGGATGCTTACTCAGGATATAACCAGATCCCAATGCATGCCGACGACCAGGAAACACGACTTTTATGACAGATAAAGGCATCTACTGTTATAAGGTCATGCCTTTTGGTCTAAAAAATGCAGGATCGACGTATCAAAGATGGGTCAATAAGATGTTCAAGAAACACCTTGGGGACACGATGGAAGTCTACATCGATGACATGTTCGTCAAGTCAAAACAAGCGACCGATCACATTGACCATCTAAAGAAATCTTTCAACGCCTCCGGGAATATCAAATGAAGCTAAATCCTACAAAATGTTCCTTCGGAGTTAGCGCCGGGAAATTTCTGGGATATATGGTCACACGACGAGGGATAGAGGCTAATCCTGATCAAATCAAAGCCCTGGTCGATATCAAATCACCCAGGAACTTCAAAGAAGTCCAACGACTCACATATTGTGTGGCAGCGCTGAACCGATTTATATCCTGATCGTCCGACAAATGCCACCTGTTCTACAACGTCTTATGAAAAAACAGGGGTTTCGATTGGACAGACGACCAACAACGAGCGTTACAAAAGTTGAAAGAGTACATGGCGGTTCCACCCCTGTTATCGAAACCGAAAGACAATGGGATCTTACAGCTATATCTTGCCGTAAGTGCCGTCTTAACTAGGGAAGACGACTAGCAACAATTACCGATTTACTACGTCAGTAAATCTCTGCTAGACGCTGAGACACGGTATACGTCTATGGAAAAGTTACTGCTATCACTAGTCACAGCTTCCAAGAAGTTACAACACTACTTCGATTCTCATCCTATCACTGTCGTAACTAACTTCCCTCTCAAGTCTGTCTTGAGAAAACCTGAATTGACAGGACGATTGGAAAAATGGAGCATTTACCTCAGCAGTTATGACATCGATTTTAAGCCTCGAACGACGATTAAATCACAAGTCCTAGCTGACTTTGTTGCTGATTTCAGTCCTAAACTAGAAAAAGAAGCGCAAGGCGAAGCTAATACTGTGGCGACTATAGATGACATGACCTGGACACTCCACGTCGATGGTTCTTCAAATGCCAGAGGAGCAGGGATTGGCGTCGTCTTAAAACCGCCAAAGGGGGGAAAATGGTGTATTCCATACGATGCGATTTCAGAGCCACCAACAACGAAGCAGAGTACGAAGCCCTGATCGTAGGCATGAGCATGGCCCACGACTTGGGGGCAACCGGACATCACGTGATAAGCGATTACTTATTGGTCGTAAATCAAATGAACGAGGAATTCGCAGCAAAAGATTCTAAGATGACAGCTTATCTCAAAATAGCCAAAGAAATATCGAAAATGTTTGATCCATTCTCGATCGAACAGATCCCCAGAGATCAAAACACTCAGGCCGATGCGCTAGCGAATCTCGGATCAACACTCAATAACCCGTCGTTCGATACCATCCCTATGATCATTCTAGCGACCTCATCCATCGAGGACTCCGAGAAGATTCATCTCATCGACGAAGAAAATAGTTGGTCGTACGACATCAAGAATTACCTTATGCACGACCAACTGCCCGAAGATAGAATGTAAGCTGTTTGGGTAAAAAATCACACCTCACGACCGACGATAGAAAACTCAAATAACATTTACATAAGACCACTCTTGTATTAAGATAAGGTCTTGCAGGTTATTTACAGACGAGTATGTGGTCGTACATTTTTCTGATGGTCGTACGTTCCGTACGACCGACGTCCAAGACTTAAGACGGTCTTACGATTAAACTAACCGTTAACAGTCAACACCTGTTTCTTTTGTTCATTAATGTAGGTCCACAAGCATTCATGGTACAACGTCCAGTAACAGACGAGCTATTTATGGCATAAAAGGCCCGACAGCGGTTACGAATCAAGCCATCAAGACACATTTATTACCAACGGAAGCTATATAAAGGCCTGCTCTACATCCAAAAAAGACATCTATTCCCAAGCTATTACACATCACAAACACAATAGTAATCTACGAAGCATTCGAACAAATATCGCTAACGTAACTTCCGCACGAAAGCAGTTCGAACCGCACGACAACAGTTCATTTCATACGATTTACACACGACACACGACTTTTACATACGATTAAGTCCATTTTTTCTCATATTGTAATCTATTGTACACAAAACATCTGTTACAAAAGAACTTTCGCCCCTGTTTGGCGACTATAGTGCACTGTCGACTCTCACAAGTCGACCGCGGTTTTTTCCCTCGTTTTGGGGTTTTCCGCGTCACCAATTCCCTTGTCTTATTTACTTTTCTTGCGATTGTGCTGATTGGTCTTGAGATCCATTTCTTTAGTTGTTAAAGTCCACATCAACCTTAAGTTGTCCTTTTGGGTGATTTTTGGCATAAACAGTTTGGCGCCATCCATGGGACCCCATCTAGAGAAAATCTTAAGCCAACGCATATATCGCTCTAACGATCTTGTGCAAATTTTTGTTATTTTCAGGTAAATGGAAAATTACTAGGATCCCATGGTTCAACTTCAATCAGAACTGAATGCGGCTCGAAGTCAGATTAAAGCCCTGCACGAGCAGAACCAGAAGGCAGCCGCGGAGATCGCTTCCCTGAGGAATCCGGCGATTGGTAACTCCTTTGGACCTCAGAACGGTCCCCGACTTATGGGGGCACCTTTCCTAAGGCCATCATTCCAAGCAAGTTCATGGCCTTTTGTCAGCAATCCTCCTTTCGGACAACTTCCTCCGCAACATCTGAGACCTCCGCCACTGTACAATGGAGCCATACCTTATCAGATCCCGATGTACGTTCCTTTTACCGGAGAAGCCAATGGGTCGTCGCAGAGAAATGGTTCCCACCCAACAGTTGGCGCAGCAACCCAGAATTCGGGAGTCATTCCTCCGACAGATTCGATCCCTGATCCTAACGACCCCATCGCTCAGCGACTCAGGTTATTGGAAGATCAGAACGAAAAAATGCTATCGCTACTTTCGAAATTACCCGGCGCCGCGGTTCCTATCGACGTCGAACCTCTCACTGGATTCCAAGCGTCGCCTTTCATCGACACGATAGCAAGTGTTGACGTTCCGAAGAAATACAACATTCCTGCCTTTACGCCTAAATATTCAGGAATTACCGATCCAACAGAGCATATCGCACAATAAAATCTGCTGATGTGGACAGTATCAAAACCACATTAATATTAAGAGGTGTGCATGTGCAAAAGCTTTGACGCGACTCTTACAGGTCATGCACTCCAGTGGTTGATCAACCTCAAACCCAAGTCCATCAGCAACTTCACAGAGTTGGTCAACCAGTTTTCGCAACAGTTCGCCAACAGTCGCAAGATGGAGAAGCAGACTAGCGACCTGTACTACGTCGTCCAGAAAACTGGAGAATCCATCCGTGGTTATTTCAATTGCTTTAACGCAGAAATGATCAACATTCGTAACTGTGACGTCAAGACCGCAATCGAGGCTTACAAGCGTGGTCTAGACAACAATACTACCGGATTGTACGTCGATCTTACGAAATATCCAGCAGAGAATTTTGAAAACGTCTAAGCTAGGACTTTGGCTTACATGAGGGTTAAAGATGACATAGCCTTCCGCTGTAAGCATTCCACCAACAAAAAGTCGCTCGGGATCAAAAAACCATGTTTCAAATCCAAGCCGAGCGTCAAGACGGAACCAGCGCGCCAGAAATCGAATGTTCAGTTCGATAAGAAAAAGAGCAATCCTATGCCCCGATTCCCTCAATACCCTAAGATCTCCTCTTATGGATTCAAGGGGACATCGAAAGAATTGGTCGACGCTCTTAAAAACATTCAGTCGTCCATCCGATGGCCCAAGAAAAGTGATAAAGATGATGACAAGAAGGACAAGACCAAATGGTGCGACTTCCATAGTGACCATGGTCATACGACAGATAACTGCCTTGCTTTGCAGAAGGAGTTAGCCTGGATCGTCCCCAAGGGTCATCTACAAGGTTTGATTGATAAAGAACCTACGCCAGTAGATAACGTAAGACCAGAATCCCCCGTCCATGAAAAAGTAATCAACTGTGTGACGGGTGGGTCAGTCGTCTGTGGTTTAACTTATTCGACAGCCAAGCGGCAGGCCAGTCAATCGTCGGGAGAATACCCCATTCCTCGGTCGTCTCGACCAAAACAAGAACTGGAACTGGAGGCGATGCCAATAACGTTCGATCAGGATGACCTCCAAGACAGTTGGCAAAGACATCACGATGGCCTGATTATCCAGCTCAATATTGGCAATTGCTCGACCAAACGAGTATTGGTCGATGGAGGCAGTTCAGATAATATCATTTTCCTAAGCACGATCAAAGCTATGGGAATTGATAAATCAGAGATCACCCGTCGATCGACGACTCTGATAGGATTCAATGGCGATTCTACCAACACTCTGGGAGAGATCATCCTCCCAGTGTATGTCAAAGGGGTCAACAAGCAAACAAAATTTAACTTTATCGACTGTTCGTCATCCTACAATGTTATACTTAGACGATCGTGGATCCATGATATGAAGGCGGGCCCCTCGACCTATCACCAGATGATCAAATTCCCGACGCCATGGGGAGTACAAAAAAATAAAAAGTGAACAGAAGACCGCCCGAGATTGCTACAAGGCCACGTTAATACCTCAGAAAAAAGATATCTTGCAATTACACAAGCCTCACACAACAATTGCACCGCAAGACCTAACCGATTCCTATGCTGAATCCATCGAGACCTATATTATGGCGACTATAAGCGACCCGACCCGACTAGTCCATGCCGACAGTTTTTCATACGCTAAAAAGGCAAGTCTCGGTGTCGTCTTACAATCCCCACAAGGGGGCAAAATGGTGTACCCCATGCGAATTCCAGTTTCCAGCTACTAATCTTGGGCTTAAATATGGCTCACGACTTGGGGGCAGTCGTACCTCACGACAAAAGTAATTCTCCAATAGCCAACGTTAAACGTCACCAGGTATGTAACGCCCATCAACAACACTCAGGTATGATATACCAACCTTCTGAAACTTTACATACGTCTTTAATCCCACGACCCTTCATAAGGTAGGGAATGGACATCGTTAATAAATTACATCCTGCCCCAGGGCAAGAAATTTTCCTGTTAGTCTTCACAAATTATTCCTCTGAACGGACATAAGTAGACGCCTACTCCCAGATTTGGGACAGAAAGGTCATCTCTTTTATCCAGACTAACATTCTATGCAGGTTCGGAATTCCTTCCGAAATCATGTACGACAATGGTCCACAGATGATCATACGTCTAAATCGTAATATTAAACCTACGACCTCGACCACGCGTAGATGGACTGCAATACATTTCAAGAAGTATTTTATTTAATATTTTACTTTTGATTTATTTCGACAAACGATTACTGATTTAAGCAACGGAGGGTCGTTGGTCAAACCAACGACCACCCCTGAATCTTACATTACAGGCTCGCAGGATCGCACGAACGTCAGTCTTACGACCTATATCGTGAGAAGACAAAGTCTTTCAGACTACAAGGTCACGATAAATATGTCACGATCGATAAAGTCATGACCCATAACTCATGACTCATACGACGTAAACCGAATCTTACGATTCATTACATAGATCTTATGATCACAACAAGTGCATTCAAAGTTGGTTCACAAAGCTGGAGTCTTATGACTTAAACTCTATGGTTTAGAATGTATGTTCGGCCCAGTCGCCCTATTACTTCCAAAGTCATTCTTTTCTTACGATTCACATCGTGAGAAATGAAGTCTCTGCGACTTAAAACATAAGTCTTATGGTGACTAAGACACAGGTTTTACGATTCATATCATGAGAAACCAAAGTCTCTACGACTTAGATACGAGCTTTACTATCTTCATCGTAAGGAACAAAGTTTCTGAGACTTGCATATCACAAAAAGAATCTTATGATTCATCATACAGGTCTGATGATTATCACAGGTGTTCTTTAAACTAAGTGTTGGAGACAAAAGTGTTATGACTTGAATTCCATACTTAGAATACTTCTTCGGCCTCAGTCGCCCGATTACTTCAATGTTATAAGTATCTCAGTCATATAGTTTTACATACGTTTTACGGCTAATTACACTCGTCCATTAAGTCTTGTTATCTTTCATTTTATTTTGTTCATTTGCAACAAAGTAAAGTACACGACAAAAGCATAACGGAATATCACTTGTATTTACACGATTAAAAACTGTACAAGTAAAGGGCACGACCGATTATAGTCGCCCCACATCAAAAAATAAACTAAGTAATAAAAATTCAAGGTAGAGGGGAGCCCTCAGCGAACTCCTCGTCGCCAGTTACATCGACCTCAACGCATGTCGGGTCCCCTTCTTCAAGCTTGTCTTCTTGGTCGAGCCCCACCTTGTCCCCGACTTGCTCCAAGAAGGTTTTGACCTCCTCTTCGGCTCCGACCATAGGGTTTAACCCCCGTAAATGGCGACGTATGATCGCCGCTCGTACCCTCAGATGGGTCAGAGCTTCAAACGATTGGAGTTGCTCCTCTAAGGACGTGATCTCCCCCTCTTTCGCCTCGACGAGCAAATTAAGGTCCTCATCCTGTTTTTCGCTCTCGGCCAAAGAGCCCTTAGTCGCTCGTAACTCCGCCTCGGTCGTGGAGGACTTCTCAATGGTCTCCCTCAGGTGGCGCTGAAGGTCTTCCTTCGCGTTCATCGACGCCGCGTATAAGTCCCGGGCTTCGGCAAACTTCGCAGAAAGGCACTAGACCCTTTCCATCGCCAACTTCTCTTGATCCCTTTCCACACGGGCTTCCTCCTGCGCCTTGTGCATTTTTTCGTTGGCAACAGGGGTAACCCTATGGATTTTATCCATATGGGCATACAGACAAAGAGAAGTTTGGAACGCCTGCAGCACACGAACACACAAACGTTAGAAAAACCAATGACAAAAATTCTTAAGACAAGCAGATCGTACGTACCTTGAAGGTAAACCATGCGACGTGCGACCCTATGTTGTTGACCATGACGTCCTCCAGTCGCTCCTTGAAAGACGACAAAAGGAACTTCTCCAAATCAGGGAAGATCTTGTCGCTGTCCATATCTTCCCTCAACATGAAGTTGGACGACAAGGAGGAAGGGGTAACTTTTCCGGTCACAGGAGGGGCCACGCTCACCGGAGTCGCGTCTATAACTCTCGGTGGCGTCTTCGTCTTCTTAGAAGTGACGACCCTAGACGGGTCACCACCCTTCGATGACGGCTCCCTCCGGAGAACTGTCTTGGATTTCTTTACCCCCGACGACGGGGGTGGGGGTGCCTTGCGCTTCAGCTCCTTGGCCTGACGGGCCAAGAGGAGTTGAGCCTCCCTTTTTGACGCACTATGAGTAGGCAAATCGCCCGACCCACCTGCAAAAAACACACGATAAGACGGAAGACATACAAGGAGAACGTACGACGGATGAGATATAAGGCCATTACCTGCAGTCTCCTCTTCCTCTGCCTCTTCTTCGGCAGAAATATCCGCCTCTCCAAGTATTTTGGACCTCGTCGTTGTTAATGCCAAAAATCGTCCAGAAGGATAACTTAAGGTTGATTGTGGAGCTTAACAACTAAAGAATAAGAATCTTTCGACAAGGCGTACGACAAAGACATAAAAAGTAAACAAGACAAAGATTTTGGTGACGCGGGAAAAACCTCAATGAGGAAAAACCCCGCGAACGACTTTGGGGGTCGTCGCTGCACTATGGTCGCCAAACAAGGGCGATATCCTTATGTTTCGGGTGTCGATCGTACAGAGATTACAATACAACTGAAAGAAAGACTTTAAATGTAAAGTAAACAAGTGTATCAGATGTAAAAAACTGATGCGTCGTGTGTAAAAAATAAGTGTCGTGTGTGTAAGTCGTGCATCGTGAGCGAACTGTTGAAAGAGAATTCTTTGCTTCGAGTGTTCTTCAAAGTTCAGTTGGCTCCAGGTGTGAGAGATGATCCTCCCAAATGAGGAAGGAATCCCTTTATTGACTCCATAAAAGCTTCGTGTAACAGTTGTAATGGACGCCGTGTTTAATGCTGTTAATGGCCTTCGTCGGTTTTAGCTGTTGGTCATCAATGACATTGACCCTGCATTAAACAATGAAAAAGTAACAGAAATAACGTACGTTAGTCGGTCGAGGTCGAGAGGTTCCATACGACGGTCGTGTGAACTAGACGACGTCAGGGTCTAGTGTCGTGAGGTGAATAACTTTCGATTTCAACTTTGATCAGGGGATAAAGTATTATGATTTTCCTTATTATGAAAAAGTGTAATAAATGTCTTCCCTATCTTGGTCGTGGTCGAGACTGGTGAAATTCTACCCAAACAGTTTGCCCCCAAAATTTTAAAAATAGAGTGGCAAATTCGAATTTTAAATTTTGTCAGTCGGACGTCTAGGGTCGCGACACGTGTCGAAAAGTCACTTCAGTGGTCTTGGAACTGGATCGGTCAAATTCTAACTAAAGAGGAAATCGAAAAGGGGATAAGATCGTGACGTCACGCTGACGCACGATCATGCTTAGCAGCTGTCATCGCCAGGTGTCGATGATCCGTGTGTGCATACGAAAAGGTAAGGGCACGTGGGAATCATCGAGGGACTCGATCTGACACGATCGTTCACATAAATAGGGACCCATGAGGGATCTTTTCCTTTCTACGATTTCAGAGAGTTTTAGAGCGAGATTTTCTTCTTGATTCGTTGCGAATCTTAGCGAATCTTTTCCCAACCTGCAAGATCTTGATTAGAGTTAGAGTTTTCGAGGATTTTGGGCGCCTATATAAGGTACGACATCCTCTTCTTTGCATGTGTTACGTGCAAAATATGTGTTTTAATCGCAGTGGGTTGCAAACTGTCCACAGTGGGAAGTGCAAGTGTACACTGTCCACTATGATCGTCACAGCAAGTAATAGTTGGTAAAATATCAGAATCGAATCCACAAAGACTGGGTAGTCAAGACAAAACGGTTCTCATGAGCTCCTTTTACAGGTTTCAATAACAGAAGAACCAATATTTTGGTTGGTTCGGTGAAATAGCTACTTTAACGATTTTACTAAGGTTTTAAAAGGAGGAATATAGGTTAGATTTTCCCTAGATTTTATACTAAATACTTGGTCCTAAAAGTGATCCTTGTATTCGAGGTAGACATTTTTGCTAGAAAAGCCCGGTTATAAAATACTCACACCGTTTAGATAAAAATCCCATACTCTTAGTACTTATTGTTTTGTCAATGGTAATCTCAAAAATGGACCTTTTCAGGTCTCGATGGAATGTGTAGAGACAAATACTCTAAGTGTTTTTAATACACAAATTAGCTTGCCTACTACTCTAGTGGGTTGAGATTTGCTCACTGTGCCGACCTCACTTTCGTAAGTGTCATAAGAATTCTTTCGAATCCCCTAGCATCATTCAAACTCGTGTCACTACGTTCTACTTATTTCTAAGTTAAGAACTAGACTTTAGGTCCTTGCAAGTGATCGGCTTGTTCGCATCCTTGGGTAAATATTGAGAATGAATGACCAAAACAACCAATATTCTAAGTATAAAGATTACTCAAGCATTTTTAATAAAATCCAGGTACTTCTCATTCCTACATCCCAAAGGATGTTTAGCCATAGTTAAAGTAAAGAAAACAAAAGAGTAGAATTTGCACATAATTAAACTGAAAGTGACTTGAATAGAACTCACAGTGGGGAACGAGGGTTCGTCCCTGTCACTGTGTATTGTGAACTACAATTAAACTAAGAAAGTAAAATACAGAAAATTAAAGCTAGTTACTGCAGTAAATGAAAGACTAACACTTAATGTGGTAGTTGAGAGAGTTTAAGACTAAGCCAAAACATATCATAAATGGCACCCAAGTGCTCCTTTATATACTAGGAGAAAGAGTTGAGTTTTACACAAAGAGGTGGGTTTATCTAAGGGGTAAGGACTGCAGTACTATGGCATAAATCAGCATTTTGGACAATCCTTTTACCCAATAGACACTTTACCAAGTCAATCTCTAAGTACAAGAAGGTATACTTGTTGTCATCTTTAAGGAAACTACTTTTGTACTTCTCCAGCCCATATTTTTCTGCCATTTGAACCTTCTAAACTCCAGAATAGTTGCATCCCAACTACTAGTTTCTTTATCTTCTTGCTCTACTTGAATAGTGGGGAACCGGAGTGGGCACAACAATGGTCACTGCAGGATAAATCGTGAAAAACACTCAAATTCCCCCAGATAATTTATTAAAGACTATGGTTCACTCTTTTTGCTCATTTTCGAGAATTGTTCCAAGAATGGGGTTTTTTAGAAGCGGAATGGCTAAAATTGACAAAATAAAATAGAAAATTCAAGGAAATAATAACTCTAAAAATAGAGTTATCACAACCTCAAACTTAAACCATTACTTGTCCCCAAGTAATAAAAACAAATAATAATAATAAATAAAAAAATGCATAAGAGCTTTCAGGGACTTACTGACTTCTCACTCTGAATGAATGTTGATCTCCCTCCACAGATACTTCTTTCGGTTCCGAAATTAAAGCTTCACTTTTGTACTTGACGAAATCTTTCCCTTGTTCACAATTGATTAATAGGAATTTTATTGGGTTCGAAAGATTTGTGGCTTTGAATATTTTTCCAAGGGTTTTGGCACGAAATTACAAACATGGACCGAAGATCTCTCTTTGAGATTTTTATTTCCAAAGGTGAGTGGTATGTGTTTTGCATGGGTAAGTACGTACACTTTCAGGCTTTATTTGGGTATGGCTATTTTTGTGAGAGTGGTTATTCTGATGGTCCAGAAAAGGCACACCATCAATTTTCTGGGAGTGAGCACTTTGACGGTCCAGAAAAGGCACACCATCAATTTTGTTAGTGACACTCCGATATTTTTTTTGGGAGGGGGGTATGGCTTACCCACCTCAAACTTAGACTTCACAGTGTCCCCACTATGGGAAGACTGGAAGTCACTCTGGAAATCCCCACCTCAAACTTAAGAGTTCACAGTGTCCTCACTGTTACATGGAAATATGGACTGAAGGAGGTGGTTGTGGGTATAAAATGGGTCGTGTTTGGATGCGAAAAATGGCCTATATCATTTCACGGGACAAGTTGAGATTTTTACTTACAAAAGTGACCTTTTCAAGTCGGAAGCCGAAAGTTGTACCTTGAAATGGAAACGAGATCAAACAAGCATTCAAACAACAAATACGTTAGTACCCAAAAGTACCTACCGAGCGGTAGGATTTCATGCATTACGAACCAAAATAAGAATTCAGCAAAGTGTCAAAAGCCTAGCCATAGGCATAAAATCAAACCAAACAGAAATTAAAATTGTTTTAGGGAGCATCATGAGTGGAAACCAAAGTTTTAACAAACCATTAGTGGGTCGGGGTTTGTTGCGGTGAACTGTCGCCAAAATCCTCACTGAACTCATCTTCACTTTCATTGGAGGGGCAAATACCTTCTGGAAATTCAGGGATCTGTGCGGCCAATTCGGGATTAGCTTCTTGCAACATCTGGTTCAAAACTATGTCTCTGTACATCCAAAAGGATTAGATGGCTCGGTTCATGTGTTTTTAGCTGGCCTCCATGAGTTCAATACGATAGGTGAGAGATGTCAAAGCTTGTAAAATGGCTGTCAGGGGGTTACTAGTGCTTGCGGTTCCTGCAGTGGGGTTGTGGAGTGGGGTACCAGCGCTTCTCACAGTGTGCTCATCAGCGATCCCCACAGTGGGATTGTCAGCAGGATCATCGGTTGGGGCAGTGATTGCTCATCCCATTTTTCGTATGGTTGCCACGCTGAAGTTGCTTGTTGAAACAAGCCACTGATCATCTGCAGCTGAGGGTACTCCAGCTTCTATTAGCAACATAGTAATGAGACAAGGAAGGGGCAAGATTACCTTTTTACGGGTGCGGTCTTGATGAATGGCAGCGTGCATAACAATTTCCAGATTGATCTTGTTCCCAGTGAGGATGCAAAACAGTAAGGCACACTTGTGCATTGAAAGAGTCGTATCATGCGATGTTGGGGACAAAGAGGCACGGAGGAATTGGAACCACACAGCGGCCTCAGTAGTGAGGCAGCTAGCATGCAGACACTTCCTCTGGCCGTCTTTATCCCATGTCTTCCCTTCAACTGCTATTTCTTTCAAAATAAGATCCTCATCTGCCGGGGTCATTTTCTTCAAAAACTGCAAAAATTCACAAGCTTCCGAGATCCTTCCTAGAACCCGATTAATTGCATTTGCTGAATAGCTCACGGTTCGACCCCGGACTTTCACAATGGGGTCCTTCTTTTGGGAATCCTAGGCGTAAAACTCCCGCACCAACGAGGCATTTGCTCAACGATTGGCAGACGCCAATGTCGACCAATCTTGCACTAAAATTCTATTTTCACAAACGAGTTGGCCTCTATAAAGTCGGGGTCGAAACCCCTCTCTAAGTTCAGCTTTTGATTTGAGATAAAAGCATAGTGGGCTGCTACTAAGGGAGTTGTGAACTGCCTAGGCATCCCACTGGGGGCATGTTCAGTCCCCACTGTGGAATGGTGTGGGTTTTCAGATGGCAATTGTTCACTCCCGGCATCAATTTCCACAGAAGATGAACTTAAAGAGGGTTCGAGACCCTTACCTTTCCCCGATGATTGTCTTCGCGGCTTTTTGGTTGGTGACCTGTGCGGCATGGTCACCCTAGACTTGGTGACCATTCCTCCTTTCCTCATAGCCCGAGTGATGGGGTTCTCCCCACTGTGGGCAGCCTTCCGCTGTGCTTCCATATCCACGATATTGTCCATTTGACTATAATAGTGTTGGTACTCTTCCTCAACCTGCCTTCTTAACTTCTCTTCTTCATCGAACACTTCAGCCTCTACCCTCTTTCTTTCTTCCTCAAATATCCTCTCTTTCTCAGCCTTAATCCTTGCTTCTTCCAATCTCCTTTCTTCCTCCTCTTTTCGCACCCTTTCCTCTTCCTCTCGCCTCCTTTTCTCGACTTCTTCTTTTCTTCTTCGAATGGCAGCCATTCTTTGGTTGTACTCCTCTTCCAACCTCCTTTCTTCTTCCTCGGCTTGCAATGCCTCTTCATCGAAGTGGCTAGAACTGGAGTCCGCCACTTTTGATGAAGAATCACCCCTTGGACTCCCCTGCTTGGACGAACCCGTATCTGGAACATCAGTGACTATCGGATTTTCACCGGAGATCGGCGGCGGTTCGTTTAGGTCGCCAGTCAGGGTTTCCGGTGGGTGGTCGTCGGTGGTTCTGCAGCGGACCGTCGGACATGTGGGTGCATCAGGGTGGGTATTAAGCCTTTTGCTTCTAGCCATTGTTTAGGGTTTTAGGAAGTGTTTTTCGGTTTGGCTTCGTGAGAGAGAGAGAGATGAAGAGTGTAAGTATTTTGTAGAGAGAGTGGTTTTGTTTTGAATAGGAAAAAGGTTTTCTTTTGGTTAGTATGGGAGGGAACGGTTGTTTTTGGAAAGAGAGAGAGATGAGAAATGATGGCTTTTCTTGGAAAACGGCGAGACTAGGACAAGTGGCAGCAAAAGTTGACCTTTGTGTAAGTAAAAGTTGATAGATGTCAGCCTTGGGCCGCCCAAAAACCGTCCCTTCTTATGTCAGACTGGGAGTGGGGAGCGCAGGGACTTGCTCCTGCCCACTGCGAACCTTTTTCTTCCAAAAAGTGACAATTTCTCCTACACACATTAAAACAAACTACCATGCAGAATTAAAAGACCAAAAATAATAAAAAAAGACAGCAAACAACTGAAATAAAATATTTACAAGTGGTCCCGATGTTTCTTAACCATAGTGGGGTGGAGAGTGGGATGGAATGTGGGCACTCTCGTTCAGAAAATGTTTCACCCTCTGCCCATTGACTTTAAAGATTTGACCAGACTGTGGGGACTTCAACTCTAGTGTTCCAAAGGGACTTACCTTGACAATGGTGTATGGTCCCGTCCAACGTGATTTTAGCTTTCCTGGAAAGAGTTTAAGACGGGAATTGAACAATAATACCTGTTGTCCCTCCATGAACTCCCTATGGTTGATTCTTCGATCATGCCACATCTTGGTCTTTTCCTTGTACAAATTTGCGTTTTCATAAGAGTGGTAACGCAACTCTTCTAACTCATGCAATTGTAAACTCCGCTTAATTCCTGCAGCATCCTCACTCATGTTAAGCTCCTTAAGGGCCCAAAATGCCTTGTGCTCCAATTCAATCGGTAAATGGCAAGCTTTGCCAAAAACCAATTTAAACGGAGACATTCCCAAGGGAGTTTTGTAGGCCGTGCGATAAGCCCAAAGAGCATCATCGAGTTTGGTTGACCAATCTTTACGGTGCGGTTTAACAACTTTTTCCAAAATTCCTTTGATTTCTCGGTTTGAAAGCTCGGCTAAACCGTGTTTACGGATGGTATGTGGTGGCCACTCTATGATGTATGTCATATTTAGAAAGGACCGAGGCCATGACTTTGTTTACAAAATGGGTGCCTTCGTCACTAATCAATGCCCGTGGTGTTCCAAATCGAGTGAAAATATTTTTATGCAAAAACTTTACCACGGTATTGGCATCATTAGAATGACACGCAATGGCTTCCACCCATTTTGAAACATAGTATACCGCAACCAAGATATAAAAATTATTATTGGAATTTGGAAAGGGTCCCATGAAATCAATCCCCAAACATAAAAAAGTTCTACCTCTAGAATGTTGTTAAGAGGCATCTCGTTCCTTTGCAAAATGTTCCCGGTGCGTTGACATTGCTCAAAATTTTTCACAAATTCATACGAGTCTTTAAACACAGTGGGCCAAAAGAACCCACTTTGCAAGATTTTTGCAGCAGTGCGGTTTCCACCAAAGTGGCCACCGTAGTGGGATGTGTGACAACCATGGAGTATTTGATGTTGCTCACTCCCGTGGATACAACGCCTCAATATTTGGTCCGTCCCTATCTTATATAAGAGACGGTCGTCCCAAACATATTGTCGTATATCATGTTAAAACTTTTTAAATGGTTGTCCACTTATCCCGTGGGGTTTCAGTCCACTTGCTAAAAAGTTTGCAATGTCAGCATACCAAGGAATATTATTTTCGAGATGTTGGGCTGATAACAATTGTTCATCGGGAAAATTCTCTTTGACTGGAGTGGGATCAACAGTGCCCACTATCTTCTCGAGCCTGGACAAATGGTCAGCTATCTGATTGCTTGTTCCTTTTCTATCAACGATCTCAAGGTAAAATTCTTGCAGCAATAAAACCCACCTAATCAAGCGTGGCTTGGAATCATCCTTGTTGATCAAGTATTTTATCACTGCATGATCCGTGTGCACTATGACCTTCGTCGCTATCAAGTATGACCTGAAACGATCAAAAGCAAACACCACCGCAAGTAATTCTTTTTAAGTTACTGTGTAATTAATCTGAGCTTCAATCAGTGTTTTACTTGCATAATAAATGGGGTGAAAAACTTTGTTCTTTTTCTGTCCGAGAACAGCCCCCACAACCCAATCGCTGACGTCACACATCACTTCGAATGGGAGTGACCAGTCAGGAGTGGTCACTATGGGTGCTGTGACTAAGGTTTCCTTGATTGTTTCAAAAGCATTTCGGCATTCTTTTGTAAAAATGAAATCTTTTTCGTGTTGTAACAGGTTGCATAAAGGTTTTGTTATTTTCGAAAAATCTTTAATGAACCTCGTATAAAAACCCGCATGACCCAAAAAACTCCGAATGCCCTTTACAGTTGTGGGTTCGGGAAGGTGTGCCACTACCTTAAGCTTGGCTTTATCGACTTCTAACCCTCTTATTGAAACAAGATGGCCTAGGACAATACCCTCTTCTACCATAAAATGACATTTTTCCCAATTTAAAATAAGGTTGTGGGTCTCACATCTCACTAGGCTTTTCTCTAGATTTCCTAGGCAGTTGTCAAATGATGTCCCTATCACAGAAAGGTCATCCATAAAAACTTCTATGGTGTCCTCAATCATGTCGGTGAAAATGGCCATCATACAACGTTGGAAAGTAGCTTGGGCATTACACAATCCAAATGGCATCCTCTGGAATGCAAAAGTACCGTAGGGACAAGTAAATGTGGTCTTTTCTTGGTCCTCAGGGGCGATATGGATTTGGTTGTATCCGGAGTATCCATCTAGAAAACAATAAAATTCCTTTCCCGCTAACCGATCAAGCATTTGGTCGATGAAAGGTAGGGGGAAGTAGTCTTTCTTAGTGGCCAAGTTGAGTTGTCTATAGTCCATGCAAATTCTCCACCCCGTGACAGTCCTAGTGGGGATGAGCTCGTTCTTTTCGTTCTTCACTACGGTTGTCCCTCCCTTTTTAGGGACACATTGGACGGGGCTCACCCAACTACTACTAGCAAGGGGATAGATAATACCGGCATCCAACCACTTCAAAACTTCTTTCTTAACTACCTCCTTCATGATGGGATTCAACCTTCTTTGAGGTTGGACTTTCCCAGGGTGGTCACTCTCCAAGTTGATCTTATGTTGACAGAGGGAGGGGCTAATACCTCTAATGTCCGCTATGGTCCAACCAATTGCTTTCTTATGCTTAATCAACAAATTAATCAGACGTTGTTCTTGGTTCTCGCTAAGTTTGGAAGAGATAATAACGGGAAGTTTATTATCCTTAGTGAGATAAGCATATTTCACGTGGGAAGGCAATGGTTTAAGCTCTAACTCGGGAGGTTGTTCTATTGAAGGGGGATGAACATTTCTATCCTTAAAATCCAAAGGTTCAACGGCTGCCACTATTTCGTTACACTCATCCTCAAAAGTGTCATCACTCTCAAGGTCGGAGTGCTCACTCTCACTCTCACTCCCCACTGTGGGTACTGTGTCAAGACTGTAGGATCCATAAATCGAACTTAAAGCAAAGCAGTCTTCGGTGTCTATATACTTAAGGGATTTGAAGATATTGAATGTTACTTCTTGGTCATTAACTCTCATTGTGAGTTCTCCTTTGTGCACATCAATCAAAGTTCGTCCGGTTGCAAGAAACGGACGTCCTAAGATGATTGGGATTTATTTATCGGACTCATAATCTAGAACTAGAAAATCGGCTGGGAAGATAAATTTATCCACTTGGACCAAAACGTCTTCTATTTTACCCTTTGGGTAGGCAATGGACCGGTCGGCTAGTTGTAATGTCACTGTTGTGGGTCTAGCCTCTCCAATACCTAACTTGTTAAAAATAGACAATGGCATCAAATTGACACTAGCTCCTAAATCACAGAGTGCTTGACCTACTTCTTGTCCTCCTATTGTGCATGGAATGGTGAAACTACCCGGGTCTTTCAACTTAGGTGGAATCTTGCTAGTAAGGAGGGCACTACATTCCTCGGTCAAAGCCACAGTCTCAAACTCACCCAACTTTCTCTTTTTGTTCAAAATATCCTTTAAAAATTTAACATAGCTTGGCATTTGCTCGAGAGCCTCTACCAAGAGTATGTTAATGTGAAGTTGTTTAAAAATGTCTAAGAATTTTTTAAATTGAACATCGACATTTTTAGGCTTCATTCTGTCAGGAAAAGGAATACTTCGTGGGTCAATTTAAGCTGACTGTGGTATTGGCTTTGGAATAGTAGGTTTTGGAACAGGTCCAAAAGTGGGAAGGTCAGGGATGTCGTTCCCCACTGTGGGGATGACAGTGACTTGAGGAGTGCCCACTGTGGGGATCACAGTGGGTATTTGAGGCGAATCATCAGACTCGAAAACGATATCTTTCAGATCCTTTCCACTCCTAAGTGTGATGGACTTGACATGTTCAGATCCTTTTCCTATCACCCTAGCATGCTCTGTATCACTAGGTAACGTCCATGGTGGTCTATTCTTAACTTCGACGGCTAGTTGTCCTACTTGGGTCTCTATGTTCCTAATGGCTGCTTGAGTTTGATTCATAAAACCCTTGAGAATGGATTCAAGTGATGGTTGAACCTCAGCGGCTTGAGTTCCTCGTGGTTGGAATTGTTGTGAGGACTGTCCTTGGTGAAAGTTCTGTGAGTTCTGCCCACTGTGATGTGGGGACTGCCCACTGTGATGTGAGGATTGCCCACTGTGATTTTGCTGAAATCCAGGGGGGGTGTGTGGTCTTTGCTGGGTATGAATCGCCCTGTGGGGTTGGAGTCCTGGATTACCAGCCCAAGAGAAATTTGGGTGATTTCTCCAACCTGGATTATAAGTCTGCGAGCATGGGTTATTTCTTGGATTTGTCCCTATAACATTAACGGCTTCGGGATTTGCTGGACAATAGTCAAAAAGATGCTCCTCTCCACAGAGGGAGCAGTTTTCGGCTAGATGAGTTGCAGAATTGACTTGGCCTCTATTTTGGTTCAAAACGATATTTGTTAAATCCACTAACTGCGCATTCATGGTTTTGAGCGCTTTAGAATCGATGGTGTTGGTCTTTGGTACTACTGCTCTAGGATTGGACCACTCGGTATTGTTGTTGGACACTTTTTCTAAGATTTGATATCCTTCATTGTAGGTTTTACTCGTGAATGTTCCACCGGCTGTTGCATCTAAGATGATTTTGGCTGCATTGGAAAGACCATTGTAAAAGGTCTCCAATTGGATGCAATGTGGGATGCCATGATGTGAGCACTTTCGAAGTAAATCTTTAAATCGTTCCCATGCATCCGAAACAGCCTCATCTTCTTCTTGTCTAAACAAAATTATATCATTTCGAAACCTTACATTCCTCGTTGGAGGAAAGTATTTTTGCAAAAATTTATCGGCAAGTTCTTGCCAAGTGGTTATCTAGTGAGGTGCATGCGAGTTCAGCCATGACTTTGCCTTATCCCTTAGTGAAAAGGGAAAAAGTCTTAGTCTTAATGCTTCATCACTCACACCTTGCAGCTGAAAGGAATCGGTCATTTCCAAGAAAGATTTTAAGTGCGAGTGCGGATCCTCAGATGGTGATCCTCCAAACTGACCCATGGCTTGGATCATTTGAAACATCACCGGCATGAGTTCAAAATGGTTTGCAACAATGTTGGGCCTTAGAATCCCGGAGCTTAAGTCGTTAGCTCCGGAAGTAGCGTAATCCCGTATTTTTCGATCTTTGCTATCGGCAATCGTCAATGTGGTCTCCACTATAGGTGGTGGTATTGCTGCCATGTTTACAGTGGGGATCATAGGGGGTTGTCGATTTGTGTTCTTGTTTTTACGTCTTCTTCGAAAGGTTTTCTCTATTTCAAGATCGATTGGTACCAAAGGTTCGTGTTGTTGCCGTGGCATGCAACACGAACAGCTTAGAAAAACGAGTTACTCGGGCTCGAACAAAAACTAATGTCTTGAGATTTAAAATCACGCCAGTCCCCAGCAACGGCGCCAAAAACTTGTTACGTGCGAAATATGTGTTTTAATCGCAGTGGGTTGCAAATTGTCCACAGTGGGAAGTGCAAGTGTACACTGTCCACTATGATCGTCACAGCAAGTAATAGTTGGTAAAATACCAGAATCGAATCCACAGAGACTGGGCAATCAAGACAAAACGGTTCTCATGAGCTCCTTTTACAGGTTTCAATAACAGAAGAAACAATATTTTGGTTGGTTCGGTGAAATAGCTACTTTAATGATTTTACTAAGGTTTTAAAAGGAGGAATATAGGTTAGATTTTCCCTAGATTTTATACTAAATACTTGGTCCTAAAAGTGATCCTTGTATTCGAGGTAGACAATTTCGCTAGAAAAGCCCGGTTATAAAATACTCACACCGTTTAGATAAAAATCCCATACTCTTAGTACTTATTGTTTTGTCAATGGTAATCTCAAAAATGGACCTTTTCAGGTCTCGATGGAATGTGTAGAGACAAATACTCTAAGTGTTTTTAATACACAAATTAGCTTGCCTACTACTCTAGTGGGTTGAGATTTGCACACTGTGCCAACCTCACTTTCGTAAGTGTCATAAGAATTCTTTCGAACCCCCTAGCATCATTCAAACACGTGTCACTACGTTCTACTTATTTCTAAGTTAAGAACTAGACTTTAGGTCCTTGCAAGTGATCGGCTTGTTCGCATCCTTGGGTAAATATCGAGAATGAATGACCAAAACAACAAATATTCTAAGTAAAAAGATTACTCAAGCATTTTTCATAAAATTCAGGTACTTCTCCTTCCTACATCCCAAAGGATGTTTAGCCCATAATTAAAGTAAAGAAAACAAAAGAGTAGAATTTGCACATAATTAAACTGAAAGTGACTTGAATAGAACTCACAGTGGGGAACGAGGGTTCGTCCCTGTCACTGTGTATTGCGAACTACAATTAAACTAAGAAAGTAAAATACAGAAAATTAAAGCTAGTTACTGCAGTAAATGAAAGACTAACACTTAATGTGGTAGTTGAGAGAATTTAAGACTAAGCCAAAACATATCATAAATGGCACCCAAGTGCTCCTTTATATACTAGGAGAAAGAGTTGGGTTTTACACAAAGAGATGGGTTTATCTAATGGGTAAGGACTGCAGTACTATGGCAGAAATCAGCATTTTGGACAATCCTTTTACCCAATAGACCCTTTACCAAGTCAATCACTAAGTACAAGAAGGTGTACTTGTTATCATCTTTAAGGAAACTACTTTTGTACTTCTCCAGCCCATATTTTCCTACTATTTGAACCTTCTAAACTCCAGAATAGTTGCATCCCAACTACTAGTTTCTTTTATCTTCTTGCTCTGCTCGAATAGTGGGGAACCGGAGTGGGCACAACAGTGGTCACTGCAGGATAAATCGTGAAAACACCCAAATTCCACCAAATAATTTATTAAAGACTATGGTTCACTCTTTTTGCTCATTTTCGAGAATTGTTCCAAGAATGGGGGTTTTTAGAAGCGGAATGGCTAAAATTGACAAAATAAAATAGAAAATTCAAGGAAATAATAACTCTAAAAATAGAGTTATCAGCATGCGTCGTAAATCCATATATAGGAAGCCTAGGAAGAATTGGGACATTTGGGGATTTTCAGATAGACAAACCTGGTTAACGGGATTAGCGATGTCGACGGAACCCAAAAGTACCATTAGAACTCAGGATGATCTCGACGACCTGAGATGTTTAGCGAAGATCCCTACTGGGATTACTGTGAGCAAGGCCGGTCAGATTCGACCGGAGATGTGTCCGGAGGGGTATTTCGTGATATACGAATACCCTTTCAAGATAGGATTCCACTGGCCATACTCGCCTTTAGCTAAGGCGTTTATGTGCGAGTTTGACTTGTCGCCAGGGCAACTGATGCCACAATTCTGGCGCGTCATACAGGTCATCGAGCGACTTACCGCGAATTGGGAGTCGCCGATGAATGTGACGGACCACCTGACGGCCTACCAGGTCAAGAAGGATACTTACCGTCGCTACAGTCTGTTTTCGAAACACAAGGGTGATCGTACCTTGGTTCTGAAAACTGCGGTCAATGACCTTAAATGGAAGACCAGGTATGTACTCGTACGGGTAGCGACGCTGGACCCCGAAAGTGACTGGATCAGGTCTGGTTGGAACATGGCGGGTGAGTTTCTAGCTTTAGTTGAGCATTTTTATTGCATTTATTGCTTTGCGTTTTGACTAATCTTCTTCCTCTATGTTTTCAGATATCAACTTCGACAAGGTGGTGCCTAACGACGACTCCAAGACCAAGATCGAGAGGTTCTTAGAGATCAGTTCCGACGATCGATCATTCGTCACACGTCATCTGATAGATGAAGACGACGACTTAGTCTTCTTGAGCGAGAGACGTCAGGTGAGTCGAGAGGAAGAAGAGGAAGAAGAGGGGGAAGAGGAGACTGAGGAAGAAGAGAAGAAAGAAGAGGCGAGAGAGAAGGCAGAGGTAGATATGACCGGTAAGTGTACCCTACTCTGTCTCAACACATTTCTTCATTTGTTTCAGTCGTTTACTTGTTCTTCCTTTCTTGTTTTATAGGAGGATCCCAGGCTAAGATGACGACGGCGGCTGCTAAGAAGGCAACTCAAGCTGAGCTGGCCCTGTCATGGTAGAGAAAAGAGGAAGGGGATCCCGACGACTGGGTCGGGTGTACCAAAGAAGATGAGGACGACGATCCCGAGGGAACCGTCTTCGAAGGTAAGCGAATCGTCGAGAGTCGTTAATCCTGAGAAGGCGAAGGCGGCGATCGCGACTCCTGAGAAGACGAAGATGTCTTCCGACGCGATCGACGTGACGCCAGTCAGCCCGGTGCTTCAGGCGACAAAGACGGCGTCTGCGTCTGCTACGTCGACCCGTACAGCGGCCGACAAGGGCAAGGGTCATGCGACCGAGGATAAGGAAGTCACGACGGTTAATTTTACATTGCCTTCGGACTTCTTAGCTGATAATGTCCTAGACGGGACGAGATTGTTTCCGCATCTGGGGAAGTATCAGCTCCCATCTTTTGAGGAGCGTTTTCGAGGGGTCTCCGTCAAGGATATGGGAGCGTACGTTGCCGGACTGGCGTTCATGGTAAGTCTTTCTTTTAAGGCTTGTTTTATTTTATCGATGTTTACTTTGTCGAATATTTACTAACAATGTTTTTCATGTTTTTCAGACGTTCCAGTCTTCCTTGGCACTGCATGCTGAAACGACAAAGATAGAAGGCCTAGTGTATTTTGCCCTTAAGAGAGAAGACGTGGCGTTGGACAGGGAGAGGTCTGCCCTGGAACGCGAAGAGGCTATGTCGGTCCGACTTGATGACGCTCTGAACGAGTTGGAAGCCGTCGGACACGCGAGGGATGAGGTGAACTCTCGTCTAAAGCAGTCCCTGTCTTTGATCTACAACCAAAGGGAGGAGCTGGACAGGACGAAGGAATCCTTAGCTATGAAGGGAAAAGAAGTCGAGGAGTCCAAGTCTAAGGTGGCGAGCTTGGAAGAGGAGGTGAAGGAGCTGAAGGACACAGCTAAGTCTGTTTTTTCCTTGGCCCGATTGACCGCATGAGCGGCAATCATGCGACGACATCTGTCGGTCAAGAATCCCATGGCCTCGGCATCGGATGAACTTGCCCTCTTTCTGAGCGAAGTCGGGACTGAAAGAGATCTCGACTCGGATGACGAGAAGTAGGTCGAGGATGAGGGTCTCCAAGGCGAAGCCTCAGGCAAGGATGTGACAGACGATCCTCCTCAGACTTAGAAGATTTTTCTTAGTTTGCTTTTACCGGTCGACCGTTGGTGGTCGAGTTACTTTAGATGTAATTAAATATTTCATGAATGAAATTTACCTTTCTGTTGAATTCGTGCATTATTTCAACTCATACATGTCGCGGATAGATATAATATCAATTGTGAAACTCATTAAGTACAAAAATGAATAAAGAAAACGTGCGACTCAGGCATACGTTGTAATGCAACGGTTAGAACGTAAGTCGTAAGACTTTTATACATTTAAATCGTGTTGGCAAACATAAGCACATGCGATCAAAGCATTCATTCAGAACGTGAAATTTTTCCAAGTTAAAAAACTTAGATCGAGGGGTCGTTAGACCTTATGATCGTACAACTAAATCGTACGATGAACTTGAATCATGTGTCCCTGTGATAGAATAATCAAGTCATAGACCTGATTACTTATGTCGTGCGACCTTGCGAGATTAAAGTCGTATAGTGGACTTAGCAACTGATGTCGTGCGATCCTGCGATAAAACGATGTCAGCAGTTGGTCGTTGGCTAACCAACGACCCTCCGATGCTTAAGTCAGTAATCATCGTGATGAATAAAAATCGTATGAGAAAGAAAAGGGTTTAGAAGGAATACCTTTTTAGATGTGTTGCATTCCAGCTACGTGGGGTATCTCGATTGTTGAGGGTTTAGAGCCGATAGGCACCTTTACCCATGACCTCTAAGATACGATAAGGACCTTCCCACTTGGTGGAAAGTTCACCTTCTCGAATTTTCTCTGTCTTGAGGAGATTGTCTTCGTGCGACTAGGCAAAACAATCGACATGTCTCTGCAAGAAAGATATTAGCTTGTTTTTAAGGCGTGATCAAGAGACGAACCAGTCGAGACCTTCTGGTCAGATGTACTCTGATCTAGGACGACTTCCTCGACCCGAAACTGCCAGACGGGCTACTTTTGCGGCTTCAGGATGGTTTTATAGCAATCACGGGCGACTTTTGGCTCACTTTTGATTTCCTGGACCCCCCACGGCGTAGGGAACTTCATGGTCTGGTGGTACGTCGAGGGAATGGCTTTAATTTCATGGATCCATGGTCGACCTAAAATGATTTTATAGGCCGACGCACAGTCGATGACGTTGAACTTGGTCTGCTTGTTGATTCCTCCGTCATAGACAGGCAAGGTGATTTCTCCAAAGGTACTCGTCGCTTCTCCATTGAAACCGACCAAGGTTGTCGAACGTCGGGTGATTTCCGATCGATCGATTCCCATGGCTTTGATGGTATGGAGGAAGATGACGTTCGTTGAACTGCCTCCATCGACCAAGACTCGCCGGGTTAAATAATTACCAATTGTGAGTTGAATGATCAACCCGTCATGATGCTTCTGATACGAGTCATCGAGGTCGTCCTGGTCGAATGAAATCTTCATGGCTTCTAACTCCGGATCTCCTTTGGGTCTTGATGAGCGCGAGATAGGACGATCGTCAGGTGCCTGGCTGGCATGACGTTTGGCTGCGGAATATGTTAGACCGCACACGTCAGAACCACCAGTGATGCAGTTGACGACCTTTGCATGCTCGGGGGTTGGCGGTCGAGCGTCGTTAGTTGGAGTAACGACGTCAACGATGATGTTCTTGAGATTGCCTTTCGGGACGTGATATGCCAGCTCCTTTTTTAGAGTTATGCAATCATCTGTCATATGACCGTGGTCGACATGGAAGTCGCACCACTTCGATTTATCTTTCTTATCGTCATCCTGGTCGGACTTCTTTGGCCACCGGATGGTCGCCTGGACGGTTTTCAGAGCCTCGACCAAGTCCTTAGTGGTCCCCTTGAATCCGTAGGAGGATATCTTAGGGTACTGAGGGAATTTGGTCGCAGTCCTGGATTCCGCTTTTGTCTTGAATCGGACGTTCGAGATTTTCCGCGCAGGCTCTGACTTGGATATTGCCTTCGTCTTGAAATCTGGCTTCCTTATGCTTAACGACCTTTTGTTGTTGGTATGGTTACGACAAAAGGCAGCGTCGTCTTCCACCCTCATATAAGCAAGGGTTCTGGCTCGGACATCTTCGAAATTCTCCGGGGGATACTTGGTCAGATCGGTGTATAAGCCCGAACTGTCGTCTAGACCACATTTGTAGGCTTCGATCGCGGTCTTGATGTCACAGTTTCGGACACTGATCATTTCTGCATTGAATCTATTGAAGTAGGTTCGAATAGGTTCACCGTCTTTCTGAATGACATAATACAAGTCGCTGGTCTGCTTCTCCATCTTGCGACTGCTGGCGAACTGTTGGGAGAATTGGTTGACCAACTCAGCGAATGAACCGATGGATTTGGGTTTGATATTGATCAACCATTGAGGGGCAGGACCTGTGAGGGTCGCCCCGAAACTCTTGCACACGCACACTTCTTGGTTCATGTGTGGGATCAAGACCGTCCACATTAGCTGCTTGTACTGCGCGATGTGCTCTGTCGGATCGGTTATCCCCAAATACTTAGGCGTGAAAGAGGGAATATTGTACTTCTTTGGGACGTCGACTGTCGTGATCTTTTCGACGAAAGGCGACACCTGATACCCTGAACGAGGCTCGACATCGATAGGTACGGCTGCCCCGGCAGCTTAACGAGCAAAGATAGGACACGCTCGTTCTGATCTTCTAGTATTTTCAACCGCTGAGCGACGGGGTCATTAGGATCAGGATTTACTCCTGCTTGAGGGTTAACTACTGGACTGGTGCCATTGCCATACGACGAACCATTGGCATCCCCGTTGAAAGGGACGAAGTATGGCTGGGACCCATTGTTCATGGGTGGTGGTCTCAGATGCTGAGGAGGAATTGACCCGAACTGGGGATTTGGGATGAATGATCCTGGCTGCTGATTTTGCATGAATGGGCCTAGTTGCTGACTCTGACCGAATGGTCCTGGTCCTTGATTCTAGAGGAATGGACCTGAGCCTGGATTCTGACCAAAGGGAACGGACCCAGGATTCTGACCAAACGATCCTAGACCTGGATTATGAACGAATGGTCTAGGACCGTTTTGTGGTCCGAACGACCTATTCGGATTTTGATTTCTCAGCCGCAAGATTTCCTCGGCTGCCCTTCGACTTTGATCAGCAAGGACGTTGATTTGATTTCGACCACCTTCCAACTCTTGGTACATCTGGGCAATGAGATGCTCTTGATTTCCATGGGCTGCCATTTTACTGAAACCGAGAGAAGAGGAAACTCCAAGAAACCGTTAGTAAGACGCACGTTTGTCGAAGATTTTCTCTATACGGGGCCCCACGGTGGGCGCCAAACTGTTAATGCCAAAAATCGTCCAGAACGATATTTTAAGGTTGATTGTGGAGCTTAACAACTAAAGAATAAGAATCTTTCGACAAGGCGTATGACAAAGACATAAAAAGTAAACAAGACAAAGATTTTGGTGACGTGGGAAAAACCTCAACGAGGAAAAAGCCCGCGGACGACTTTGGGGGTCGTTGCTGCACTATGGTCGCCAAACAAGGGCGATATCCTTATGTTTCGGGTATCAATCGTACATAGATTACAATACAAATGAAAGAAAGACTTTAAATGTAAAGTAAACAAGTGTATCGGATGTAAAAAACTGGTGCGTCGTGTGTAAAACTAAGTGTCGTGTGTGTAAGTCGTGCGTCGTGAGCGAACTATTGAAATATAATTCTTTGCTTCTAGTGTTCTTCAAAGTTCAGTTGGATCCAGGTGTGAGAGATGATCCTCCCAAATGAGGAAGGAATCCCTGTACTTATAGTCTTCGAATGCCTTTATTGACTCCATAAAATCTTCGTGTAAAAGTTGTAACGGACTCCGTGTTTAATGCAGTTAATGGTCTTCGTCGGTTATAGCCGTTGGTCATTAATGACATTGACCCTGCATTAAACAATGAAAAAGTAACAGAAATAACGTACGTTAGTCGGTCGAGGTCGAGAGGTTCCATACGACGGTCGTGTGAACTAGACGACGTCAGGGTCGAGTGTCGTGAGGTGAATAACTTTCGATTTCAACTTTGATCAGGGGATAAAGTATTATGATTTTCCTTATTATGAAAAAGTGCAATAAATGTCTTTCCTATATTGGTCGTGGTCGAGACTGGTGAAATTCAACCCAAACAGTCATCCGAACCCTCGTCCCTGAGACTACGCTGGACGGAGAAGGATTTATCATCCGGAATTTCTCGATCTTCGCCACGTCTCCTTGGAAACGTCGGCATCGGGGAACGTGATAGCTGTAAAAGAAACACCCGATTAGCTAAGACGCGCGATTCAAAAAATAAAAGTAACAGTACGCGACAAATGAAAAACGACTTACTATTGACGTTCCACCCAGCAGAGACCCATGTCGTGTCATCCTCCAGGAGATCCAATGACTGCGCCTTACCGAAGACATATCGGGCCTTCCACCCACGGTCGTTCACCTGGGTATTCAACGCCAGAACCTGAGCTCCCCTATACTTGGAGAACAGGCTATATCGGTGGTAGTTGTCCACCTTAACCATGTGGGAGGCCAGGAGGTCTTCCACCGTGAACGGGTCCGTCCACTCGCCGGTGATCCTATCGATCACACGTACGATTCGCCAGAACTGAGGCATCATTTGGGCAGAAGAAAGAGAATACTTGCTCAAGAACTCCCTAACTAACGAGGAAAATGGCCACTTAAAACCCACCTTAAAAGGGTATTCGTACAAAACGAAGTGCCCATTCGGGCACTCAGACGATCGGAACTGACCCGACGAGTATATTTAAACGGCATCAGGAACACCAGACAAGGTCCTGAAAGCCTCTAAGCTCTCTTGACCAATAATGGTGCTTGCAGGTTCGATCGATATATTTTCTCTAAAATTTGAAGAATACAAAAAGTTCTTTCTAAACTTATAAACACTCGAGGCACATGAAAGGATGGCAAGCAAATCTCTTCGAAATCCTTTTCTAAAAACACAAGTGAGCGTAAAAAGAAAACGATCCCCAGGATCGCGCTTAATGGCAAAGATTGCGTCAAAACGACCCTCTGGATGGTCGACACCTGTCCATCGCCTTTTCGCATGCATCATGCCGATAGGCGACACCTGTCCTCTAAACGGCTCTACGCCTCTTACACGTCGTCATGATGTCACGATCTTTTCGTTTCCTCCATCCAAATCGAACCAATACGGTTGGGAATCAACCAGACCCTCTCCCCATGCGAAACGTGTCAAACCACTTCGTCGGATTTAAAATTCGAATTTCACGCCTAAATTCAAATTTTGGGGGCAAACTGTTTGGGTAAAAAATCACACCTCATGACCGACGATAGAAAACTCAAATAACATTTACATAAGACCACTCTTGTATTAAGATAAGGTCTTGCAGGTTATTTACAAACGAGTATGTGGTCGTACATTTTTCTGATGGTCGTACGTTCCGTACGACCGACGTCCAAGACTTAAGACGGTCGTACGATTACACTAACCGTTAACAGTCAACACCCGTTTCTTTTGTTCATTAATGCAGGTCCATGAGCATTCATGGTACGACGGCCAGTAATGGACAAGGTATTAATGGCATTAAAGGCCCGACAGCGGTTACGAATCAAGCCATCAAGACACATTTATTACCAACGGAAGCTATATAAAGGCCTGCTCTACAACCGAAAAGACATCTATTCCCAAGGTATTACACATCGCAAACACAACAGTAATCTACGAAGCATTCGAACAAATATCACTAACGTAACTTCCGCACGACAGCAGTTCGAACCGCACGACAACAGTTCATTTCATACGATTTACACACGACACACGACTTTTACATACGATTAAGTCCATTTTTTCTCATATTGAAATCTGTTGTACACAAAACACCTGTTACAAAAGGACTTTCGCCCCTGTTTGGCGACAATAGTGCATCGTCGACTCTCAAAAGTCGACCGCAGTTTTTTCCCTCGTTTTGGGGTTTTCCGCGTCACCAATTTCCCTGTCTTATTTACTTTTCTTGCGATTGTGCTGATTGGTCTTGAGATCCATTTCTTTAGTTGTTAAAGTCCACATCAACCTTAAGTTGTCCTTTTGGTTGATTTTTGGCATAAACAGAAGCTCGAAAGATTCGATTCAAAGCGTCGAGATATCTTATAATCGGCAATAAAATCTATCGACGATCATCGACAGGCATGAACCTAAGATGTGTCGATAGTCGAGAGCAAGTGCAAAAAATTCTGAAAGAAATGCACGATGGCGAACGTCGTAACCACTCCGGTGGTCGTAATCATGTAAATCGGATATCCCGATAAGGCTACTATTGGCTGACCCTAAGGCAAGATGCCATTAGGTACGTCCAGAGTTGCGATTCATGCCAACGGCATTCAGTTATGACACACCAACCTTCCGAACCTTTGCACATGAGATTGATCCTGTTGTCCTTTATAAGATGGGGAATGAATATCGTCGGTAAGTTACATCCTGCCCCAAGGCAGAAAGTCTTTTTATTAGTCCTTACGAATTATTTTTCTAAGTGGATAGAAGCAGCTGCCTTCTCCCATGTTCCGAACGGGGAGGTCATCTCTTTTATCCAGATTAACATTATCTGTAGGTTTGGAATTCCCTCCAAGATCGTATGTGACAATGGGTCACAATTCATAAGTGATCGTACGCAAGAATTCCGCGAGGATCATAATATCAAACTTATGACATCGACTCCACGTTATCCTCAGTCTAACGGTCTTGCAGAGTCCAGCAATAAAGTAATCATCAACTCGATAAAGAAAAGACTCAAGGCTGCGAAAGGAAGATGGGTCGAGGAGCTCCCATCGGTTTTATGGGCCAATCGTACGACACTGCGTACGTGATAACGCCACTTTTTGGTGTTATTTTCAGTTCTCAAACCAACGAGATTGGCTTGTATTCAAGTAAAAAGGCGTGTATTTTACGGTTTATATAGTGAATTATGCAGGTTAGCTAAAAGGCGACACTTCTCGAGAAAGAAGCTAAAAAGAGCCCAAAACGAGTCAAAACGAAGCCTAACGGAAACCCAAAAGCCAAGCCCAAGACCCGCGACCGAACCATGACCCGACCCGCGAACCAGAAATCGACCCACACAGCAAAAAGCATACGCGCGACTTAGCCTGCGACTTGAAAGTCGCGTGGCAAGTCGCGTAAGTCACTGTTTGTCGAAAATCAGCTTTATTTTCCGGGGTTTAGGTCATTATTCGAAATCAGTCTTACGGCAGACGATCGGGAGCAGTTCAGGGGCGACTTTGGGCGATTTTTCGGAGTCCTCGAAGCCACGGTAGAGAGCCGATCACGGATACATTCATCACGGAACGTAGAGACGAACACGAGAGGATGGAGTTTTCATCACTTGTTATCACGATTTCATCTTTCACATTTGATCATGTTTACATACACTTTGGCATCTTTTTCTCTTATGTTTGAATCCACCACCGACATGAACTAACCGATTCGTGTTGCGGGTTGGAATGAATTCGGTTTGTAGCATGTAACGAATTGATTTGAACTTTTATCAGTTTTCCTTAATTAATGAAGCATGTGATTTCGTTCTTAATGCTTTTGTGAATTTGGCCAATTTACAATTGATTCATTGTTAGTAATTAAGTTCGCGAGGATTGATTGCTATTTAGAATTAGGAATTGCATGCCTAAAGCCCAAAAAGGTGATAGAGATATATCGAGTAGGCTTTAGTCCCATTTAAACCGTTAGGTTGATATCGAGAGATAAAATCTAGCCAATTTAACATAAATCGAGTACTTAATGTGTTTTGGAATCCATAAGTGAGATCGAGACATTGAACTTATCCTTTTCAAAATAAAATCCGTTGTTGGTCGAAAGAAAACGACGGTGATCTTAAAAGATTTGGGAATCATTAAGGGGATTGACTGGTAACTGTTTTGAGTCGATTGTTTGCATGTGTATAACCTGAGGATTTCCAACCCTCAACTTTTCTCTCTATCAAATTTTACAAAGCTGTTCTGTTTGTCTTATGTTTGATGTGATTTTATTTTCTGCAATTAGTAGTTTAAAACCAACCATCTCTAAATTCGACAGTCCAGTTAATAGAGCCTATAGTAATTGTGATACTTAGTTTCTAGTTCCCTGTGATTCGATACTCGTACTTTCCAAGTACTATTACTTGACTTCGACCCGTACACTTGCGGTAAGATTCTCGGGGTGTGAAAACCCCGTGTCAGTACGTCAACAGGACAAACGCCGTTTTCGTTAGTCTACGGCTGTGAAGCAGTCCTGCCTATTGAAGTGCAACTACCGACATCGAGGCATACTTCCGTCGACCATAATTTGGTGGACTTAAGTTACAATCTTGACGCTCTCGAAGAGCTAAAAGAATCTGCCTTAGTCAAAATGGCATCACAAAGACAAGTCGCCGAACGACATTTTAACAAAAATGGCATCACAAAGACAAGTCTTTCAGGAAGGTGACTTCGTCTTATGACAAGTATTCCAAAACACCAAGGAGCTAATCAATTATCCACTAAGTGGGAAGGACCGTATCGAATATCTGAAGTCGTAGGAAAAGGTGCCTACAAGCTCCAAGCCCTCGACAATCAAGATGTCCCACGTAGCTGGAATGCAATACATCTAAAGAAATACTTCTTTTGAATATTTTCTTACGATTTATTTTCCTCAACGATTACTGTTTGGGCAAAATTTCACAGGTCTCGACCACGACCAGAAAAAGTAAGACACATGTTATGAGCTATATCTTGTATTAAGATAAGGTCCCGACAAAGACCCAAAAAACCTCCGTCGTCCCTCCTAACATGTAAGTCGAGAGTTCCTCACGACACTCGACCTCGACGTCACCTGTTCCGCACGACCGTCGCACAAAACCGTACGACCTTGACTAACTCGGTATACGACTGTTACGTTTGTTCGATGATTAATGCAGGAGTCAAAGTTATTAATGGGCAACGCTCATAACCGACGAAGAGCAATTATGAAGAGTTACAACTAACGACCGTTACAACAATCATCAAAGATCTTAATGATTCAATTAAAATCATCCGAAGACCATAAATCCCAAGTTCAATCCTTAGTTTCAGGACATCGAAGAATACAGGAAGCGAGATAGAACAAGAGGACCGAACATCGAACAACAGAAGCAAACGCAAACACTCGAAGAATATTCATTCAAAGCAAAGAGATCATTCATAGAAGATCACTCTCGACGCACGACTTTCACTCTCGACCAACAGTTCACACATTGTTTTCACACACGACACACACTGCTTTTACATTTCAAACACTTGTACTTTACATTTCGAATTCTTTTCCTTCATTTGTATTGTAATCTCTGTACGATCGACACCCGGAACACCAAGGACATCGCCCCTGATTGGCGACCATAGTGCATCGACGACATCCATTGTCGTCCTCAAGTTTTTTCCTCGTTGAGGTTTTTCCTGCGTCATCAAATCCTTTGTCTCATTTTCATTTTTGTCTTTGTCGCACGCCTTTGTCGAATGATTCCTTTCTTTAGTTGTTAAAGTCCACATCGACCTTAAGTTGTCCCTTTGGTGCGATTTTTGGCATTAACAGTTTGGCGCCATCCGTGGGACCCCATCTAGAGAAAATCTTCGACAAACGTGCGTCCTACTTACGTTTTCTTGGAGTTTCTTTTGTTCTCTGTTTCAGGAAAATGGCGAATAACGAACAATCCGCTGACCCAACACATGAAGGACTCGAAAATGCACAAGATGCACTTAAAGCAGTCAACGATTATCACCTGGAGGAAGTCATTCTAGATTCAAGCAAACCTGACCAAAAAGTCTTAATCGGGTCGTCTCTCAATCCTTACCTCAGGGAAAAGTTAATATCTTTTTTGCAGGAACATGCTGATTGTTTCGCCTGGTTGCATGAAGATATGGTCGGCATAGATCCTGATGTCATCTCTCACAAGCTCAACGTCGACCCACCGTTCAATCCTATCAAGCAGAAGCGACGGAAATTTTCTCCTGAAAGGAATAAGGTGATAAATGACGAAATCGACAACCTTCTCAAGACAGGGAAGATTCGAGAGGTAAAATACCCCGATTGGCTTGCTAACGTCGTGGTTGTAGCAAACAAGAATGGAAAGTGGAGGGTCTATATCGACTTCACAGACCTCAATAAAGCCTGTCCAAAAGATCCTTTTCCATTACCTCATATCGACGCCACGGTCGATGCGACAGCGGGGCACGAACTACTAACGTTCATGGATGCCTATTCCGGATATAATCAAATCTTAATGCACGTCGAGGACCAAGAAAAAACCGCATTTATGATGGACCGAGGTATTTACTGTTATAAAGTTATGCCTTTCGGACTAAAAAATGCAGGTTCTACCTACCAGCGTCTAGTGAATAAAATGTTCAAAGACCATCTCGGCGACACGATGGAGGTGTATATCGACGACATGCTGGTCAAGTCAAAACAAGCGATCAACCATGTCGAGCATCTGAGGCAATCGTTTGATATCCTTAGAAAGTATAGCATGAAGCTCAACCCGATAAAATGTTCCTTTGGCGTCAGTGTTGGGAAATTCCTAGGATATATGGTCACTCGCCGAGGCATCGAAGCCAATCCCGAGCAGATCAAAGCCATTGTCAAGATCAAATCTCCTCAAAATTTCAAAGAAGTCCAAAGGCTCACTGGTCGGGTAGCAGCTCTAAACAGGTTCATCTCCCGATCTTCAGATAAATGTCACCTATTTTACAAGTCCTCAGGAAAAACAGAGGCTTCGACTGGACCGACGATCATGAACAGGCATTGCAAAAGCTCAAAGAATACATGATGTCGCCTCCCTTATTGTCGAAACCTCGCGATCATGAAACCTTGCAACTATATCTAGCTATTAGCCCAAACGCGGTAAGTGCCGTCCTAGCACGAGAAGATGAAAAATAGCAACTGCCAATCTATTATATAAGTAAATCTCTTCTGGATGCATAAACCAGGTATTCCTCTATGGAAAAATTGCTCTTGTCGCTAGTCACAGCTGCTAAAAAACTGCGACATTATTTTGAGTCGCATCCCATTACTGTCGTAACTAACTTCCCTATTAAGTCTGTCTTAAGAAAACCTGAGTTGACAGGTCGCTTAGCAAAATGGAGCATATATCTCAGCAGCTACGACATTGACTTCAAGCCCAGGACCGCGATCAAGTCGAAAGCCTTGGCCGACTTCATTGCTGACTTCAGCCCTGAATTAGAGAAAGAAACAGAGCTCGAGGTATCGACTGTGGCGACTCACGACGACGTGCCCTGGATCTTACACGTCGATGGGTCATCCAACATTAGAGGCTCAGGACTAGGCGTCGTCTTAAAGTCGCCACAGGGGGGGAGATGGTATACTCAGTTAGATGCGATTTCAAGACTACCAACAATGAAGCTGAATACGAAGCCCTGATCATAGGAATGAATATGGCCTACGACTCGGGGGCAACTGCGTTACATGTCAAAAGCGACTCTCTCCTGGTATTGAACCAGATCAATGGAGAATTCGCGGCCAAAGATTCAAAAATGACAGCATACCTGAAGGTAGCAAAAGAGAAATCCGAAAAATTTAAATCTTTTTCTATCGAACAAATCCCGAGAGACCAGAATACTCAAGCCGACGCTTTATTAAATCTCGGGTCTGCTTTAGTCGAACCCATATTCGACGTTATTCCCATGATCCATCTGGCGACATCGTCTATCGAAAACATCGATGTCGTCCAGATCGAGGACGAAAAAGATGATTGGTCGTGCGACATCCGAAATTTCCTTATGCACGACCAACTCCCAGAAGACAAGATGGAAGCCCGGAAGATCAGATTCAAAGCATCTAAATACACCATAAATGGAGATAAGCTCTATCGACGATCATCGACAGGATTAAACCTAAGATGCGTCATTAGCAAGAGTCAGGTCCAAAAAATCCTTCACGAGATGCACGACGGCGAATGTGGCAATCATTCCGGTGGTCGCAGTTTGGCTAATCGTATCTCTCGACAAGGGTATTTTTGGCCAACATTGCGAAAAGACGCCGTCAAGTACGTCTAGAACTGTGACCCTTGTCAGCGACATGCAGGTATGTCACAAAAACCCTCTGAACCTTTGCACTCGACACTTATCCCATGGCCCTTCATGAGGTGGGGAATGGATATTGTAGGCAAGCTACCCCCGACCCCGGGGCAAAAGGTATTCCTCCTTGTACTCACCAATTATCTTTCCATGTGGGTTGAGGCGGCTTCTTTTTCCTAAATCAGGGACAAGGAAGTCATCTCTTTTATCCAGACTAACATCATATGCAGATTTGGGATTCCATCCGAAATCGTCTGTGACAACGGATCTCAATTCATAAGCGACAGGACCCAACAATTTTGCGAAGACAGGAGTATCAAGTTAACAACCTCGACTCCCAGATACCCTCAAGCGAACGGACTTGTTGAATCAAGTAATAAGACCATTATAGCTTCGATCAAGAAAAGGTTAAAAGCTGCAAAAGGAAGATGGGTCGAAGAACTCCCTTCAGTCCTATGGGAAAATCGCACGACACCGCGCACGTCCACAGGACAAACCCCTTTCTCTCTCATCTACGGTTGCGAAGTAGTCCTGCCAATCGAAGTCCAACTCCCAACTTCGAGGCATACTTCCGTCGACCACAACATGATTGATTTAAATTATGATATCGACGCCCTCGAGGAGCTTAGAGAATCAACCTTGATCAGAATGGCATCTTAGAAGCAAGCAGTCGAGCGACATTTCTATAAACACGTCAAAGTCAAAGTCTTTCAAGAAGGCGATTACGTCCTCCGTCGAGTGTTCCAAAACACTCAAGAACTCAATGCCGGCAAGCTTTATATTAAATGGGAAGGTCCTTACCGCATCTCTGAAGTCGTTGGTAAAGGAGCCTATCGACTCCAGACTCTCGACAATCAAGAAATCCCACGCAGTTGGAATGCGACGCACTTGAAAAAGTATTTTTTCTAAAATCACCTTCCTCTCATGCAACTTAATTGTTTTATCACATGGGCACATGATTCAAATTTCATCAAGAAGTTTGGTTACACGATCATAAGGTTTGAGCGACCTCTCGATCTGAGTTTCTGGATTCAGAAAAATTTTGTACGTTCTAACACGTCAATAATTGAGCCTATCAATACAAGTCAAATGTATGATATTTCAATCGTTATATTGCTATGAATGCCTAAGTCGCACGATTCTTCGCTCGTTCTATACTTAACAAAGTTATACAGTTGATATTACATCTATCTACGACATATGTAAATCGAAATAAAAATTCGACAAAAGGATGAACTTCATTTACGAAACGAACGATTACATAGGAACAACCGACGGTCGAGTATACAAAGTTAAAAAACATAGCATCTCCTAAATCTAGAGAAGAGCGTCGATCGTATGCTCAGTCTCGACCTTCGAGTCCTCGTCGTACCCGAAAACACGCTAAGAAGCTAATGCAAGGATCAAACGAGCATGTTAGGCGTTATCTGACGCCCTACGCCGCGACATTTTCAGAATGCGACTCTTAAGATTAATGTTAAGGTTAGAGGAAGGAATATGATCTTCTCGACGGTCGACTTCCAGTCCAACATCTCCTCTATCTTCGTGTATCTAACAAAAGAAGATTGAAACATCTGTAAAATACAAAAGGGGTATGTTAAACAAACATTCGGTGGAAATATTGGGAACATGAGTTTCGAAAGAAAAACTCATAAAGAACGCTAGTCCAGCTAAACGCGATCCCGTCTCTTTGATGGAGATCTTTTGAAAACGCTCCTTGAAAGATAAGAGATGATATTTCCCCAGATGCGGAAATGACTTCGTCCCGTCAAGGACACAGTCAGTTAAGAGGATCGACGACAACGTAAAGTTGATCGTCATGACTTCCTCCTCACCCTCTCCCGTCCTTATACCCTTGCCCCCGACGGCTGACGAAAGGATCGACGTGGATACAGAGGACATCGTCGCCAGATGCGCAAGATCCACGAACGTCGCGTCTATCGCAATCAAAGTCTTCACCGACTCGGACTTAATCGTTCTCAAAGAGTCTGCAATCCTTGAAGGCTTGAGAGAAATCGAGAAACTATACCTCTTATGGACAATCAAAAAACTTCGAAAAGTATTGAGCAAAGAACAGCAAGGGATCAAAGAAAAATTCCGCACTAAGAAACTTTTCAAGAGGATATAAGAGGAAATGATCCATTATGATCCCTATTTATGCACTCGATCGTGTCAGGTCAAACCCTTTGATGATAGCCACGCGTCCCCGTCTTTTTGTATAGCCACATGGATCATCGACACCTGTCAAAGACAGCTGGTAAGCACCATCGTGCGTCGGCATGACGTCACGACTCCATCCTCTCTTCTATTTCCCTCCCTAGTTTGAATTGAACCGATTCAGTTCCAAAACAGCCAAGGTATTTTTCAACACAAGACCCTGAACACCCGACAAGCAAAATTTAAAATTCGAATTTGCCATCCTACTTTCAAATTTTGGGGGCAAACTGTTTGGGCAAAATTTCACAGGTCTCGACCACGACCAGAAAAGGTAAGACACATGTTAAGAGCTATATCTTGTATTAAGATAAGGTCCCGACAAAGACCCAAAAAACCTCTGTCGTCCCTCCTAACAGGTAAGTCGAGAGTTCCTCACGACGCTCGACCTCGATGTCGCCGGCTCCGCACGACCGTCGCACAAAACCGTACGACCTTGACTAACTCAATATACGACTGTTAGTGTTCGATGATTAATGCAGGAGTCAAAGTCATTAATGGGCAACGGTCATAACCGACGAAGAGCAATTATGAAGAGTTACAACTGACGACCGTTACAACAATCATCAAAGATCTTAATGATTCAATTAAAATCATCTGAAGACTATAAATCCCAAGTTCAATCCTCAGTTTCAGGACATCAAAGAATACATGAAGAGAGATAGAACAAGAGGACCAAACATCGAACAACAGAAGCAAACGCAAACACTCGAAGAATATTCATTCGAAGCAAAGAGATCATTCATAGAAGATCACTCTCGACGCACGACTTTCACTCTCGACCAACAGTTCACACATTGTTTTCACACACGACGCACACTGTTTTTACATTTCAAACACTTGTACCTTACATTTCGAAGTCTTTCCCTTCATTTGTATTGTAATCTCTGTACGATCGACACCCGGAACACCAAGGACATCGCCCCTGATTGGTGACCATAGTGCAGTGACGACATCCATTGTCGTCCGCAGGTTTTTTCCTCGTTGAGGTTTTTCCTGCGTCATCAAATCCTTTGTCTCATTTTCATGTTTGTCTTTGTCGCACGCCTTTGTCGAATGATTCCTTTCTTTAGTTGTTAAAGTCCACATCGACCTTAAGTTGTCCCTTTGGTACGATTTTTGGCATTAACAATTACTGATATAAGCATCAGAGGGTTGTTGGTCGAACCAACGACCACCCACTGACTCTATGCATTGTAGGGCCGTAGGATCGCCCGAACGCAGTCTTACGATCTATATCGTATAAAGTAAAGTCTTATGATTGATACGTCATGACCGGTATCTTACGATCTATATCGTATTAACAAAGTCTTACGATTATTATGTCACAACCGATAACTTACAGTCTAAGTTTGACTGAATAAGTCTTACGACTTTGATTTCACCCTTAGAAAAATTATTGCCTTAGTCGCACGATCGATACCGAAAAACGTGAGTACCGTTGTAGTACTACATTTTCTTACTTGTATTGTGGATTTCGTTTCGCCTTAGTCGCTTGATCCATAAGTCATGAGTCGTACGATTCGTGATAATCTCATTTATTTTGTTTTTCTACGACAAAGTAAATATATGACTAGTTCTCATTCGACGGAAACAGTACTTATATTAACGCAAAAACATTACAATATATGGGCACGACCACCAACGGTCACCCCATAAAAAAGTACAAAAAAATACATGACCGAGAAAGCCTACTCAGGACCCCGGGCGACCCCCGCGTCGTCACTCTCAGCATCTTTATCCCCAGCTGATGCCTCTGCGGAATCACCTTCGTCCATCTTATCCTCTTGATCGAGATCTTCCTCGGTCCCGACGTTCTCAAGATAAGACGCGACTTCAGCTTCAGCACCAGCCATGGGATCCTTCCCTTGCAGGTGACGACGCATGAGTGTTGCCCTGACCTTCAGTCGGGTAAGCGCCTCGAAGGAGAGGAGCTTCTCCTCAATAGCCGCCATCTTGGCCTCCCCAGATTTAGTCGACGACCGAAGTTTTCCAACCTGTTTTTCGTGCACGGCGAGAAAAACTTTGGTCGCTGTAACCTATGCCTCATAAGCAGAGGCCCTTTCCAAGGCTTCCTTCAAATGACTTCGAAGCTCTTCTTTTTCCCGGGATACGGTCTCCAGATGACTTCGGAGATTGTCCAACTTTACGGAGAGAGACTCCGCCTCAGCCTTCGCCGCCCGTTCCTCTTCCCGAGCTGCACCCTCCTCCTCTTGCGCCCGTTGCAATTCATCAACGGCAGAAGAACCAACCTTCTGGATCTCCTCCATTTTACTGAAAAGGCAAAGAGACGCCTGGAACTCCTGTAGTCGCACGATCAAAATAAGTTAAAAGAACTTATAACACAGAAACTTACGGCAAACGAACAAAAAACAAACCTTACCAGGAAAGAAAGTCCTAAGATGTGAGACCCAGTCTCATCCATAGGAACGCCCCGATAGCGTTCGACGAAAGACTGTTGGGTCACCAAAGATTTGAAATTGACCCACCGATTTTAACCTCAAAATCTTACTTAGATTATTTTATTTTGGTTCTTTATGATGACTTAGACAAGACAACAAAAGTTCGGTGAAGTCGAAGATCAACCGAAATAAAGCTTGAAGTTGTTCTCATTGTGGAAGTGAATGACATTCTTCTCAACAACATCTAAGTATCAATCTACCGAAATTCCTTTTGAAAATCGGTGGACTCTCCAACTGATCCTCCCTCAGAATCGGTTAACATGCCCACCGATAAGGGCTACACATCCAAGGTATTTCTCATCCTCACTTTCGGTCTTGCATCTCAGCGATCTCTCAGCACAAATCGGTGAGATTCTCCTTTGGAAGCCAACATGAGAAGATCATTTATTAAGGGACAATATCCATTGTCAGGAAAAAGTGACTATTTGTCGTTTTATCCAATCTCAGATATTGTCTCAATCAAGCATGGGTATTCTTCCTGGTACTGAGAAAAAGGTGGAAAAGGACATATCAACTTTTTAGAGTCAACCCCTACACTCAAATCTCCAAATGACAAGTGTCCTAAGCATTTAATGCTTCATGCACTATATAAATATGAAGGAGCTCCCCATGCAAGGTTACGCGTTCCTAAAGGATTTCTCAGTGCAAGATTACTCTCTCTCCCTTGTGAACTTCATAGCTTTCAAAATTAGTGCTTAAATAGTTGTTTTGTTTTCAGTTTTCTTTGTGAAGATTGTTAGAATATTTTAACTATTCTTTTCCGCAACAGTCTGTAGTTTTTTGTGTGTAATTCTTGTTGAAGTTTTTCAATAAAAGAATTAAATTAAGTGAATTTTTGGGTATTGTATTCACCCCCCCCCCCCCCCCTTCTACAATACCTGTTTAAGCCATCTAGGACTAATAAGTGGTATCAGAGCGGATTTGATGCTTTTGTATAGTGATCATCGTGGTCTCGTCACACAACGTCGTTAAAGATGTTTCTTACAAGTTATTAATCTATTTGTCATGTAGTTCAACCATAATACACATGATGATACATTTGGATTTGATGCTTTTGTCTAGTAAAAAATTTGAATTGTATGCCAAATTGCGGGGTTGCACAAAGAGGATTGTATATCTTCTTTATCAAAAAAAGTTGAAGCATGAATGTAACAACCGAAAATCTAAACTAACAATATCATAGGTAAAAATTCCAAAACGGGTCCCAATACATCACAATGTAAACAAAGTTTACAAAATTCACAGTTGCGGAAACACACTTCTACAACCGAGATGTCTAAAGCTACGCATGCTGCTATAGTGCTCTAGACCTGTTATCCCCCGCCTCTAAGCTTTCAAAGCTTCTCCTTCCCTTATGAAGTACATCATAAATCCACTTACCTGAAAATGGTTTTAGTTTTAAAAGCCGAGTGTTAGACCATTAGGTCTAGTGAATTCTCTCTCAAAAAGAGTTTAACACAGTCTCATCTTTAAATCACATAACTGTTACAATAATAAAAATAACAGTTAAGCATAAATAACCTCCACATACAAAGGTCATTGCACAGTGGTCTCCACGCCCATCACCTCAACGTGATATCCTCACTCGAGACCCCAAGTAGATCCCCACGCCCCCCAGTAGATGCCATTATTGTGTGCGCGAGAAACGGATTCAAGGCACACGGTTCAACCACAGGCCAAGGATCCTCGACGATCCAAGGTACCATCAGCCCTACTGTGCAACCCGACTCCTCATAATAGTATATAATCATGAAAACATATAGTTCATGAGGATACGGTAAAACATGCTTGCATTAATAAAACAACATAACTCATTTCGTGTGCGTATCAAAATCGTGTAACCATCATCAGATATTGAAAACAAGTACAATTTAATCATTCATTAAAGAGTACAAGGGAACTCACCTAATTATCGAGATTAGAAGCACACGCGCCTCACTCCCAACTAATCAATACGAATACCTAATTTTAGCAACAACAACAACCGACTCATGCCCGAGGATTCATAGCTTGAGGAAAAACTGCCCGGAACCCCACTTTCCTGGAAAACTCGCCAATCCCGACTCTCCTCTCCGGAATCCGGTATCCAAAATCCAGTATCCGGGATCCGGAACCCACTCCTAGAAATCTCAGTTTCGGAACATTTATTCGGAAGTCATACCCGGAAAACCTCAGTCCGAAAGAACACTTGTCCGGACCAAGCGATTTTCGGAAGTCACGAACTGCAAAACCCCAAAACTTCTTAAATCGATAGAAACGTCGATTTTTGTCCTAAACCCATTTAAATGCTTACTTGGGGTTAACACCCCAACCCTTAACCATCGTTCAATCAAACCATCCTTGCATTAGCCATACCTCTGATGTAAAATCCAAGGATTTCAAATTTTAAGAACACAGACTATTTTCATGGTTTAACTCTTTCTCAAATCAAACACATACAAAATATTAGGAAGTTACTAGGGAAGGAGTAACTTACTTGCAATTCGTTTCCTCTAAGCAATCCTTCACCATTTCCTTCCAAGACCTTCAATCCTCTCTTCTCTCGATTTCAACCGCCAGTTTCACAATAATGAGAAACTTAGGGATTTCTTCCCTTTTTATACTTCTATCATTTTACATTTCAGCCCCTCAAGTTACCACCTTTCATTCTTTGACCACACTTTATCTAGGTTTTTGCCAATTTAGATTTATGGTTATTACAACACCTCCCCCTTAAAAGAATTTTGTCCTCGAAATTCCTTGGTTAGAAGATGCGGGTACTTGACCCTCTGTTGTCCCATAATCAATCGACAAATTCAAGTATATTGAGAGATCGAGATACAAACGTCATCCTCATATTAGATTTTAATCAAGTTAGTACAAAGGGAAGACTCTCTCTTTCTCTCACACTTTAGCTCTCACATTGTGCCACCCCTTTACAAATGAGCTTCTAACCTCTATTTATAGACTTGTGATCCCAGATTTAATCAGGTAACAATCAAGAACACCAATAGATCTTCATTAGAATAGAGAAAGATACAATATTAAGAATAAGATCCCCTTTCTCTCTCTAACTTCTCTCTATAATGTCATCCATCTATCTTGCCCACTTCTATTCTCAATGTACGTGTATGAATGAATTGCTATCTATTCCTATTACAACACTTCTATTTATACCATTGACTCTTACATTTAATACCTTGACTTTGACCCTTTAAGCCTCTACTTTGACTTTTACAATGCTTTGACCATTTACAATTAAACACTAAATCTTGAATACATTTTATGCACTAACAATCTCCCCCTATGGATTCAAGATTTAAAAAATTGATGACGATAGTCTTCAGCTCTTTGTGATATTCATATCTTCAACACTTTAAGCACTTTGAACAATCTCCCTCTTCGCTTTGAAGGAAAATCAATCTTCGAAAAATAACTCTGAAGAATCTTCAAGTAGGCGTTGTCTTCAGAAATCCAATCTGACTGCTTTAGTCTTCAACTGGATCTTCAAAATCAAATAGTCATCAAAGTTTTGAAACACAAACTTCACATCTTTGCGGTGTTGGTCAAAGTCTTTAAACAAAAACTTCATCTTCGTGAATCTTCACATCACTGATCATTGAATCGTTGTAGCACAGATCTTTGCATCTTTGAGCTTTGAAATATATCTTCGGTCTTTGAACATGAAATGGCTTTTGAGCTATAACGGGGTTTTGAGCTTTTCGAATATCTTTAACTGCGTATCTTCATCTCTTGAACAATGAACAATCTTTGAACTTTGAACCTTTGTCGAATCATCTCGAAATATCTTGAAACATCTTGAACTTTTTAACTTTGAACTCCTTGACTTTAACAAAATTCTCTTTATCTTGAAATTGAAACTTTCATATCATCTCCCCCTTTTTTATGATTGTGAGCATCATGATCATCAAAATCCTTTTCAATTTCAGCAGGCTTTGAATATATCAATAACAATCTCCTCCTTTCGATCTGAATATTCGTCATTTCCAAAAATATTTATCCGAATCTTTTCAAATTCAGACAATATGAAAGTGGTAACCCTGAAACAACGGATGAATCAGTTAAAATGCCTGTAAGTTGCACGGAGCCACTTAGTACAATGAATGCACTTTGGAAAGGAGCTTTTTGATGTTCACTCCTCCAGGGCTTCCATTTAATCATCGAAAAACCACAAAGGAAATTCTATGAACGTTATGACAAGAAAACATATTCCTTGTGTGTACGTGCTTGTGTAGAAATGATTGAAGCAACTTATGCTTGAAAATTATGCTCAAAGTGTGTAAACTGTTGAGACAGCAACAAGTTTTCCACGGACTCAATGTGCATGAATGAAGAGCGAAGGTGGGGGAAAACTTCCTTCTTTTTCAATATCTAGACCTTCCGAGTGAAGATCAGATAGATGATATGCTGCGTCCCCAAGAAAATGGAAACATTCCTTTGTTAAGAAAGAAACGAGTAGCTGGTGGGGTTAAATGCAAGAGTTGGCATTGGCTAGTTGCCTGTTTCAATGATGGTCACCAAAGAATGTGAACCAATCAGTAATGTGGATGCCCGGCTCAGAAAGTGCCTAGTGTAGAGTTCTCTTATTCTTTTAACTTTGTTCTCACACCCTCTTTCTGTTTTTAATCTGCTCACTTCTAACCAAACTCTCATTTAAATTTTACCTCAGCACAATGAGATAATCAACCATATGAGTAATCTCCCCCACTCTTTGATTTTGACCCCTCACCCCTCAATCACTCAAGGATAACTTCTTGGGTAGGAAACACTGGTTAACGTGGACCCATAGATGTTCTGTAAAATATCTCACACTGATTCCCATGAAATTTTGTCCTAAAATGTTGCGTTGTTCAATAGTTTATCTTGAACAATTAAGAATATCGGCATTTGATTTACATTGCCATCAGAAAGTATGCTCTTCAATAATATCATGAAGAATTGAGCATTTGATCTTTGAAGATTTCTCAAAACAAGGATATTGAATGAACGAAATGAATTCGAAAGACTTGTTTGGAATCTGGCAATGTATCAATGAAGATTTCTCAAAACAAGGATATTCGAATGATAATCATGTATGGTTTAGGGTATCAAAGAATTGGATATTTTGTTTATATGAACAAATATAAACAATCTTTGAATGAAACGATTAATTCTATTACGCTGAAAGAATATGATGCTCAACAAACTTTGAAATCAAGCGGGAGTATTACCATCGAAAAATGTTTCGTTTTGAGACATGGTAATAACAAAGTCAATGTGAAGCTGAACCGATGTGTATGAATACTTAAAAGTATAGAAAAGATATTACGCAAGTATTAATCTTTAGAAACACACGGTCAGAGATGATGTAACGACAATCCAAGATCTATATATGTATATATATATATATAGGAAAAACAGTTAAAATCACACTTCTAAAATTATAAAATCTGTTTGAATTAGATAAGTGGTTTGATCATTTAAGAAAATGTTTTTCATGCTTGAAAGTCGTTCTTCTTTCAAACAATCTCAGATTAAGTTCAGAAGATACGTACCGTGAAATGTTTAAGCTCCCCCTCAAATCATGAAAGACTGATTAAAAATCAGATAAGCTCCCACTCAAATTCTGCAAAGATCTTAATGAAACAAGATTAGTATGTTTGACAATCAAAGTCTAAAAACAATTAGGTACGAGTCCTAAACTGATATGTTTAGAAGCCAAACTCGTTGAAGTACGGGTCCTAAACCGATATGTTTAGAAGCCATTGTTTCTTTATAGTCCGGGTTCTAAACTGATGTGTTTAGAAACCATCAACATCATTGAAGTTCGGGTTCTGAACTGAATTATTCAGAAACCACAAATTCTTTGCTCCCCCTTAATGGCACATATACTCTTCAAAAAAAATTCACCGCTTCTCTTCTGTTTTCAGTCATGTGTGTGATATATATGTAACATTCAGCACAACACATGATGAACCTGCAAAACAGATTAAGCAGATTTTCGTACCCAACGGGACTTGGGTCCTGGTTTGATAGGTGTAGATCTCTTTGAAGGAATACTGTAAGTACCGTACCAATAAGAAGTATAATCTTTATGCACAAAATCATTTGATCCACAGTAAGAACAACAGATTTTCTTATGTGCCAACCTAATCAGATGATTTACAGAATGAATAGGATTAGGTTTAGCAGAAGACTTACCTTTTGGAGTGTTGTTCTTCTTGGCATTTGATGTGGAAGCAAATGATTTTGGTACATCATTCTTTAAAGGTGTTGTACCTTTAACTCTCCATTCCATCTTCACAGGCTTGTAGATGGGTGTATTTGAACCAACAGAATATTTAGAATTAGAACCTTGAGAACTTTGAACTGGAGTTGTCTTTGACTTGTTACCCTTCTTTCTTTTCTCTAATGGTGGTGTCTTTGTGTTTGAACACTCACCTTTACAAAAAGTACTTGAAGGTTTTTCATTTGTAAAGATAAAATCAGTATGGTACGGAAGTTTCTTTGAGAAATCAAATTCACAAGCTTTTCCTTTTTCATTTTCTATTAGTTTTGACTTGGTTTCAAAAACTTTCTCATTTGGTTCAAAATCACAATTCGAATCAGAATCGGCGTTGTGAACTTCAAAATCCGTGGTGGACTCAGGTGAATTCCAATTTTTGAAAGCATTTTCTTTTCTTTCTTTTGCTAATTCTTTTTTTAACTCATCCACCTCTTGAGAAAGCTCAATTATTCTCATTTCATAAGAATGTTTCTCATTTTCAAAACTTACTTTCTCAATTTCAAACTGTGCTCTTTCAAGATTGAAAGAATCTTCAAAATCAGACATTTTATTAGGTTTTTCTTCTTTCAAATATTTTTCTAATGTCATCACTTTTTGAGAAAGTTCACAGTTTTGTTCTTTAAGAAAGTTGCTTTCTTCTAGATTGAACCAGTTTTTCAAAGAAAATTCTTTTCTTTCGTTTTCTAACACAATCTCTAATTCAGCTTTTGTCTTTAACAAATCAGTCAACTTCTTTTCAAATGAATTGATTTGGTTTACAAAGTTGACTTTCTCATTTTCCAAATTGGTATGCTCAGAAAGAAGAATATTCTCAAGATCTACCACTTTCTTTGATAGTTTGAGACATTTTTTATCAATCTTTTGTTTTCCATCAAAGATGTTCTTTGTGGATTCAGAAAACTTTTTGATCAAAGAATGTTCAATTCTACCCGTTTCCTTTTTCACCTCGTCATTGAAACTAGAAGATAGTTCCTTAAAACTAATTGAAAAAATTGTTGAAAATAGATCATTTTCATATTCAAATTTTATCCTTTGTTCAGCAAGGGATATTTCTAATTCAACAATTTTCCCTTCAAGAATTAATGTAGGAACATATTTCTTTGTTTCAACGACTTGATTGTTGATAATTGGCTTTGTAGCACATATATCAAAATAGGTATCTGGAAGTGGTTTATTCAGATTTTTTAAAATCTTCTCTGTCTCATGAGTATAGCAAAATGAAAGTTGTATATGAGTGGTTAAAGCTCTTTTTCTTTGTTCCTCAAGATGTGTTTCCTTTTCACCAGTCCAATGGATTTCAAAATCTGGCCAATAGCTAGCATACCTTAAACATTCGAATCTATACATTGTCGGTACTTTAATTTTAGCTTTGGTTCCATATTTGGACTTTCGTAACCAAGTCCCCAATATTTATTGACATTGTTTACATGTCTTGGCTTGTTCATGAAAATTGTTTGGTCTGTTTGATCTCTCAAATAAAGCTTCTTTTCCAAATCTTTGATTTTGTTCAAAAATTCTGTGTTTTGAGAGGTAATATTTTTCAAAGAAAGTTCGCTCTCATTATGCTTTTCTTTTAGAATAACGTTTTCAGCTTCCAAAGAATTTGCATTTTCCTCAATCTCCTTGAAAACACCTCGTGATGACAATTCGGATATCCTCTTTTTCAGCTCAATGTTTTCAGTTTCCAAAATCTTTGCTTTTTCCTCTGATTTGTCAAGTTTCACAGAACATTCAGATGTTTGAAATTTCTGTTTTTGAAGATCTTTGTGAGACGTTGTAAGACAACTTTTAAACATCTCAAGACGCTGTGTGAGTTCTTCATGTTGCTTTTGTAAATAGCATACCTTTTGTGAATCACACCACCAATTTTGAAATTCAGTCATTGTTACCTGTAAAAGATTGAAAATTGATCGTAGTCATATACTTTGTGAGAAGTAGAATTATGCACACACGATAATCAGAGAAAAATCGATTAAAGTCAGAAAAAATTTCAATTTGAAAAACAAATTATAAAATTTGTCGTTCAAAAATTAATTCCAAAAAATAAATGCGGAATACTGGACTATAAATCGGCAAACCTGCAAAAAATAAGAAAAATATATCAGTTTCGACCAAATGAATAGTAACTGTCTTACAACACTTGTAAGACAATACCAAATGAATAGTAACTCTCGCACAAAGCTTGTACGACTAAACCAAATGAATAGTTACTCTCGCACAAAGCTTGTACGACTAAACCAAATGAATAGTAACTCTCGTACAAAGCTTGTACGACTAAACCAAATGAATAGTAACTCTCGCACAAGGCTTGTACGACAGTTATGAATGTTAGTATCATGCGACAGTTATGAGTTTATGAACACAATATTGTACGACAATTATGAGTCTAGTTGCGTACGACAGTTATGAATCTATGAACACTTCTTCGTAAGACAGTTACGAATTTCGAACCCAAAAATCTTCTAAATGCTCTAAATCACTCAAATCATAACCATATGATTTAAAACTTTGCAGATCACTTCATGAACACTATCTGAACACTTCTTGTTCAGATTATACTACCAAAAACACACAAAATCATTACCTTTCGATTCAAAACAGAAAACTTCCAAAAATCTCGAAAAATCACCAATAATCGATCAAATGATGTTCCTTTGATCTAGTATCTTGCATAAACTTGTTAGAAACTCTAAATCGATCACTTCTGTGCCAAAAAATACAATCAAATTCCGAATTTTGATGATTTTTATAAGAAAAATCTCAAAAACTCAAGAACTTCAATTTTCTTAAAAAATTGACAAAAAATTCTTCAAAATGTGCATAATCTGATCTGATCTAGCTCTGATACCACTTGTTGTCCCATAATCAATCGACAAATTCAAGTATATTGAGAGATCGAGATACAAACGTCATCCTCCTATTAGATTTTAATCAAGTTAGTACAAAGGGAAGACTCTCTCTTTCTCTCACACTTTAGCTCTCACATTGTGCCACCCCTTTACAAATGAGCTTCTAACCTCTATTTATAGATATACTCACACACGTCATAAGCATAGCAAGCTTTACACAAGCTTTACAAAACTTTCACATAATTAGGACATTTTCGGTCCTAACACCCTCACCTCAGACTCCATTTATCATGTTATCACTTATCCTATGTGGAATCGCCACTGAATCTTCACGTGACTAACCTTTTTAGTCTTCTGTTCCTAAATTTTGCGGTCGATGGTCGATTTTAACTTCCCGTCTACTCGCATAACTTGCAAAGACACAACTCCACTAGCTTTAAACCAATGCTCTTCAACCAAACGACCTCCCACATGTCCGTTAAACATATCCAGTCCATATGTCAATCCCTCAATCCATTATACCAAAATATAACCGACTCAACTCAACCGGTTTTTCTTTCGACACTTCCCCAATCAAACATCCAAACCCAATCAAACCAAGCCAAGACAAACCAAACCAAAACAAACCAAGCCAAACCAAAACAAGACAAACCAAACCAAACCAAGCCAAGCCAAACCAAACCAAACCAAACCAAACCAAGCCAAACCAAAACAAGACAAACCAAACCAAACCAAGCCAAGCCAAACCAAACCAAACCAAACCAAGCCAACCCAAAACAAACCAAGTCAAGCCAAATCAAAATCTTTGGCATCAAACTTGCACTTCCAAATTTAACAACTTCGATTCCAATTGATCTTCCAAGCATTTCTGTCCTAGACCATGACTTTCTTAGGCTAGGAATACTCACACCATGTACTTGTAGCCCTTCCAGCAATTTATGCCACATATAAATGTAATCTCAGGCCAACACCCCCGGCTAACCAGACCAGTTAGAATTTGTTTTGTCCGCATGTCCGAACCCACGGTTTTTAAAACATGTCTCATCATGACTTTCACAAACATTTCACTTCCTTAAAGAAGGACTTTCACCGAGTTCATGCTACAACAACATAAATCTTTTACTAAAATATACAACCACCCATTTCGCTAATCTTAGCGCAAAGTCAACCTCGAATATCGTAATAAACTCACAGTTATGAGTTTCTTCATTGGATAACAAGAAATTTCCAAGTTCACCTCACCCAGCACGACATACGTCTAACAAGACGAGTATCTTCTTTCCCTCAAGCCATGTTGACTACAACTCAACAATGGTAACCAATTCATACGCTCCCACCACGTCATCACTTCGCGCTTATACATAGCTAACCACATGGGATCTCCACCATCCAATCCGGCGTATCCACCGACTCAAGCTGAACCAACCCTGAAGACACATACTCAAATTCTTATTGCATCCAACAAGCGTCCAGCCATACAAAAATTAAAGTTTAAGTTTGCCTCGTTCAACAAGGAGTGACCATTCTCTTGCGAAACTATTCCAGAAAACACCTTGTTGTACACCATGTTCGCTTCAGAATATTCATAATGTTGATGCTCACTCAAACCCGAAGTCTAACCCTTTGTGCGTCCCGTACCACCACTTATACCATCCCTCCTCGAAGGCATAGATCACCCACTTCTGGGGAAAACGACTTATTAACTCGTGCAAGCCCTCCCACATTTTAACCATGTCATACACAACAACCTTCATTCTCATACCCTCATGAGGAGTTCAATTACCTGTCAATAACACTGCTTTAAACATTGATCCATCTCTTTGGTGTCACTTACCATCCTACTTTGTTTCACTTTCCCACTTATTCGAACATGCTGTCTTCACCACTTTATGCTAGTCTAGAACTCTACCCACCTACCAACACCTACTCCTCTTCCGATCATTTCAAGCGTGCCGATAGTACGTTTACATTACTATGCCTAACCAAACGGCTGTACCACAATTCTCACCCGATATAAACAGTCATCCATCCTTCATACAACACTCAATGCTAGAAAGCACCACGTGTTTCCTGTTCTCCAACAGAGTTAATCTACTCCGCAGAATTTCTTTATACACTAGGATTATTTCAACCTTCCCAAAGAATTTTAAATCTTCGACTCAATACCACAAACTAATCGAATACGGCATTCTCATCGATATCCACTCGAAAATAGATGAACTCACCCAAAATTCAACACAACTGTGAAGAATACATGCTCTTCTTTTAGGTAGTCGCCAACTACCACACAATCCTTCGTTCTCAAATAACAGTAGCACAATACCTTCTACAAATCCACACTTCAATCAAGCATACTTTCCATTCTTGATTACCTCCCACAATTCTCCAAACCAGGATTCACACATAAACTTATCACTCATTACAACATAAGTCCACCACCCAACATAACGGAAACTCATTTTCACAACAAGGACTTACACAACTCCCTTAGCATGAAGTGCAACCAACATGCCTACAAGACCATCACACTGCAACAAATTCTTCCTGGTCCCCTTTTTACACACAATAGATATCGTCTTCTTCATACCAATCGTAACACCAATATATGAAGTAGAGTCATTTCACGACTTTTTTCTTTCTCGAGTCTAGATGAACCACAAAATCATGATCATCTAATTTACTCAAGCAAGTTCTCTTTTCTCGTGACTCATCGCGATCTACTTCCGTTGTGCTAAACACTTAACGCATAAACGAATAATTAAAAATGCTGCTAGGGAATCACCTACCCACACCGGTGATCTTCCGCTTTCCTAACGCCCACACGAGGCGGTCCAACCTCATGGAAGTATACGCCTTTCACCGAACGATCTCTTACATCCATACCCAACAAGGTTACTTTCATGTTTCAATCTCCTGACAATGCCTTCAACTTGGGATAATATTAACAATCACAGACCTCAATATCAATAGACAACATGATGATGTTCCCATAATTCCCGATAACCAGGATTCGGAACGGAACCCACTTCATCCAATGCATCATAACCAATTTTATACCCCACCGTTCTCACTTGAGGAGAATACACGACTTTTCTTAGCGCAAAATCTAATTACAAGACCACCCCAAAACTCAAGATCAAATACTGAAACATTTCATTAAGTACTGTAACCCTACTTATTAACATGCTACCATTAGAATCACTTCGACAACTTCGAACTTCACCCCAAACATAACCATTCTTAAATAACCAAGCAAGAGTCTAAACTTCAATCATACTAACATTTTCGAATTTATTGCCCGAGACTCCCGCTATGCCCGTTCTCCTCTAACTGAAACATTAAGGTCATAACTCGACCAAAATCTGATCAACTGGACAATTTCCATTCTCAGAACCTTTCCTCTTTTCCTTAATTGTGATATCCTCTACGACTTAGCGAGTTCATAGCCTTCATGCATGATGACACAACGATTGAAATCATTTTGCACATTTAAATTCAAGATATACATATCCTAAAACAACCTTGAGTATGCCTGACACAACACCACTCAAGCTGAATAGTAAAACACAACGACCGCAAGGATCGCTCACATGCATCCCCACGATAGATCACAACCCTGTCCAACCAAATCGATGTCGGCACAACAAAATGTGTCCACTGAAACCTTTTCAATACGACTAGAAAGGTTCTTAATGAAATCACTTACACAAAGGGTCAGTCGACTCCCTCAGTCATGTATATGATAACAGCGTGTCAATACTCATTTTAGTTATAAAAACTTTGCAATTAAACGTTTCCATTATTTTCGCAACGAAGATTCTCTTAACATGAAAAAGGGTTAAATAATTCGCAGATTATTAAGTTCAACGTTTTATCTTGCAACGAAAAAAAGTTTGTAATTTTCTTTAAAAGCACACGCTTGCGTGCGTCAACTTATTTCCCAAAATAAGAAGAAATTCATTATGTACGTATATACTTTTAACATGAAAGAGCTCGGGTAACACATTTAAATACATGATGCATGAAACTCAACTTGCAATTGAAGGCTATTCACTCTAACAAGGTCAACTATTATACTCACAACAACTTATCCTTGACGCTCTACTTTGACCAACAGTCACTTTCTCATCCTTGCAGCAATTTGCTGTACAAGTGCTTCACAACCCACTTGTTCGAACACTCTACACGGTTTCCAAATTGACCAATTACATCACTTTCTACTCCTGTGCATACTTCAGTCAACACTGACATATCACTTGACTAAAGTCAGAGGGTCAACCCCTTCACCCGTTCCATCGCGGAAACTTTGAAGACTCCAACACAGTCCTCATTTCCTAACCTAAATGATCGACCCATCAATTCCAAGAATGGGGACTCACTAGAAACTAGGAGTTTACCCCTTGCCAGCCATTCATCCCTTCCGAACCCAAGAAGTTCTACCTTAAGTCGGTTCACTACCGCCCCAAACAATACTCCTTTCCAGGAGGTGCCATTATTTATACCATGAGTGATCTTATGCATCACATCAAAACCATTGCTATCATCACAAGGTTAGAATTCACTCCAAATTAGTACCCTTCTCTCGACTGTCTTAAAAACAATAATCTTCCAGACATTACGATAACTAAAACAACCACGTATAACAAACACTCAAACGACAGCTTCGCTAAATAAGGCAATTTAAGCACATAGATGTACCTGTAAATTCGCAATTACACTGGCCAGGTGTAACTTCAAATTTACCTTACATGACTGTTCTCGCTACCTTATCCTCAATGCACCTAGAGTGATCTTAAAGGCAAACCCTATATCTCGGCTGTGTCCCTAAATTCACAGTTTAAGTTTAGGCCCGACCAGTCACCTAAATCCATTAAACTATGGCTCTAATACCATTTGTAACAACCCAAAATCTGAACTAACAATATCATAGGTAAAAATCCCAAAACGGGTCCCAATACATCACAATATAAACAGAGTTTACAAAATTCACAGCAACGGAAATACACTTCTACAGCCGAGATGTCTAAAACTATGCATGATACAATAGTGTTCTAGACCTGCTATCCCCCGCCTCTAAGCTTTTAAAGCTTCTCCTTCCCTTATAAAGTACATCACAAATCCACTTACCTGAAAATAGTTTTAGTTTGAAAAAACGAGGGTTAGACCATTAGGTCTAGTGAATTCTCTCTCAAAAATAGTTTAACACAGTCTCATCTTTAAATCACATAACTGTTACAATAATAAAAATAACAATTACGCATAAATAACCTCCACATACAAGGGTAATTGCACAGTAGTTTCCACGGCCCCCCAGTAGATCCCCACGTCCCCCAGTAGATGTCATTATCGTATGCGTGAGAAACGGATTCAAGGCACACGGTTCAACCACACGCCAAGGATCCTCGACGATCCAAGGTACCATCAGCCCCACTGTGCAACCCGACCATAATAGTATATAATCATGAAAACATATAGTTCATGAAGATACGGTAAAACATGCTTGCATTAATAAAACAACATAACTCATTTCGTGTGCGTATCAAAACTGTGTAACCATCGTCAGATATTGAAAACAAGTTCAATTTAATCATTCATAAAAGAGTACAAGGGAACTCACCTGATTATCGAGATTAGAAGCACACGTGCCTCACTCCCATCTAATCAATACGAATACCTAATTTTAGCAACAACAACAACCCAAGATCAGGACTCATGCCCGAGGATTCATATCCTGAGGAAAAACTGCCCAGAACCCTACTTTCTGGAAAACTCGCTAATCCGGACTCTCCTATCCGGAATCCGGGATCCCGTATCCGGGATCCGGAACCCACTCCCAGAAATCTCAGTTCCGGAATATTTTTTCGGAAGTCTTACCCGGAAAACCTCATTCCGGAAGAACACTTGTCCGGACGAAGTGATTTCCGGAACTCATGAACTGCAAAACCCCAAAACTTCTTAAATCGATAGACTATTTATATCCTTGTGTGTTCATCTTTCACTTAGTAATGTCATATTTAAATTCCTCAACTGTGACTTAATTACTTTTACAACCTCCGACTATTCGATATGCGATATTTGTACCTGTAAATTACTGTGAGTATGGCATATACCTCGAACTTTATATCTCATGATGCCATTTTTTCAATACCTTTGATCATTCTTCGAGCACCTCTTAATTGGAGAGACAAGAAAAACACATAACATAAATTATCCATAATTGTTGGAAACTGAAGATTTGCCAAGTATGGTTAGTACTGCCAGAACAACAATACTACTGCCAGCGCAAAGTTAGTACTACAAGTAAAAGTTAATGCTGCTGGAACAATGTTAGTACTGTTTGTGCATAACGATGTTAATGCTGCTTGTGATCATAATTATGGAATGCGAGAATGTTGGAGATAAAGATGGAATGATTGAAGATAAGCATGAAAGAATATTCTGAAGATCAATTTTGTTTTGATAGTTATCTTGTAATTATTTAGTATAAATAGATTTTGATAGATAGCTATTCGGGGAGATTCTTTAGAATTCGTTTTTGTTTTAGAGAGAATTAACCTCAAGGTTTAGAACCCTATTTCTAGAGAAGTAGAAGTCGTCTTGTGGAGCCTGTTCAACAAGATTGAGGTTTGGTTGTAAACTTGTGAGTTGAAGTATTGAATACAAACAGATTGTGTTTTCTGATTAGTTGTTCATTGAGTGTGTTTGAATTAAAGTTCTATTCCGCAAGATTCTTTAATTCTGATTTCTAAGTATAATTATTCTTATTTGGAATCGATCCTGACAAATGGTATCAGAGCTTGGTTTCTTAGAAATCTACAATCATTATGGACAACACGGTTGAATCAAACAGTACTCTTGTTTCAAAGGTTCCCATGCTCAGGCCTAATGAGTTTGACATGTGGAAGATTAGAATCAAGCAGTATATTTTGCTTACTGATTATTCCATCTGGGATATTATAGAGAATGGTCCATGTGCTGAAGGAAGGGTTGGACCAGATGGCAAAAGACCCCCTCCAAAGACTGATGCAGAAAGAAAGGTTAGACAAACAGAGATGAAAGTCTTAAGCACTCTGCTTTTGGCTATTCCCAATGAGTATCAGCACCAATTTCATCACTGCACTGATGCTCAGATTTTATGGAATGCATTGGAAAAGAGATTTACTGGTACCAAGAGCACCAAGAGGAACCAGAAGGCAATTCTTAAGCAACAATATGAAAATTTTACTTCTACAAAGAATGAGTCTATGACTCAAACTTTTGATAGATTTAATAAGTTGATTGGAGAATTGGCTACAGTTGGAGTTCGTATGGAGGCTGATGATGTAAACAGGAAGTTTCTAAGATCATTAGGTGAGGAATGGACAATGTATACTGTGTCTTTCAGACAGAATGACCAGTTAGAAGATAAAGAGCTTGATGATCTTTACAATGATCTTAGGGTATTTGAAGCAGAGGTTGAAGCCAAGAAGAAGCCCTCAGGATATGTGTATAATGCTGCACTCCTATCAGCATCAACTGATTCTACTGCTAACCCTGAATCAGTTAGTACTGCTGGTGGAGTCAATCAGGAGAAGGCCAATGATTCTGTACTAGAAGCTTTCTTTTTCTAGTCATGTTAACTCCTCATTAATTAATGATGACTTAGAACAGATTAATGCTGATGATCTTGAGGAGATGGATATCAAGTGGCAGATGGCTATGCTTTCTATGAGGGTGAAGAAGTTTATAAAGAGGACTGAGAGAAACAACTTTTCCCAAAGAAGAGAAGATGGTGCTGGGTTTGACAAGTCTAAGGTGGAATGCTACAAGTGTCATAAGATGGGACACTTTTCCAGAGAATGCAGAAGTGGAGTATCTCAAAACAACCATCAACAAGCTCAGACTGGAAGCTTCAACCAGAACAGAAACTCTGTTCAAGCCCTTGTTTCTCAACAAGGAATGGGATTTGATTGGAGTGATCAAGCAGAAGAGGCAATTCAGAATCATGCACTCATGGCAGAAGTCTCAGATCTTCCTACTGAGGTAAAATCTAAACTCTGTTCTCAAGCTTGTATAGACACTGTGAAAAAGTATAGAGATCACAACCAGGGAATGTGTGATGACCTTAAGAGATTAGAAAAGGATAGAAGAGATTATGTAGTGATTGTTGAGAGGTTTGAAGAACAAATTAAGGCTTTTCAAGCCAATGAACTTCAACACTCATATGATACAAACTACTGGAAGTGGGAAAAGAATGGTCTGGAGTTCCAACTGAAAGAGTCTAGGGAGGAATGTGAGAAATTAAAAGGAGAACTTGAGAAAGTAAAACTTGATGTTGAAAAGTTTTCATGTGCTTCTAAAGTCATGGACACCATAATAAATGCTCAAATCCACAGTAAGATGAAACCAGGCCTAGGGTACAATGCCACACCCCCACCCTACAACAACACATACATCCTTCCTAGGTCAGACCTGTTAGAAACCAAGGATAGGAAGGACTTACCTGAAGGAGCTACTAAAGTAGATCCATTATATGAAGTTGTTGTTGAGGATAAAACTGAGAAAGAAGAGTCTAAGAAAAGGAACAAGAATGTCAGTGGTGAGATCCCCTTAGAGAATTACATCAAGACTAATGAGGAAGGTGGAAGTCCCTGGGATAAGAACAATGAGATGAAAAGATCTGAAAAAGGAAAGGGAGTTCATTATACACAGACCACTGTTGTGAATTCCAATACTTGTGAACATTGTTCTTGCAAGAATTCTCAAAAGAATGAACCCCAAAAACATGATAAAAAGAGGGGAAATCAAAGAAACTGGAATAATCAGTGGGCTCAAAAACAAGGAGTTGATCTGCAATGGATTAACAGACCAAAACCTTGTTTTATCTGTGGCAAATTGAATCACCTTGCCAAACACTGTTATTTCAATCCTATTAACCAAAGGATAAATTTTCAAAGAACTTTTCAAAAATCAAATGGTTATAGGAAGCCTGTAAGAAACCATGTGGCTAAGAAACAAGCTAAATCCAAAAGCCACATGAGGAAAAAGACTGAAAAAGAATGTGTCACAATGTGGGTTCCTAAAAGCACTAGTGTTAGTACTGCTGCCTCAGATAGTACTGCTGCTAGCAGTGTTAGTGCTTCTAACACTGTTAGTACTTCTTCTAGAAGCAATACTGCTGCTAGCAGTGTTAGTACTGCTAACACTGTTAGTACTTCTTCTAAAGATAATACTGCTTCTAGTGTTTGTGCTGCTAGACCAATCATCTTGACAAAGTACTCCAGTACTGAAGTTCCTCAGGTTGAAAAACATATCCAAACTGAATGTAAGTACTTTGATGAGCAAGGGAGACCCAAGACCAATTTGGCTTGGGTTCCCAATAAAAACTAATTGATTTATCTTATGTGTAGGGCAACCAACAGCTCAAGGGGAAGAGCATCTGGCATGTTGATAGTGGTTGCTCCAGGCACATGACAGGTAACATGGCCTGCCTCAAGAATTTCAAAAGAATTGATGGAGGACATGTTGCTTTTGGGAATAATCCTGCAGGAGGTAAGATAAGTGGTAAAGGTGATGTATCAAAAGGTAAGATGACATTTGAGGATGTTTACTATGTTGAGCAATTGAGATACAACCTGTTAAGTGTATCACAAGTCTGTGACAAGAAACATAGTATATTATTTACTGATTCTGAATGCATTATTCTTGCTCCTGGATTCAATGTAGTTGATGAAAACATGATACTATTGAGAACTCCTAGAAAGGATAATGTGTATTGTTTAGTTTTAGAAAGTGTTTCATCTGATTCATCCCTAAACTGTTTGGTATCAAAAGCTTCAATGGATGAATCATCACTTTGGCACAGAAGGATGTGTCACATGAATTTTAAAACAATGAATAAACTTGTTAAAAATAATCTTGTTAGGGGTTTACCATCAAAAGTTTATTCATGTGATGATCATTGTGTTGCTTGTCTCAAAGGCAAACAACACAAAACTTCTCATAAGTCCAAAGAGATAAACACTATCCCAAATCCTCTTCAGTTGTTGCATATGGATCTATTTGGCCCTACAAATGTCATGAGCATTGGCAAGAAGTCATACTGTTTAGTTATTATTGATGATTACTCTAGATTTACTTGGGTATATTTTCTGAGAACTAAAGATGAGACAAGTGGACTGATCAAATCTTTTATTCTTAGAATTGAAAACCAATCAAATCAAAAAGTGAAAGTCATTAGATCAGATAATGGGACTGAATTTAAAAACCTTGATCTAAACACCTTTTGTGAGGAAAAAGGAATTGAGAGACAATACAGTGCTCCTAGGACTCCACAACAGAATGGTGTTGCTGAGAGAAGGAATAGGACACTGATTGAGGCTGCTAGATCTCTGTTAGCTGATTCAAAATTACCCACTACTTTTTGGGCAGAAGCAGTTAATACTGCATGTTATGTCCAAAACAGAGTTTTAGTAATAAAGCCTAAAAACAAGACACTTTATGAGCTTTTTCAGAAAAAGAAACCATTTATTGGATTTTTCAAACCATTTGGGTGTCCTTGTACAATTCTCAATACCAAATCTCACTTAGGTAAGTTTGATAGCAAAGCAGATGATGGTTTTCTTGTTGGTTACTCATCTCAGAGTAAGGCTTACAGAGTGTTTAATACCTCTTCTAGAATAATTGAAGAAAGTGACAATGTCAAATGCAATGAGAACACACCAAATCCTATTGGTTCAGGTCCTGATTGGCTATTTGACATTGATTCACTCACTAATTCTTTAGGTATCAGTAGTGATGTAAATGCAGGACAAAGGGATGCACCACCATCAGATCACAGAATTCAGTCTGTGATATTTCCACTCCCTACCATTGATCCTGTTGACTTCTGTGAACAAGAAAAGGAAGCTGAACCCATTCAGAATGAAGAAGAGAGAAGAATAGAGGAAAATCAGCCTTCAAGTCCAAATTCCAGAGAGTCTGAAGTGACTGAAGAAGCTGAAGAAAATCCAGACTTAAATGAGTCAAATCTGGATGTGAACTTACAAGAGGAATCTGGTCATCCATCAAGAACTCAGAAAAATCATCCTCCTGAGTTGGTAATTGGAGACATTGCTTCTCCCATGATGACTAGGAATCAAAGCAGACTTCAAGAGCTACAAGATCAGCAAAATACAGTTAATACTGTACTCACTTGCTTTCTATCCCAAATTGAGCCCAAAAAGGCTTATGATGCTATGAAAGATCCAAGTTGGATAGAAGCAATGCAAGAGGAGCTGCTACAGTTCAAGCTACAGAATGTTTGGAACTTGGTGGACCTTCCAAAAGGTCATAGGGCAATTGGCACCAAGTGGATTTTCAGAAATAAGAAGGATGAGAGAGGAATTGTGATCAAGAACAAAGCCAGGCTGGTTGCACAAGGGTATACTCAGGAAGAGGGTATAGACTATGAGGAAGTCTTTGCTCCAGTTGCAAGGATTGAGGCAATTAGGTTGTTTCTAGCCTATGCCTCATATATGAAGTTCAAGGTCTACCAGATGGATGTAAAAAGTGCTTTTCTATATGGGACTATAGATGAAGAAGTGTATGTCTGTCAACCCCCTGGATTTGAGAATTCATTGTATCCTGATAGAGTGTACAAGTTAAAGAAGGCACTTTATGGTCTACATCAAGCCCCAAGAGCATGGTATGACACCCTGTCTACCTATCTCTTGGAAAATGGATTTGAAAGAGGAATCATTGATAAGACCTTATTCATTAAAAGGAAAAAGAAGGACACCCTACTTGTTCAGATCTATGTGGATGACATTATCTTTGGATCCACAAATGATCACATGTGTAAAGACTTTGAGGAGTTAATGCACAAGAGCTTCAAGATGAGTTCCATGGGTGAACTTACTTTCTTCCTTGGGCTTCAGGTGAAACAGAAGAAGGATGGGATTTTCATATGCCAATCCAAATATGTGAAAGACATCCTGGATAAGTTTGGATTATCAGACTCAAAGCCAGCAAGCACACCGATGGAGACACACAAACAGATCATTGCTGATCTTGAGGGGGAGGATGTGGATGTCCATCATTACAGATCAATGATTGGATCACTCATGTATCTCACAGCCTCTAGACCAGATATTATGTTTCCAGTATGTGTATGTGCCATATTTCAAGTTATACCAAAGCAATCACACCTTCATGCAGTCAAGAGGATATTTAGATACCTAAGAGGGCAACCTAGATTAGGTCTCTGGTATCCTTATGAATCATCCTTTGATCTACTTGCATACTCAGATAGTGACTTGGGTGGATCTAACATGGATAGGAAGTCTACTTCAGGTGGATGTCAGTTTTTGGGTGCAAGACTAGTATCTTGGCAGTGTAAGAAACAAACCACAGTGTCCTTATCTACAACAGAAGCTGAGTATATAGCTGCTGCAAGCTGCTGCTCTCAGGTTCTATGGATACAGAATCAGATGTTGGACTATGGGGTAACATTTCTTCACACTCCAATCTTCATTGACAACAACAGTGCTATTAGCATTGTTAACAATCCAGTCAAACACTCAAAAACAAAGCACATAGAGATCAGGTATCACTTTATTCGAGATTGTAATGAAATGAAATTAATTCAAGTTGCTAAAGTTGATACCAATGACCAGTTTGCTGATCTATTCACAAAAGCTTTTGATGTGGGTAGATTCACTTTCTTGGTAACAAGTGTGGGCATGATCAACCTTGAATAAAGTCATGATTTTCAGTTTTTATACCTGTATTTCCTTCTATATTTGGTACTACTAACTCTTCTTCTCAGGATCTTCTGTATGACTCAGATTGACAAGTGCTGAAAAGTTATTACTGCCAGTGCATAGTTACTACTGCCAGTGCATAGTTACTACTGCCAGTGCATAGTTACTACTGCCAGTGCATAGTTACTACTGCCAGTGCATAGTTACTACTGCCAGTACATAGTTAATACTGCTTCGTACTTAATACTGCATGTGTCGTTAATACTGCTTTAAAAGAAAAATTAGGGCTAATACTGCTATAAATACCTCTTTCAGCCCGCCAAAGTTCATAACGTCTCTTTGAATTCTATTCATCTCTCTCTCTTTCTAACTATTCTCTCCCAAGAATCTCTGGTTTCTATCAAGAATCCTCAGGTACAATGGAGTTTATCGACGAACACAACGAGATTGCCATGCTCCAGAAGCCAAAACAGTCCGCAGGTTTTCACGACATTTTGGATTTCCTCAAATACACGCATATATCCTACGCCCTAACGGTGACTCCGACAATCTACACCGAGCATCAGAAGCAGTTTTGGGAAAATGCCACCGTGGTGTCTGAAGATGGGCAGAAAATCATCAAAACAAGGGTGTGTGACAAACCCTTGAATGTTACAGAGGAGCTTATTCGCATCACTCTTAGATTGGATGATGCCTCAGGTACGACGTCTATTCCTAATGACGATCTATACTCAACTTTAACGAGAATGGGGTATGAAGGTCCCATTGGAATCTTTAAGTTTTTCAAGTCTAAATTTTCTACACAATGGCGATTCTTTGTTCATACCTTATTACATTGCATTTCAAAGAAAACTACTGGATGGAGTGAGTTTAGCAGTACCATTGCTTATGCCCTGGTCTGCTTGGCCACTGCCAGGAAGTTTAATTTTTCACAAATGATTTTCAATGATCTTGTGTCAAACCTGGAATCCAAAAAGAGTTTTTATATGTACCCAAGGTTTGTCCAAGCAGTGATTACTCAGGAATTGACGGATTTGCCTCAATTTACTGAGGTATATGTACCTAAACCCCCTAAAGGAAAGGTCTTCTAAAATATGAGAAGAACTTCCAGGGACTCGGAAGGAGTTGACACTCCATTGTTCTCTACAATGATGGGTGTGTCCCACACACAAGAAGGTATGGCATCAGGGTCAAGGCCCTCATTAGACCAAGCCACTGATAACCAAACCCCACCTTCAATCACCAAAGAAATTCCTCAGTCCATTATTCAAAGACCCACTCCTCACATAACCAAAAAGTTTACAAGAAGAATGGTACACAAGGCTCCTTCCCTTGATGTACCTCCTACAAGCCCAAAGACTTTAAGCCCTCTATTGGAGCATTCTCCAATAGAGAATATCGAAAGGGAAACCACAGGGGTGTCTCCCAACCCCAAGAAGGTGCTCACTAAGGAGAAGGTTGAGCATGTGAGTAGCAAGGCTGCCACTACTTCTGCTAGCACAGAGAAGGACAGTGATAACATAACTAAGACCTTCCTCACGGCAACTCAGAATGAGAAATCATTCAGAGGTCCCAGGTGCCAAGAAACCACGGGGGTAGGCAGTGCTTTTGCTAGGCAAAATACACCTACTAAAATTTCCAGTGATCCTTTAAAGGAAGTAAAAACTCCTAAACAAGGTGAGGATAGATATACATATGAGGAATTGATGGAAACCATTGCCAATATCAACACAGATGTTGTAAGTCAGCAAAAGGAGATAGATGGACTCAAGAAAGTGGTCCTATATCAACAAACACAACTTGAGAAGCATAAGAAGCTGATTACAAAGTTGATGCACAGGAAGAAGAAAGCTCAGTATGTTCTTAAAAGAAGAAGCCCCAACAATGATGCTCCCAAAAAGGGGGAGTCAGAAGCTGAATTCAACATGGAGAGTGCACAGGAAAAGGGGGAGAATGAGTGTGTTGAAGAAATTGCAAAAGAAGCAGAAACTGATCATGCGGCAGAAAAGGTTAATGCTGCTGAAATTCAGAAAGAAGCAGAAACTGAACCAACAGCAGAAACGGTTAATGCTGATGAAAGTCAAAAAGCAGAAGCGGCAGAAACCATTCCAGAGGCAGCAGAAACAAAAGAAGCAGCAGAAACCATGCAAGAAGCAGTATCTACAAAGGAAGAAGCAGCAGAAACAAAGGAAGCAACAGAAACTAAAATGCTTACTTTGGAAGAAGTTGAAGTTGCAGAGGCTTTGATTAAAGCCAAACATGACACTCCTAAAAAGCAAGAAGAAACCCTGGGTGAAAAGCTGGTGTCACTGAAAAGAACAAGAACCAAGTCTATAGCTACCAAGAGGAAAGTTGTCAAGAAACCTAGGGTAGAACCAGTGGTAGAAGAAGAAAAAGAAGAGGATGTTCCAGAAAAGAAAGATGATACAAAGGTTGCTGAAGAAGAAGTAGCAACTCCATCAGGTCAACCAAGTAATGCTCAATGTGATATGTATATCACTATGGTTGATACTGATCCAATCAAAGTTGACCCATTATCTTCCATGCCTCCTGAGATCATCTTCTGGGATACCTTGGTAGATCAGAGAAAGGAGTACATTAGAGTCAAAAGAGCAGATGGGAAGTATGAGGTCTGTTCTACATGGGGAAGACTTATCAGAATGTGCTCTAGATCTGACGTAGAGGAGATGTACAAGGTTGGAATGAAGCTGTATGGAAATATGCTGAATGAGAAAGGGATGTCTATCACCAAATTGGTTCTTGAATACCTGTGCCTAATGTTCAAACCAGAAGCAGTTCAGTATATGATAGAAAGAAATTTTCAAGCCATTACCAACTGGATGCTCATTGAAAAATGTGGAGTGTATGTCATCACACTTGACTATACATATCATGAGTATTATTTGGTGGATGTTACATACAAGCACAGCAAGAAAAGGTTGAATGGAATGCTACATGCTAAGTTGGCTTGCAACAAGGATTCTGAAATGGGAAAATACTTGGGGAGAAGGATTATCAATCAAAGCCTGGGTTTGAATCCTGATTTATGTGTTCATGATTAGGTTTTGGAAGCATCATCTGAAGAACTTGACTTCTCAACCTAAAAAGTCAAGTTAGGGGGAGATTGTTGGGAACTGAAGATTTGCCAAGTATGGTTAGTACTGCCAGAACAACAATACTACTGCCAGAGCAAAGTTAGTACTACAAGTAAAAGTTAATGCTGCTGGAACAATGTTAGTACTGCTTGTGCATAACGATGTTAATGCTGCTTGTGATCATAATTATGGAATGCGAGAATGTTGGAGATAAAGATGGAATGATTGAAGATAAGCATGAAAGAATATTCTGAAGATCAATTTTGTTTTGATAGTTATCTTGTAATTATTTAGTATAAATAGATTTTGATAGATAGCTATTCGGGGAGATTCTTTAGAATTCGTTTTTGTTTTAGAGAGAATTAACCTCAAGGTTTAGAACCCTATTTCTAGAGAAGTAGAAGTCGTCTTGTGGAGCCTGTTCAACAAGATTGAGGTTTGGTTGTAAACTTGTGAGTTGAAGTATTGAATACAAACAGATTGTGTTTTCTGATTAGTTGTTCATTGAGTGTGTTTGAATTAAAGTTCTATTCCGCAAGATTCTTTAATTCTGATTTCTAAGTATAATTATTCTTATTTGGAATCGATCCTGACAATAATTAACTTGGCATCAAATGAAATTATTGCAAGTGATCATCATGGTCTCATCACACAACGTCGTTAAAGATGTTTCTTACAAGTTATTAATCTATTTGTCGTGTAGTTCAACAATAATACACATAATGATACATTTGGATTTGATGATTCTGTATAGTAAAAATTTTGAATTGTATACCCCTATGTATTATAAATTTGTATTTTACGCCAAATTGTGGGGTTACACAAAGAGGATTGTATATCTTTTTTATCAAAAATAGTTGAAGCATGAATGTAACAACCCAAAATCTGAACTAACAATATCATAGGTAAAAATACCAAAACGGGTCCCAATACATCACAATATAAACAGAGTTTACAAAATTCACAGTAGCGAAAACAAACTTCCACAACCGAGATGTCTAAAGCTACGCATGCTGCTATAGTGCTCTAGACCTGCTATCCCCCGCCTCTAAGCTTTCAAAGCTTCTCATTCCCTTAGAAAGTACATCACAAATCCACTTACCTGAAAATGGTTTTAGTTTTAAAAAGCGAGGGTTAGACCATTAGGTCTAGTGAATTCTCTCTCAAAAAGAGTTTAACACAGTCTCATCTTTAAATCACATAACTGTTACAATAATAAAAATAACAGTTAAGCATAAATAACCTCCACATACAAGGGTAATTGCACAGTGGTCTCCACACCCATCACATCCATGTGATGTCCTCACTCGGGGTCCCCAGTAGATCCCCACGGCCCCCAGTAGATGCCATTACCGTGTGCGCGAGAAACGGATTCAAGGCACACGGTTCAACCACAGGCCAAGGATCCTCGACGATCCAAGGTACCATCAACCCCACTGTGCAACCCGACTCCAAATAATAGTATATAAACATGAAAACATATAGTTCATGAAGATACGGTAAAACATGCTTGCATTAATAAAATAACATAACTCATTTCGTGTGCGTATCAAATCGTGTAACCATCATCAGATATTGAAAACAAGTTCAATTTAATCATTTATAAAAGAGTACAAGGGAACTCGCCTGATTATCGAGATTAGAAACACACGCGCCTCACTCCCAGCTAATCAATACGAATACCTAATTTTAGCAACAACAACAACCGACTCATTCCCGAGGATTCATAGCCTGAGGAAAAACTGCCCGGGACCCCACTTTTCCGGAGAACTCGCTAATCCTGACTCTCCTACCCGGAATCCGGTATCCGGTATCCGGAACCCACTCCTGGAAATCTCAGTTCTGGAACATTTATCCGGAAGTCATACCCGGAAAACCTCAGTCCGAAAGAACACTTGTCCGGACCAAGCGATTTCCAAAAGTCACGAACTACAAAACCCCAAAACTTCTAAAATCGATAGAAACGTCGATTTTTGTCCTAAACCCATTTAAATGCATACTTAGGGTTAACACCAATCCTTAACCATCATTCAATCAAACCATCCTTGCATTAGCCATACCTCTGATGTAAAATCCAAGGATTTCAAATTTTAAGAACACAGACTATTTTCATGGTTTAACTCTTTCCCAAATCAAACACATACAAAATATTAGGAAGTTACTAGGGAAGGAGTAACTTACTTGCAATTGGTTTCCTCCAAGCAATCCTTCACCATTTCCTTCCAAGACCTTCAATCCTCTCTTCTCTCGATTTCAGCTGCCAGTTTCACAATAATGAGAAATTTAGGGATTTCTTCCATTTTTATACTTCTATCATTTTACATTCCAGCCCCTCAAGTTACCAGATTTCATTATTTGACCACACTTTATCTAGGTTTTTGCCAATTTAGATTTATGGTTATTACAATGAAGCATATGAACACATCTCATTTTGATCACTAATACACAAATGCAAATATAACCTTCTAAAGTAGGTAATTTTACCGCGCTTCATGCGGAAATTGAAACAAATTGTTTAAAATGAATATTGAAGAGTTTAACCCAATGTGAAAACTTTGATTTGTAACAACCCTTTTAAATTTTTATTTGGAAAAATTGAATTTCTTTTAGGTGTAGTTAAATTTTGTTTTGGTGATTTTGTAAAGTGTGTGAGAAAAAGTGATATAAAGAAGGGCCTAAATCACAATATAAGGTAAATGTTTATTGGTGGTAGTTGTACGTTGCTAGAGACCATTATTTGAAATGAAGTTTTGAATTACTTAATTTGTAACTAGTCAATATTACTTTTTTTGGGATAAAGAACTCGATACAAGTACTTTGATGGATATCTTCGTACAAGTCTTGATATTCCAATGATGTTTCTTTTTGTTTAACATGTATGCAACACCCAATTTTAAATACTAAAAAAATTAGTATCCGATGCAAGTTGTGCTTATATCATTTGATAAACAGATCCTTTCATGTACTTCATAAGTTCATATGATAGAAATGAGGTTTTAAGTTTCTTTGGTAGGCAAGCAAAGAGAATATAAACTTGTGAAATATCAATGAGCGGATGCTAGCTACTCTAGGTCAATTATGTTGATTCCTATCTTATGCTAGTTATCTAAATGTGGAAATTGAGGATGTAGGTGATAGTGGCATAAAAATAGCATGTGGAAAGTAACCCAACCTCGTCTTTTAAAACAATGAAACAATTGAAAAAAGTTTCATAGGGCAAAACTTGGTGATACTTTTTCATCTTATAACCATAATGAAAAAGCCAAAGTTCACTATTGATTACATAAATTGCCTTAATACGCTTTCATTTTTCATAGTCTTGACGTTACCAAACCTACTTGACTTGCTGCAACTTATATTTTAAGCAAAATAGGTATGGATTTCTAAGTATTTTTCTGTTGATAAAACTGTCACAATCATGCAGCTTCTCATGCAATTACACCATGTTTCTCTGATATTCCTATAGCTCTTTGATGATTATGAATATGAAGAATTTATACTTAGGCGCCGTTTACTAATCGCTTACCCGGGTAAGTGCTTACTGGTAAAGATCAACACTGTCACTTATTTATCGGGTAAGACTTTAGTCCACCATAATGGTATCGTAGACAATAACTTTCTCAGACAACACTTACCGTGGTAAGAGTCTTTGCCTCACTTACCGGGTAAGACTCTCGGTCCTAGGCTTAGCTCTTACGGGGTAATATTATTAGTCCTTGCTATATTCATCCGGTAATGTAATGTGACTTTTTCTAAACATATGTTCCCCTGCACAAAACATAGATCATTATTAAAAAAACAAAGATAAATGCTAAACCCATGAAACCTGAGTCTTTTTCTAAATTCTTATGCAAATACACGCAACTCTGAATCGTCTTGTATTTGATGATTATACTATGCCCAGGGCAATCTAATATAAAGTTTGTAGAGAGTATTAGGGTTGAGGTCGGCTTACTTGAGTTCTTTGAGATTTGGGGGGAAATCACAAAAGAGTTGATAAATGTGAAACAGTTGACGTTCCAATACGGCTATACTCACTACTCTACATGGCTTGCTGTTAGCATTCATCTGATTTCTAATTGGAAAACGCTTCTATTTTTATGCGTGAATACCCTACTTGGTAATCAAATTGTGACAATAATGAATTGAGAGAAAACACTCGCCTTCTTGAGAGAAAATCCATTCACGACTGTTGTCAACACCTACGTTGGGAACCTCTTGATCCGTAGGCCAAACAACATATGAATATCAAGGAAGATAAATGCTATAAAAAACCTAGAAATGGAGAGAAGAAGTTGAATAGGTTATGAAAACCTAAATTGTTGAGAAAGAGATGCAAAGTTTACCAAACCAAAATTGTGGAGAAGAAGATGCAAAGTTTACAAATTACCGAAAAACATTTGTTGTGAATCCGTCTTTCTATATGCCAGATTGTAGAAAAAAAGGGTGTACCTGTAGTCCACAACCCGTAGATGAAGATAAAGACGGAGATGGTAGAACTGGAATAAAGCCCACACCGGACTTTGAGGGGTTGAGAGAAGAAGGAAGAAGAAAAAACCACGTAACATACGAAGATCAGAAGATGAAAGGATTTCAGAGTTAAATGCAAAATTTAAAAAAAATGCTTAATTCCAGAAAAAAGAATGATGGCATTGGCGATTCCTCGAGATGCCACGTAAGCACTTGATGTTTCTGCTTTATATAGCTATATAGATACAACCCAGTTATGGAAAAAACCGGGTAATATTATAGTAATAGTTCCATATTTTTATAAACTACCCGGTGTTCTACAAATAACCGGGTAGTATTTGATTCATTGGTAACATGTTTTTATAAAACTACACGGTGCTTTACAAACAAGGGTAGTATTTGATTAATTGGTAACATGTTTTATAAAACTACCCGGTGCTTTACAAACAACCGGGTAGTATTTGATAACTTGTTAGAATGTTTTTTTTAAACTACCCGGTGCTTTACACACAACCGGGTAGTATTTGATTATTTGTTAGCATCTTTTTATAAAACTACCCGGTGTTTTACCAATAACTTGGTAGTATTTGATTACTTGGTGGCATATTTTATATAGCTACCCGGTGCTTTACAAACAACCGGGTAGTACTATAACAATAGCTAGTTTTTTTAAAAACTATCCGGTGCTTTACAAACAACCGGGTAGCATGTGTGGCTTGTATTCATTAAACTACCCGATGTTATACAAACAACCAGGTAGTATGTGTTTTTTTAGGGTTCCATGTTTTCATTATACTACCCGATGTTGTATAAACAACCGGGTAGTATGCAACATAACATTAACTTACTAGCCACCAAACACCCATTTGATGAAATTACATCTTATTTCTATCTTTCTCTTTTTCTTCTCACTTTCTTCAAGATATTCTTTACATTCTTCAAGATCTTCACATTCTTCAAGAATTTCTTAATATGTATTTGTTATTGTGTTATTGTGTTATTGTGTTATTATGTTCATGATTTGATAATTAAAAATTGTGTTGGTTTTATATTTTATAGAATGGTTTGAGCAATCGGAGGTCAAGGACTACTTTGTTCATTTGATTAATCGAATCGACGATAGATGTATATTTCTTATTACCATAATATCATTCATTTAGTATAGGTATATTGCATATGCCCCTAGGTTTATACATGTCTGAAACTAATCTAATAAAGCTTAATTTCGGATAGTCCCCGTTTTGGGACTGCTTATTGAATATTTGGTCTCATTTAGGATGTGAATGCGTATTAGTGGTTTGAGTATATAAGAAAAAATTGGTAGGCGTTTCCCATTGCTCCTAAGAGTATGTGTATCACACGCATACTTGGGGAGTCAAGGGGAAATGTTGCCGAATTTTTCTTAAATACACATTCACATATGAGACAAGGTATTCAAAAAGTGGGTTAGGATGACGACCAACCATTTATTCTATGAATAAATTCCATGCATTTCATTAATAATTTATTTTCTACATTACAGGTGGAACGTAGTACTTGGATGTGCAAAATACAACGTGCTACCGTTGAATATTTGACGTATTTGGATGAGTTTATTAAAGTTGCTTAGAATAATCGAGTGAACAAAGGAGAAAGTTATATTTGGTGTCCCTGTAAAGATTGTCAAAATTTTCATAAGTTTACGGAATATCATGTAATTCAATGGCATTTAATATGTCGTGGATTTATGGAAGGGTATACAATTTGGTCACGACATGGTGAGAAATTTGATGATCGTAACACATTTGTTCGTGATTGTGATGACAATGATAATAACGATTTAGATGATGATAATGATAATGATGATTCAGACGATGACAGTCATGGTAATTTAAATGACATGTTACATGATGTGGAGGATAATGTTGCTGATAAGGATTATGAAGTTTTTTAGCAGTTGTTTTCCGACTCTAAAAACCATTGTATCCTGCTTGTATAAAATTTACCAAACTCTCTGTTGTGTTGAATCTGTTTAACATAAAAGCAAGAAATAGTTGGAGTGATAAAAGTTTTACTAGTCTATTAGAGATCTTGCATGAAATGCTTCCAATGGGTAATGAGTTTGTGTTTCTTTATACCAAGCAAAAAAATTGACGTGTCCCATGGGATTGGAAATTGAAAGGATACATGCATGTCCAAATGATTGTATATTATACAGAAATGAGTATGAAAACCTACACGAATGTGTAAGATGTGGTACATCACGATATAAACGGAAAGAACATGTGGAAGAAAACATAGATGATATGAAGAATGCCCACTGCTAAATTATTGTGGTATTTGCCCATCATACCAAGATTGAAACGATTATTTGCAAATGTCAAATATGAAAATGGTTACGTTGGCATGCCAAAGATCGTAAAAGAAACGGGAATATGAGACATGTGGTTGATTCTCCTTAGTGGAGGAATATTGATTTCGATTTAGAAGATTTTGGAAAGGAAATTAGAAATATACGGTTCAGGATTAGTTTAGATGGAATTAATCCGTTTGGAAACATGAGTAGTTGACACAACACATGGTCAATTGTTTTACGCATCTACAATCTTCCACCCTAGTTATGCATGAAACGGAAATACATCATGATGTCATTGCTAATTCAAGGTCCAAAACAACTCGGGAACGACATTGATGTGTATTTGGCCCCGTTAATTGATGACTTGAAATAATTGTCTAGTTCAGGCGTCCAAGTGTATGATGTCTACTGTTTGAGTAAAAAATCACACCCTCGACCGACTTGGGAAATTCCCTCGACATGACCCGTGGACCTTGATTACCCTAATATCTACAAAAGTCTTACCCCCGACCGACAAGGGTAATACCCATTATTGCCATATCCCCGACATACGATAGTTGGTTATTAAACGACATCCTGTGTCAATAGTCACTCAGGATAGTGACTTTACATCTCATGATCGCTCAACACGCATCGCATGTTACACGTGTCGCGTGTTACATATCGCAAGTCAAACGTTACTAGTCTTACATCACTAGTCTTATGTCCCCAGTCTTATGTCGCCAGTTACGACCCGTCGGTCTTACGTCAACAGTCTCCTGTCGTCGATCTTATATCTTCTTGGTCCTGCGACCTGGTCTTACGACATTTTCATAAGACTATTCTTATATTAAAATAAGGTCTTACAAGACATTTACAGTCATATACATGGTCTTGAATGTCGTTGACGGTCGTATGCTCCATAAGACCGACATCCAGAACTTAAGACGGTCTTACAATTACACTAACTATCAATGGTCGACAACCGTTTCTTTTGTTCATTAATGCAGGTCTACAAGTCATTATGGTACAACGGTCAATAGCGGTCGAGCTCTTAATGACATTAAAGATTTGACAGCGGTTACAAAGCCAATCATCAAAGCACATTTAATGTCGGCAACGGTTACAAGACCAACCATTAAAGCACATTAATGATCGGCGAAACCTATATAAAGGCATGTTCCAACCTCGAGCAAAGGGACGAGTTCATCTAGCTATACAACTGCATTCTCATCTACTTCTATATTTTCTCTCTCGCATTCAAGCACACGTCGCTAACGCAAGTACCACACGACAACAGTTCAAACCGCACGACAATCGCACGACAACAACTTGTTTCGCACGTTTAAACACACGATGCGCACTTTTTACACACGACTAAGTGTATTTTTACTTCATTTATAACCTATTGTACACATGTCATCTGTCACAAAAGGACTTTCGCCCCTGTTTGGCGAACCATAGTGCACTGTCGACTCTCACAGAGTCGACCGCGGTTTTTTCCCTCGTTTCGGGGTTTTCCGTGTCACCAAATCTCTCGTCTTATTTACTTTTTCCTCGCAATTATGTTGTTTGGCTTGAGATATGTTTCTTTAGTTGTTAAATGTCCACATCGACCTTAAGTTGTACTTTTGTGCGATTTTTGGCATTAACAGTTTGGCGCCATCCGTGGGACCCCATCTAGAGAAAATCTCAAGCCAACACACACCGCTCTAACGATCTTGTAAAGTTTCTTTCAGGTACATGGCAAACTATCAAGATCCCCTTATTCAACTTCAATCGGAATTGAATATGGCTCGAAAGCAGATTCAAGCCCTGATAAAAAAATGTTTCGTCAAAGTATCGCATGTATCGCATCATCAAAGGGACTCGGGGGCTCGGAGCACCCTTCACAATCTGAAAAATACCACATTTGATTTCAAAAGTCCTCGGAAAAGGCGCTTATCGACTCCATGTTACGGTAACCGTGACGTCCCACCTAGAACAACTCTATATATATACTCTAAGTATATTCTCCTCGTTTAATTTTTTTGATCTGATATATGATCGTTGATTAAAGCATCAAAAGATCATTGGTCAAAACCAACGACCACCCCCGATTTTACATTACAGGCTCACAAGATCATATGAATACAGGTCTTACGATTTACATCGTGAGAAACCAAAGTCTCTACGACTTAAAAATACATGTCTATAATATATAATCGTCAGTAAAAGACGACTTACGTTTTTATGATTGCCAGTCATGGCAAACGCAGGTTGCAATTTGTAATCGTCGATAAGAGACGACTTATATTTTAAATCTTACAATCCCCAGTCAAGGCAAACGCAGGTCGCAATTTATAGTCCTCAGTAAAAGATGACTCACATTTTCTTATGATCGTCAGTCACGACAAACGCAGGTTAAAAATTGTTGGTCGCCAATAAAAGCGACTCGCACGATCGCTAGTCATTACATATGTCGTCAATAAAGATGACTTGTACATTGAATCTCACAATCACAAGTCATGGTAAGACGCATGTCAAAACGCAAAAGTCGCCAATAAGTACGACTCGCATATTTTAATCTCATGATTGCCAATAAAGGAAAGTCGCAAGATTAACCGTATAATCACAAGCAAAGTCTTTCAAGAAGGCGACTACATCCTCCGCCGAGTTTTCCAAAGAACTCAAGAGCTTAATGCAGGTAAACTTTCCACCAAGTGGGAAGGTCCTTATCGTATCTCAGAAGTCGTGGGTAAAGGTGCCTATCGGCTCCAAACCCTCGACGGTCGAAATATCCCATGCATCTGGAATGCAACGCATTTGAAAAAGCCAACTACCAAGCTCTGACATTGATTTATCGCAGGATCGCACGACATAAGTTACTTCAGTAAAATTGTACCGTATAAACAATCAGTTTTATTAGACGACTCGATTGTATAACTACAGGAACCCATGATTCAAGTCCATCGTATGATCAAATCACACGATCGTAAGGTCTAGCGACCCCACAAGCTAAGTTCTTTAACTTAGAAAAATTTCATGTTCTGAATGAATGCTTTGATCGCATGCGCTTATGTTTGCTTATACGAATCAAAAAGTCTTATGACTTACGTTCTAATCGTTGTATTACAATGGATGCCTGTTAATGCCAAAAATCGCACCAAAGGGAAAACTTAAGGTTGATATGGACTTAATCAACTAAAGAAAGGATCTTTCGACGAGACGTGCGACGAGGGAAAAAATAAACGCGACAAGGGATTTGATGACGCGGGAAAAACCTCAAACGATGAAAACACTTGCGGACGACAGTGGGTGTCATCGTTGCACTATGGTCGCCAATCAGGGGCGACGTCCTTGGTACTGGCGTCTGTCGTACGATGATTACAATACAAATGAAGGAAATACTTCGAAATGTAAAGTACAAGTGTTTGAATGTAAAAACAGGTGTTTGTCGTGTGTGAATATAAAGTGTGAACTTCTGGTCGAGGGCTGTTGTCGTGCGTCGAGAGCGATACTTGAGCTTTCCTTCGAGTGTTCTTGAGTTCGCAGTAGGGTTCTAGCTTTCAGTACTTGATCTTCATAGTTTGAATGTTCTTTGCTATGAGTTTGGATGGTTTTCTCTACTGTTTGGTGATGTTTGCTGATGTATATCGGATGTTCTCCTGATGCCCCTTGAAATGAAGCTTTAGCTTGTCTTTAATAGTCTTCGCGTCATTAATTATCTCCATTAATGATTTGATCAACGGCTACAACGGCTGAAAACGGTCGCCGGAGTGATTATCCATAATGCTCTTCGTCCGTTACGGCTACTTGCTATTAATGGATTTGACTCCTGCATTAAATACTTAACAAACGTAACAGTCAAGGTTAACGTTAGCTTTGGTCGAAGGTGCAATGATCTTACACGATGGTCGTACAAGACGGGCGATACTATGGTCGAGCGTCATGGGGGACGTACGACTTACCTTTTACGGGCGACGACAGATGTTTTCTGGGTTCTCGTCGAGACCTTATTTTAATACAAGATTTGGATTATGACGTGCGTCTTACCTGCTCCGGTCGTGGTCGTACGACGTGATTTTTTGCCCAAACAGTTTGCCCCCAAAATTTGAAAATTGAATGTCAAATTTAAGTTTTAAATTTTGTCAATCAGACGCATAGGAAGTAAGACAAGAGTTAGAAATTACCTCAATCGCCTTGGAGCTAGACTGGTTCGTTTCTAACTGAATGAGAAGTTGAAAAGGGAACGAGGTCGTGACGTCATACTGACACATGATGATGCTTACCAGCTGTCGAGGACAGGTGTCGACGATCCGGGCGGATATACGAAAGGACACGGACGCGGGGAAATCATCCAGGGATTCGACTTGATGCGATCATTTGTATAAATAAAGATCACGACGGATCTTTTCTTGCTATACTTTTGAAGTGTTTATTTGGGAAGAGATTTCGCCTTGATTCCTTTCCATTTTTCGTCCGAACTTACTCGAATTGTTTGTTAATCTTCAAACCGCAGTCGAGAGCGTTTATATAAGACCTTGCTCTATCCTTTGATTCACAATATCGACGGAGCCTGCTAGTCTTATCATGAATCACATAGACTTATATGCTTTTAGGAGTCTAGCAAAAATTCCTGCAAGTGTAGAGTTGCGGTGTTCGGCGATTGTTCGTTCTAAGGATTGCCCTGAGGGATATCTCGTTTTGTACGAGTATCCTTTTAAGATAGGGTTTCAATGGCCGTTTTCTGGTTTAGCCAAGTCATTCATGCAGGATTTCGATGTGTCGCCAGGGAAGCTGATGCCCCAACTCTGGAGAGTTCTTTTGGTTATTGAGCGAGCGTCCGCGAAATAGGAATCCCCTATGATCATGAATGATTTCTTGGCGGCGTATCAAGTTAAAAGGGATAAGAACTGGCCTTATAGTCCTTATTCTAAGTTCAGGGGTGATCGTGCCTTGGTTTTGGGAACTGGCGTCAATGATCGTAGGCGGAAGTCGAGGTATGTATTTGTTCTTACCGAGTCATTGGATTCCAGCAGCGATTGGATGCGGTCAGACTGGAATAAGACAGGTATGCTTCGTTTATTTCTGAGTTTTATCTATTTTTATGATTTTTACTTGTCGTTCTCCTCTTGTTGCCTTCAGAGATCCAGTTCGACGAAGTGAAGCCGAATGTGGATTCCCAGGCTAAGATTAACAAGTTCTTGAGTCTTAGCGTCGATAACCGATCTTTCGCGACGTGGCAATCGACGGCCGAGGACGAGGACGTGATAGAAGAAGGAGATGAGGACGTGCAGGAAGAGGCGACTGGTAAGCGTACCATGGTCTCTATTTTATCTTGTTGATTCTGCCTGTCTGACGCTTCATGTATCTCTTGATCAGTGCCGACCGAGAGGAAATCAGTTTCTCGGGCGAGAGGGAAGTAGGTCATGCGTGCCCTTCGGGGTGAAAATGTTTCGACAGCTGGGTCGAGCGTAAAGAGAAACCGGAGGACAGCCCTGAGGGAACCGTCGTCGAGGGTTGATAACTCACCGGGAGTTGTTCTGCCTAAGAAGGCGAAGGCGTCATCCAGCCGTCCTGGCGCGATGGACGCGACACTAGCAAGTTCTGCGCTTCCGGCGACGGGGACGAAGCCGGTGTCCAAAGTGTCGATCCCAACGTCTGCTGACAGGGGCGAGGGATCGTCGGCCGAAGTTATGACGGTCAATTTTACATTGCCGTCTGACTTTCTGGCGGATGATGTCCGAGACGGGACGACGTCGTTTCCTCATCTGGGGAAGTATTTGCTCCCGTCTTTCGGGGAGCGTTTTCGTGGAGTTCCGGCCGGAGAGATGAGATCTCGAGTTGCCAGTATGGCGTTCACGGTGAGTGTCAATCTTTCATTACTTGTGTAATTTGTAATCTTTGTCGAATGTTCTTGAATGCACCTTTTATTTTTCACAGACATTCCAGTCTTCCTTGGCGTAACATGCTGAGACGTCAAGAGTTGAAGATCTGGTGGCATCTGCTCTTGAGAGGGAAGCTGCAGCGTTGGAGAGGGAGAGAGCGGCTTTAGATAGGGAGAAGTTGGCCATGGCGCGTGCCGATGAGCTGGTTGTCCAACTTTTCGATGCTCAATATGAATTGCAGGAGATTCGTGCGGTAGGAGTGGCAGATGGAGGCCCTCAGGTCGGGACTTCGAGCGGGGATACGACCAATGTTCCTCCTGTCGTCTAGAATTTTTTCTTTCCTTGTTGTTTTGCCACTTGACCTATCGGGGGTTGAGTAAGTATATGATATTTTATTTAATGAATATATATCTTTTGCTTATGTTTTATTCGAATCACGTTTGATTATAAAATCGAACATAAGATACATATGAAATCATGCGACTAAGGCACTCATTGTAATACGATGACAAGAACGTAAAACAACTACAAAAACACGCGTATGAAAGTTAAGAAACTTAGGGGTAAAGTCGTTTAGACTCTGTAATCGTACGACCAGATCGTACAGTGAGTTTGTGTCGTATGCCCCTGTGGAGAAATGATCAAGTTAGAGACCTGATTGTTTATGTCTTTCGACCTTGCGATATTAAAGTCATATAGTAGACTTAATGATTACTATCGTGCGATTCTGCGATAATCTGTCGTGCAATTCTGCGATAAAACGATGTCGGGGGTTGGTCGTTGGCTAGCCAACGACCCTCCGATGCTTAAGTCAGTAATTTTTTTGCGAGAAAAAATCGTATGAGAAAGAGTTATAGAACGTATCATTTCAGACTCTCTCTATTTGCCCCCTGTCATTTATTACCGTATTCTTTTTGGGAGGAAAAGATAGGTTTTAAATGACAGAATGACACGGAGAAATATTGTCTTGCGGTCGACTATGTTGTCGTGCGACGAGGCACCATAGTAGATTTATCCCTGTGGAAAAGATATTGATTTAGGGATAGAGGAACGAACCTGTCGAGAGCTTGATCTTGCGACTTCAGTTTATTTTCTCGGCTTCAAGGTAGACTTGTAGCATTCACGAGCGACTCCGGGATTCCCCATGGTGTAGGGAATTTCAATTGACAACTTTTGCACGCTCGGGAGTCGACGGTCGATGGCCATTAGCTAGAACAGCGACATCGTCGATGATGTCTTTGAGATTTCCTTTCGGGAAATGATATGCTAGTTCCTTCTTCAATGCGATACAGTCGTCTGTCGTATGACCATGATCGGCATGGAAGTCGCACCACTTTGATTTGTCTTTCTTAGCATCGTCCAGGTCGGACTTCTTTCGCCATCGAATGGTACCTTGGGAACTTTTCAGATCTTCGACTAGGTCCTTAGCAGATCCTTTGAATCCGTAAGAGGATATATTGGGGTACTGAGTGAACTTAGTCGCGGTCTTGGCCTCTGCTTTCGTCTTGAAACGAAGATTTGAAATTTGACGCGCTGGCTCTAATCTGGATATGGCTTTCAGCTTGAATTCTGGCTTCTTGACACCTAACGGCTTTTTGTCGTTAGTGTGCTTGCGACGAAAGGCGGCATCATCTTCTACCCTCATATATGCTAAGGTTCGAGCTCGGACGTCTTCGAAAGTCTCTGGGGGATACTTGGTCAGGTCGGTGTATAGACCTGAACTATCGTCCAGACCACGCTTATAGGCTTCGATCGCGGTTTTTACGTCGCAATTGCGAATGCTGATCATTTCGGCATTGAATCTATTAAAATAACTTCGAATGGACTCATTAGCTTTCTGCACGATGTAATATAGATCGCTGGTCTACTTCTCCATCTTACGACTGCTGGCGAATTGCTCGGAGAATTGATTAACCAACTCAGAAAACGACCCGATGGATCTGGGTTTGAGATTGATTAACCATTGGAGAGCTGGACCAGTGAGAGTTGCTCCGAAACTCTTACACATGCATACTTCCTGGTACATAAATGGGATCGAGATTGTCCACATGAGCTGCTTGTACTGCGCGACATGCTCAGTCGGATCAGTCACACCAGAATATTTGGGAGTGAAGGCAGGAATGTTATACTTCTTTGGGACCTCGACGGTGGCAATCTCGTCGATGAAAGGCGACGCCTGATATCCCGAGCGAGGCTCGACGTCGACAAGCACGGCTTCCCCAGGCAACTTGGCGAGCAAGGATAGGACGCGCTCATTTTGGTTTTCTAACATCTTCAAACGCTGGGCGACGCGATCGTTAAGATCAGGATTTGCCCCTGTCGAGGGATTGGTCCCTGGACTAGTGCCATTACCATGTGACGAACCATTGGTGTCCCCGTTGAACGGAACAGTATATGGCTGCGATCCATATTGGAATTGCTGTGGTCCATTCTGAAACGATTGTGGTCCCTGCTGGAGAGGCTGTGATCCACCGTGGGGTGGCTGAGATCCACCTTGAGGTCCATTCTGAAACGGCTGCTGAAATGGTTGTGACCCTTGTAATGGCTGAGACCCATTATTCACGGGTGGTGGCCTTATGTGATGAGGAGGAACTGTCCCCAACTGAGGATTTGGGTTGAACGGTCCTGACTGTTGATTCTGCATGAACGGGCCTGGATGCTGATTCTGCACAGACGAACCTGGATTCGGGACAAATGGTCTAGGGCCATTCTGGTCGAATGATCTTGGAATTGGGTTATGCACGAACGGCCTAGGACCATTTTGAGGCCCAAAAGGATTTCTTAACCGCGCGATCTCCTCAGCTGCTCTGCGATTCTGCTCTGCCATTGCATTGAGCTGATTCCTAGCGACTTCGAGCTCCTGATACATCTGAGCAACAACTTGCTGCGGATTTCCAGAGGCTGCCATTGTTCCTGCAATAGAGAGCAGAAAAAACTCCAAGAAACTGTTAGTAGGGTGCACGTTCGTCGAGGATTTTCTCTAGATGAGGCCCCACGGATGGCGCCAAACTGTTAATGCCAAAAATCGCACCAAAGGGACAACTTAAGGTCGATGTGGACTTAATCAACTAAAGAAAGGATCTTTCGACGAGACGTGCGACGAGGGAAAAAATAAACGAGACAAGGGATTTGATTACGCAGGAAAAACCTCAAACGAGGAAAAAAACTGCGGACGACGGTGGGTGTCGTCGCTGCACTATGGTCTCCAATCAGGGGCGACGTCCTTGGTACTGGCGTCGGTCGTACGATGATTACAATACAAATGAAGGAAATACTTCGAAATGTAAAGTACAAGTGTTTGAATGTAAAAACAGATGTTTGTCGTGTGTGAATACAAAGTGTGAACTTCTGGTCGAGGGCTGTTGTCGTGCATCGAGAGCGATACTTGAGCTTTCCTTCGAGTGTTCTTGAGTTCGCAGTAGGGTTCTAGCTTTCAGTACTTGATCTCCAGAGTTTGAATGTTCTTTGCTATGAGTTTCAATGATTTTCTCTGCTGTTTGGTGATGTTTGCTTATGTATATCGGATGTTCTCTTGATGTCCCTTGAAATGAAGCTTTAGCTTGTCTTTTATAGTCTTTGCGTCATTAATTAGCTCCATTAATGATTTGATCAACGGCTACAACGGCTGAAAATGGTCGCCGGAGTGATTATCCATAATGCTCTTCGTCCGTTACGGCTACTTGCTATTAATGGCTTTGACTCCTGCATTAAATACTTAACAAACGTAACAATCAAGGTTAACGTTAGCTTTGGTCGAAGGTGCAACGATCTTACGCGATGGTCGTACGAGACGGGCGATACTATGTGATATGCATTATTTATTAATGCATATTATATCTTTTTCTTCTCCTTTTTAGTTATGATTTGTTATTTTATCCCAACATTTGAGTCCTTTTAATTACTTATTTTCACCCTTTGTTTAATGGAGTTAAGATTATGATTTGTCTGTCATTTACTGCTTTAAGAAGGCTTATTGTGTTTATTTATATAGTGCAGCCCTGCCCAATGCTACAGCATTGAAAACTGGACAATTGGAAGGAAGATACCACTTCTAGAAGACTTTTTGGTGCTGATTTTTTGCTATGACTCAGCCATGTTCTAGAAGACTAAAATCAATGCTTGGTGAATTTTTATTCAGCTCTAAAAAGACCATCATGGGAGGCATGGGTGCAATAGTATTTTGTACCTAGTTGAATAGTGCTTAAATAGTGTAGTAGATGTCCTTTGGTATGGCTTAGTTTCTACTCCATTTAGTATAAATAGGAGGCTTGTGATTTGTATTTTGTAGAGACTTTTGGATCAGTTGACAACTGATTGGGAACCTCTCAACTTTAATTTTATGCATTTTTACTTTAAGTTCTTCATCTTGTTCTTCATGTTCTTATTATTAGCTATGAGTTGCTGCAGCATTGGTACAACATTGCTGCACTAACTTATAGTCTTTTAATACTTACATTTTACTTTATTGTCATTTATATATCTGTCTTAATTTCAGTAATTTATATTTCTTGTCATTTACATTTCAGTATGAGTAGCTAAATTTAAATAGCTTGGGTGTGAGATTAAAGGGTGAGGTTTTAAACATAATGAAAAGTGGACATCGTTTCTCAATAATGATGTTCACCATTTCATGTTAAGTTTTATAAAAGTTCAAGTTACTTCTGGACGGATGATCACTTTGAAAGTGTTAAAGTGCCATGGTCTCAGAGATGAGTCATTGATATGCACGTCAATCTGAATGACAAAGAAAGTAAGCTTGAGAGAGCGACTGACAAAGAGATTTGTCACCTCTGTTCTTTCTGGTTGATTTTGCCCAATAAGTTGATCATCTATGTGGATGGTAATAGTGTATAGTGCGAGTCAGAGATGGCCCACTTAGAACACGTCAACTTAACTGATATGGGAATCGGCTCGAGAGAGTGATTTTAACAAAGAGATTTGTTTATCCGTATACTTGGAAGGACTCTTTTTGCTATTGATAGTTCTGACACATAACACTAGAGATGGGTTTAGTGGCTGCTAGATCAGTAGTAAATGGTAGAAAACCCGAGAGGGCAACCTGAAAAGTAGATGGTGAACTTAAGTATCGAAAGACACAATGCTGTAGCATTGCCACAGCATTGGTCCGCTGGAAGTTTTGTTTAAATCTCACCCCAAGATCTTACACCCTTGCTATCCTTTATTAATCGTTATATAATCTGTGATAATTCCAAACACCAACAAACAAATATTAATCTTCGAACGGATCCTTGGAAACCATTTCTTTTACTAGACTTTTATTGCACTTTTACTCCAATCTCTGTGGGAACGATATCTGGTATTTTACCATTTTATTACTTGAAAGACGACATTAGATCTCGATGTATACTTGCGTTGAGGTTTAATTATCACACGTCTATCGGTGTATTCAAAGCACTGTCAAGTTTTTGGCGCCGTTGCCGGGGATTGGCACGCTAAAAGTCTATAAAAGTATTTTAAAAGATTTGATTTTTCTACCACCTTTGTTGCTTGTCATACGTCTTTATGTGTGTACAAGTAACAAGCTTTGAGTTTATCTTTCTGTGAATATGGATTCAATGGGATATTCGTTTTGGCCATATGAAACTGTTTTCTGTGACTTCTGTGGAAGAAATCATTTCACATATTATTGTCCTTCGAACCCTGATTCCAGTTATTTCATGGGAGATAGTAATTGGGATACCTCACACTTCAATGGTTATACTCAATCATGGGAGGATCATCCTAATTTTTTTTTTAAATAATCAAAATCATGGCACTTTCACATCACCAACACCACCCTACCAAGATTGGAGTAACACTCACACAAATACTTTTGACCAATCTTGGGAGGAACAAGTTGATTTTTCTGAGAGTTTTCAAGGGGATGACTTTAATAACTCATTTTTACCCCCTACAAGCTCTTTAGAACAAGTTGAAAACTCCGAATCTCTTAAAACTATGATGAATGATTTCACACAAAGTCTGAATGAGTCCACACAAAGTATGATGACATCTGTTGCCAACATTTCAACTTATCTTGAAGAGATCAACAGACAAAACCAAATTCCTATACCAAGTAATATTGAAAATTTTGAATGTATTGGTAAGGAGGAGGAGAAGGTCAATACTTTGGAAAATAGTCAAGAGATGGAGAGTTACGAGGAAGAACCTGAGCATTTAAGCAATCCCTCTTCACTTCAAAATAGTGAAGAGGTGCAACACAATGCCCAGATTGTCATTAACCCCTACTTTGAATCTGTGCAGAAAAAACACATTGTTGCGGATGCTGCAGCATTCATACAGCAAAGATGCGCAGAAAATTTTCAAGTTGTTTTTAAAAAAGGACGTGATGATCAATCCAAGGACTCGGGAAACTTCATAAAATAAAGTTTTATTGTTGGTGAAGTGGTGTGGAAAAATCTTTGGGGGATGACCTGTTCCCCCATTTATTCCATTAAAATCTTGTGCCATGATCAAAGAGAGAAACACGTGATGAGAAACGTGTATAAACATAAGTGGAAAGAGAAACACCAATTTAAGTTGGTGAGAACCGTTTGGGCTGAGGAGCATACTGAGGTGCTCCAACAAATTCCACAACTCCTTAATAAGTTGTCAACAAGAGATCCAGTTGTTGAAAAAGAAGAACATATTGCTAAAAGAAGAAAATGCGGATTCTTGTGCCGAAACATTCACTCCAACCACTTGGTTCATACATGTTTGTAAATATTCTTTAGTTCTAATTTTCTAGATTAAATTTACTGCTTTGTAGGAAGATATCTCTTTAGGCACAAAAGATAAGCATTGGATGCTGTAGCATCATTTCAGCATCCAGTCCGTGTCTTTGTGAAAGGGAAAAGTTGTGAAAAATCTGAAAGTGGGCCCTGTCAATTTTGCTGGAAAGATGTCTAAAAATAATGGGTGTTGAATTCAGAAGCATGCTAAACAAAGACCCATCTTCTCTTTTTGATAACTTGCTAGCTTTTATAAAGATAGTACCTTGAATAGTAGAAGTTGGTGAGCCTTTGTCAAACATAAGACACCCTGGTGGTGCTTTTGCCCACCAAACACTCCAGCCCTATTTTAGGCAACCACACTTCTCAGCAAAATAGTGACAAAAGGACAAGAGGCATGGTTTTTAAATAAACATTTTCCCATACTTGTACTTTATGCCAACTAGCATGGTAATTTCCTTTCCATTTCCAACCAAAGTGGTCCATTTTTTAGGATAAAACCAAAAGGTTAGTTTCATTTTCCAACCTTTTAACTTCTATTTCTCCTAAAAACCATCTTTGTCTCTTTCTCTCTCCAAAAAAATGATTTCTTCCACCTCTTTCTTCTTCCCTCTGTTTTTCAAACCATCTTGCCATTGTTCATCAAGAAAATCAATCACCATGGCGAGGGTGAAAATACCCGCGGTTCGAGATGATGTGTTGAGAAAAAAAAATTGAAAGAGATGAAGAAAGATCTGAAAGCCGAGTTCAAAACATGGAGAACAGATCAAGAAGGTTTTGATCAGGTTGAGCAAGGTGAAGGTTGAGAACATGAGGCTGACCACAGAAAATGAGAAGCTGAAAGCTGAAAGGGACAGTCTGCTGGAGGAAAAGAAGCAGCAGATGGATGCTACAGCATTGGCAGGAGCATCCAAGGATTCACAACCTACTCTTAAGGAGTAGGGCAGGTTCAAATCATCTTCCTTAGCCTCCATTTTTATTTTTATTTTGAGTCTGGGATAATGTTTTCATAAAAAAAAATTTAGGTTTATTTTCTCTTTCTAAATGATACATCAGTTACGTCATGTTTCTTTGATTCCATAGCCCAAATAATTCTTTTTAAATCATGAGTTTACTAAGTTGTGTGTCCATGTTAGAACTAGCCACTTTCTTCTTGGGACGAAATTTGACTCACACATCCCAAACACATATAGAGGATGATATAGGCCTTCTTCTCACATGTAAAAAGCCACTTGTAGCCTTTATACACCTATACACTTCAATGTTACAATGAGGACATTGTAAATCACAAATTTGAGGGTGGGAATGTTACACCTTAAAAAGCATAAAAAGATCAATCAAAAGAGCAAAGCTCTAACTAGATATGCATAAGGCAAAGATACCAAAAATGCCCCATAGGGGCAAGGTACAAAAATCCAACAAGAAAAGAGCACAAAGTGCCAAAATTTTAAAATTTTTGTTGAGAGAAAAGGTTTGGTGAGAGAAGATATGCCAAAGAAAAACCCTAAAAAGCCCTATTGACTTTAAATGTAGGGTGTGTTTAAGTCTAACAAAGGGAAGATTGATGCTAGCCTATGACACACACACACACACACACTTTGGGTTAAATGAAGGATAAGGGATTTATAAAAGGCTATTTAGTTCATGGGATATGATGTACATGATGTAGGCACTTAATGCCATATTCTAGCAAGAAATTTCAAAATTGAGTCATTTTCTTTTTAGGTCTTTTAGTTGTTTGGGGACAAACAACACTTTAAATTTGAGGGTGTGATATGCATTATTTATTAATGCATATTATATCTTTTCCTTCTCCTTTTTAGTTATGATTTGTTATTTTATCCCAACATTTGAGTCCTTTTAATTACTTATTTTCACCCTTTGTTTAATGGAGTTAAGATTATGATTTACCTGTCATTTACTGCTTTAAGAAGGCTTATTGTGTTTATTTATATAGTGCAGCCCTGCCCAATGCTACAGCATTGAAAAGTGGACAATTGGAAGGAAGATACCACTTCTAGAAGACTTTTTGGTGCTGATTTTTTGCTATGACTCAGCCATGTTCTAGAAGACTAAAATCAATGCTTGGTGAATTTTTATTCAGCTCTAAAAAGACCATCATGGGAGGCATGGGTGCAATAGTATTTTGTACCTAGTTGAATAGTGCTTAAATAGTGTAGTAGATGTCCTTTGGTATGACTTAGTTTCTACTCCATTTAGTATAAATAGGAGGCTTGTGATTTGTATTTTGTAGAGACTTTTGGATCAGTTGACAACTGATTGGGAACCTCTCAACTTTAATTTTATGCATTTTTACTTTAAGTTCTTCATCTTGTTCTTCATGTTCTTATTATTAGCTATGAGTTGCTGCAGCATTGGTACATCATTGCTGCACTAACTTATAGTCTTTTAATACTTACATTTTACTTTATTGTCATTTACATATCTGTCTTAATTTCAGTAATTTATATTTCTTGTCATTTACATTTCAGTATGAGTAGCTAAATTTAAATAGCTTGGGTGTGAGATTAAAGGGTGAGGTTTTAAACATAATGAAAAGTGGACATCGTTTCTCAATAATGATGTTCACCATTTCATGTTAAGTTTTATAAAAGTTCAAGTTACTTCTGGACGGATGATCACTTTGAAAGTGTTAAAGTGCCATGGTCTCAGAGATGAGTCATTGATATGCACGTCAATCCGAATGACAAAGAAAGTAAGCTTGAGAGAGCGACTGACAAAGAGATTTGTCACCTCTGTTCTTTCTGGTTGATTTTGCCCAATAAGTTGATCATCTATGTGGATGGTAATAGTGTATAGTGCGAGTCAGAGATGGCCCACTTAGAACACGTCAACTTAACTGATATGGGAATCGGCTCGAGAGAGTGATTTTAACAAAGAGATTTGTTTATCCGTATACTTGGAAGGACTCTTTTTGCTATTGATAGTTCTGACACATAACACCAGAGATGGGTTTAGTGGCTGCTAGATCAGTAGTAAATGGTAGAAAACCCGAGAGGGCAACCTGAAAAGTAGATGGTGAACTTAAGTATCGAAAGACACAATGCTGTAGCATTGCCACAGCATTGGTCCGCTGGAAGTTTTGTTTAAATCTCACCCCAAGATCTTACACCCTTGCTATCCTTTATTAATTGTTATATAATCTGTGATAATTCCAAACACCAACAAACAAATATTAATCTTCGAACGGATCCTTGGAAACCATTTCTTTTACTAGACTTTTATTGCACTTTTACTCCAATCTCTGTGGGAACGATATCTGGTATTTTACCATTTTATTACTTGAAAGACGACATTAGATCTCGATGTATACTTGCGTTGAGGTTTAATTATCACACGTCTATCGGTGTATTCAAAGCACTGTCACTATGGTCGAGCGTCATGGGGGACGTACGACTTACCTTTTACGGGCGACGACGGATGTTTTCTGGGTTCTCGTCGAGACCTTATTTTAATACAAGATTTGGATTATGACGTGCGTCTTACCTGCTCCGGTAGTGGTCGTACGACGTGATTTTTTGCCCAAACAATGCCCAAGTCGCACGACTTCTTGTTCATTTTTGTACTTAATGAATTTTTACAGTTGACATTACATTTGTCCATGACATGTATGAGTCGACATAATACTCAAGTTCAATAGAAAGGTAAATTTTTTTACCGATTATCGCTAAAGCAAAACTTACACAACGTAACATAGGTCTCTAATGACCGTATCGGCTCGGAACGCCAGATCAAAAGTCTATAACGACTGTATAGGTTCAGAACGCCAGATCATAGGTCTCTAACGACCGTATCGGCTCGGAACGCCAGATCAAATGTCTATAACGGCTGTATCGGCTCGGAACGCCAGATCATAGGTCTCTAACGACCCTATCGGCTCTAAACGCCAGATCAAAAGTCTATAACGACCGTATCGGCTCGGAACGCCAGAACATAAGTCTTTAAACGACTGTATCACAAGATTCTTAAATTTTATCTTGGTTCGATCATCTTATGATCGCCGCCAAGCATTATTTCGGCCCAATTGTCTTACGATTGTCTCCCGTCCCATACGTCTCATTTTGATAAAGATCGTCTTACGATCATCGTCAGTTCCTTATATTTTAAGGTCGTCTTACGATCGTCGTAAAAAATTTCATCCTTCACATTAGTGGATGAATGCCACAAGTACCTCGCGCATTAAAGATCATCTTTCGATCATCGCAACTTACTTAACACTATAGACTGGTCTCACGATTTTAGCTGACCAAGTCGGTTTTCTTCTAATGATGCAATTAGTAGAAATGACACGTCTCATCATTTTACTTTGGTGCGAGATCTGAAATTCCAATGGCTTTGAAATTCATATCCCAGGGGGCTAACTGTTTGGGTAAAAAATCACACCCTCGACCGACTTGGGAAATTCCCACGACATGACCTGTGGACCTTGATTACCCTAATATCAACAAAAGTCATTCCCCCGACCGACAAGGGTAATACCCATTATTGACATATCCCCGACATACTATAGTTGGTTATTAAACGACATACTGTGTCAATAGTCACTCAGGATAGTGACTTTACATCTCATGATCGCTCGACACGTATCGCATGTTACACGTGTCGCGTGTTACATATCACAAGTCAAACATTAGTAGTCTTACGTCACTAGTCTTATGTCGCCAGTCTTATGTCGCCAGTTACGACTCGTCGGTCTTACATCAACAGTCTTCTGTCGTCGATCTTATATCATCTTGGTCCTGCGACCTGGTCTTACGACATTGTCATAAGACTAGTCTTATATTAAAATAAGGTCTTACAAGACGTTTACAGTCATATACATGGTCTTGTATGTCGGCGATGGTCGTATGCTCCATAAGACCGACGTCCAGAACTTAAGATGGTCTTACGATTACACTAACTATCAATGGTCGACAGCCGTTTCTTTTGTTCATTAATGCAGGTCTACAAGCAATTATGGTACAACGGTCAATAACGGTCGAGCTCTTAATGACATTAAAGACTTGACAGCGGTTACAAAGCCAATCATCAAAGCGCATTTAATGTCGGCAGTGGTTACAAGACCAACCATTAAAGCACATTAATGACCGGTGAAACCTATATAAAGGCATGTTCCAACCTCGAGCAAAGGGACGAGTTCATCTAGCTATACAACTGCATTCTCATCTACTTCTATATTTTCTCTCTCGTATTCGAGCACACGTCGCTAACGCAAGTACCGCACGACAATCGCACGACAGCAGCTTGTTTCGCACGTTTAAACACACGACGCACACTTTTTACACACGACTAAGTGTATTTTTACTTCATTTGTAACCTATTGTACACATGTCATCTGTCACAAAAGGACTTTCGCCCCTGTTTGGCGAACCATAGTGCACTGTCGACTCTCACAGAGTCGACCGTGGTTTTTTCCCTTATTTCGGGGTTTTCTGCGTCACCAAATCTCTCGTCTTATTTACTTTTTCCTCGCAATTATGTTGTTTGGCTTGAGATACGTTTCTTTAGTTGTTAAATGTCCACATCGACCTTAAGTTGTACTTTTGTGCGATTTTTGGCATTAACACCTACGATATGGAGAATTTCAGACTGCCAGCCATGATATTTTGCACCATAATATTTTGCACCATAAATGATTTTCCAGCATATGACAATTTGTCAGGATACGTTACAAAAGGAGGAAAAGCGTGTCCTATTTGTGAAGATGACACACATTCATTGACTTTGAGAAATTGTATGAAAAATGTGTTCATGGGACATCGAAGATCACTTCTAAGGAGTCACTCGTACCATAAATTGAAGAAAGCGTTTGACGGAAAAACTGAGCATCGAGTGGTAAGACCACCATTGGATGGACCTAACTATATATTCTCGAGTTCAAGGTCTAAACATTGTGCTCCGGAAAAGTGGGACAACCCCTCCTAAGAATATTTGGAAAAAGAAGTCTATTTTTTTGGGAATTGCCATATTGGGAGGACTGGCAAGTTCGACATTGTCTTGATGTTATGCATATTGAGAAAAATGTATGTGACAACTTGTTAGGCTTGTTATTGAACATCTCGGGGAAGACAAAAGATGGGGTTACAGTTCGAAAACACATGGCTGAAATGTGAATTAGATCACAACTTGCTCCTATTGAAACCGGAAGTCGCACATATCTACCACCAGCTACCTATACATTGTCAAGAGCCGAGAAAACTAGATTTTGTCAATGCTTGCATGGTGTAAAAGTTCCATCACGATTATCAGCTAACATTAAGAAGTTGGTGTCTGTTTGGGTAAAAATCCACACCTCACGACCAACGTAGAAAAATAAACATGACATTTACATAAGACAAATCTTGTATTAAGATAAGGTCCTGCAGACTACTTACGACTACATCCTCCATCGTATATTTCGACGATGGACACAAGGTTCTTTCGACCGACAATCGTGACTTAGAAACGGTCGTACGACCATACTAACCGCTAACATTCAACAACCATTTTCTTTGTTTCATTAATGCAGATCCAGAAGCAATCATTGCCCAACGGTCGTAACGGAAGAGCCATTAATGACAATTAAAGACCAACAATGGTTACGACAATCATGAAGACACATTGATTACTTCCGAGAGCTATATAAACAAAAGCTTGCACCACACTTCGGACAACGGTTTTTTCATACCGAAATCCTAAGAGCATTCGAGCAATATCATTTACGAAAGCTACTCACGAAAATAGTTTTTGCGCACGATGCAACACTGTTACTCACGACGCACGACATTAGTTTACGATTAAGTTTACTTTTATTATTATTGTAACCTATTGTACTCACGACACTTGTAACTAAAGGACGTCGTCCCCGGTTGGCGACCATAGTGCACCGTCGACTTCTATAGTCAGCCGCGGTTTTTACCCTCGATGGGGTTTTCCGCGTCACCAAATTTCCTTGTCTTATTTACTTTCCGTCGACGATCGTATTGTTTATCCTGAGATCCTTTTCTTTAGTTGTTAAAGCTCCACATCAACCTTAAGTTATCCTTTGGGTGATTTTTGGCATTAACAGTTTGGCGCCCACCATGGGGCCCCATCTAGAGAAAATCTCAGACCAAACATACATCGTTCTAACAATCTTGCGAAGTTTGCTGTTTCCAGGAAAATGGCAGCTCAACAAGATTCGATCGCCCAGTTACACATGGAATTGAATGTTGCACGAAACCAGATCAATGCCTTGGGTGAGCAGAACCGAAAGGCGGCCGAAGAAATTGCTTTCCGGAGAAATCCAGCGAAACGCAACCCCTTCGGACCTCAAAACGGTCCACGACCTCCGTTTGGTGCGCCTTTCGTAAGACTACCACTCCCGACAGGTCCAAGGCCATTTTTCAGCGTTCCCTTTTCGGAACAATTTCCCCCGCAACATTTAAGGTTGCCCCCGTTGTACAACGGAGCCTTGCCTTACCACATCCCGACGATCCCTCGGCCAACAATGACAGTTCCCATAAACTTCCCCCTCAACGGAGAAACTGACGATTCGTCGTACAGAAATGGTTTCCATACGACGGTCGGCATGACATCTCAGGATTCGGTAGTTGTCCTTCCAACTGCTACACTGCTTAATTTAGACGACCCAGTCTGTTAGTCCCGAAGGGCTATACAAGTTTGTAGAAGGGGGGGTTGAATACAAACACACAGATTTTACTTTTCTAAATTGTTTATTGATAAATCATTAACAATTTACAGCTTGTTATACTTTACACGTGGCTGGAGTTGGAGTCCTTCTTATATACTGCATGCATTTAATGCATGGCAGTTTATACTTTACACGTGGCAGCAGCTCATTGGTTGTATGTCATTGACCTTTGTAGACAACCTTAGTAGCCGCATGTTTGAATAGTGTGGTATCAGAGTGGTTGTACGATTTCAGACAATAAGGAGCTTCTTTTCTGACATATCTTACGGAGTCGTGCAAGGGTGGTTAAGACAAAAGTACTTTGTACGGAGGACTTCATGATCAGCTTTCGTTGATTCAGCGCTTTATCATTCTATATCAGCGAATGACAAAGTTCAGCGATAGCTGAAGTCTTGTACTTGATACTTCACGTTGAGTGGACAAATCTGAGTATTCGCTGATCCGCATCAGTTCATTAGGAGGCTTGTCGCTGGTTCTTGAGCTTGATCTTCGACTTCAGCGTAGAACCTATGTTGACGTGAAACTTGTCTTCAGGGATCATAAGTAAACAACTAACTTATCATCGATCACCATAAGGACTGAACAGGCTCAGAGCATTATGGTGAACAGTGTTCGCTGAATGTTTAATCTAAAGAGTGAGAGTTCCTACCAGTGGTACTGAAAAGTCTTAGTACTTATCAGCGATAGTGAAACTCTGATACATATTGTTTACTTACAATTTTCACTAAGTATATAAGAGAGGGTCATTATCAAATCACTGAGGGTTTGGATCAACAATCTCCCCCTATTTGATTATGACATAGCAACAGAGAAAATTGCTATTTAATGAAAACATAAGGATAAAAACAACTCATAAAATATTTGTCCCTTTTACTGTTTTCTGGGATCTTTTCTGTACTGATTGAGTAAAGTACTTTCGCTGAAATCTTTGTGTAAACTTCTTATCAGATTACAAAGGGAAGTGGAAGGATATTAGTACAAGCAAAATAAATTACAAGTACAAAAGAATAACTGATAAAATAGAAGAATAAGGCGATCATATCAGCTTATAAAGGTTCTTCCTTAATGAGAAGTTCATCAAGGGTCTTTGATGTGGGAATCATCCAGTCAGGGACCGTTACTCCTTGATTCTTTTTGTTCAGAGCTTCTTCAAAAATCAAGGGTTTAAGATGCCGTGCCTGAATGTCGCGTTTGAAATCACACCAGTAGATGACATCTTTCAGCTGTTCGATGGGAGTGATGGGAAGCTCAGAGATACGTTGAAAACATTGTCGTCCACCATAGTCAATAAAGAATATCCCATAGGGTTTGCGTATGACTTTTCCATGGATGAAAGTCTCACCAGGAGGAAGAGATGTGTCAAGTGCGAAAAGGTCAGCTTCTGGACCAAGGACTTCAACACGAGAAAAACCAATACCTGTTTCGTTCCGTATAGGAGGACCTGAGCCTGAAGGTTTAGACTTTTTCTTTGCAGAGGCTCTTCTTTTCTGATTTGCGAGAGGAGGGGGAGGAGGAATATCCACACAAGAAGATACTAAGTCGATCTGTTGATTTATCAGCTTTTTGACATCATCCTTGTACTTAGATTGAGACTTCTGGATGGCTAATCTGATCTCCAACCATTCAGAGAGACCGTACTTCGTGATGGCTTCAGCATAGAATTTTTCGTACTGTCCGTTCTCTCTGAATATCTCGATTTCAGCGATTGAAACTCTAAGGGTTGATTTTCCAGTGATATGTACCTTGTTGATTCTGGCAGGTCGATATCTGAAGTGTACCTTTTCTTTGCACCAGTTTAAAGTAGATTGAGACACAGTTCTCTTTTCTTCAACAATCTTCTTGGCGTCTTCCCATAGCTGACGTTGGACTTGAATGGGAATTCGTTTCAGCTTGGGGTCTTCGACTGATTCTTGGACGAGCTGGATGGCGAGAGCCTTGTCTTTTTCTTCAGCTTCCTTTTTATCAACGAGTAAACGTTCACCTCTGAGGTGATCAGCGTATTCTTGCCTTGAGATTTTGAATTTGGGAGTAGCAACTTTAGCACTAGACAAGATGATTCGCTGAGCCTCAAGCTTCTTAATCATCTCTTCTCTTCTTCTCTGATCCTCTTCACTTGGTTTTTGAGGAACAAAGGAAGGTCTGCTTGTATGAGAGAGCGTCTGTTCTTCATGTTCATCAGTCTCGGTGATTAAATCCAAGACTGGGATTATTTCTTCAGCAGCAGCTGGTTGTACTTTAGAATCCTCAAGCAGGGGAGAGGACTAGCTGAAACACAGCGATCTTACGAATAAGAACTTGGGTAGAACAGAGAAAAGAAATGGGTTTAAGTGTATAGGCTTTTTGTGGAGAGTAGAGCTGATAATGTGTATAGATAGAGGAGGGATACAGTGTAAGGAAGTAAGATGTAGTATACCTGACGAACTGGCTTTTGAAGCAAGATCATCAGATTTTCATCGTCTTCAGCGACACCTTTTCCTTTGCCCTTGTCAGCTTCAGATGCTGAAGGTTTTGTCTTGGTTCGCTCTCCTGAAGGTTTGTTGATCGAAATCCCTTTAAGAGTTGTACTCTTCTGAACGGGCTTGACGATAAAGGAGTCATCATCATCATCATCGTCATCATCACCCTTATCACTGGATGATGGTTCATCGTCAGATAAGTCGACGGCTTCTTCATCTTCAGCTTCAGATTCAGATTCTTCAGCAGCTTCTTCGAGTTGATCCCCCTCAGATACAGAGGTAAGCTTCTCAGTTCCCTCGGGGTTTTCATCTCCCTGAGGTCCATCAGTTGTTTCTTCATTTGTCTTCTCCCCCTCTTCAGTAAGGGGAAGGTCTTTAGTCTTCTCCCCCTCGATAGATTCATCATGGGGAAGGTCTTCAGAGTTCTTCTCCCCCCCCCCCTTCCTCATGATGAGTGGGGGAGGAATGCGATGACTCAGCAGATGGTGTTGGTTCTCTGTCTTCTTGGCCAGGGATCCCATTATAGTTTTCAATCGCTGCTACTCTGTCTTCTAGGCCAGTAATAGCAGGAGTGATCTTGAAAAGTTCAGCATGATCCGCCAGAGTAAAATGCGAAGGTGCAGGGGTAGGGGCGGTCATGTTATTCATGATCTATTGTACCAACGTCTTCACTGAACTTACGTCAGTCTTTACTGAACTCACGTCAGTCTTTACTGAACTCACGTCAGTCTTTACAGCGGACATCTCTCCCTGAAGTTTTCCAACCGATGTCTTCAGCGTTATGACCTCGCTGGACATGGTTTGAACTGTTGTTTTGAGAGAGGTGTAGTCGGTGTAGATGTCAGCAAGAACTTTGGCAAAATCTCCAAGAGTACGATCAGCTTTGGAGGCATTCTGTTCAACCACTTTTGTCAGCTTGTTGAGATTCTCTCCAGCGTTTGTTACAGCTGAAGAGTTGTCTGAGAGAGTAGTGGTGAGACCTGTCAGCTTTGTATCCAGGTTCTTCAGAGAGGCGTTGATGTCTCCCAAATTAGGACCTGTAACAGATAAGTACTTATGAACAAAGGAAAGCTCAGAAGTTTGGGGTTTAGTTACAGTGTATATGGGTTGATGTATACCTGCAGGAGGGTTGGTGAATTCATCAAAACCTCTGTGTCCTGAAAAAAGTTCCATGTCGTCAGCTAGAGTGAGTGTACGCATAGACATTCCTGCAGGTCCTGCATCCATCATTCCTTGAAGAGTATCAGCTTTAGCTTCTGTAAGAATGACGGGTGCTCCAGTGATTGTGGTGAAAACTGGATTAGAGTCCAATGGAGTAGAGAGAAAAGCGAATGTTGAGAAAGTTGGTTGTGGAGCTGATTTAGTGTTGGATCCACTGAGAATCACTTCTTCAGTCCTATGAGAGACTGAAGGAGGTTGGGTCGATTCCAAGTTTATAACTTTAGCGTTTAGAGACGCTGAAGCTGGGATGGAAGGGGTGGCTTGTTTAGCTGTGGCAGAGCGTACCACTGAACTTTCCGTTAGCTCTTCAAGATGAGCTAAGGAGTCTTCAGCATGAGATTGTTGGGGTTGCTCCTTGGTTTTCTTAGTCCTTTTGGAACCAAGTTGGGTAGAAGATTGTTTCCTTTTTCTAGAAGGAGTGGAGGTTGCAGCTCGGGTATCAGCGGTGGGTTTTTCCACTGAATGAGTTGCAGAAGTAGAAGAAAGAGGATTGAGAAGAGTTAAGAGAGTAGAGAGACGTACCTCGTTTGCCATTGGCTTTAAGTCGAGTACCTTAGGGCCAACCTGAGAGAGTTTCAGGTCTCCTACTTTTGGGTAGTTATCCTTCAGGCCAGTTTGGAAGACGGCGCTGAGGAATCTTGGGTATGGAACCCATGATGGTCGGTCAGCAGCAGAGTCTACTCTGAGCACTAGATTTTCAGAGTGGTTGTACGATTTCAGACAATAAGGAGGTTCTTTTATGACATATCGTACGGAGTCGTGCAAGGGTGGTTAAGAGAAAAGTACTTTGTGCGGAGGACTTCATGATCAGCTTTCGTTGATTCAGCGCTTTATCATTCTATATCAGCGAATGACAAAGTTCAGCGATAGCTGAAGTCTTGTACTTGATACTTCACGTTGAGTGGACAAATCTGAGTCTTCGCTGATCCGCATCAGTTCATTAGGAGACTTGTCGCTGGTTCTTGAGCTTGATCTTCGACTTCAGCGTAGAACCTATGTTGACGTGAAACTTGTCTTCAGGGATCATAAGTAAACAACTAACTTATCAGCGATCACCATAAGGACTGAACAGGCTCAGAGCATTATGGTGAACAGTGTTCGCTGAATGTTTAATTTAAAGAGTGAGAGTTCCTATCAGTGGTACTGAAAGGTCTTAGTACTTATCAGCGATAGTGAAACTCTGATACATATTGTTTACTTACAAGTTTCACTAAGTATATAAGAGAGGGTCATTATCAAATCACTGAGGGTTTGGATCAACACAGTCGCTCGACGATTGAGGCTTCTAGAATAGCAAAATGAAAGGATGTTATCTTTATTCTCAAATTGCCTGGTGCTGTTGTCCCTGTTGATGTCGAGCCCCACTGAGGATTTCAAGCATCACCTTTCGTCGACGAGATTGCAACTGTCGACGTCCCAAAGAAATAAAGTATTCCTACTTTTACACCCAAATATTCAGGAATAGCTGACCTGACAGAACACATCACTCAGTATAAGAAATTGATGTGGATCGCGTCGATCCCATATCAATACCAGGAAGTATGCATGTGCAAACGTTTTGGTGCGACCCTTACAGGTGCTGCTCTCCAATGGTTGATCAACCTCAAACCTAAGTCCATCGGCAACTTTGCGGAGTTGGTCAACCAGTTTTCACAACAATTCGCCAGCAGTCGCAAGATGGAAAAGCAGACCTGCGACCTGTACTACGTCACCCAAAAAACTGGAGAATCCATCCGTAGTTACTTTAATCGTTTCAATGCAGAAATGATCAATATCCAAAACTGCGATATCAAAACTGCGATCGAGGCCTACAAGAGAGGTCTCGACGACAACAACTCAGGATTGTACGTCGATCTTACAAAGTATCCGCCAGAGAACTTTGAAGACGTCTGAGCTAGGACGTTGGCGTACATGAGAGTAGAAGATGACGTGGATTTTTGTCGTCGGCATTCAAGCGACAAAAAATCATTAGGGATAAAGAAACCTGATTTCAAACCCAAGGCAAACACCAAAACAAAGCCCGCGCGCCAGATATCAAACGATGAAATTTCTTCAATATCCTAAGATTTCTTCTTATGGATTCAAGGGCACTTCAAAAGACTTGGTCAAAGCTCTCAAGAATGTGCAGTCGACCATCCGATGGCCCAAAAAGAGCGACCAAGATGATGCCAAGAAGGACAAGACCAAATGGTGTGACTTCCACAACGACCATGGTCATACGACAGACGACTGCGTAGCATTGCAGAAAGAGATGGCTTGGCTCGTTCCCAAATGGTGTGACTTCCACAGCGACCTGTCGATAACACGCGACCAGCATCCCCTATCCATGTGAAAGTTGTTAGCTGTGTGACAGGAGGATCAGACGTATGTGGCTTAACTTATTCGGCAGCCAAAAGGCACGCCAATCAAGTAGCGAACGAATATCCCATCCCTCGGTCGTCCCGACCGAAGTAGGAATTGGAACTAGAGGCAATGCCCATCACGTTCGACCAAGACGACCTCCAAGATAGCTCGCAAAAACATCCCGACGGATTGAGTATCCAGCTTACTGTCGGGAATTGCTCGACCAAAAGAGTCTTGGTCGACGGAGGAAGTTCAGCTAATATCATTTTTCTGAACACTATCAAAGCAACGGGTATCGATAAATCTGAGATAGTTCGTCGTTCAACAACTTTGGTATTATTCAACGGAGATTCGACCAACACTTTGGGAGAAATCATCCTCCCAGTATATGCTAAAGGGATCAATAAGCAGACAAAGTTTAATGTCATCGACTGTTCGTCAGCTTATAATATCATCCTTGGTCGTCTATGGATCCATGACATGAAGACAGTCCCCTCAACCTATCACCAGACAATCAAGTTCCCGACACTGTGGGGGTGCAAGAAATCAAAAGTGAGCAAAAGATCGCTCATGATTGCTTCAAGGCAACGTTGAAACCTCAGAAGAAAGATATCTAGCAATTACAGATCCAGGATGTCCCTGAGTCTACCGATGACTATCGACTGGAAGAAGTTATCTTAGACCAGGACAGGCCTGATCGGGTCGTCCTTGTGGGGGCATCATTAGATCCCATCATAAGAAAAAAACTAATCTCCTTTTTACAGGAACATGCCGACTGTTTCGCTCGGACGCACGAAGACACGGTCGGCATAAATCCCGACGTCATTTCTCACAAATTGAACGTTGATCCATCATTCAAGCCTATTAAACAAAAACGTGGTAAGTTCACTCCTGAGCAAAACAAGGTAATCAACGATGAGGTCGACAATCTGCTTAAGACCGGAAAAATCAACGTCATGGTCGTACAAAAGAAAAACGGGAAGTGGCGAGTATGCATCGATTTCACAGACCTCAACAAGGCCTGTCCTAAAGATCCATTCCCACTACCCCATATCGACGTTATGGTCGACGCAACTGCAGGACATGAACATTTGACGTTCATGGATGCTTACTCAGGATATAACCAGATCCAAATGCATGCCGACGACCAAAAAAAATGGCTTTTATGACAGATAAAGGCATCTACTGTTATAAGGTCATGCCTTTTGGTCTAAAAAATGCAGGATCGACGTATCAAAGATGGGTCAATAAGATGTTCAAGAAACACCTTGGGGACACGATGGAAGTCTACATCGATGACATGCTCGTCAAGTCAAAACAAGAGACCGATCACATTGACCATCTAAAGAAATCTTTCGACGCCTCTGGGAATATCAAATGAAGCTAAATCCTACGAAATGTTCCTTTAGAGTTAGCGCCAGGAAATTTCTGGGATATATGGTCACACGACGAGGGATAGAGGCTAATCCTGATCAAATCAAAGCCCTGGTCGATATCAAATCACCCAAGAACTTCAAAGAAGTCCAACGACTCACAGGTCGTGTGGCAGCGCTGAACCGATTTATATCCCGATCGTCCGACAATTACCACATGTTCTACAATGTCTTATGAAAAAACAGGGGTTTCGATTGGACAGACGACCAAGAACGAGCGTTACAAAAGTTGAAAGAGTACATGGCGGTTCCACCCCTGTTATCGAAACCGAAAGACAATGAGATCTTGCAGCTGTATCTTGCCGTAAGTCCTGACTCCGTAAGTGTCGTCTTAACTAGGGAAGACGACAAGCAACAATTACCGATTTACTACGTCATAAAATCTCTGCTAGACGCCGAGACACGGTATACGTCTATGGAAAAGTTACTGCTATCACTAGTCACAGCTTCCAAGAAGTTACAACACTACTCTGAGTCTCATCCTATCACTATGGCGACTACAGATGACATGACCTGGACACTCCACGTCGATGGTTCTTCAAATGCCATAGGAGCATGGATTGGCGTTGTCTTAAAGCCGCCACAGGGGGGCAAAATGGTGTATTCCATACGATGCGATGTCAAAGCCACCAAAAACGAAGCAGAGTACGAATCCCTGATCGTAGGCATGGGCATGGCCCACGACTTGGGGGCAACCGGACTTCACGTCAGAAGCGATTCCTTGTTTTGTCGTAAATCAAATGAACGGGGAATTCGCAGCAAAAGATTCTAAGATGACAGCTTATCTCAAAATAGCCAAAGAAAAATAAAAAATGTTTGATCCATTCTCGATCGAACAGATCCCCAGAGATCAAAACACTCAGGCCGATGCGCTAGCGAATCTCGGATCAACACTCAATAACCCGTCGTTCGATACCATCCCTATAATCATTCTAGCGACCTCATCCATCGAGAACTCCGAGAAGATTCATGTCATCGACGAAGAAAACAGTTGGTCGTGCGACATCAAGAATTACCTTATGCACGACCAACTGCCCGAAGATAGAATGGAAACTGTTTGGGTAAAAAATAACACCTCACGACCGACGATAGAAAACTCAAATAACATTTACATAAGACCACTCTTGTATTAAGATAAGGTCTTGCAGGTTATTTACAGACGAGTATGTGGTCGTACATTTTTCTGATGGTCGTACGTTTCGTACGACCGGCGTCCAAGACTTAAGACGGTCGTACGATTACACTAACCATTAACAGTCAACACCCGTTTCTTTTGTTCATTAATGCAGGTCCACGAGCATTCATGGTACAACGGTCAGTAACGAACGAGCTATTAATGACATTAATGGCCCGACAACGGTTACGAATCAAGCCATCAAGACACATTTATTACCAACGGAAGCTATATAAAGGTCTGCTCTACAGCCGAAAAAGACATCTATTCCCAAGCTATTACATATCGCAAACACAACAGTAATCTACAAAGCATTCGAACAAATATCGCTAACGCAACTTCCACACGACAGCAGTTCGAACCGCACGACAACAGTTCATTTCATACGATTTACTCACGACACACGATTTTTACATACGATTAATTCCATTTTTTTCTCATATTGTAATCTGTTGTACACAAAACACCTGTTACAAAAGAACTTTCACCCCTGTTTGGTGACTATAGTGCACCGTCGACTCTCACAAGTCGACCGCGGTTTTTTCCCTCGTTTTGGGGTTTTCCGCATCACCAATTCCCTTGTCTTATTTACTTTTCTTGCGATTGTGCTAATTGGTCTTGAGATCCATTTCTTTAGTTGTTAAAGTCCACATCAACCTTAAGTTGTCCTTTTGGGTGATTTTTGGCATAAACAGTTTGGCGCCATCCATGGGACCCCATCTAGAGAAAATCTTAAGCCAACGCATATATCGCTCTAACGATCTTGTGCAGATTTTTGTTATTTTCAGGTAAATGGAAAATTACCAGGATCCCATGGTTCAACTTCAATCAGAATTGAACGCGGCTCGAAGTCAGATTCAAGCCCTGCACGAGCAGAACCAGAAGGCAGCCGCGGAGATCACTTCCTTGAGGAATCCGGCGATTGGTAACTCCTTTGGACCTCATAATGGTCCTCGACCTATGGGGGCACCTTTCCTAAGGCCACCATTCCAAGCAGGTCCAAGGCCTTTTGTCAGCAATCATCCTTTCGGACAACTTCCTCCGCAGCATCTGAGACCTCCGCCACTGTACAATGGAGCCATACCTTATCAGAACCCGATGTACGTTCCCTTTACCGGAGAAGCCAACGGGTCGTCGCACGGAAATGGTTCCCATCCAACAGTTGGCGCAGCAGCCTAGAACTCACGAGTCATTCCTCCGACAGATTCGATCCCCGATCCTAACGACCCCGTCGCTCAGCGACTCAGGTTATTGGAAGATCAGAACGAAAAAATGTTGTCGCTACTTTCGAAATTACCCGGCGCCACCTTTCATCGACACGATAGTAAGTGTTGACGTTCCGAAGAAATACAACATTCCTGCCTTTACGCCTAAATATTCAGGATTACCGATCCAACGGAGCATATCGCACAATATAAACAGCTGATGTGGACAGTATCAGTCCCACATCAATATCAAGAGGTGTGCATGGGCAAAAGCTTTGACTCGACTATTACATGTCCCGCTCTGCAGTGGTTGATCAACCTCAAACCCAAGTCCATCAGCAACTTCGCAGAGTTGGTCAACCAATTTTTGCAATAGTTCGCCAGCAGTCGCAAGATGGAGAAGCGGACCAGCAACCTGTACTACGTCATCCAGAAAACCGGAGAATCCATCCGTGGTTATTTCAATCGCTTTAACGCAAAAATGATCAGCATTCGTAACTGTGACGTCAAGACCGCAATCGAGGCCTCCAAGCATGGTCTAGACGACAACACTACCGGATTGTACATCGATCTTAAGAAATATCCACCAGAGAATTTTGAAGACGTCCGAGCTTGGACTTTGGCTTACATGAGAGTTGAAGACAACCTAGCCTTCCGTTGTAAGCATTCCACCGACAAAAAGTCGCTCGGGATTAAAAAACCAGATTTCAAATCCAAGCCGAGCGTCAAGACGGAACCAGCGTGCCAGATATCGAACGTTCGGTTCGATAAGAAAAAGAGCAATCCTACGCCCTGATTCCCTCAATACCCTAAGATCTCCTCTTATGGATTCAAGGGGACATCGAAAGAATTGGTCGACGCTTTTAAAAACATTCAGTCGTCCGTCCGATAACCCAAGAAAGGTGATAAAGATGATGACAAGAAGGACAAGACCAAATGGCGCGACTTCCATAGTGACCATGGTCATACGACAGATAACTGCCTTGCTTTGCAGAAGAAGTTAGCCTGGATCGTCCCCAAGGGTCATCTACAAGGCTTGATTAATAAAGAACCTACTCCAGTAGATAACATAAGACCAGAATCCCCCGTCCATGAAAAAGTCATCAACTGTGTGACGGGTGGATCAGACGTCTGTGGTTTAACCTATTCGGCAGCCAAGCAGCACGTCAGTCAATCGTCGGGAGAATACCCCATTCCTCGGTCGTCCCGACCAAAACAAGAACTAGAACTGGAGGTGATGCCAATAACGTTCGTTCAGGACGACCTCCAAGACAGTTGGCAAAGACATCACGACGGCCTGATTATCCAGCTCACTATTGGCAATTGCTCGACCAAAAGATTTTTGGTCGACGGAGGCAGATCAGCTAATATCATTTTCCTAAGCACGATCAAAGCTATGGGAATTGATAAATCAGAGATCACCCGTAGATCGACGACTCTGATAGGATTCAATGGCGATTCTACCAACACTCTGGGAGAGATCATCCTCCCAGTGTATGCCAAAGGGGTCAACAAGCAAATGAAATTTAACGTTATCGACTGTTCGTCAGCCTACAATGTTATACTTGGACGACCGTGTATCCACGATATGAAGGCGGTCCCCTCGACCTATCACTAGACGATCAAATTCCCGACGCCATGGGGAGTACAGGAAATCAAAAGTGAACAGAAGACCGCCCGAGATTGCTATAAGGCCACGTTAAAACCTCAGAAAAAAGATATCTAGCAATTACACAAGACTCACACGGAAATTGCACCGCAAGTCCTAACCGATTCCAGTGCTGAATCCAACGAGACCTATATTGTGGCCACTATAAGCGACACGACCCGACTAGTCCATGCCGACAGTTTTTCATACGCTAAAAAGGCAAGTCTCGGTGTCGTCTTACAATCCCCACAAGGGGGAAAAATGGTGTACCCCATGCGAATTCCAGTTTCCAGCTACTAATCGTGGGCTTTAATATGGCTCACGACTTGGCGGCAGTCGGACCCCATGACATAAGTAATTCTCCAATAGCCAACGTTAAACATCACCAGGTACGTAACGCCCGTCAAAAACACTCAGGTATGATATACTAACCTTCTGAAACTTTACATACGTCCTTAATCCCACGACCCTTCATAAGGTAGGGAATGGACCATTAATAAATTACATCATGCCCCCAGGGCAAGAAATTTTCTTGTTAGTCTTTACAAATTATTCCTTTGAACGGACAGAAGTAGACGCCTACTCCCAGATTCGGGACAGAAAGGTCATCTCTTTTATCCGAAATAGCATTCTTCGCAGATTCGGAATTCCTTTCGAAATCATGTACGACAATGGTCCACAAGTGATCATACGTCTAAATCGTAATATTAAACTTACAACCTCGACCCCGCGTAGCTAGACTGCAATACATTTCAAGAAGTATTTTATTTAATATTTTACTTTCGATTTATTTCGACAAATGATTACTGATTTAAGCATCGGAGAGTCGTTGGTCAAACCAACGACCACCCCTGAATCTTACATTGCAGGCTCGCAGGATCGCACGAACGTCAGTCTTACGACCTATATCGTGAGAAGACAAAGTATTTCAGACTACAAGGTTACGATAAATATGTCATGATCGATAAAGTCATGACCCATAACTCATGACTCATACGACGTAAACCGAATCTTACGATTCATTACATAGATCTTATGATCACAACAAGTGCATTCAAAGTTGAGTTACAAAGCTGGAGTCTTATGACTTAAACTCAATGGTTTAGAATGTATGTTCGGCCCAGTCACCCTATTACTTCCAAAGTCATTCTTTTCTTACGATTCACATCGTGAGAAATGAAGTCTCTGTGACTTAAAACATAAGTCTTATGGTGACTAAGACACAGGTTTTACAATTCATATCATAAGAAACCAAAGTCTCTATGACTTAGATACGAGCTTTACGATCTTCATCGTAAGGAACAAAGTTTATGAGACTTGCATATCACAAAAAGAATCTTATGATTCATCATACAGGTCTGATGATCATCACAGGTGTTCTTTAAACTAAGTGTTGGAGGCAAAACTCTTATGATTTGAATTCCATACTTAGAATACTTCTTCGGCCTCAGTCGCCCGATTACTTCTAAGTTATAAGTATCTCAGTCGTACAGTTTTACATACGTTTTACGGCTAATTACACTCGTCCATTAAGTCTTGTTATCTTTCGTTTTATTTTGTTCATTTGCAACAAAGTAAAGTACACGACAAAAGCATAACGGAATATCACTTGTATTTACACGATTAAAAATGTACAAGTAAAGGGCACGACCGATTATAGTCGCCCCACATCAAAAAATAAACTAAGGAATAAAAATTCAGGGCAGAGGGGAGTCCTCAGCGACCTCCTCGTCGCCAGTTACATCGACCTCAGCGTCTTTCGGGTCCCCTTATTCAAGCTTGTCTTCTTGGTCGAGCTCCTCCTCCTCCCCGACTTGCTCTAAGAAGGTTTTGACATACTCTTCGGCTCCGGCCATAGGGTTTAACCCCCGTAAATGGCGATGCATGATCGCCGTTCGTACCCTCAGATAGGTCAGAGCTTCAAACAATTGGAGTCGGTCCTCTAAGGACGCGATATCCCCTTCTTTCGCCTCGACGAGCAACTTAAGGTCCTCGACCTGTTTTTCGCTCTCGGCCAAAGAGCCCTTAGTCGCTCGTAACTCCGCCTCGGTCGCGGAGGACTTCCCAAGGGTCTCCCTCAGATGGCGCTTAAGGTCTTCCTTCGCGTTCATCGACGCCGCGTATAAGTCCTGGGCTTCGGCAAACTTCGCGAAAAGGCACACAACCCTTTCCATCGCCAACTTCTCCTGATCCCTTGCCACACGGGCTTCCTCCTGCGCCTTAAGCATTTGTTCTATGGAAACAGGGGTAACCCTACGGATTTTATCCATATGGGCATACAGACAAAGAGAAGTTTGGAATGCCTGCAGCGCACGAACACACAAACATTAGAAAAACCAATGATAAAAATACTTAAGACAAGCGGATCGTACGTACCTTGAAGGTTAACCCTGCGACGTGCGACCCCGTGTTATCGACCGTGACATCCTCCAGTCGCTCCTTGAAGGACGGCAGAAGGAACTTCTCCAAATCAGGGAAGATCTTGTCGCTGTCCATATCTTCCCCCGACATGAAGTTGGAAGGCAGTGTGAAGTTCACCGTCATAGTACCGGTGGACTCCTCCGTCTTCTTCCATTTCTCTTTGTCAGCCGACGAGGAGGAAGGGGTAACTTCTCTGGTCACAATAGGGGCCATGCTCACCGGAGTCGCGTCTATAACTCTCGGTGGCGTCTTCGTCTTCTTAGAGTCGCGTCTATAACTATCGAAGAACCGTCTTGGATTTCTTTACCCCCGACGACGGGGGTGGGGGTGCCTTGCACTTCAGCTCCTTGGCCTGACGGGCCAAGAGGAGTTGAGCCTCCCTCTTTGATGCACTGTGAGTAGGAAAATCGCCCGACCCACCTGTAAAAAACACACGATAAGACGAAAGACATACAAGGAGAACGTACGACGGATGAGATATAAGGCCATTACCTGCAGTCTCCTCTTCCTCTGCCTCTTCTTCGAAAGAAATATCCGCCTCTCCAAGTATTTGGACCTCGTCGTCCGAACCCTCGTCTCTGAGACTACGCTTGACGGAGAAGGATCTATCATCCGGATTATACATCCGGAATTTCTCGTTATTCGCCAGTGTCTCCTTGGAAATGCCGGCATCGGGGAACGTGATAGTTGTAAAAGAAACACCCGATTAGCTAAGACGGGCGATTCAAAAAATAAAAGTAACAGTACGCGACAAATGAAAAACGACTTACTGTTGACGTTCCACCCAGCAGAGACCCATGTCGTGTCCTCCTCCAGGAGATCCAACGACTGCGCCTTACCGAAGACATATCGGGCCTTCCACCCATGGTCGTTCATGTGGGTATTCAACGCCATAACCTGAGCTCCCCTATACTTGGAGAACATGCGATATCGGTGGTAGTTGTCCACCTTAACCATGTGGGAGGCCAGGAGGTCTTCCACCGTTAACGGGTCCGTCCACTCGCCGGTGATCCTATCGATCACACGTACGATTCGCCAGAACTGAGGCATCATTTGGGAAGGAGAAAGAGAATACTTCCTCAAGAACTCCCTAACTAACGGGGTAAATGGCCACTTAAAACCCACCTTAAAAGGGTTTTCGTACAAAACGAAGTGCCCATTAGGGCACTCAGACAGTCGAAACGGACCTGGTGAGTATATTTGAATGGCATCAGGAACACCGGACAAGGTCCTGAAAGCCTCTAAGCTCTCTTGACCAATAATGGTGCTTGCAGGTTTGATTGACATTTTTTCTCTAAAACATGAAGAATACGAAAAAATTCTTTCTAAACTTATACACACTCGAGGCACACGAAAGGATGGCAAGAAAATCTCTCTGAAATTCTTTCCTAAAACCACAAGTGAGCGTAAAAAGAAAACGATCCCCAAGATCGCGCTTTATGGCAAAGATTGCGTCAGAACGACCTTCTGGATGGTTGACACTTGTCCATCGCCTTTTCGCATGATGTGCGACACCTGTCCTCTAAACGGCTCTACGCCTCTGACACGTCGTCATGACGTCACGATCTTTTCGTTTCCTCCATCCAAATCGAACCAAGACAGTTGGGAACCAACCAGACCCTCTCCCCATGCGACACGTGTCAAACTACATCGTCAGATTTAAAATTCGAATTTCACGCCTAAATTCAAATTTTGGGGGCAAATTGTTTGGGTAAAAAATCACACCTCACGACCGACGATAGAAAACTCAAATAACATTTACATAAGACCACTCTTGTATTAAGATAAGGTCTTGTAGGTTATTTACAGACGAATATTTGGTCGTACATTATTTTGATGGTCGTACGTTCCGTACGACCGACGTCCAAGACTTAAGACGGTCGTACGATTACACTAACCATTTAACAGTCAACACCCGTTTCTTTTGTTCATTAATGCAGGTCCAGGAGCGTTTATGGTTCAACGGCCACTAACGGATGAGCTATTAATTGCATTAGAGGCCTGACAGCGGTTACGAATCAAGCCATCAAGACACATTTATTACCAACGGAAGCTATATAAAGGCTTTCTCTACGACCGAAAAAGACATCTATTCCCAAGCTATTACACATCGCAAACACAACAGTAATCTACGAAGCATTCGAACAAATATCGCTAACGCAACTTCCTCATGATAGCAGTTCCAACCGCACGACAACAGTTCATTTCATACGATTTACACACGATACACGACTTTTATATAAGATTAAGTCCATTTTTTCTCATATTGTAATTTGTTGTACACAAAACACCTGTTACAAAAGGACTTTCGGCCCTGTTTGGCGACTATAGTGCACCGTCGACTCTCACAAGTCGATCGCGGTTTTTTCCCTCGTTTTGGGGTTTTCCGCGTCACCAATTCCCTTGTCTTATTTACTTTTCTTGCGATTGTGCTGATTGGTCTTGAGATCCATTTCTTTAGTTGTTAAAGTCCACATCAACCTTAAGTTGTCCTTTTGGGTGATTTTTGGCATAAACAGAAGCTCGAAATATTCGATTCAAAGCTTCGAGATATCTTATAATCGGCAATAAAATCTATCGACGATCATCAATAGGCCTGAACCTAAGATGTGTCGATAGTCGAGAGCAAGTGCAAAAAATTCTGAAAGAAATGCACGATGGCGAATGTGGTAATCACTCCGGTGGTCGTAATCATGCAAATCGGATATCCCGATAAGGCTACCATTGGCTTACCCTAAGGCAAGATGCGATTAGGTACGTCAAGAGTTGCGATTCATGCCAACGGCATTCAGGTATGACACACCAACCTTCCGAACCTTTACACACGACATTGATCTTGTGGTCCTTCATAAGATGGGGAATGAATATCGTCGGTAAGTTACCTCTTGCCCCATGGCAGAAAGTCTTTTTATTAGTCCTTACGGATTATTTTTCTAAGTGGATAGAAGCAGTTGCCTTCTCCCTGGTTCAGAACAGAGAGGTCATCTATTTTATCCAGATTAACATTATCTGCAGGTTTGGAATTCCCTCCGAGATCGTATGTGACAATGGGTCACAATTCATAAGTGATCGTACGCAACAATTCTGCGAGGATCATAATATCAAACTTATGACCTCGACTCCACGTTATCCTCAGTCTAACGGTCTTGCAGAGTTTAGCAATAAAGTAATCATCAACTAGATAAAGAAAAGACTTAAGGTTGCGAAAGGAAGATGGGTCGAGGAACTCCCATCGGTTCTGTGGGCCAATCGTACGACACTGCGTCCGTCAACAGGACAAACGTCGTTTTCGTTAGTCTACGGTTGCGAAGCAGTCCTGCCTATTGAAGTGCAACTACCGACATCGAGGCATACTTCAATCGACCATAATTTGGTGGACTTAAGTTACGATCTCAACGCTCTCGAAGAGCTAAGAGAATCTGCCTTAGTTAAAATGGCATCACAAAGACAAGTCGTCAAACGACGTTTTAACAAAAATGTTAAGACCAAAGTCTTTCAGGAAGGTGACCTCATCTTATGACAAGTATTCTGTTAGGATCCAAGCGCTTACCACTACGCCAAAAGCAATTGCTGGTGGAGAAGGCGCAACTTATTTCCATATAGCGTAGCAGCCAGCACCACGTTTCGATTTAGGGAGATGTTGGTCAATGACCCAACAATCCCCCCCCCCCCCAGCATCTGCCAGCACTCTTGGCTGCACAGCATGCCTTTGGCATTATAATGCACTCCATGGGATTCGAACCCGTGACCTGCTCTGATACCACATGTTAGGATCCAAGCGCTTACCACTACGCCAAAAGCAATTGCTGGTGGAGAAGGCGCAACTTATTTCCATATAGCGTAGCAGCCAGCACCACGTTTCGATTTAGGGAGATGCTGGTCAATGACCCAACATATTCCAAAACACCAAGGAGCTGATCAATTATCCACTAAGTGGGAAGGACCGTATCGAATATCTAGAGTCATAGGAAAAGGTGCCTACAAGCTCCAAGCCCTCGACAATCAAGACGTCCCACGTAGTTGGAATGCAATACATCTAAAGAAATACTTCTTTTGAATATTTTCTTACGATTTATTTTCCTCAACGATTACTGATATAAGCATCGGAGGGTCGTTGGTCGAACCAACGACCACCCACTGACTCTATGCATTGCAGGGCCGCAAGATCGCATGAACGTAGTCTTACGATCTATATCGTATAAAGTAAGGTCCTATGACTGATACGTGACGACCGGTATCTTACGATCTATATCGTATAAACAAAGTCTTATGATTATTATGTCACAACCGATATCTTACAGTCTAAGTTTGACTGAATAAGTCTTACGACTTTGATTTCACCCTTAGAAAAATTATTGCCTTAGTCGCACCATCGATACAGAAAAACGTGAGTACCGTTGTCGTACTACATTTTCTTACTTGTGTTGTGGATTTCTTTTCGCCTTACTCGCTTGATCCATAAGTCATGAGTCGTACGATTCGTGATAATCTCATTTATTTTGTTTTTCTATGACAAAGTAAATATATGACAATAGTTCTCATTCGACGGAAAAGGTACTTAATTCCAAAACATTACAATATATGGGCACGACCACCAACGGTCGCCCCGTAAAAAAGTACAAAAAAATACAAGACCAAGAAAGCCTACTCGGGACCCCAGGCGACCCCCGCGTCGTCACCCTCAGCATCTTTATCCCCAGCTGAAGCCTCTGCGGAATCACCGTCGTCGATCTTATCCTCTTGATCGAGATCTTCCTCGGTCCCGACGTTCTCTAGATAAGACGCGACTTCAGCTTCAGCATCAGCCATGGGATCCTTGCCTTGCAGGTGACGACGAATGAGTGCTGCCCTGACCTTCAGTCGGGTAAGCTCCTCGAAGGATAGGAGCTTCTCCTCAAGGGCCGCCATCTTGGCCTCCCCAGCTTTAACCGATGACCGCAGTTCTCCCACCTATTTTTCGCGTGCGGCGAGAAAAACTTTCGTCGTCGTAACTTATGCCTCATAAGCAGAGGCCCTCTTCAAGGCTTCCTTCAAACGACTCTGAAGCTCTTCCTTTTCCCAGGACAATGTCTCCAGATAACTTCGGAGATCTTCCATCTTTACGGAGAGAGACTACGCCTCAGCCTTCGCCGCCCATTCCTCTTCCCGAGCAGCACGCTCCTCCTCCTGCGCCCGTTGAAATTCTTCAACGGCAGAAGGACCAACCTTCTGGATCTCCTCCATTTGGCTGAAAAGGCAAAGAGACGCCTGGAACGCTTGTAGTCGCACGATAAAAATAAGTTAAAAGAACTTATAACACAGAAACTTACAACAAACGAACAAAAAAATAAACCTTACCAGGAAAGAAAGTCCTATGACGTGAGACCCAGTCTCGTCCATAGGAACGCCCCGATAGCGTTCGACGAAAGACTGTTGGGTCAACAAAGATTTGAAATTGACCCACCGATTTTAACCTCAAAATCTTACTTAGAATATTTTATTTTGGTTCTTTATGATGACTTAGACAAGACAACAAAAGTTCGGTGAAGTCGAAGATCAACCGAAATCAAGCTTGAAGATGTCCTTATTGTGGAAGTGAATGACATTCTTCTCAACAACATATAAGTCTCAGTCTACCGAAATTCCTTCTGAAAATTGGTGGACTCTCCAACTGATCCTCCCTCGGAATCGGTTAGCATGCCCACCGATACGGGCTACACATCAGTGGTAAAGTGATCTCTCTCTTCCTCACTTTTGGTCTTGCATCTCACCAATCTCTCAGCACAAATCGATGAGATTCTCCTTTGGAAGCCAACATGAGAAGATCATTTATTAAAGGACAATATCCATTGTCAGCAAAAAGTGACTATTTGTCGTTTTATCCAATCTCAGATATTGTCTCAATCAAGCATGGGCATCCTTCTTGGTACTGAGCAAAAAGGTGGAAAAAGACATATCAACTTTTTAGAGTCAACCCCTACACTCAAATCTCCAGATGACAAGTGTCCTAAGCATTTAATGCTTCATGCACTATATAAAGAGGAAGGAGTTCCCCATGCATGGTTACGCGTTCCTAAAGGCTTTCTCAGTGCAAGATTACTCTCTCTCCCTTGTGAACTTCATAGCTTTCAAACTTAGTGCTTTAAAAGTTGTTTTGTTTTCAGTTTTCTTTGTGAAGATTGTTAGAATATTTTAACTATTCTTTTCCGCAACAATCTGTAGTTTTTTGTGTGTAATTCTTGTTGAAGTTTTTCAATAAAATAATTAAATTAAGTAAATTTTTGGGTATTGTATTCACCCCCCCCCCCTTCTACAATACCTGTTTAAGCCAGCCGTAGAGGCCCCTGTCCCACCTATTCGAGTGAGGTCGGGTGGTGCCAAGAAAAAATCTTCAAGGGCCACCGACACCTCCGTATCCGCTTCCGAGACTACGCCTCCGAAGTCACCTTCGGAGGCTACCATTCTCATAAGCGGAGGCACTCTAAATCCCCTCCTAGATCTCCTCTAAAGAGGTCTAGGAAACCTTTGGCCAAGACACCCAAGCTAGTTACCAATTCTAAAAAATCGGTGACTGTTGAAATTGTCCCCTCCGGGCCACCGGAATCTGCTATCCCCCAAACTGACTCCTCTGTTGCCTCTCAAAAGGTTTCAGTTGTATCCATGGAGAACCCACAACCCTCCTCATCACCCACTTCTTTAGGTGGTGTAGATGACTTCAGAGTCTCTCCCTCAAAGGCACCGATTTTGTGGTTGATGATGCACAACCCAATGAAGGTTCGGCCGGTCCAACGATCGTTCCGGAGGGCTTGGATTTTCTGGACTTTTTGTTACAGGATATGAATTCTCCCCAGCACGCCACTACCGATATTCCTGCCACTGAATATGTCATCATCTCACCGACGCACACCACCACCATCCGTTCCAACCGATCCCACCGAAGCATCCGCCACCCATATGCCGAAACCATACACCCCACCGATGCAATTCCCTTCGACACACCCCTCTACCCCACCGACCGAATCACCACCGAAGCACCACTCTCCCCCACCGACCCACTCCCTACCGAAACGACCCTCACCCTCGTCGACATCTCCCACTCACTCACCCCAAAGTAGTTCCTCTTCTAGGGATAGTTCTTCACCCTCTTCATCACCTACAAGAACACTCTTCCCCGACCCTTATCTGATCCACCATCATCATCCACCATTATCATCCACCATTCCAGATACAAGATCATTTTCCTATACCCCACTATCTCCTAATGCACCCCGATTTAATCTTCCAACTGCCAACCTTAGTGCTTCCTCTACTTCCAATATCCGACTGCCCAGTGATCTCATTGCCGAAGTTCAAGAAAGTGACCACCAATGTCGGATGGTGGGTGTTAATGCCAAAAATCGCACCAAAGGGACAACTTAAGGTCGATGTAGACTTAATCAACTAAAGAAAGGATCTTTCGACGAGACGTGCGATGAGGGAAAAATAAAAAAGACAAGGGATTTGATGACGCAGGAAAAACCTCAATTGAGGAAAAAACCTGCGGACGACAAGGGATGTCGTCGCTGCACTATGGTCGCCAATCAGGGGCGACGTCCTTGATATTCCGGGTGTCGATCGTACAATGATTACAATACAAATGAAGGAAATGCTTCGAAATGTAAAGTACAAGTGTTTAAATGTGAAAACAGGTGTTTGTCGTGTGTGAATATAAAGTGTAAACTGTTGGTCGAGGACTGTTGTCGTGTGTCGAGAGCGATACTTGAGCTTTCCTTCGAGTGTTCTTGAGTTCGTTGTAAGATTCTGGCTTTCAATACTTAATCTCCAGAGTCTGAATGTTCTTTTCTCTGCTGTGTAGTGATGTTCGCTGAAGTGTATTGGATGTTAACCTATGTCCTTAAAATGAAGCTTTAGCTTGTATTTTATAGCCTTCGCGTCATTAATTAACTCCATTAATGATTCAATCAACGACTACAACTGCTGGAAACGGTCGCCGGAGTAATGGTCTTCGTCCGTTACGGTCGTCGGCTGTTTAATGAATACGTCGGTTATAGCCGTTGCTCCTTAATGACTTGGACTCCTGCATTAAACACTTAAACATAACGGTTAAGTGAACGTTAGCTTTCGTCGTCGGTACAATGATCTTACGCGATGGTCGTACGGGACGGGCGATACTGTGGTCGAGCGTCATGGGGAACGTACGACTTACCTTTTACGAGCGATGACGGATGTTTTCTGGGTTCTTGTCGAGACCTTATCTTAATACAAGATTTGGATTATGACGTGTGTCTTACCTGCTCCGGTCGTGGTCGAACGACGTGATTTTTTGCCCAAACAGTTTGCCCCCAAAATTTGAAAATTGAATTTCAAATTTATGTTTTAAATTTTGTCCACCAGACGTATAGGAAATAAGACAAGAGTTAGAAATTACCTCAATCGCCTTGGAGCTATACTGGTCCGTTTCTAACTGAACGAGAAATTGAAAAGGGAACGGGGTCGTGACGTCATACTGACACACGATGATGCTTACCAGCCGTCGAGGACAGGTGTCGACGATCCCTGCGGCCATATGAAAGGACGGGGACGCGCAACGGTTATCCAGGGATTCGACATGACATGATCGACTGCATAAATAAAGATTACGATGAATCCTTTCTTTTCTTACGCTGAGTTTATTTTGGAAAGAAATTCCGCTTTGCTCTTCTTGCCATTCTTCCGAATCCCTTTGATTTAGCGGAGATTATTTGGGATTTAGGGTGTTTATATAACGCATTGCTTCTTCCTTTCAACTTTCACTGCCTTCTTTCCCCTGGTAAGAAATGTCGACTGACCCAGAGAGTTCCATCGTTAGCCAGGAAGATTTGGACGACTTTAGGCGTCTAGCGAAGATTCCCTTAGAAGTAAAGCTAACAAGTCCGGGGACTGTTCGTCCTAAGGATTGCCCCGAGGGGTATTTCGTGATATACGAATATCCTTTCAAGATTGGCTTCGAATGGCCGTTTTCGACTTTGACTAAGAATTTGATGCGATGATTTGGTTTGTCGCCAGGGCAGTTGATGCCTCAAATCTGGCGGGTTCTTTTGGTTATTGGGTGTTTGTCTGCGGATTGGGACCCCCCTATGTCTTTGAATGATTTCTTGGCAGCGTACCAAGTTAAGGGAGATAAGCGTGGGCGTTATAGACCGTATTCCAGATATAAAGGCGATTGTGCCTTAGTTTTGAATACTGGAGTGAACGATCGGGGGTGGGGGTCCAGGTATGTGTTCGTACGTGTTGATTCACTAGACGCCGCCAGCAAGTGGATCCGTCCCGACTGGAATATGGGAGGTATGCTCTTTTTCGATTTACATCATAGTATGGTTTTTCTAACCTTTTATTTATTCTTCTCCTTTTGTTGTCTTCAGATATAAAGTTCGACGTTCCGCACCCGAATGAAGGTTCTCTTGCCAAGATTGACAGATTCCTTAGTTACAGCGTCGAGGACCGATCTTTCGCCACGTGGCAACCGGTGACCGAGGACGAGGACGTGGTGGTGGACGTTGTGGAGGAGGAAGAAGGAGAAGGTGAAGAGGAAAGTGGACGACAGGAGTCGACAGGTGGGTGTATTATGGTTTCCTGTCTTTTACCATTTATTTCTTATTCCTGTCTGATGCTTCGCATTTTTCCTGATCCGTGCCAACTGAAAGGAAATCAGTTTCTAGGTCGAGAGGGAAGCAAATCATGTGTGCCCTTCGAGGAGGAGATGTCTCGACAGCTGGGTCGTGCCAGAAGAGAACCAGGAGTACGGTCTTGAGGGAACCGTCGTCGAGGGTTGATGACTCGTCGAGAGTTGTTCTGCCTAAGAAGGCGAAGGCGTCATCTAGCCGTCCTGGCGTGATGGACGCGACACCAGCAAGTTCTGCGCCTCCGGCGACGGTGACGAAACCGGTGTCTCAAGTGTCGATCCCAATATCTGCCGACAGGGGCGAGGGATCGTCGGCCGAAGTTATGACGGTCAATTTTACATTGCCGTCTGACTTTATGGCGGATGGTGTCCTAGACGGGACGGCGTCGTTTCCTCATCTAGGGAAGTATTTGCTCCCGTCTTTCGGGTAGCATTTTCACGGAGTTCCGGCCGGAGAGATGAGATCTCGAGTTGCCAGTCTGGCGTTCACGGTGAGTGTCAATCTTTCATGACTTGTGTAATCCTTGTCGAATGTTTTTGAACGCACCTTTTATTTTTCACAGACGTTCCAGTCTTCCTTGGCGTTACATGCTGAGACGTCAAGAGTTGAAGATCTGATGGCGTCTGCTCTTGAGAGAGAAGCTGCAGCGTTGGAAAGAGAGAGAGCGGCTTTAGATAGGGAGAAGTTGGCCATGGCGCGTGACGATGAGCTGGTTGTCCAACTTTTCGATGCTCAATATGAATTACAGGAGATTCGTGCGGTAGGAGTGGCAGATGGAGGCCCTTAGGAGGATACGACCAATGTTCCTCCTGTCGTCTAGAATTTTTTCTTTCGTTGGTTGTTTTTTCCACTTGACCTATCGGGGGTTGAGTATGTATACAGTGGTGTATGAATATATATCTTTTGCTTATGCTTTATTCGAATCACGTTTGATTATAAAGTCGAACATAAGATACATATGAAATCATGCGACTAAGGCATTCATTGTCATACGATGACAAGAACGTAAAACAAATATAAAAAACACGCGATTAAAGCATTTTCTAAGTTAATAGACTTAGGGGTAAAATCGTTTAGACTCTGCGATCGTACGACCGGATCGTACAGTGAGTTTATATCGTATGCCCCTGTGGAGAAATAATCAAGTTAGAGACCTGATCGTTTAAGTCGTTCGACCTTGCGATATTAAAATCATATAGTAGACTTAATGATTACTGTCGCGCGACTCTACGATTCTGTCGTGTGATTCTGCGATAGAACGATGTCGGGGGTTGGTCGTTGGCTAGCCAACGACCCTCCGATGCTTAAGTCAGTAAATGTTTTGCGAGAAAAAATCGTATGAGAAAGAGTTAGAGAACGTACCATTTCATACTCTCTCTATTTGCCCCCTGTCATTTATTACCGTATCCTTTTTTTGGAGGAAAAGATAGGTTTTAAATGACAGAATGACACGGAGAAATATTGTCCTGCGGTCGACTATGTTGTCGTGCGACAGGGCACCATAGTAGATTTATCCCTGTGGAAAAGATATTAATTTAGGGATAGAAGAAATAAACCTGTCGAGAGCCTGATCTTGTGACTTTAGATTATCTTCGCGGCTTCAAGGTAGACTTGTAGCACTCACGAGCGTCTTTTGGTTCACTCTTGATCTCCTGGATTCCCCATGGCATCGGGAATTTCAACATTTGATGATACGTCGAAAGAACAGCTTTCATATCATGGATCCACGGTCGCCCTAAGATGATGTTATAGGCCGATGCACAATCGATGACATTGAACTTGGTCTGCTTGTTGACTCCTCCGGCGTAGACGGGCAAGATTATCTCTCCGAAGGTGCTCGTCGCTTCTCCATTGAAACCGACCAAAGTTGTCGAACGTCGGGTGATTTCTGAGCGATCAATTCCCATGGCTTTGATTGTGTTGAGAAAAATGACATTTGCTGAGCTGCCCCCGTCGATCAAGACTCGACGCGTTAGACAGTTACCGACTGTGAGCTGAATGATTAGCCCGTCATGATGCTTCTGATACGAGTCACCCAGGTCGACGTGGTCGAACACAATCTTCATAGCTTCTAGATCCAAATCTCCTTTGGGTCTAGACGAGCGAGGAATAGGTCGATCATCGGGGGCCTGGATGGCATGACGCTTGGCCGCTGAATACGTCAGACCGCACACATCTGAACCACCGGTGATGCAATTGATGACTTTCGCGTGCTCGGGGGTCGGTCACATGAGCGTGTAATATAGGTCGCTGGTCTGCTTCTCCATCTTACGACTATTGGCGAATTGCTGGGAGAATTGATTAACCAACTCAGCAAATGACCCGATGGATTTGGGTTTGAGATTGATTAACCATTGGAGAGCTGGACCAGTGAGAGTTGCTCCAAAACTCTTACACATGCATACTTCCTGGTACATAAATGGGATCGAGATCGTCCACATGAGCTGCTTATATTGCGCGACGTGCTCAGTCGGATCGGTCACACCCGAATACGTGGGAGTAAAGGCAGGAATGTTATACTTCGTTGGGACCTCGACGGTGGCGTTCTCGTCGATGAAGGGCGACGCCTGATACCCCGAGCGAGGCTCGACGTCGACAGGCACGGCTGCCCCAGGCAACTTAGCGAGCAAGGATAGGACACGCTCATTTTGGTCTTCTAACATCTTCAAATGCTGAGCGACGGGATCGTTAAGATCCGGATTTTGCCCTGTCGAGGGATTGGCCCCTGGGCTAGTGCCATTACCATGCGACGAACCATTGGTGTCCCCGTTGAACGGGACGAAATATGGCTGCGACCCATAGTGGAATTGTTGCGGTCCATTCTGAAACGGCTGCGATTCTTGCTGGAACCTTGAGGTCCATTCTGAAATGGCTGCTGAAATGGTTGCGACCCTTGCTGGAAAGGCTGCGACCCATTATTCACGGGTGGTGGCCTTATGTGCTGAGGAGGAACTGTTCCAAACTGAGGATTTGGGTTGAACGACCCTGGCTGTTGATTCTGCATGAACGGGCCTGGATGCTGATTCTGCGCGGATGAACCTGGATTTGGGACAAATGGTCTAGGGCCATTCTGGTCGAACGATCTTGGAACTGGGTTCTGCACGAACGGTCTAGGACCACTTTGAGGCCCAAGAGGATTTCTTAACCGTGCGATCTCCTCAGCTGCTCTGCGATTCTGCTCCGCCATTGCATTGAGCTGATTCCTGGTGACTTCAAGCTTCTGATACATCTGAGTGATGGCTTGCTGCGGATTTCCAGAGGCGGCCATTTTCCTGCAACAGAAAATAAAAGAAAACTCCAAGAAACTATTAGTAGTGTGCACGTTCGTCGAGGATTTTATCTAGATGAGGTCCCACGGATGGCGCCAAACTGTTAATGCCAAAAATCGCACCAAAGGGACAACTTAAGGTCGATGTGGACTTAATCAACTAAAAAAAGGATCTTTCGACGAGACGTGCGATGAGGGAAAAAATAAACAATACAAGGGATTTGATGACGCAGGAAAAACCTCAATCGAGGAAAAAACCTGCGGACGACAAGGGATGTCGTCGTTGCACTATGGTCGCCAATCAGGGGCGACGTCCTTGATGTTCCGGGTGTCGATCGTACAATGATTACAATACAAATGAAGGAAATGCTTCGAAATGTAAAGTACAAGTGTTTAAATGTGAAAACAGGTGTTTGTCGTGTGTGAATACAAAGTGTAAACTGTTGGTCGAGGACTGTTGTCGTGTGTCGAGAGCGATACTTGAGCTTTCCTTCGAGTGTTCTTGAGTTCGTTGTAAGATTCTGGCTTTCAATACTTAATCTCTAGAGTCTGAATGTTCTTTTCTCTGCTGTGTAATGTTCGCTGATGTGTATTGGATGTTAACCGATGTCCTTAAAATGAAGCTTTAGCTTGTCTTTTATAGCCTTCGCGTCATTAATTAACTCCATTAATGATTCAATCAACGGCTACAACGGCTGGAAACGGTCGCCGGAGTAATGGTCTTCGTCCGTTACGGTCGCCGACTGTTTAATGAATACGTCGGTTATAGTCGTTGCTCCTTAATGACTTGGACTCCTGAATTAAACACTTAAACATAACGGTTAAGTGAACGTTAGCTTTGGTCGTCGGTACAATGATCTTACGCGATGGTCGTACGGGACGGGCGATACTGTGGTCGAGCGTCATGGGGAACGTACGACTTACCTTTTACGAGCGATGACGGATGTTTTCTGGGTTCTCGTCGAGACCTTATCTTAATACAAGATTTGGATTATGACGTGTGTCTTACCTGCTCCGGTCGTGGTCGTACGACGTGATTTTTTGCCCAAACAGTGGGTACTCAGTTTGAGGCATTCAAACAGGCCTCCTTGTCTATGGTTGCTAAGACTAATGAAAGGGTAAGGGTTTTGGAGGATCAGAATCGTCAGTTGTTTGAAGCCTCTCTACAGGCCTTGCTGCGGCCTCTCACCGATTCTATTTCTTCCGTTGGCCAAAAGTTGGAGGATTTAACCACCTCTACCTTACATATGGCCATCTCCTTGGGTGCCTTAAAAGCTCTTGCCAATGCCAAGGACACCGAAATCCAAAGGCTTCGTGACCGGGACTCTCAGCAACAGTCTCTGAATTCTGATATTTTGGCATCTCTTGAGTCCCTCAACCAAAAGGTTGACCACCTCAACAACAACCTTGATTGGGACGTAGATCTTGGGGACTTCTCATTTGATAATGTTGACAGGGCTCGACTTCATCAGGTTCATCGGTGGGTGGATCGCATGTCTGATCATCTTGGTTTTCGTCTCCGCCTGCTGCTATGGGGGAGAGATCTCCAAAGGCTCCCCGAATGCCTTCGGTTCAACATGTTGGCAGCAACAGATCTCCGACCGACCCCGATACATCATCCATCAGATTCTCCACATAGCCTAAAGTCGCCGATTTACTTGTTGAACCATCAAAGTCTTTGGACACTCCTTATCAAACCCAGAAATCGGTGGCCATCTCTCCAAAATCGGTGGCCACCCCTACCCCATCGGCAGTCGCGCCCACTACCGAAATATCGGTGGTCAACACTTCCATCCCATCGACAGTTGCTGTTAATGCCAAAAATTGCACCAAAGGGACAACTTAATGTCGATGTGGACTTAAACAACTAAAGAAAGAATCTTTCGACGAGACGTGCGACGATAAATAAAATAAAGAAACAAGGGATTTGATGACGCAGGAAAAACCTCAATCGAGGAAAAAACCTGCGGACGACAGGGGGTGTCATCGCTGCACTATGGTCCCCAATCAGGGGCGATGTCCTTGGATACTGGTGTCGATCGTACAGTGATTACAATACAAATGAAGAAAATGCTTCGAAATGTAAAGTACAAGTGTTTGAATGTAAAAATAGGTGTTTTTCGTGTACGAAACAAAGTGTGAACTGCTGGTCGAGGGCTGTTGTCGTGCGTCGAGAGCGATACTTAGAATAATGGTTCTTCACTTCAGGTGTTCTTGAATATTACTTCAGTTGTTAATCGCCGGATATTCGAGGTCTTGAAATGTTGATTGAGCTTGATTTTTATAGTCTTCGTGTCCTTAATTAGCTCCATGAATGCTCCTTTAATGGCCTTAACGGTTGGAAACGGTCGCCGGAGTAATGATCTTCGTCCGTTACGGTCGCCGGCTGTTTATTGATTGCGTCGGATATAGTCGTTACTCTTTAATGACTTTGACTCCTGCATTAAACACTTAACAAACGGTTATGGTTAACGTTAGCTTTGGTCGAGGTCGCGCGTCTTTATATAATAGTCATGCGGATCGGGCGACGCTATGGTTGGGCGTCGTGAGGAACTCTCGACTTACCTTTTACGAGGGATGACGATGGTGTTTTGGGTCTTTGTCGAGACCTTGTCTTAATACAAGATATAGTCCTTAATCATACGTCTTACCTGTTCTGGTCGCGGTCGAGCGACGTGATTTTTTTGCCCAAACAGTTTGCCCCCAAAATTTGAAAATTGAATATCAAATTTAAGTTTTAAATTTTGCTTGTCGAACGCTTAGACTTGTGACCTGGGTTGAGGGACTTACCTGGTTGTCGTGGAACTAGACCGGTTCGCCTTTAACTGAACGAGAAGTTGAAAAGTTGTGACGTCATACTGACGCGCGATGATGCTTACCGGCTGTCGAAGACAAGTGTCGAAGATCCGGGCGGATATACGAAAGGACATAGACGCGTGTCGATCATCAAAGAAGGTGACGCAAGTTGTGCGTGCCCTTCGAGGCTGGGAAAGGATAAAGAATGCCCCGACAGCTGGGTCAGGAATCTTTGAAGAAGACGAAGTTCTGAAGGAACAGTCTTCGAGGGCTGACATTTCGTCGAGAATTGTCACGCCTAAAGAGGCGAAGGCGTCATCCAGCCGTCCAGGCGCGATGGACGCGACACCAGCAAGTTCGGCGCTTCCGGCGATAGTGATGAAGCTAGTGTCCAAGGTGTTGTCCCCAGCGTCTGCCGACAAGGGGGACGGGTCATCGGCCGATGGTGTCCTAGACGGGACGACGTTGTTTCCTCATCTGGAAAAATATTTTCTCCCGTCTTTCAGGGAACGTTTTCCTATCGAGGAGACAGGGACCCATGTCACCGGGTTGATGTTCTCGGTCAACGTGGTCCTGTGATCTAGCGTTCACAGCCGATACGGTCGTTAGAGACATATGTTCTGGCATTCCGAGCCGATATGGTCATTTTAAAGACCTATGGTCTGGCGATCCGAGCCGATATGGTCGTTAGAGACCTATGTTACGTTGTGTAGGTTTTGCTTTAGCGATGAAAGATAAAAAAGTTTACCTTTCTATTGAACCTGAGTATTATTTTGACTCATACATGTCATGGCCATATGTAATATCGACTGTAAAAAATTCATTAGGTACAAAGAGTCGTGCGACTTGGGCATCCATTGTAATACAACGATTAGAACGTAAGTCATAAGACTTTCATATTTCTATATTGTATAAGCAAACATAAGCGCATGCGATCAAAGCATTCATTCAGAACATGAAATTTTTCTAAGTTGAAGAACTTAGATTGCGGGGTCGTTAGACCTTACGATCGTATGATTTGATCATACGATAAACTTGAATCATGTGTTCCTTCGGGAGAATGATCAAGTCATGGACTTGATTATTTACGTCGTGCGACCATGCGAAATTAAAATCATATAGTAGACTTGGTGACTACTGTTGTGCGATTCTGCGATAAAACAATGTCATGGGTTGGTCATTGGCTAACCAACGACCCATCGATGCTTAAGTCAGTAGTCGTTTGTGATAAAAAATCGTATGAAAGGAATGAAAAAGAGATAGGGAACATACCTTTTCAGATTCTGTTTTTAGTGAGGTATTTGCCCCCTATCATTTTATATCCCATTCTTCTCGGGAGAAAGTGGGTTTTACATGACAGATCGATACAGAGATCTTGAAGAATATCGTCCATGTCTGCGTCGACCGTGCTTTCGTGCGTCAGGGCAAGATAGTCGACTTGCGGAAAAGATATCAATTTATCTAAGAAGTCAGGGATAGAGGGATGAACCTGTCGAGATTTTGCAGTTATGTCTCTTGCAACTACTTGACAGACTATTTTCGCGGCTTCAAGGAGGACTTATGGCATTCACGAGCGACTTTTTGCTCGCTTCTGATCTCTTGGATTCCCCACGGCGTAGGGAATTTCATGATTTGATGATATGTAGAGGGAACGGCTTTCATTTCATGAATCCATGGTCGACCTAAGATGATGTTATAGGGTGACGCACAGTCGATAACACTGAACTTAGTCTACTTATTGACTCCTCTGGCATAGACGGGCAAAATTATCTCTCCAAAGGTGCTCGTCGCTTCTCCATTGAAACCGACCAAAGTTGTCGAACATCGGGTGATTTCTTAGCGATCAATTCCCATGGCTTTGATAGTGTTGAGAAAAATGAAGTTTGCTGAACTGCCCCCGTCTATCAATACTCGACGCGTCAAACAGTTACCGACCGTGAGTTGAATGATCAACCCGTCGTGATGCTTTTGGTACGAGTCGCCGAGGTTGACTTGGTCGAACATGATCTTCATGGCTTCTAATTGCAAATCTCCTTTGGGTCTGGAAGAACGAGAAATAGGCCGGTCGTCGGGCGCTTGACTAGCATGACGCTTAGCTGCGGAGTACGTCAGACCACACACGTCCGAACCACCAGTGATGCAATTGATGATCTTTGCAAGCTTGGGCACTGACGATCGGTGGCTATTAGCTAGAAGAACGACATCATCAATAATATCTTTGAGATTACCTTGTGGAACATGATATGCCAATTCCTTCTTGAGTGTGATACAATCATCTGTCGCATGACCATGGTCGATGTGGAAGTCGCACCACTTTGATTTATCCTTCTTAGCATCGTCTAAGTCAGACTTCTTCGGTCACCAGATGGTTGCTTGGGTGGTCTTCAGAGCTTCGACTAAGTCTTTAGCTGACCCTTTGAACCCATAAGAGGAGATCTTGGGGTACACGGGGAATTTAGTCGCGGTTTTAGCTTCTGCCTTCGTCTTGAAACGAACGTTTGAAATCTGACGCGCTGGCTCAATTCTGGATATGGCTTTCGGCTTGAATTCTGGCTTCTTAACACCTAACGGCTTCTTGTCGTCAGTGTGTTTGCGACGAAAGGCTGCGTCGTCTTCGACCCTCACATATGCTAAGGTTCGAGCTCGGACGTCTTCGAAAGTCTCTGGGGGATACTTGGTCAGATCGATATATAAACCTGAACTATCGTCTAGACCACGCTTATAAGATTCGATCGCAGTTTTGAAGTCACAATTGCGGATACTGATCATTTCAGCATTGAATATATTGAAATAACTTCAAATAGACTCATTGGTCTTCTGCACGACATAGTACAGATCACTAGTCTGCTTTTCCATCTTACGACTGATGGCGAATTGTCGGGAGAATTGGTTGACCAATTTGGCGAACGACCCGATAGATTTGGGTTTGAGATTGATCAACCACTGTAGAACCAGTGAGAGTCGCCCCGAAACTCTTACACATGCATACTTCCTGGTACATGTGTGGAATCGAGATCGTCCACATGAGCTGCTTATACTGCGCGACATGCTCGGTTGGATCGGTCACACCCGAATACTTGGAAGTGAAGGCAGGAATGTTATACTTCTTTGGGACCTCGACGGTGGTGATCTCGTCGATGAAGGGCGACGCCTGATACCCCAAGAGAGGCTCGACATCGACAGACACGGCTGCCCCAGGCAACTTGGCGAGCAAGGACAGGACGCGCTCATTTTGGTCTTCTAACATCTTCAAACGCTGGGCGACGGAATCGTTAAGATCAGGATTTGCCCCTGTCGAGGGATTGGTCCTGTTGGTCCTGAAAGGCCTAAACAAGTTTGTAGAAGGGGGGGGTTGAATACAAACACACTATTTTACTTTTCTAAATTGTTTATTGATAAATCATTAACAATTTACAGCTTGTTGCGGAAACAAGATTAAGGATAAACCTAAATCTAAACAAGTTGGAACACTAAGGTTTCTTGCACTAAGAAAGATAAGGAGATTACTAATAAAATCCTATCTTAAGAGAGATTTGAACTTGTCCAGAGTTAGCAAGTTACTTCAAATGAAGTGAGTTCATCTCTTTATATACTGCATGCATTTAATGCAATTCAGTATACACTTTACACGTGTCATCAGCGGATTGGTTGCATGTCATTGACCTTTGTTGACAACCTTAGTAGCCGCATGAATGAACAGTGTAGTATCAGAGTGGTTGTACGATTTCAGATTTTCGGAGGTTCTTTTCTGACATTTCGTACGGTGGCGTGCAAGGGAGGTTAAGACAAAAGTACTTTGTACGGAGGACTTCATGATCAGCTTTCGTTGATTCAGCGATTATCATTTACTATTCAGCGAATGATAAAGTTCAGCGATAGCTAAAGTCTTGTACTTGATACTTCACGTTGAGTGGACAAATCTGAGTCTTCGCTGATCCGCATCAGTTCATTAGGAGACTTGTCGCTGGTTTTTGAGCTTGATCTTCGACTTCAGCGTAGAACCTTTGTTGACGTGAATCTTGTCTTCAGGGATCATAAGTAAACAACTAACTTATCAGCGATCACCATAAGGACTGAACAGACTCAGCGATATGGTGAACAGTGTTCGCTGAATGTTTAATCTAAAAGTGCGAGAGTTCCTATCAGCAGTACTGTAAGATCTTAGTACTTATCAGCGATAGTGAAACTCTGATACATATTGTTTACTTACAATTTTCACTAAGTATTTAAGATAGGGTCATTATCAAATCACTGAGGGTTTGGATCAACAATCTCCCCCTATTTGATTATGACATAGCAACAAAGAAAATTGCTATTTAATGAAAACATAAGGATAAAAAGAACTCATAAAATATTTGTCCCTTTTACTGTTTTCTGGGATCTTTTCAGTACTGATGGAGTAAAGTACATTCGCTGAAATCTTTCTTTAAATCTTTGAATCAGGTTACAATATGAATAAGAAAGATTACAAGTACAAGCGAAATAAATTACAAGTACTGAAGGATGACTGATACAATAGAGAATGTGGTGATTGTTGTCAGCCTTCAAAGGGTTCTTCCTTAATGAGAAGTTCATCAAGGGTTGTCTTTTCAGTTGGAATCATCCAGTCAGGAACCTTTTCTCCTTTATTCTTTAGCTTCAGAGCAGCTTCAAAAATCAAGGGTTTTAGGTGTCGTGCCTGAATGTCTTTTCTGAAGTCGCACCAGTAGATGAGATCTCTGAGCTGTTCGATTGGAGTGATTGGAAGCTCAGCGATCCGTTGAAAGCATTTACGTCCGTCGTAGTCAAGAAAGAATATTCCATAAGGATTACTGATGACTTTACCCGGGACGAAAAGTTCACATGGTGGCAAAGAGATGTCAAGGGCAGATAGATCAGGATCAGGACCAAGTACTTCAGCGCGAGAGAAACCAATTCCAGTTTCATTTCGTATGACAGGACCTGAGTTTGAATCTTGACGTTTCTTCTTTGGTGAGCCCCTTTTTCTTTTCGGCTTTAGATCAGGAACAGGAGGAATATCCACACAAGAAGATATCAAATCGATCTATCTGTTTATCAGCTTTTCGAAATGATCCTTGTACTTAGATTGTGATGGTTGGATAGCTAACCTCATCTCCAGCCATTCAGAGAGACCATACCTTTTTACAGTGTCAGCACGAAAGGTTTCAGATGAGCCATCTTCTCTGAACAGTTTGATGTCAACAATAGGTACTCCGATGGAGGTTCTTCCAGAGATGAATACCTTGTTGATCTTCGCTGGACGATATCTGAAGTGGATTTTCTCTTTACACCAGATCAGGGTGGTCTGAGAAACTTCAGCTTTCTTTTCCACGATCTTCTGGGCTTGTTCCCAAAGCTTTCGTTGGATTTGAATGGGAATACGCTTCAGCTTGGGGTCTTTGACAGCTTCTTGAGTGAGCTTGATGGCGTATTCTCTGTCTTTATCTTCAGCTTCCTTCCTTTCAGCGATGAGGCGTTCAGCTCTGAGATGTTCCTGGTATTCAGCTTTTGAAATTCTGAACTTAGGAGGAACTGAAGGTAGTTGATCGCGCCTTAGAATGATTCGCTGATCCTCGAATCGCTTTATCATTTCTTCTCTCCTCTTTTGATCTTCTTCACTCAGCCTTTGAGGAACTGAGGAAGGCCTGTTTCTGTGCGAGAGAGGTTGTTCTTCTGGTTCATTAGTCTCAGAGATTAAATCTAAGACTGGGATTATGTCTTCAGCGGTAGCTGGATTTAATTGTGAAGTCGCAATAGTAGATCCTTCAGCGATATCCTCAAACAGGGGAGAGGACTAGCTGAAACGCAGCGATCTTACAAATAAGAACTGAGTAGAAGAACTTGGGTAGAAAAGATAGAAAAAAAATGTGGATGTGTATGGTGTTTGTGGAATGGATAACTGATTGTTTAGAGATGATCAGGGAAGGAAAAATAAGTTTAGTGTACCTGACAAATCGGCTTTGCAAGTAGGATCGCCAGATTATCATCTTCAGCGATGCCTTTGTCTTTGCTTTTCTCAGCGCCAGAGGCTGAGTGCTTTGTCTTTGTTTTTGTCTTCTCCCCTGTGGATTCGGTTATCACGATCCCTTTAAGAGCTTTTCGAGGAGCATGTTTGACGACAAAGAATTCGTCATCTTCATCATCATCATCATCGTTCCTTGGAGAGGAGGATGGTTCAGCTTCAGGGATGTCGATGTCTTCGTCTTCTTTTGCTTCGGATTCCTCAGCATCTTCTTCGAGTTGCTCCCCCTCAGATACAGAGGCGAGGTTCTCGGTTCCCTCAGGGTTTTCATCTCCCTGAGGTCCAGTAATCAGATCTTCATTACCCTCTCCCCTGATAGATTCATCATGGGAAAGGTCTTCAGCGCTCTTATTTTGATCTTCAGCGCTCTTCTCCTGTTCAGCGCTCTTCTCCCCCTCTTTCTCATGATGGGCGGGGGAGGAATGGGTAGACTCAGCATTGGTGTTGTCTCTGTCTTCTGGGCCAGAGACTTTCACACAACCTTCAAGCTTAGCTATTCTGTCTTCTAGGCCAGAAATAGCAGGGGTGATTTTCTTCAGCTCTTGGCGATCCGCTGCGGTGAATGAGTCCAAAATAGGTGCAGGGGCCGGAGCAGGAGCTGGATTGTTTGCCTTGTTCACCAGCGTCTCGATCATTGTCTTGACAGAACTAAGGTCGGTCTTCACTGAGCCCAAGTCGGTCTTGACCACTGACATATCACCTTCGAGTGTACCAACCGATTTCTTCAGCGTTGTAACCTCGCTGGAAACGGTGGAAACTGACGATTTGAGGTTGGTGTAGTCAGTGTAGATGTCGGAGAGCACTTTCGCAAAGTCGGCGAGAGTTTTATCAAGGTCTTTGATGTCATCAGAGGAGGCCTTCTTTTCCACCACAGCAGTCAGCTTCGTCAGATTCTCTCCAGCGTTTGTTACAGCTGTAGAGTTATTTGATAGACCGGTGGTGAGATCTGTAAGTTTCATCTCCATGGACTTCAGAGACTGGTTGATGTCTCCCAAATAAGGACCTGTAACATATAAGTACTTGTGAACAAAGGAAAGCTCAGAAGTTTCAGGTTTAGTTACAGTGTTTAAGGTGGGATCTGTACCTGTAGGAGCGTTGACGAACTCATCAAAGTTTCGAGTCCCTCCATAGTGTTCCATATCTCCCTCAAAAGTTCCGTGAGGGATGGAGATCTCTGCAGGTCCTTTCTTCGTCATTCGCTGAGAAGCTTCAACGGCTTCTTGAATGATGGCATCTCCAGTTTTAGCTGGAGGAGTGTCCAAAGAAATAGAGGGAGGATCGAAGGATAAGAATTGTGGTTAGGTTGCAAGTTCAGCGTTGGATTCGCTGAGAAGTACTTCATCAGTCTTTTGAGAGACTGAAGAAGGTAGGGTAGATTCCAAAGTTCTAACCTCAGCGTTTAAGGACGCTGAAGTAGGTTTAGAAGGGATGGCTTGAATTGGTGTGGCAGAGCGTACCACGGAACTTTCCTTCATCTCTTCAGAATGAGCTGAGGAGTCTTCAGCATGGAATTGCTGGGGTTGCTCCTTGGTTTTCTTGATCCTTTTGGAATCAAGATGGGTAAGAGATTGTTTCCTTTTCTTAGAAGGAATGGATTTTGTGGCCTGGGAATCAGCGAGGGGTATAGTCGCTGAAGGAGCCACAGAAAGCGGAGAATTAAGTAGAATGAGAAGGGTAGAGAGACGTACCTCGTTGGCGACAGGCTTGAAGTCGAGAACTTTAGGGCCAATCTGAGAGAGTTTCAGATCACCCTCTTCAGGATAGCTGTCCTTCAGGCCATATTGAAAGATGGCGCTGATGAATCGTGGGTAAGGAACCCATGCTGGTCGGTCAGCGGCAGAATCAACACGTTGAATGAGATCTTCATAGATGATGGAGGCCCAGTCAATGTTGAGACCTTTCAGCAGTGCGTAACTGTTAGGACACTGAAGTTGTCATTTATAATAGAAAGTTTTGTAAAGCAATAGCTGTGTTAAAGGGCTTATGCTTAATTGTTGTAGCAAGTGATGAAGACTATAAATAGGTCTTTACTTGTAGTTTGTAAGTAGCGAATTCATTAATACAAGATGTAGATCTCTAATCACTTTGTGTTCTCTCTAGGTTAGATTTCCTTTTCAATAATGTTCTTCATCATCTTGTTACACAATACTTGGATTGTATGAAGATCATGGACCTAACAATTGGTATCAGAGCCAATCAACAAACAAATTCGTCCAAGAATGTGTTTGATCGCATTCTTGAAGTTTCTTGATCAATTCGACAATTGATTCCGCTGCTGCTAACAATTCTTGAATTCCTAACAATTCTTGAATTCGTTTCTATCATTGATTCAAGAAATTTGAATTTGTCTTTCTGTTGAATCGATATCTTACAATCAAGTCATCCAAAGATTTTCTCTCTATGCTGATTAATTCTCGAAATTAAACAGAGATCACAGGTATGTTTTCAAAATTCTTGATTGGTTTCTTGATCAAAGTGATTCTATCTGCTGCATGTTGATTAGTATTCAAATTTTTTGTTGAAAAGAAGATTTCATTAATTCATGTACTCTAACTGTTTGATGAAATGCATGTGACAGATTTGATCAATTCTTGCATGTTCTAGATCTGTGTTGATTCTCATTTTTTTTTATCATAATTCATAGTTGATATTTGAATTTGTCATTTCATCATGCCTGAGATTGTTGAAGTTTTTGTGAGACCTGCAAGTTCTATAACCAGTTCAGACAATTTACAAAAATTAAGTCCTGTAAAAGCAAAAGAAACAATTTCTAAACCAAAAACAGAGATTGTTCATTTTGAAAGCAAGATTGCTAATCTTCAAGCCAAATTTGAGGAAAGTGCAAAAGTTGTTGTAAATTTGCAAAAAGATAAATTCGATCTTCTAAAAGATTTCGAAAAGGCTCAAGAGAACACAAAGGTGTTAGAAAAAGAGAATGTTGATTTGAAAGAGAAAATCAATTTTGAAAGAAAGATGTTGACAGATTCTAAAAATAGAATCAAATCATGTGAAATGAAAAATTGTCAACTCTTGAAACAAATCTATGATTTTGAAGAAGTTCTTATACTTGAAAGAGAGAAATTTGAGAAAGAGAGAAGAGACTTTCAAACTGAGAGGAAAGGTTTTGAAACAAAGTCTGTTGAATTATCTCTAAAATATTCTGATTTGGAGAAAATTCTTGCAAAAGAAAGAAAAGAGTTTGAATGCAAGAAAAATGTTTTTCAAAAAGAAAAGAATGGTTTTGAGAAAAAGAAAACAGGAATGTTAAATGAGTTTTCTGTAAAAATCAATGAGTTGGAGAAAGAGTTAGAAGATGGAAGGAAAGAGACTGAAAAGAAGAAGGTAAATGGCTTTAAAGAAAAATGCTTAAAAGATGAGTTTGAGAAGGAAAAGAAAGTTTTTCATTTGGAGATAAGGAGACTTATTAAGAAATTATCTGATTTATCAACTAAAATCATGATAGAGAGGAAGTCCAAATCTGATTTGCAGTCAAGGTTTGATTTGTATGTTAAAAAGTTTAAAGAATTTGAAACGAAAGTTGTTGACAAATCAAATCATAGTTCAAAAGATCAGATTCGTTCTTCTAATCTGTTTTATGATTCTCCTATTGATAAATCTTATAATTGTTCTTTTAAAAAGATAAAAATGGAATGGAGAGTTAAAGGAACTACTTCCAAGAAAGAAGTGCGAAAATCAAAGGTTCCTAATTCAAATGTTAAGAAGAACAATACATTTCAAATAAAATCTTTTGTTATACGTGATGTGATTTATTCTGTAAATCAATTAGTCAGAATTGCACAAAAGAAACTTTGTTGTTCATATTGTGGGACTGATGACTTTGTAAACAAAAGGTACATTCAGCACTGGTTTGGTTCTTATAGAATATCTGCATATGCTACTGCACCTAACAAACCTGGACCCAAGTTCATATGGGTACCAAAGTCAACTTAATCTGTTTTGCAGGTTATTCATGTGTAGAGCTGAATGAATGATCCATACCGACACATGACTGAAAACAGATGTTGTGCTTAATTGAGAATTTTGACTTTTGGATACTTCAGTCCAAAACTCGGTATGAATGTGATTATGGATTTCTGATTCATACAGATCAATTTGTTGATTTTGAAGCATTTTTTTAAAAAAAGTTCAGTTTACTGTGGTGTAATCGAACTCGTAGTTGTGGGTGTTTTTAGTAGAAAACATTTCCAGAGAATGTGTTCAGAATCACATTTTAAGCAACCCTGCAAATTTTGGTTGAAAAATTCTGATTTTTGAGCAAGTTATGGTGATTTGAAGTTCAGAATGTTCAAAAATCACAAAATCCAAACATTTTTCTAAGGAATTTTCTCTGGATAGTTTTATCAGAATTCTGACTCTCTTACTCAGAAGTTCTGACTCTATTACTCAGAATTCTGACTCAACTAATCAGAATTTTGAACAAGTTACTCAGACTTCTGACTCTACCACTCAGAATTCTGACTCAACTAATCAGAATTCTAACTCTGATACTTAGAATTTTGAGCAAGTTACTCATAATTCTGACTCTTCTAATCAGAATTCTGACTCTACTACTCAGAATTTTTTTTTATAGCTAATGAGGAATCATCGTAGATGATTACCAAAATCTCTTGATTTTGCAGGATTATCTTGATTTCAGAGGAAGTATTGACTCAAAATTTGATCTGATTGTTTCAAGATAAAGTTCAAAACCCGTGATTCAACGTTTTAGGTTTTTGAACATATCAGTTCAAAACCCGTACTTAAATGACTATGGCTTCTGAATAATTCAGTTTAGGACCCGTACTTCAGAGACTAAGACTTCTAAACAAATCAGTTTAGAACTCATATTTCTCAGGTGATATCCTTAACTGTCATATTTTTATGTTTCAAGGAACAAGTGGTATCAGAGCCAAATCGATGAAAACTGAAAATTCTCATCTTCATTTAAGCTTTCATAAGATTTCTTTATAAGAAACAACCGATCAGTTTTCTTTTCCTCTTCTCCTTCTTAAAATAACATTTCTCTCTTTTGTTATTTCTGTACAAAAACCATATCAATTTTCAAAATCTTTAGCTTTTCTCCCCCCTAAAGTTTTGGAAAGCAAATCATCTTCAAATCATTAGCTCCTCTCCCCCTTGATTTCCTTGTAAAAACTTTAGCGGTGCATTCTTCAAATGTAGGCTTGGCTCCCCCTTGAATGTACTCTTAGCCTCGACTAAATGCACTAAAATCATCTTCAAAGTGTATGCATTTAGTGAAAAACAAAGAATCCGTCTTGCTTGAAGGAGGAACGGTAATAAGCACGCACTACTAGGTAGGGATGAACGACCCAAGCAAATAACATTGTTCAGCAACTGTGGAGAAATGCTCGTCTTCAAAATACTTCAAGCCACTGAATGAAGAGAATCCAGAACTTCAATCTTCAAGAAATAGCTGGATGATTATAAGCACTCAAAAGTCTGAATCACAACCAAAGCACCAGAACAATGATTGCAAGCACTCACAATTCTGATTGATCAGGTCAGCAGAATGATTAAGAGCATTCAAAGGTCTAGCATCGTCAACAAAACTTCAGAATAATGATTGCAAATATTCAAGTGTCTCTTCCAATCCAATCAAAGACTAAACTCCAACAATCAACTTCTGAATATCTTGAAAGACTTGAGCTCTTTTAAACTTTGACAGTTGCTAAATGTATGTGGCACACTGAATATAAGAATGATGTCACACACGCCTTATGCTAACTTTCATGAACAATGTCCCCCTCCTGAGACTTAGCACGGGGGTTCCGCTAAGTCTTGGATCCGAAACCATCAGAATTCGGAGAAATATTTTTCAATAAATTTCTTGGATCCGAAACCATCAGAATTCGGACCATGAAGCATCCGAAACCAATGAATCCGGATTAAGTAGGGTGCGAATTCACTCAATTCGGATCATGTTGAGTGCGAATTCACTCAATGAGGGTTTTTAGGTTGTTAAGTGTAAAAGTTGCTAATTCTACTTTCTAATAGAGTCGTTAGTTCAGCAGCTCTCGGAGAGAATTCCATGATTCTATTTATTTTGATATATAAGGGGGAATACCGCTTTCAATTTCAAAGAGCTCTATTTCCGAACAGATTTGCCCTATGCGCCAGAGGCCTCTTAGGGGATATCCCTAAGGAAAACCTTTAATCTAAGGAAAGAAAGCGGTGAAGACTATATCCTTCCACCCATCTCAGACACTTCATACTAAGGTTAGCGCGTTACGTTTTCTCGCTTGCTAGACACGAAAACTAAGGATAGACGCGCTGGGATAGCAAGCAAGTTTGTTGAAAGAGGGGCAGTAGATTCTAGATCTGCTGAAAACCAGGTTATAGGGCTAGATCTTTCTTCCATGGTAGGGCTAGGGGCAGGGTGGTTGTAAATCACTCCTTTTACTTTCCCTCCTACAATTACAATGGGAAGGGACGAGACAGCCTTCTTCTAAACTAAATAAAATAGGATTCTGCTTTCACTGTTCTCAAGGTATCTCCTGACTCGAAGATGATTAAGTAGGGTGCGAATTCACTCAATTCGTATCATGTTGAGTGCGAATTCACTCAATTCGGATCATGCTGGGTGCGAATTCACTCAATTCGGATCATGCTGGGTGCGAATTCACTCAATTCGGATCATGTTGGGTTCGAAATCAAGACAATTCAGATCATGAAGGGTTCGAAATCATGGCAATTTCGTGTCATGTTGGATGCGAAACCATGCCTATCTTGAATAAATGGAATTCGAAACCATTAGAATGAGGATTAGAAAGATGCGAAGCCATCCATACCTTTGAACCTTTAGGTGTAAGCACATTCCGAAATTCAGAACTAAGATGACCAAATTCAGCAATATTTCGGACTTCACAAGATCCGAAACCAACAACTCTGAACAGTTCGAAACCATCTAAGCCATCCAAACAATAGTAGCATCCGAAACCATGAACAGTAAAGCATGAAGGATCCGAAATCATCAATGAACAGTAAACGATGAAGGATCCGAATTCATCAATGAACAGTAAATGATGAAGGATCCGAAGTCATCAATGAACAGTAAACGATGAAGGATCCGAATTCATCAAGAATAATCTGAATTCAAGTAACAGCATCCGAAAATCACTAAAATCATCATAACTTCTTCAATTCTTGACCAATTTCAGTGATTCTTTCGCAGACTTATTCGAAAAATGAAGATGAACAGATTTCTAGTTGATCAAAACTTGTAATTTGATCGATTTGGCATACTTTTGATCCAAAAAGTGAGTTCGACTTTTTCTTGAACAAACACCATAAGAATCCGAAATCTGAGCAAAATAGGGCTAAAAACACTTGAATTGTGAAGATCCAATGATCGTATCGATGAAAAATTCTTCGATTTGGCTCTGATACCAATTGAAAGTTCAGGATCTATTCTTACAATCAAATATGAACAATTAAGATCGTATTCACAGCAACTGGTCATATGATTTATTAACAATCTGTGAATTACAAGATATTACAATGAATTTCTCTAAATGGATTCACCAAAGATTATATCAAAGATTTTCTCAAAGATTCTGTTAGCTACAGTTGCTAACTCCTATATATACTGTATAAGAAAGACTAAAGCTACAGTACATATAAGAAACAGACTAATAGAACAATTACACGTGTCCTAATTAGTAACTGATTATAACAGAAAATATCCTAAGATATAAATTCTGAACATACTTCTGAATAAGCGCTTCAGAACATTTGTCTTCATAGTCAGAAGTTCTGAGTCTCCTACTCAGAACTCTGAACCTTCTAGTCAGAATCCAACACTTAGAATCTTTTTGAGATTCCTCACTCAGAACTTCTGAGTCTTCTACTCAGAACTTCTGAGTCTTCTGAGTCTTCTTTAGTCTTCTTACTCAGAACTCAACACTTGTGTTTTTGACAAAACTCTAGACCTAACAGTAACCCATGGCCTGCTGAGGTTGAGCGGCTTGATCAGAAGATCCGGATTTCACTGTCATGCAGCTGATCAGGTGAGTGAAGATGAAGTTCATCTCGCTGGGCATCTTGGATTTCTTTATCAGCTTCAGCTTCTTCTCAGGTAGCTTGTCTCTTCCAGTCTCCCAGATGTAACCCATCGCATCAAGGAAAGCAATGATTTCTTCCCTGTCAGCGTGCTTCTTGTGGTCAGGTAATTGAATGAAAGGATTTTCTGAGGTAGCGTTAGGGAATTTCAGAGCTTTGCGGATTATTGCGGGGGTTATCTTGATGGTGCCATACTCAGTATCGCTGAGTATGCAGTCGATGGTTTTAGATGGATCTTTGGCGGAGGGTAGGTCGGTGTGTCTGGCAGAGTACCAGAATTGGGATAATAGACGCTGACTGGAAGGAGGTGTGATTGTCAGTGCTGTGTAGATGGGGCTATTCTTCAAAAGATTTACAGCGTCGTCAAGATGGGATACCTGCTTCCGAGGAGGAAACTCGAGAAGCGCTGAGAGGTTGTTTGCCTTTGTCCAGTCTAGTTGATCCAGCTCAAACTTAACCTGAGGAGCTTTGGTGATTTCCAGTTCCTCAGAATCAGCGGAGATGGACTCAGCGGTAACATTCAGCTTTGAAGTTGCCATTTCACTGTATTATCAGTTCAACCAAAGATGTTAACAAATAAGAAATATCTTAATGTGGAAAGAAAATTTCCATTAAGATTTTTCGAATTTTGTCCATTTCATTCAGACAAAAAAGTCTTAATGAAGATTAGGGTTTTTCTTGTTTTAAAAAAAAAACGAATATAACACCCATAAGCCTTGTATTCCAGTTTCTTAAAAAAAATGGATACGAAAGAAGAACAAGTTTAAGATTTTAGATTTAAAACTTGAAGAACAACCATGAAATGGTTGTGTTTATAAAACCATGAAAGAAAATGATTTTATTTTTGAGTTCTTTTGTTTGATCTTGTGTAAAACAATGATAAGATCGAAAACAAGTTATTCGCATTTGATAATAGATAAGAACATATTAACCTTGAGTTTGATGAAGAAGATGATGAACAGTTCTTGAAGATTGAGAGCACAAAATGCAACAGTGTTCTTTTCTTGCGGAGAAAGATTGATTCGCGTAAAAGACAAATATAAACTTTGAGAGTGTTTATATAGGAAGAGAGTAGAGAGAGAAAAACTTGAGCGGGAAAGTTTTTCATCATGACACGGACACGTGTTTGCATTTGATTGGATAGACAACGAAACGTGCAAACGTGTGTCAGAAAAAGGGCGTGCCTGGTGTTATCCGTTGCAATGACGTCACAACTGTCCTTTCACATTCTTTCGTTGTCTCTGAGGTTTTGAAAAACTCAAGGACTCTTTGGAAAATATGAAGCACTGAATAGAAATATCAGTGAGGGTTTTAAGAAATTTCAAAATATCGCTGTTAAGGAAGAGATATTCAGCGATGTAAGAATTTGAAATCTTGCATTTTCATGCGTTTTGTCAGAGAGAGAAAACATACCTTGATATCGGTTTAACCAAATTTATTCAGAGAGAAGATGATGAAATGGATTGTACAAGTTTATTTTATCCGAGAGCCTATACAAGAATGTATAAACGTATCGCTGATTAAATGTGAACCGCTGAAGATTTATCCTTCAAAGTTCAGCATTCCAAGCTCGCTGATGAGAAAGTTGAATCTTGTCTCATCAAGAGGTTTGGTAAACAAATCAGCTAACTGATAATCAGTTGGGATAAAATGAAGTTCTATATCACCATTCATCACATAATCTCTGATAAAATGATATCTGATTTCTATGTGTTTTGTCTTTGAGTGTAGCACTGGATTGTTTGCTATAGCGATGGCACTTGTGCTGTCGCAATAGATTGGAATTTTGGAGAGCTGAAGATCATAGTCTAGTAGTTGATTTCTCATCCACAAGACTAGAGAACAGCAGCTTCCAGCGGCTACATACTCAGCTTCAGCTGTGGAAGTGGACACTGAGTTTTGCTTCTTACTTGTCCAACTTACCAGCTTTCCACCCAGGAGCTGACATCCTCCTGTGGTGCTTTTCCTATCCATTTTGCAACCTGCAAAATCACTGTCTGAATAGGCGGTTAGATCGAATCCTGAATCTTTGGGATACCAAAGACCTAGATTCGCTGTACCCTTAAGATATCGAAAGATTCGCTTTACAGCTTTCATATGGGATATCTTAGGTTCAGCTTGATATCGTGCGCACAGACATGTTGCAAACATAATATCGGGTCGGCTAGCTGTAAGATACAGTAGTGAGCCGATCATCCCACGGTACAGCGTGACATTGACAGGAACACCCTTTGTGTCCTTATCAAGTATCAGCGGTGGTGCCATAGGGGTTTTCATAGCTGAACTTTCAGTTAAGTCGAATTTCTTCAGCATATCTTTAACATACTTTCCCTGATTTATAAAAGTTCCTTTTTCAGTTTGCTTAATCTGAAGACCAAGGAAATATGTTAGTTCACCCATCATACTCATTTTATACTCATCTTTCATTCTATCAGCGAAACGAGTACAAAGCTCAGGGTTAGTTGAACCAAATATAATGTCATCAACATATATTTGAACTAAAATGATATGACCTTTTATTTTTCTAAAAAACAAAGTTTTGTCAATCTTACCTCTCTCAAATTTTTCAAGGTGGAGATAAGTAGAAAGAGTGTCATACCATGCACGAGGAGCTTGCTTCAAGCCATAGAGTGCCTTATCCAGCTTATAAACATAACCTGGACGCTTAGGATCTGAGAATCCTGGAGGTTGTTCCACATAAACTTCTTCATTCAGCTTTCCATTTAGAAACGCTGACTTAACATCCATTTGATGTACAGTGAAGTTTTTGTGAACAGCATATGCTAAGAAAAGACGAATAGATTCAAGTCTTGCTACTGGAGCAAAGGTTTCGTCATAATCTATGCCTTCCTCTTGTCTGTATCCCTGAGCAACAAGACGAGCTTTGTTGCGAGTTACAGTACCATGTTCGTCCAACTTGTTTCGATAGACCCACTTAGTGTCTATCACTGTTTTATCAGTTGGTCTCCGAACAAGTTTCCAAACTTTGTTTCTTTCGAATTCAGTCAGTTCTTCTTGCATAGCGCTGACCCAGTTTGGATCTCTGAGGGCATCATCTATTTTCTTTGGTTCAGTTAGAGAAATAAAGTTAACAAATAAACAAATATTACCTGCACTTCTACGAGTCTGAATACCAGCGTTGGGATCACCAAGAATTTGATCGATTGGGTGATTTACAGTCCATCGCTGAGCCGGAGCATGCGTCGCTGACTCAGTCTGAACTGGAGAAACTGAAGATGAGGCTTCAGCTACTTCTGGATTATCAGCTAAGAGAGGAATGCTTGCATTTGTCACTTCATTCACTGATTGCTGAGAAATAGATGGAATTTCTGAGACATTTGGATCAACTGGGGGTATAGTGTTTATAGGAACAGCTGAGACCCAAGATGTTTCAGCTTCACTATTCTGCATATTGGGAATGATAGTGGGACCATCATTTTCAGTTGTATGAGCATGAGTAGTGGGAACATCTTCTGAATCACCAAGATGAGAAAACATCCATTGATTCAGTTCTTCTGTATCAGCGTTCGGTTTAGAGTTCGCTGAACGGGATTCGTCAAACGTGACGTGAATAGTTTCTTCTACAGTTTGTCTTCTTCGGTTGAAGACTCTTAAGGCTTTGGAAACTGAGGAGTATCCAAGAAAGATTCCATCATCAGCCTTAGGATCAAACTTTCCAAGGGCATCTCTGTTGTTCAGTATGAAACACTGACAACCAAAGATGTGAAGAAAGCTGATTGAAGGCTTTCTCCCATGAAAAAGTTCATAGGCTGTCTTTTTGAATCTTTTGACTATCAGCGACCTGTTTTGCGTAAAACAAGCCGTGTTGACAGCTTCTGCCCAAATCTGAGTAGGCAGGTGAGAATCGCTGAGCATTGAACGTGCAGCTTCAATAATTGTTCTATTTCTTCTTTCAGCGACTCCGTTTTGTTGTGGTGTTCTCACTGACGAAAAGTTGTGAGAAATACCCTTGCTCTCAAGGAAGGAATCAAGAGAACTGTTTTTGAATTCAGTTCCATGATCACTCCTTATTGAGCGAACAGTCATATTGTTCAGAGTTTCCATCTTCCGAACAAAGGTGATGAGTTCTTCAGGGGTGTCACTCTTAGAACGGAGAAACATTACCCATGTGTAACGAGAGAATTCATCAACTATGACCAGCGTATATTTATTTCCAGCGATGGATTGTTTGTTAACGGGGCCAAACAAATCCATATGGAGTAGTTGAAGAGGAGATGACACTGAGGAAACTTGCTTGGACTTAAAGCTTGCCTTGGTCTGCTTCCCCTTTTCACACGCTGAACATAAGGATTCTTTGGCGTATGAATGTTGAGGTAGACCAGTGACTAACTCTTTGGATGAAAGAGTATTCAGTGTCTTGAAGTTGAGATGTGAGAGCCTCTTGTGCCATAGCCAGTTGACATCAGAAGATGCCTTTGAGAAGAAACAGGAGTTCTCAGTGGTTGTTGAGTCCATGTTTATAACGTAAACATTTTCCAAACGATAACCGCTGAGAGCTATCTTCTCCTTTTTGTCAGAGACAAAGCAGGATTCCTTAGTGAAAATCACTTTGTTATCCATGTCGCAAAGCTGACTGATGCTCAGAAGATTATGCTTCAGCCCTTCAACATATGCGACTCTTCTGAAGGATGTTGTACCATTTGAAAATACACCATACCCTCGGGTGTGTCCTTTTCCATTTCCACCGAAAGTCACAGAGGGACCCTTCTCTTCCTTGTATTCAACGAGCAGGCTTTTCTTTCCAGTCATGTGTCTAGAGCATCCGCTATCGAGATACCAGATACCCTTCTTAACCTGCAATACAAAGGAAGATTAGTTTTGCTTGGGTACCCACTTCGCCATGTATACGCATTTGTCAGTGGAAGAGGTTGGAATGGGTTCAGCAGTCTTCGCAGCATTTGAAGATTCAGCTTTGTCTTTCTTCACTTTGGTCAATTTCTTGACCTCAGAGGTAGGAGTCACCTTGACCTGACTTGCAACTGGTTTGGTCTTCTTGGGTGCTATCTTCACCTTAGCTATTTTATCAGCTTTGGTGGTTGTGGGACACTTACTTGCAATATGATCGGTAAGTCCACAGTGATAACATTTCCTATAACTAAAATTAGTTCTAGGACCACTTGAGTGCTGAGCTTTTAATTTGGAATTAGAAGTGCCAGCACCAAGTATACTATTGGTTTTTGAAATAGGACGAACATTCAGTTCTTCAGATTTCTTACCAAGGACATCTACTCTGAGTCTAGGAGTACGTCGCTGAACTGATCCAGAGGTCTGATTTCTAGAACCAGATGAATGAATCACCAAGGCTTTAGAAGCATTCAGCTTAGGTACTAATGTACCCTTCTGAGGATTTTGATAAATAACAATTCCTTTACCTTTGTCTTTAGAGACAGAGGTAGGTTTTGAATAAACCATTTTCTCCTTACCTTTTGAGGTAGGAGTTTCCTCAGGGATTGGTGTAACCGACGAGGAGTACTGAGATGAAGAAGTGTCAGCTATTGAGGATACGAACGTTCCAAATTTAAGCATTGAACGTTCAGTGGTTGGTATTGGAGTATCATATTTATAACCCAGACCACGTTTATCACTCAGAGGAATCTGAGCCTTAATTATCTCAGTGATCTTTGTTGAAGAATTACACCATCCTTCAACAGTAGCTTGTTCAGCTTTTAATGCAGTGATAGCTTCCGCTCGTTCGATTTTGACTAGCTGATTTAAATGGACTTGATCTTTAAAATCTTCTTCAAATTTAGAAAGCTTTTCTATTTGAAGGTGGCAATTTTTAAGCTTTTCAGCGAGATCAAGATTTTGGTTTTCAACCACAGCTTTGCCGTTCATGGCTTCGTATAAACTTCTAGTCAGCAGTTCGATTTTACGGAGACTATCAGCTTCATCAATATTTACAATATTGGTAAAGAAGGAAGGTGATACCTGAATGGCAGATGTTGAAGTGGAGGGAATGTCTGAACTTTCTTCCTCTTCTTCAATCTTGGCCATGAGACATTGATTTGCTTCATCATCTTCAGAATCAGATGATGAGGCTTCTTCATCAGAAGCAGCCCAATCATAGTCAGCCATCAGGCCTTTTCCTTTCTTCTTAAAGCTTTTCAGCTTTGCATACTTCTCCTTCAGCTTTAAGTATTTGTCGTCTTTATTCCTTGGAACAAAGGATTTCTTTGTAAAAGCTGAAGGTCTCATGATTTTCTTTGACCTGCACTCGTTAGCGAAATGACCTGTCTTTTCGCAGTTGAAACAAGTAGCAGTAGCCTTATCAACAAAAGCTGATGACTTAGGCTTGTCAGCTATAGAAAGAGTTTTGTTCTTTCTAAACATTTTCTTCTTGGCGAATCTCCTGAACTTTTTAGTTAGGAGAGCCAAGGATTCATCATCATCTGAAGAATCAGAATCTGATGACCTCTCAGAGTTACTTTCTAACTCAGTGATAGTGACCACGGGTCGCTGAGTAGAAGGTTCCTCTGAGATTAAAGCAACAGGGGTGCTTTTGGAATCTTTTACAAGATTCTTCTTAAGATGGCTAGATTGCTCATGATTCAGCAATGTGCCATATAAGGTAGCAAGTGTCATTGATCTTAGATCTTTCGACAGCTTGAGACACATGGAATAATTGTCCCAGCTTTCAGGTAAACATTCTAAAAACTTTGTCAGCACTTCAAAGTTAGAATATTCCTTACCAACCGTTTTTAGATCTATAATTAAGCAATTAAAACGTTGATGTACTTCAGAGAGAGTTTGATTCTTACCAGAGATGAAGCTTTCGTATTGTCTTACCAGGTTGATCTTTCTTGAATCCTGGACTTCAGACGTTCCTTCATACTGAACACATATTGTGTCCCACATGGCTTTTGAGGATTTCAGGTTCATGACGGAATGGTAGACTTCGTCAGGAAGGGCCATGGATAGTATGGATCTGGATTTTGTATCTATAGCCACTTTCTTCTTGTCTTCATCGGTCCAATGATGGATTTCCTTTGGAATCAGCCTTTCTGGAATAGCAGCTCTAGTTGCAGTGGCTGGAACTGCAGGATCAATTGTTACAGGGATGTGTGGGCCGTTTTCAAGATAGTAAGGTATAGTAGGGTCTACACCTTCTAAGAAGAGTGTCATCCTATTTTTCCATAAGTTGAAGTTATCTCTGGAAAATCTAGGGGGTTTTGCAAGAGAACCATTGTCTATATAGTGAGTGTTTGTGTTTGTCTTGGCCATTTTCAGATAATAGCTAGGAAGAGAAATATCTTAGATTAGATCTTGTTTATGAGTTTAAACAAATCTGCTCTGATACCACTTGTTGGTCCCGAAAGGCCTAAACAAGTTTGTAGAAGGGGGGGGGGGGGGGGGGTTGAATACAAACACACTATTTTACTTTTCTAAATTGTTTATTGATAAATCATTAACAATTTACAGCTTGTTGCGGAAACAAGATTAAGGATAAACCTAAATCTAAACAAGTTGGAACACTAAGGTTTCTTGCACTAAGAAAGATAAGGAGATTACTAATAAAATCCTATCTTAAGAGAGATTTGAACTTGTCCAGAGTTAGCAAGTTACTTCAAATGAAGTGAGTTCATCTCTTTATATACTGCATGCATTTAATGCAATTCAGTATACACTTTACACGTGTCATCAGCGGATTGGTTGCATGTCATTGACCTTTGTTGACAACCTTAGTAGCCGCATGAATGAACAGTGTAGTATCAAAGTGGTTGTACGATTTCAGATTTTCGGAGGTTCTTTTCTGACATTTCGTACGGTGGCGTGCAAGGGAGGTTAAGACAAAAGTACTTTGTACGGAGGACTTCATGATCAGCTTTCGTTGATTCAGCGATTATCATTTACTATTCAGCGAATGATAAAGTTCAGCGATAGCTAAAGTCTTGTACTTGATACTTCACGTTGAGTGGACAAATCTGAGTCTTCGCTGATCCGCATCACTTCATTAGGAGACTTGTCGCTGGTTTTTGAGCTTGATCTTCGACTTCAGCGTAGAACCTTTGTTGACGTGAATCTTGTCTTCAGGGATCATAAGTAAACAACTAACTTATCAGCGATCACCATAAGGACTGAACAGACTCAGCGATATGGTGAACAGTGTTCGCTGAATGTTTAATCTAAAAGTGCGAGAGTTCCTATCAGCAGTACTGTAAGATCTTAGTACTTATCAGCGATAGTGAAACTCTGATACATATTGTTTACTTACAATTTTCACTAAGTATTTAAGATAGGGTCATTATCAAATCACTGAGGGTTTGGATCAACAGGTCCCTAGACTAGTGCCATTACCATGCGATGAACCATTGGTGTCCCCTTTGAACGGAACAAAATATGGCTGCGACCCATAGTGGAATTGCTGCGGTCCATTCTGAAACGATTGTGGTCCCTGCTGGAAAGGTTGCGATCCTTGCTGGAAAGGTTGTGATCCTTGCTGTAAAGGTTGCGATCCTTGCTGGAAAGGTTGCGGACTACTTTGGAACGGCTGGGAAAACGGCTGGGATCCATTCTGAAACGGCTGGGCGCCACCTTGCAATGGTTGGGATCCATTGTTCAAGGGTGGTGGTCGGATGTACTGAGGGGGAATCTGCCCAGACTGGGGATTCGGAATGAACGGACCCGGCTGCTGATTCTGCATGAATGGACCTGGATGCCGATTCTGTGCGGACGGTCCTGGTCCCGGACCTGGGTTCTGGTTGAATGGTCTAGGACCATTCTGGGGTCCAAAAGGATTCCTTAGCCGCGCGATCTCTTCAGTTGCTCTGCGATTCTGCTCTGCCATTGCATTGAGTTGATTCCTGGCAACCTCGAGCTCCTGATACATCTGAGCGACGGCTTGTTGCGGATTTCCAGGGGCTGCCATTTTCCTGCAACAGAAAATAGAAGAAACTCCAAGAAACTATTAGTAGAATGCACGTTCGTCGAGGATTTTCTCTAGATGTAGTCCCACGGATGGCGCCAAACTGTTAATGCCAAAAATCGCACCAAAGGGACAACTTAAGGTCGATATGGACTTAAACAACTAAAGAAAGAATCTTTCGACGAGACGTGCGACGATAAATAAAATAAAGAAACAAGGGATTTGATGACGCAGGAAAAACCTCAATCGAGGAAAAAACCTGCGGACGACAGGGGGTGTCGTCGCTGCACTATGGTCGCCAATCAGGGGCGATGTCCTTAGATACTGGTGTCGATCGTACAGTGATTACAATACAAATGAAGAAAATGCTTCGAAATGTAAAGTACAAATGTTTGAATGTAAAAATAGGTGTTTGTCGTGTACGAAACAAAGTGTGAACTGCTGGTCGAGGGCTGTTGTCGTGCGTCGAGAGCGATACTTAGAATAATGGTTCTTCACTTCAGGTGTTCTTGAATATTGCTTCGGTTGTTACACGCCGGATATTCGATGTCATGAAATGTTGATTGAGCTTGATTTTTATAGTCTTCGTGTCCTTAATTAGCTCCATGAATGCTCCTTTAATGGCCTTAACGGTTGGAAACGGTCGCCGGAGTAATGATCTTCGTCCGTTACGGTCGTCGGCTGTTTAATGATTGCGTCGGTTATAGTAGTTACTCCTTAATGACTTTGACTCCTGCATTAAACACTTAACAAACGGTTACGGTTAACGTTAGCTTTAGTCGAGGTCGCGCGTCTTTATATAATAGTCGTGCGGATCGGGCGACGCTATGGTCGAGCGTCGTGAGGAACTCTCGACTTACCTTTTACGAGGGATGACGATGGTGTTCTGGGTCTTTGTCGAGACCTTATCTTAATACAAGATATAGTCCTTAATCATACGTCTTACCTGTTCTAGTCGCGGTCGAGCGACGTGATTTTTTTGCCCAAACAGTTGCTCTTCCATCGATGGCCACTCCTATTACTACTTCCGTTGCAACATCTCTAATCCCATTGGTGGAGGGAATCGCCGGATCAATTCAGGGGGAGATAACTGATCTGACCGATGGCTCGAAAGACAAAGGCAAGGGTATTCTTTCTACTGAAGATGAGGCCTTGGAAGAAAAGAAGAAGAAAGAATTAGCTAAGTATGGGGCTCGACCATCTGATGCACAGTCGCTGAGACTTAAACCTCCTTCCCAAGAAGTTATCTCTAATCTGGGTCTATCTCCCTAAGAAATTGAGGAGGCTCGTCTTGCTCAAAAGGCTTTGGATGATGACAAAGCCTTATCTCTTAAAGTTGCAAAAGAAGGAGCTGCCAAAGCCAAAACCTCTAATCCCATAAAAGCTCAAGAAACTGAGTTGGGATTTCTTGAAGAATCAGTGAAGAAGGCAGAATAAGACAAGGAGAAAGAAATAGCTTGGTACAAGAAAGTCATGCACTACCGAACTGACAGGTCACCGATCTCCTGTTTCAAAATTGCAACTTCTAGAGTAACTCCCTCCGATGTACGGCTCATTATAGAAAGAGAGGATGGATCTTCCAGAAACATCAAAGATTGTCATCTCAATCAATTTGGCCTCTCTGAATGGCTTGAACTCTCAAAGCTCTTGGTCAAATATGCAAATCCAAAGAAGGAGATATTCATCAGGTATATCGGTGGGTTGATGGACCAAATGAAGGAAATCAAGAAAAGGTACAACATTGTTCTTTCCTCTAAGGAACGTGCCTGTGTTCAAACTCTGAAAGAAGATGTCAGACTTCCTGCCATGAAAGACCAAATGGGTGAAGGACACCGTCTTCAAAGAAATTGCTGCCAAAGGAAGGACTCCCTATGTTGACTATCTTGATCTATCCATCCCAACCTCAATAACATACCCTTCCACCACACTATGTCTCTCACCAGTTCCAGGTTTGTTCTTCAACGATGCCCTCGGCCACCGACGTTTCTTCAGGTTCTCACATATCCATCTTGCCGATGTATTCTTCTTGGATGGAATTTACAATCTCATGCCTTACATTGCTGAAGCACAGCCATACTACCAGGACACGCCTCCGAAATCAAACGTCATCATCAACCAAGGAAGTAATATGGGCGTTAGACATTTCAAGTACTTGTATTATTTTCTCTTTCATCTTATGATGTACTAGTGTCTATGATAAAGATAAGTACTTTTCTTTCTTAACTTAGAATCTATTTGAATTTCATTTTATTGTTGCACATAATTTTTCTTTACTTGTAAATGTTGGATATACTTAACAAATCCATAAAAGAAAAATAGACCAAAAAGAACAAAAAGAATGGTCTATGTGAAAAGAACCCAAAAAGAGTAAAATGGGTCAAAATGCATATTATATTCAGTTACTCTTAAATCTTCTAAGTATGGAGCTCAAGTTCAAATAGGGGGAGATTGTTGGGTCACCTTGACCCACCGATTTTAACCTCAAAATCTTACTTAGAATATTTTATTTTGGTTCTTTATGATGAGTTAGACAAGACAACAAACGTCCGGTGAAATCGAAGATTAACTGAAATCAAGCTTGAAGATGTTCTCATTGTGGAAGTGAATGACATTCTTCTCAATAACATCTAAGTCTCAGTCTACCGAAATTCCTTCTGAAAATCGGTGGACTCTCCAACCGATCCTCCCTCAGAATCGGTCAACATGCCCACCGATAAGGGCTACACATCGGTGGTAAAGTGATCACTCTCATCCTCACTTTCGGTCTTGCATCTCACCGATCTCTCAGCACAAATCGGTGAGATTCTCCTTTGGAAGCCAACATGAGAAGATCATTTATTAAGGGACAATATCCATTGTCAAGAAAAAGTGACTATTTGTCGTTTTATCCAATCTCAGATATTGTCTCAATCAAACATGGGTATCCTTCCTGGTACTAAGCAAAAAGGTGGAAAAGGACATATCAACTTTTCAGAGTCAACCCCTACACTCAAATCTCCAGATGACAAGTGTCCTAAACATTTAATGCTTCATACACTATATAAAGAGGAAGGAGCTCCCCATGCAAGGTTACGCGTTCCTAAAGGATTTCTCAGTGCAAGATTACTCTCTCTCCCTTGTGAACTTCATAGCTTTCAAACTTAGTGCTTTAAAAGTTGTTTTGTTTTCAGTTTGCTTTGTGAAGATTGTTAGAATAGTTTAACTATTCTTTTCCGCAACAATCTGTAGTTTTCTGTGTGTAATTCTTGTTGAAGTTTTTCAATAAAAGAATTAAATTAAGTGAATTTTTGGGTATTGTATTCAACCCTCCCCTTCTACAATACCTGTTTAAGCCATCTGGGACTAACAAACACGGTAGGAGAAAATTTCCCAAGTCGGGGAAAATCTTCGCCCTGTCAAGGACGCCGTCCACCAGGAAGTTAGACGGTAACAAAAAGTTAACCGTCGTAACTCCCGACTTGAGGACATTTCCCCTTATCTCCAGGAATGGACGACGAGGGCTGAGTCGCCTTAGGCGACTCGGGAGGAGCTGATGATGCCCCCTTTACACCCGAAGGCGTCTTCACCTTCTCAGGAGTGGGAGACCCGTGCAGGGTCACCACCCGTCGATGACGGTCCCTTCCGAGGGATCGCCCTCGACCTCTTCAGCGCAATCGACTTAGAATCCGGAGGATCCTTCCTCTTCAGTTCTTTGGCCCTTCGAGCCAAATCCAGTTGTGCCTCCTTCTTGGACTTTCCGGAAACAGATTGCATCTCCGGACCACCTATGTAAAAACAAGAAAGAACGTCAAGGACTGTCGTATGTTTAAAATAACTTACGACCTACGAACTTACTTGTCGACGTCTCTCTCTGGCTTCTTTTCTCCTCTCTTACGATCGAAGCTCTGGACGCTTCGACGGTCGTAGCTTCTTCGTCGGGACTCACTTCAGACGTCGCACGACTCAAAGAAAAAGATCTTTCTTCGACACTTTAGGAGAGAAATCTTGCAATCTTCTCCTCAGTGTCAGGGGAGGGTTCAACCCCAGAAAAATCGATAGTTGAAACAAACGACAGAAGTCAAAACCATAAGGTAAAAAATATATTATACGACGAAGGTAAAACCATATATACCATCGGTCTTCCACCCGGCTACGACCCAAGAGGTATCTTCTTCGAGAAGGTCGAGCGTTTGCACTCGACCAAAAACGTACCTGGCGTTCCACCCACGATCATTGACCTGGGTGTTCTGAACCAGAGCACGTTCACCCCTGAACTTCGAAGAAAGGCTATACCGATGGAAAGTATCCACCTTTACTTGATATTCCGCGAGGAGGTCGTTCACAGTAAATGGTACCTCCTAGCTAGCTGTGATCTGATCGATCACTTGAATAATTCACCAGAACTGAGGCATAACTTGGCCAGGGGACAAATCAAACGTGCTAACGTTCTCAGGAAAGACCTGGCAAGAGGGGAAATGGCCATTTGATCCCTATCCTGAAAGGATACTCGCATAAAAAGAAATATCCCCTCAAGCACTCTTCAGGACGAAGCTGGTCAGGCGAATATATCCCGACAACGGACGGTATGTGAGCAAAATCTCGAAAAACCTTTTTATCGTCTCTATCCTGAATCGAACTTGCAGGTTCAGGGGACATCAGGAAATCGGGGGCAGTGATCTGAGCAACGTAAAGATCCCTTAGGTCTCTATTCTTAGTCGGCTTCCTGGCCGATTTCTTACGCATATTGAGAAAATAGATCGTACCTTAAGTAGGGCTTTGTTTGGGTAAAATTTCACACCTCACGACCGACGAAGAAAATACACATGACATTTACGTAAGATCATTCTTGTATTAAGATAAGGTCCTATAGGTTACTTATGACTGCTTCTTCCGTCGTACATTTCTACGATGGTCGTAAGACTCATAGGATCGACAACTGTGACTTAAGATGGTCGTACGACCATACTAACCGTTAACAGTCAACAGTCGTTTCTTCTTGTTTCATTAATGCAGGTACAAGAGTAATCATTGCCCAACGGTCATAACGGACGAGCCATTAATGACAATTAAAGACAAAGCAGTGGTTACGACAATCATCAAGACACATTCAATGCTACCCAAAAACTATATAAAGGCCTGTGCAACACAACGTCTACATCCACTACGCGTTCATCACTTCTTCGCAATACAATAGAAATCATCAGGACATTAGAGCAATACTACTTACGCAAGATTACACACGACAACAGTTTATTCCGCACGATGCAAGCATTATTTCGCACGACGCACGACATTAGTTTACGATTAAGTTTACTTTTATTATTATTGGAATCTATTGCATTCACAACACTTGTTACAAAAGAATATCGCCCCTGTTTGGCAATCATAGTGCACTGTCGACTTCTACAAGTCGGTCGCGGTTTTTGCCCTCGACGGGGTTTTCCGTGTCACCAAATTTCCTTGTCTTATTTACTTTCCGCCGGCGATTGCATTGTTTGTCTTAACATTTGTTTCCTTAGTTGTTAAAGCTCCACATCGACCTTAAGTTATCCTTTGGGTGATTTTTTGCATTAACAGTTTGGCGCCCACCGTGGGGCCCCATCTGGAGAAAATCTCAAGCCAAGCATACATCGTTCTAACAATCTTGTGAAGTTTGTTGTTTCCAGGAAAATGGCAGCTCATCAAGATCCAGTCGCTCAGTTACACATGGAATTGAATGCTGCACAGAGCCAGATCCAAACCTTAAACGAGCAGAATCAAAAAGCAGGCGCAAAAATTGCTTCCCTGAGGAATCCAGCGCTAGGCAACTCCTTCGGACCTCAGAACGGTCCCCGGCCTTCTTTTGGTGTGCCTTTCATGAGACTACCACCCCAGACAGGTCCCGGGCCATTTGTCAACAATCCTCTCTCAGGGCAATTTCCTCCACAGCATTCGAGGCCACCACTGTTGTACAACGGAGCCATGAATTATCCCGTACAGATGATCCCTCAACCGACAATGACGATTCCCATGAATTTCCCCCTCAACAGATAAGCTAACGGTTCATCGTACGGAAACAGTTTCCACACGATGATTGACCTAACATCCCAAGATTCAAGAGTCGTCCCCCCGACGGGAACATTGTCCACTCCAGACGACCCGGTCACCCGACGATTGAGACTCCTAGAGAATCAAAATGAAAAGATGTTATCTCTGCTCTCAAAGTTACCTGGTGCCGACGTTCCCGTCGACGTTGAGCCCCGTACTGGATTCCAAGCATCGCCTTTCGTGGACGAAATCGCAAACGTCGACGTCCCAAAGAAATACAGTATTCCAGCTTTTACGCCCAAGTATTCGGGAATAACTGGCCCAACAGAGCACATCGCCCAGTACAAGCAATTGATGTGGACCGCGTCGATCCCACATCAATACCAAGAAGTCTGCATGTGCAAGAGTTTTGGTGCGACCCTTACAGGTGCTGCTCTCCAATAGTTGATCAACCTGAAACCCCAAGTCCATCAGCAACTTCGTGGAGTTGGTCAACCAGTTTTCACAACAGTTCGTCAGTAGTCGCAAGATGGAGAAGCAGACCAGCGACCTGTACTACGTCGTCCAAAAGACTGGGGAATCCATCCGCAGTTATTTCAATCTTTCAATGCAGAAATGATTAGCATCCAAAACTGCGTCGTTAAAACCGCAATCGAGGCCTACAAGCGAGGTCTCGACGATGACAGTTCAGGTTTGTACGTCGATCATACGAAGTACCCGCCAGAAAATTTTAAAGACGTCCGAGCTAGGACATTGGCTTACATGAGGGTAGACGACGACATGGCTTTCCGTCATAAGCATTCGACCGACAAGAAGTCGCTTGGAATAAAGAAACCCGATTTCAAGTCCAAAACGAATGTCAAGACAGAGCCCCCGCGCCAGATATCGAACATCCGATTCAAAAAGAAAAAGAACAATCCTATGCAAAAGTTCCCCCGATACCTAAAGATTTCTTCTTACGGATTCAAAGGAACCTCAAAAGACTTGGTTAAAGCTCTCAGAAACGTTCAGTCGACCATTCGATGGCCCAAGAAGAGCGATAAAGATGATGCCAAGAAAGACAAGACCAAATGGTACGACTTTCATAGCGACCACGGTCATACGACGGACAACTGCCTAGCATTGCAGAAGGATATGGCTTGTCTTGTTCCCAAGGGCCACCTCCAAGGTTTGATAGACAAAGAATCAGCGCCTATTGACAACACGCGACCAACATCCCCTGTCCATGCAAAAGTCGTCAATTGCGTGACAGGAGGATCAGACGTCTGTGCCCTAACGTATTCGGCAGCCAAACAACACGCCAGCCAAGTATCGGATGAATATCCCATTCCTCGATCGTCCGGATCAAAACACGAAATGGAACTGGAGGCAATTCCCATCACGTTCGATCAAGATGACCTCCAAAACAGCTGGCAGAAACTTCACGACAGATTGATTATCCAGCTTACAGTTGGAAACTGTTCAACCAAAAGATTTTTGTTCGATGGAGGAAGCTCGGCTAACATCATTTTCCTAAGCACTATCAAAGCATTGGGCATCGATAAGTCAGAAATCACTCGTCGATCGACAACTTTGGTAGGATTCAACGGAGATTCGACCAACATATTAGGAGAGATCATCTTCCCCGTATATGTTAAAGGGGTCAACAAACAGACGAAGTTCAATGTTATCGACTGTTCGTCAGCTTACAACATCATCCTTGGTCGTCCATGGATCCACGACATGAAGGCAATCCCCTCAACCTATCACCAGACAATCAAGAACGCTCGTGATTGCTACAAGGCGATGTTGAAACCTCAGAAGAAAGACATCTAGCAATTACAGATCCAGGATGTCCCTGAGTCTACTGATGACTATCGTCTAGAAGAAGTTGTCTTAGACCAGGACAGGCTTGATCGAGTCGTCCTTATGGGGGCATCGCTAGACCCCCTCATAAGGGAAAACCTAGTTTCCTTTTTACAAGAACACGCTGATTGTTTCGCTTGGACGCACGAAGACATGGTCGGCATAAGTCCTGACGTCATCTCTCATTAGTTGAACGTCGATCCATCGTTCAAACCTATAAAGCAAAAACGCCGCAAGTTCGCTCCTGAGCAAAACAAGGTAATCAACGATGAAGTCGACAACTTGATTAAGACGGGAAAGATCAGAGAAGTGAAATACCCAGACTGGTTAGCCAACGTCGTGGTCATACAGAAGAAGAATGGGAAGTGGCGAGTGTGCATCGATTTCACATACCTCAACAAAGCCTGTCCTAAAGATCCATTCCTACTACCCCATATCGACGCTATGGTCGACGCGACTGTAGGACATGAACTCCTAACGTTCATGGATTCTTACTCAGGATATAACCAGATCCTAATGCATGCCGACGACCAGGAGAAAACCGCCTTCATGACGGATAAAGGCATCTACTGCTATAAGGTCATGCTTTTTGGCCTGAAAAACGCAGGATCTACGTACCAAAGACTAGTCAATAAGATGTTCAAGGAACACCTTGGCGACACGATGGCGGCTGATCACGTTGACCATTTGAAGAAGTCTTTCGACATCCTTCGGGAATATCAAATGAAGCTAAATCCCACAAAATGTTCCTTCGGAGTCGGCGCCGGAAAATTTCTGGGATATATGGTCACACGACGAGGTCTTGCAGTTGTACCTCGCCGTAAGTCCTCACTCCGTAAGCGTCGTCTTAACTAGGGAGGACGACAAGCACAACTGCTGATTTACTACGTTAGTAAATCTTTGCTAAACGCAGAGACATAGAGACGCAATATACGTCTATGGAATAATTACTACTATCGCTAGTCACAACTGCCAAGAAGTTACGACACTACTTCGAGTCTCATCCTATCACTGTCGTGACTAACTTCCCTCTAAAGTCTGTCTTGAGAAAACCTGAACTGACAGGACGACGAGCAAAATGGAGCATCTACCTCAGCAGTTACGACATTGATTTTAAGCCTCGTACGACAATTAAATCGCAAGTCTGACTTTGTCGCCGATTTTAGTCCTGAACTAGAGAAAGAAACAGAATACGAAGCCTATAGTGTGCTGACTCCTGACAACATGACCTGGACGCTCCACATCGACGGTTCTTCAAACGCCAGAGGAGCAGGTATTGGCGTCATCCTAAAGTTGCCACAGGGGGCAAGATGGTATACTCCATACGATGCGATTTCAAAGCTACCAACAACGAAGCAGAATACAAAGCCCTGATCATAGGCATGAGCATGGCCCACGACTTGGGGGAAACCGGACTTCACGTCAGAAGTGATTCCCTATTGGTCGTAAACCAAATGAACGAAGAATTTGCGGCAAAAGACTCCAAGATGACAGCCTATCTCAAAGTGGCCAAAGAAAAATCGAAAATGTTTGATCCATTCTCGATCGAGCAGGTCCTGTTAATGCCAAAAATCACCCAAAGGATAACTTAAGGTTGATGTGGAACTCTTAACAACTAAAGAAAGGGATCTCAAGACAAACAACACAATCGCGAAAAAGGTAAATAAGACAGGGGAATTGGGGACGCGGAAAACCCAAACGAGGGAAAAAAACCACGGCCGACTTGTGAGAGTCGACGGTGCACTATGATCGCCAAACAGGGGCGAAAGTCCTTTGGTAACAAGTGTTTTGTGTACAACAGATTACAATAGGAGTAAAAACAAACTTAATCGTAAGATAAAGTTGTGAGTCGTGCGTAAATCGTGCGAAATAAGCTTTTATCGTGCGAATTGAACTGCTCGTCGTGCGAAACTTGCGTGAGTGATTTTCGTTCAAATGCTTCTGATGTAAGAATGTTGAAAGTGTAGAAAAGTAGAGTTCAGATGTTTGTGCAGATTGTCAGTTGTTTCGAGGTGTATAGCTGTGTGTAATCAATGTCCCGGTTCGAATGTGGAGCAGGCCTTTATATATGTAACATCCTAAAAACAGGGCCAATTTAAACCTTAAGTTTTAACAAGGTTAACCATGGAATCATCCAACTTTCATATAAAAGTAGAGAATTAAGTATGAGGTTTAATACATACAACTCGAATTCTCCAAAACAACCTATTAATCTAATCTTGTTAATTATGATAAGATTAAATTGGTTGTCTAAGTCATCATCAAAAGCATCCTCTGCTCAGCTAACTTCTCCTCTTAACATCAACAAGTTGAATGCTCAAAAGCACTCATCCCTCTTCCCTTTACTTTCCAGAGCTAGTACCTGGTAAGAAAAGGTAATTTGAAACGATTAGGCTTACGCCTAGTGAGAACATCCAATTTCGAATTAAAAACATTAACAGCTTTGGAAACTCAGATAATCAACGCATATAATCAAACCTGATTTATCACCATTCTTACCATACTCATACACGTCTCATAATGACAGAATCATACTCAATCCCATGAGTATAACTACCATTCATAAAGTCATATCACCATATTCAATAACCTACTACGAATCCTCACGGATTCTAGTTTATCAATCAATCTTACAGACTTACATTCAAACGTCATACCTTCTTCTTGAAATGGATATAGAAATAGCACTTATATATTGCCTATTTCTAATCCGTCAAACAACACTTACACTTCATCTAATTCATGTTTCCTCATCTTAATTACGAATAGCAACTATACTTTGCCTATTCACTACAGTCAATCTGAATAGCAAATTCTAATTTGCCTATTCAATCATTCATACATGAATAGCAATTCTACCTTGCCTACTCAATCATTCAACCTTAATAGCAATTCTACTTTGCCTATTCAATCATTCACTATGAATAGCAATTCTACCTTGCCTATTCAATCATTTCCAAGGATTCACGAGGATAGCAATTATACCTCGCCTATTCCTCCTTTTCAAGGATACACGGGAATAGCAATTTTACTTCGTCTATTCCTCCTTTCTACATGAATAGCAATTCTACTTTGCCTATTCAATAATATGAATAGCAATTCTACTTTGCCTATTCATTTCATTCCAATATAAATAGGAATATCAATTATATTTTGTCTATCCTACGTTATCAAATAAAACTAGTGTCTACGGATCCATTACACTTTACTAACGTATATACATAACAACATATCACGCCACTCTCGTATCATATTCTCAACTCTAAGAATATTAAATAACATATCGTATCCTCATCCTCGATTGTTTCCCCTTCGGCGACTTAACACGGGGGTTCTGGACATCAGATAGCACATCAAGAAACTATATCCGGACATCAGAATTGTCTGGACAACAAAGTTACCAGATACCACAAACTTTCCGGATACACACAACTTACCGGATACACACAACTTACCGGATACTAATTCTATCAGGATGTTTACCGGAAACTTATTCAATCTGGATGACATCCGGAAACCAAGGTAATCCGGATACCATCCGGTATCTTTTTCATCCGGAAACTACTGAAAAGAAAACTTACCGGATGTTGAGCTTCGTCCGGATACCATCGATCAGAGGTTTTCGGATACTTTCTTCTTATCCGGAAACTACGGCTGTGTTCTTATTTTCTCATCAAACAGTCTCAATAATTCATCCCTAAATGCAATACGCGTCCTTATAACAGTTCTATAACATATAAGCAAGATAACACCACCGAAATCATCCAATTTTAATGTTTATAACTCAAAATGAGATGAACTCACCTTAATGAAGATAACCCCACTTTTCTTGCAAAATCAAAGATTCAAAACAAGAACTCCAAATCAACTGTACCAAGATGGAAATCAGATTAGCTTGTGGGTACAATCTCACAACTGAAATCGATTTTACATAATCCAATCTAAGACTTACCCCCAAAAGAGATTTCTTCCTTTCTTTCTCTTCTTCTTTCTCTCTTCTTTCTCTCTGCTCTTTTGACCGACTCCAACAATCTGATTGAGATATTCTCTCAATCAGGTTTCCTCCTTTATCTAACACCTCATGTTTTAATAATGCCCAACTACACCCTCAAGTTCCAAACTTCCAAAAATAGCAACAAACTTTGGTCACTTGAATTTTAACACCATTAACTTACATAATTGCAAAATAGCATTAAGTCTTAAACTAAATTACAATTCGACCCCACTCATATTAAATATAATATAATGGAAATTCGAGGTGTTACAATATAGCTTTTGTCGGCAATAAATGCGTCTTGATGACTTGTTTGTAACCGCTGTCGGGTCTTTAATGTCGATAAGAGCTCGCTTGTTACTGGCCGTTGGACCATGATTGCGTGTGGACCTGCATTAATGAACAAAAGAAACGGATGTTGACTGTAAACGGTTAGTGTAATCGTACGACCGTCTTGAGTCTCGGACGTCGATCGTATGGAACATACGACCAGCATTTAAATGTACGACCAAATATTCGATTGTAAATATCCTGCAAGACCGTATCTTAATACAAGAATGATCTTACGTAAATGTCATATGAGTTATCTATCGTCGGTCGCGAGGTGTGAATTATTACCCAAACAGTCCCTAGAGATCAAAACACTCAAGACGATGCGCTAGAAAATCTTGGATCAACACTTAATAAATCGTCGTTTGACGCCATCCCTATGATCCACCTAGCGACTTCGTCCATCGAGGACTCCGAGAAGATTCATGTTCTCAACGTAGAGGATGGTTGGTCGTACGACATCAAGAATTATCTTATTCACGACCGACTACCCGAAGACAGGATGGAAGCTCGAAAGATTCGGTTCAAAGCTTCAAGATATGTTATAATCGGCAACAGGCTCTATCGACGATCATCGACGGGCCTGAACCTAAGATGTATCGATAATCAGGAACATGTGCAATACATTCTGAAAGATATGCACGATGGCGAATGTGGTAACCACTCCGATGGTCGTAGTCTTGCAAATCGGGTATCCCGACAAGGCTACTATTGGCCAACCCTAAGGCAGGATGCCGTCAGGTACGTCCAAAGTTACGACTCATGTCAGCGACATTCTGGTATAACACACCAGCCTTCTGAACCTTTGCACATGACATTAATCCCATGGCCCTTCATTAGATGGGGAATGGATATCGTCGGTAAGTTACCTCCTGCCCCTGGGCAGAAAGTCTTTTTATTAGTCCTTATGGATTATTTTTCTAAATGGATAGAAGTTGCTGCCTTCTCCCAGGTTCGGGATAAAGAAGTCATTTCTTTTATGGGCCAATCGTACGACACCACGGACATCAGCAGGACAAACGTCATTTCATTGGTCTACAGTTGTGAAGTCATCTTACCTATTGAGACGCAGCTCCCGACATCGAGGCATGCATCTGTCGATGTGAGACCAACCTGTTTTCGTGAGCCCAGTGAGACCATGTTTTTACACTTTAAACTTCACAGTAAAACACTTTGAAGGTTACCTTCACACTATTTTGCTGTGAAGTTTCAAGTGTAAAAACTTGGTCTCACCGGTCTCACGAAAACATGTTAGTCTCACATGATCCGAAGTCTCTCTCTCTCTCTCTCTCTCTCTCTCTCTCTCTCTATATATATATATATATATATATATATATATAAATTATACGTATACACACATGTGACGTCTTCCCTTCATAAACCAAAACCAACGTTGCCTTCTCCTGCGAGAAAACACACACAAACACATGACACATACACCACAAATATGCACGTTCCCGACAAGCCTTCCCCAACCCCCTATCGGTCAAAGCAAACACGCAAACTCAATAGTAGCCTTCGCCTTCTTCCCTTACACCTCACTAAATCATTGTACTGAGGCCAAAAACGTTTAGAGACTAGTTCATGAATGAAATCTCAACCTTCGATGGTTTCTAACCAACCCCTATTTTGATCAGAACTGATGATCCAAAACCTAACTCATTGGGGTGCAGGTTAAATGGGTGGGAGAAGGTGGGAGCTCATCTACATACCGGATTTCGATGGTAGTTTGTTGGGGGATAGGTTGCACGATGGTGGTTTCATGGTGGTGAAGAGGGGAAGGGGGATAAAGGAAATGGTGGAAGGGCGGTAAGTACTGTTGACAACGAAGTGGTGCAGGTCATTGGCTTGTTCTATGTCGGAAAAAGAGGATGTGCACCGGAGAAGAAGGGGTTTGGTTTCCGTCGAACAAGAGAGGTTTTGGTCTTAACCGGAGAAGAAATGAGAGGACACTTGGCATAATTTAAGTGATAGTTTAAGTGACCGAAGATGAGGATGGCCGGAAATGGAGGTCGAAGACGAGTGGGTGAGGAAGACGGTTTGGGTGAGAGAGGAAGGGTTGGAAGAAGGACACATGGAAAATGATTAGTAGATGTGAAATTATTTTTAAAAATTTAATAGAAAAGTAAAGAGAAAAGGGTAAAATTGACAAAAATGACCCTAAGTTAATGGAATGGATTTAACGGTGTTAGTGTCACGGCGACGTCCAATGCACTTATTTTTTAAAGAGAGACCCACCTTGAAACAAATGCATACCACAAGGACCCTTGGTGTACTTATTTCAAAATAGGGACCATATCCCAAATTTTTAGGTAACCACAGGACCAACAATGTAATTTACTCTTATATTTATATACCGAATTTTCCAAATTAGTTCCTCTAGCTTTTTGTTCTTTTCTCAAATGTCCCTTCTAGATTCTTTTATTTCTAAAATTCTTTTGCTGAATTTCTTTCTTTTAAATTCAGTCCAGCTTTGTTTCATACGTTTTGATCAAATGCTCCAAAATTCACTCTGTCAAAACCCGAAGAAAACACAAAAATACCACTCTAGCGATGATTAAACGAATTAAACAATAAATCTAATAAAACTACGTGCAAAAACCAAAATAAATGCAAAATACAATATAAACTATTATGATGCACGCATAAAATGTAATTAGAAACTATTATGATGCACACAAAATGAAAATAACATAAATACACCTTTCGGCATAAATACACCAAACATAATTAATAACATAACACACTATGTATCATTTGGTTATACTTCCGTGTCACCATTGGGTTTACCCAGGACATACACATGACATAATATTTGTGATGAAGTCATTCTCATTGTCATTTTTAAATTATTTTCCATTGGGACAATCATATAAAAACATCGAAATGATCACACAATATCATTAAAGTATGGTTGTAAGTTCAAGTAATATGTGTTTTGCATAAATATCCACTACTAGAGAAATGGTTATACTATCCGGTTGGAAAATGATATACTATCTGCTTATATAACCGGGTTCTATAAGGGGGCGGTAGTAATGTCACTATAATACTACCCGGCCGAACAACCGGGTTCTATAAGGGGGCAGTAGTAATGTCACTATAATACTACCCGGTCGAACAACCGGGTTGTATTTGCCTAATAGAGCCCGGTTTTTATTATTCCATCGGGAAGTGTCTAGGTAGGAATTGGCATGAGTTTTGCTTAATATAACCCGGTTTTTTTTAAGTAACCGGTTGGTATTTTGCCTATATGACTAACGAAACCCGATTCTTTTAAGAAACCAGGTAGTATCTTTGCCAATATGACTAATGGAACCCATTTTTTTAAGAAACCATATAGTATCTTTGCCAATATGACTAATTGAACCCGGTATTTTTTAAGAAATCGGGTAGTATCTTTGCCGATTATGACTAATGAACCCGGGTTTTTTAAGAAACCGGGTGGTATTAGTATGTGTTTCTATTATCAAATCAGCAGAAGCATCTAATCGGATTGATACTAGAAAATCACATATTACGAGTAATATGAAAATAAAAAATAAAAAACACCCACAATTAGACTTGGTATACCACAATAATCCACGAAAATGTAGATAAACAAAGCTTATATGTAGATTTGTTATACAATTTCACATCTCAAAAAGGACAAACTTGTTCCAACGTCAAAACACTCTCTATCTACTTGCACTCTTTCCTATAATCCGGCTACGGTATCCACATAACATACCTCCACATGAGTATGCAAGAACCCTCTTTCAATCTCACAATAGTATGACTATGAATGCATCGTTGCTGTTAAATTGTATAACTTGACTGACAAACAAAACATATAACTATAAAATGGCCTACTTTATATAGTTTATCATAATCATGAATGAAAAATAAATCAACTAACCAAGTTTTAAAGTTAACATCTATAAGGTGTGTATTGTGCTATATATATATATAAAGTACTCATGAATGAACAACACTCGAAAAGCAGGTAGCCCATGTCTTGGTAATTCCATGGTACCTAGATCGTCCAACTTAGTTTTTGTAAGGGATGTTTTGTAATTCCATGGTACCTAGATGCAAAATAAAATAAATATTGTTATAACCACAAGGTTGAGTGCAATAGACACAATGAGAACATTATTAACACATACATGCCCTTTTCGAGAAAATTGATTGTTGTTATGAGGCAAAATGGAACATGAAGTACATAACATAATACCCACACTTCCAACTGGATTCTTGTTGATTGCACTAAATTAGAAAAAGAGAAGTGTGTATTAGAGATATTCACCTATGAAAAAAGTTATATGAATGTAGAGTGAGATGAATTATATGTGAGAACTCCCATCTAAATGGCCCTGATTTATTCGTTTCACACGACCCTCCTTCTTCATGATACCTCATAACAACCCTAAAAAACATAAACAATAGTAGTGTTCAATAAAATCAAAAGAAAGGTCAATCCTATACAAATTTAACACTTGCTTACGCTTCTACAAGCTCTTTGACAATGTATGTGTCGGCAGTCTTTCCTTCAAACATTAACGAATCTAGAATATAGACAGTACACACAAATCAAAAGCAAGCTCCAGTGGTTGCTAGTAATGTTTAAAACTATTAGTATAACCTTGTAATGTATATAGCGTAAGTCGATAACAATAAAGATGGTAGCATATGGTACCTTTGTAAGTATGGTGCGAGAAAAAACCGTAGTTCTTTACTGTGAGAGATCACACTAGCAATGTTAGTTATGACAAGATCATCGTTTCTTTGGCATAAATCGAGGCAGGTATATGAAACCACATCTGTTGTTCGCCTTTGTTTGCTTATTCTCATGTAAGAGCCTACAAGACACGACGATCTGATGAAATACGATATTTTTAGAATATAAGATTGAATCTTGGTAATGTAGTAACCATTGACTTACATATGGTACCAAGCAATAATAGAATGATCAAACTTAGGATTCTTCACTAAAAAATGTATGTCCTCACGAAAAAATGGTGAAGTTAAATGATTGAGCTCCAAAGACCCCGGATGCGGCATGAACTTCAATCCGTTGTTTCGGATCCGAGCAAGACTCCCAACGCCTAAAAAGTGCTTGTAACTCTTTTGGCCTCTAATTCAAATATTGCTCCGGGATCGCACTTTTTGCTCGCACATGTAGTCTCCTTGGAATGCTTTTTTCGCGTTCCTTGTTGTGAACTCTTGGTCGATATTGAGAAAAGAAGTTAGAAGTTGTTCACGCCCGCAAGTGATCGACTATGTAGCCGCGAGCAAGAGGAATCCAGATGCTGTCAAATTTGCACTGCTCGCGGTCGCGAGCATTAAAGAGCATGCCCGCGAACGACGTTCTTGTCCCGTTTTTTTGTTTTTAGACAGGGCTATTTTGGTCATTTTGAGCCTGGTTATTTAAGCTTTTTGGTGCTTTCTTTTTGGGCAGAGACCCTACCATACTCTTTACCGTTTTCAGGGTTTCTATTAGTGTAGATCTTTGTTTATTTTGGGGGTTAGAGCTTACAAACTCTGGATTTGTAGCTATGGCCCTGGATGAACTTGATTTTTTAGCATCAATCTATGAATTAGAGAGTAATTGTATCTCCTTCTCCCTTTTATGTTTTCTTTTCTTTCTTAATTAGTGTTATAACTTAGATCTTTGAACTTTGATTGTTAGTTTCAATTTGCTGCAACTATTTGATTTGTAGTTCTAGATTCTTCAAGTAATTTCATGGTTTTTACCTTTTCTTTGATTTTGGCTATGCCTAATCTTTGCAATTGATAGTATATCTTTATTAGTCTGTTCTTCTTCAATTTTGGCTTCAAGTTCATGTTTGCTAAACTAGATTTCATGGTTATTTTGATGTTCTTGATAATGTAGATCTAGGTTTATGTGTTTATCATTTCTAAATTGTTTTACTCATAGATTAGTCCTTGTTTAATCTTGTTTTTGGTTTAATATGTTGTTTTCTCTATTCTTGTTTGATTGATTAGTAATTTCATGTTTCCTTGATTTATGTTTGGTTAATTTCATGGGTTAAGGTGACTATTGGTAAGGACTTGATTTGTATCAATTGGTTGTTTTAAGTAAATGGTTTACTGATGAAATGGTCTTTGATTAGCCGACTAACGGAAGTTGGGGGATGCTAAAAGATTATTATTTGGTGATTGTTGAATTTAACTGTTGTGATCTAAATGGAAATTTGGTTTTAACTTGGGTTAACCAATTGGTGATTTTTATCATGTCATGAAAATAAATGTTTTGATTATTTGGGAATATTTTGTCTAGCTTAATGCTTTTTTTTAGATTAATCGATATGGAAATAATCAGTTTTAAATTAATAAAGGTTTTTGTCGCCTTGGAAGAGGGACAAAAGTAATGTCTGAATTGGACAAATCCCATTTTGTAAGGTCTAAACCAGTACTCACCATATTAGATAGCTTATAGTAGCATTTAATGTCTTTCAATTTGAGTTGTTAGACCATGAGTACCGCTTCCTATCATACCCTCTGAACCCTGATGCCACCTCAGCGTCACATCAGCTTTTCTCTTTCCTACCCTCCTTACCCTAAAGTGGAGTACCGCTACCTATCATACCCTCTGAACCCTGATGCCACCTCAGCGCCACACCAACTTTTTTAATTCTTTTATTTATACATTTAATTATTTAACAAAATAAAAATATTCATATATTTTTTAATAAATAAAAATAAGATAAATAATAAAAATAAAAATTCATAACATTCATTAAAAATTTAAAAATTACAAAATAAAATTAAAAATTACAAAACATTAAAAATCTAGTCGTCGTCGTTGTTGGGAAGTCGGATACGCGAAATATGTTCGACCAAATCCGACCGAAGGTTATTATGAGTCTCCCGGTTTTTGACTTCTCGAACATTTGCCGCGCGTTGTTCCTCATTGATTTGTGTTTCGATATCATCCGCTACAAGGTCGTTTTCATCGACACCACAAATGGCATGGTCTTCGTCTTCGAGTATCATACTGTGTAATATGACACAAGCGTACATAATGTTTCCCAATCTTGTCGGATGCCATCCGCGTGCCGGGTTATGAAGTATATGCCAACGTTGTTTAAGCACGCCAAAAGCTCGTTCAACGTCTTTACGTGCCGATTCTTGCACGGACTTGAACTTTTTTCGTTTATCATCATGTGGGCACGTAAATGATTTTACGAAAGTAGCCCATTCCGGATATATCCCATCCGCTAGATAATATCCGTGGTGTGAAAAAATGAAAGTGGTAGAGGTTAATATATATAGTGTTAATAATTTGAAAAAAAAAATTTTAAAAATAGCCGTTGGTAAACGGTTATATTTAAAAAAAATTAAATTAGGACCGGGTTCCCGAACCCACTCTTACCCGCACCCACCGAACCCGCGGTACCCGTACCGTGTACCCGGGCTACCCGCCCCAACCCGATGTGAACCCGGCCGTGGTACCCGATGGCGGTACGCACGGCCTTAGTGCTAATTAGATTGTCATTCACTTCTTGCTTTAGTTGTTAATGTAGTCTTACTTGTTTCCGAGATTCGTATGTTTGCTTAGTCTTGCTTGATTCTTAATTGCATTATGTTCATTGTAGCTTAAGTGTTTAATTGTGTTATTTGATTTCTAGTGTTAATCCAATATTTGATATTTGATTGCGCAACTAGCTAATATCGTGAGTGTTGTGTTTATTCCTTTGTCTCCTCGTGTTCGACCCATATGCTATGACACCGTACGCTTGCGGTTATAAATGATTTAAAGCTCAAATAGTCATAAATAATATATTAGGACACTTGAACATTTTTGACGTCCCATAAACCCGATTTTGTCGTAGTGGTATCACAAGATCAAGACTCAGTATCATGTATTTCACTACTAGAAAGTTGGCTTTATAGGACATCTAAAATATTTAAACGTCTAAATAAAAAACTAGTATGCTTTTAAATAAAGTGTCGTACTTTTATACACAATAATTGAAAAGGTGCCATATAAAATATACAATACGAAACTTTATTTGAAGAACGTCCTAAAAAAACTTCTTAAATCGCTCAAAAGCGTCATATAAACAAGAAGTCTTCGATGGTGAACGTTTTGAATTTTTTCCATCTTAAAGCGATCGTGTTTCCCCTAAATCAACAAGTTCTTTCAAAGTTTCACTACATGTAAAGTACCACAAATACAATCATAATTTTACATCATTAAATTAACTCTGAGTGACCCCCCACTTCTGCAGAAGAAAAACACTGTTTTCTTCAACACCAAAAGAAAGGTAGAAATGATGGAAAGCAAGATTCAGGAGGGATATACAATAGGAGACAGATTATGAGTGTTGGGTAATGTCGATTACATACTTTTTGTTCACAATAATGTGCGTTGAACAAGCAAAGAAGAAACAGAATTTTGATGAATCTTTGTGGTTTTAGTTAGGAATTGAATATGATGAAGTTGTATATGGAATTATGGATGGTGTAAGTTTAATTAATTTGCCCCATCTGAAATATTAATTTTGCAGAAAATAAATATTATATTCAGACATTCTGATTTTGAGGTTGTTTACTGATGCAATCCACTTGCAATTTAGATTGGTTAAGTTTTTTCTCCGTTCTTATAACCTTTAATGTGTGTTTGGATATATATATATATATATATATATATATATATATATATATATATATATATATATATACTAGTAGTGTACCCGTGCAATGCACGGAGTGAGAAAGGTGTTGAGCGACTTTTTTCTCAAAATGAATAATGAAAAGCTCGTGAGTTCGACAATGGCCAACATAGATTTTACATTGAAATGCACAATAATTACAAAAGTTAAGTATTTTTTTAAAGGCAAGAAGTGCACAATAATTACAAATGTACAAGGAACCAACAACCAAACAACAGTAAAACCTTTACAAAAATACCCCAAATTACAGGCCAAACACTTAAAGGAAAAACCAAATTAGCACTCAGCAGTTGAGTCAGAACAGACCGAACAAGGGACTAAGACAGCCCCCAAACAGCAGCAAAACCAGCAGCTTAATGGCAATAGCTTAAAGGTATCTGCATAAACCAAGCCTGGGCCTAATCCAACAATTGAAACCCCATCCAACCGACCCCCAAACAGCAGTAAACCAACCAGCAGCTTAATGAGAGCTTAATGGCAGCTTAATGATAACCTAAAGGCCACAGCTTATTGGAAATTGGATAAACCAAACGTGGGCCAAATCCACAATTGAAACCCCGTCAATTAATTAACTATTGACCAATAAAACTTAGTAAAAACCCCTATAAAACAAAAGCCCTTCTGTTTTCAACAATCTAAATATTAAAAGATATTTTCAAAGTGTTTCTAAACTCAAGAAGAACTTAATGGCATTAAACCAACCTCCAGTCAAAAGAAGTCAAAAGAAATAAACAGGGTAAACTTTTGGCAAAAAATTATGAGATGGAAATGTCCAAATCCCGCCACTACAGCTGTACCGAACAGCCCAACCCAGACAGCAACAACAGCTGAATCAATATTTATGATTTACTTCTTAAAAGCTCCTAATTGTTTACCTCCATAACAATGGGTTTGGACAACCATTAAAAATTCTCCCAATATTTTATGCCAACTTCTTACATTAGGCATGATGAACATAAAGAAAACCAGACTTTGTCAAATTATAAACTCTATGAAAACCTATGAGCCTATACATCTGAACTTGTTTGACTTGGAGTTGAGTAGAATGTCAACATTCCAATTTGGAATAAAGAATAGCAAGTGCAAACACACATATATACATCAGAGGAATGAAATCAACAACTTGAAAAAATATACATTGAGAGTACGAAATATTTACCATGGAACGGTAAGAATTATATATTTTGCTTCACCTGAAAGTGTTCAAAAATCAAGAAATAGGTTAATGGGATTGAAAGTAACCTGTAACTCTTTGATGGCAGAGAGACTTTCGCACACGCATCCGAATAACCAATAAATAAAATTTTATCTGAAATAGCAAAGATATGAAATAATCAAAGCCAAATAGTAAAAATCCTCATCAAATAGGAAACCTCCTCAAATTCCTATGAAAATCAAGCAGAATAGAAACCTCCTCAAATTCCTATGAAAAACAAAGCCAAATAGTTCAAAATCATCACAAACAACATTCAAAAGATTTACATAGGTTCAACAAAAAAGATGAAGCAATATTTAAACTAAAGTTAGATCGATGAGCTAATCGCTGAATTCTTCTTTCCGAGATTCTTGGTCGTGTGATCTAACCAATGGATATGCATATAGATAGATAATTTCTTGTTCAACATAAGTAAAAAACAAGATCCAATATCCATTTTAAGGATGAGCAAACCGGACCATTTTCCTGTACCCAACTGGTACCATATATTAGGACCGGTTTTCGGTTCCAAATAATATTGGGATTCGGTATTCGGTACCTGGAAATTGTACCTCCGGTTTGATCCAAAAAAAACAACATAAAAATCAATAGCCAATAAGCACTAATTAAAATTCTAAACTCAAAAGAATTAGAAGGATTTAAATATACCTTAGAAATCCTCTGAAAGATTTACGTTAGCTAATGACGTTTATCTATCAAAAAAATATAGAGGATCCCTTTTTAGTATGTTAGAGTAACAAAACTCACAAGGAAATCTATATTGTCCTGCGAAGGCAACAATAGATACCTAATGGTTAGATAACCTGCTTTTCTAGGATCAAGATTCAATAGAACAGAGAGCCATATTGAAAGACCAACATCAAAGCAATGAACCAATATTTGATTTATAAGGGAGAAAGAGAATAAAAAAGGTGGAACAAAAGAAACAGACCTGCAAACCCCCATAAACATCTTCATCAGCGACAACATGGAACCGATCGATGACGGCGTGGAATTGATTGGGGACGTGAAACAGACTGGAGATGATTTCAAGCAACTTTTTTCCGTTGAGACTTCTCGGTGGTATTTTTCCATGGAGGGTTTCAAGGTCTAGAAGAGATTGACCGATTAAGTCATTAGCCAAGCGAATAAGCCACAACCGAACAATTATCTATGCTGCAAACCAAGTTGTAGATTTGTATATTTGTAACTGCCATGAAATAAAATATAAGCAAAACTCAAAAATCTCGAATAATATACGGAAGGAAAAGCCCAAACAGAACAAAAAAATGTACCATCTCCATGAGAAGTCATTGTGAGCGGAGACGAAAGAAGCTTTTGCGCAATGGAAGCAATGTCTATGGTTGATACTTCATCCACCTCTTTCAAGAAAAAACTCCACATGTTTACTGTTCACAAACGCCTAAGTAAACAAATATATTTCAAATACAAAGGTAGAAGATGCAACTTTTAAACTTAATTATTACTTGAGCTGCTATGAGTTACTGGTTGAAAACAAGTTTTGAACCCTTGTAGGTATCATACAATGGTAGAATGGATTGAGAACATGCTAAGATATCCACTCAATTCTCATGTCCCTATACATTTTGCTGTAGATATGTAGAATAAGGCATCAAGTAAAAAACACAACTCATTGTGTGTATGAAAACAAGAGACTTATGGGTACCCATTGACAGAAACCTCAACTACACACCACTTTCTTTATGTCATTATGTGTTATAAAGTTTAAGCTTCAAACCATTAACCACGCTATCTCAAATAACAATTAAAAAAATATGACAGCAGATCGACCATACCTCCGGAACTGCAAAATCATAATGATCGGAGCCAAATGCTTGATCAATCAGCGAAAAACACAAATGAAAACCTAACTTTTATGACCCAATCGACTCTTTGTTTCTTTTGGCACCTACATTTCCTGCAAAAAACTCGCCGTTATTGAAAAATATGGAATCAGTGTGATACACATTTAAATTCCGTAGCCAAATTCCAGTCGACTGCATCAAAAATTTCACTTTTTCGGTACCATGAATCCCGTCAAAAAGATACCAAATTTCCAGTTAGCCTGATAAAGAACAATCTGGTGCATCCTTAAATCCTTTTGCATGTATCATTTCACCATTTCACCACACTCTGTTCTCAATCAAACGAGAAACGATTTCTTTAAGGATCTCTTGAAGCATAAAAAATCCAAGTATAATCACTAACGTTTAACATTTTTGGCTAAAATCAATCTAGTTAGTAATTAGAGTTTGGAACATACCATGGAATGGTCCCGGAGACCAATTGAAAGTGGCAATGTTTGGAAGATCCATAATTGCTAAAAACACTTCAGCATATACAACACACTCAAGGGGTTAATTACCATTAGCTGCACTTAATATGAGAATCTCTTTTTTCCAAATGGAAATTTTCTTAAAACCAAGAGACTGACCTCATCTCGTTTGCCAAATTAGATAACATCAACTCACCTTGTTTTTAAAGTTCTTGCACCCACTTTTTGGCCGGTGTAAACAAATCCTATAACAACTCAAGAAAATCAGAAGTGTTGTGAACATCAATATATGTTATTCTGAGAGATCAGACAAATTTTTTTACGTTAAAATTAAACAAATCCTATAACAACTCAAGATTTAGTAAACGGCTCTTATCGGGTAAGATTTAGTAAACGGCTCCTTAATGTATATAAAATCTTTTATTACATAAAATAGGGCAACAAGATACCATTGATTTACATAGCATAAGAGGGTGGTGTGACTTCATAAGGCTAAGCTAGTATATTTTGCAGATATATTTTAGGGGAACAAAGAAAATAATTACCAAAAAAGGGGTTTGCTATGTATGAAACTAAAGTTTCTTACCCCATTTTGAGCTCATTTTGATCCACACGATGAGCTAGCATCAAAATACACACTTTGGTCAGTATCATTTTGCTTATAATTGAAGGTTGTGCAGTTATATTAGATGAAGTTGGAAAGCTTGACAATGAAAAGAAGAGGCATTCACCAGAACCTTTCTTCTGCTGATCTCTTTTCTTCTTTTGTTGCTCATACCTATATTTGCTGCAAAATTTGTCGTATTAATGATCAATACGAATATGATCTACAACTTTATAAAACAAATAAAAACAGAATTGAACTGGCAGCAGCATCGTCCACAACATCATAATTCCTTTTAACAAAAAAATTAAACATTTGGATACAAGGGGTAAAAAGGGCTCGAAGTATTGCAAACTGTGAGCACCAAGAAGAACAGAAATCAAAAAGAGATTAGAGAACAGAAATAAAAATCGATTAAAGAACAGTAAAATCAAAATCGATCAAAAAACCCGTAAAATCAAACAGAGCAAAATCAAAAAAAACCCTAATGTCGAGTTGTGTCTTCGTTGAGCGTGTGAAATCGATAACCAGAGAAGTAAACTCAGATACCTGTTTTCGTCGAGAGTGTAGAAGGGATTCAATAACCAAATAAGTAAGAAGTCCTGCATATTTGAGGTGAAGCAATTAGAGAACAGAAATCAAAAGAAACCTAAAATCGATCAAAGAAACCGTGAAATCGATAACCAGGAACCATAGAACATACCAGAAAAATGAGAGATGGAGAGGACAGATGCAACACCACTTCCATAAGATGTTGAATTGGTCTCAGGAACCTTGGGAACACAAAGAGTCGGTCTAGAAACCGATGGAGATGGATTTCAATCAAGAGGCGGGACCAAGAGAACTCTGGAAGGAGGGAGGGAGGGAGAGAGGGAGAGAGAGCGGGGATTTTAAGTAATTAGGCTTTAAATGATTGTACACAAGGCTTAAAAAGTTGTTTTTAAGAGTTTGGAGGTTATTTGCTTTATAATATAGTATAGATTAATGAAAAGAAAGGTTATTTCTTGATGGTGTCATGCATTGATTTACTGGCCCAAGCCCAATATTATACATAATATTCTAGAAAGGGTTAGAAGGGGTAATTGGGTAATTCTAAATAAAATGATAGTATAAGTAGGAGTGTGGAGGGAGAGTAGGGCAGGCAGAAATTTAGTGGGTTCTATTTGGGAGAGTGGTAGCCTCTCGAATGCTACTTGTTCTTTCTTTTCATTGTTAATCGCAGCATTCAACGGTGTGATTTATCATTTGGTTTCTATTTTTATTGTCCAATCTGTCTGGTTCATAACAAATGGTATCAGAGCACTACGAGTCCATGGACAGGGAATTGCAAATGTCCTATAGCGTGTTTGATTACATGGCTGATGATCGGATTCCACAGAAGGGTGAATCCAGGAAGAAGGAAGTGATCGATATCCAGTCCATTGTTGCCAACTTCAAGCTGCAGCTTCGAGACCAGATGACCAGGTTTAGACGAGACCTTGTGGAGATGATTCGTGAAGAGGTACGTAGCTCTGTATCCAAACCAGTCATCTACACTCCTCCTCCACCAACACAAGGCGGTTCCCCACAGTTAGAGATCGAATCTGAAGGTTACACCGAGACCAAACCAGGGATTAGAAACGAGGGGGAGACTGTCCTTGAACAAGTTTCTGATTCCAAGGGTAACGATATTATGGTCACGACGTCACTCGATAACGGAAACGAGGAGGGAATTCATGACCAGGTCTTCTATGATTTCACCAGGGAAACGAAATCGATTCCAGATCTCGGTATGCTCACGATGACAGTTGAAGAAGAGGGAAGAGAAGAGGAAAAAAGAGAGAAGGAATTGCCGATAGAACGGACGGAAGATCGATCAATTGAAGAAGGATCACAGGAATCCATGGGCAACGTCGGAGGCTACCAAGCGACTAAGGCAATCTCAATCGAAAATCCAGAGTCGAAGATTTTAGGTTTCCATCCAGACCAGGACCCAGATCCGCCGCCTGATTTACATTCCCTTCCACTTCCGGTTGATTTACGGAGGGATTCGACCACCATCTTCGGCTCGACTGAGAACGTTGGGATTCAGACGGATTCCTCGACCCCTGATTCATTCTGGGCTCTAATGAAATTAGGAAAAGGGGGAGCAAGTATGAAAGCCCATGTTGAACATTATTTTATGGATCAAGCCCAACCAGTTATTTTAATTTGGCCCAAACCTGACCTAGCTATTTTATATTGGCCCAAGCCTACATCCAACTTAATCTGCACTTTCACTTTACCGACGTACTCTATTTTGTCAACGTCTAATGGAAGAGATGGTTGGGGTGACGATCAACGGAAACTGCCACCGCCACCAGTGTCGCCGCCGCTACCACCACCATTGTTGCCGCCTCCATCGTCACCACCGCTACTGGCACCGACACCAAGTGTGGTGACTTGTTTAACGCCTTATGCCCCTGGTACGTCGTCCAACCGCTAGTTGGAAAAAGATAGCAGGACTTCAAGGTTTGATACATGTCCTCTGGTTAAACAAATTGAGGAGATAAGTCGAAATAGTGAAGAAGAAAATCAAGGGGTGGACGGTTTTCTAAAAGAGAAAAATCATGAAGTGGAGTTTATTGTTGACAAAAATCAGAAAAGATGGGTTTTTAACGCCATAGTGGGCGTTAAAAAAGGGCATCATGCTGGACCCATTTCAACTTCGCCCACGGGATCATCTACTCTCATGAAGAATTTCAACCCCTATGCTAGTCAGTTTACTCAAATTGTTGCTCTCCTCTCAAGACTAAACTTGGATTCACTCAGCCTATTTTATCATTTCCTTACAATAATTCTATACGGCCTTGGGCATCGATGTCGTATTGGGCCTACACATCACCACACTGCTGACTTGTTTCTTTCTCAGTTTTACAACTGTGTCTATCGGTATAAGATAATGGGAAACCTGCTCTGTTTGGTTCAAGGAGATCAACACACGGTTGTGATTATAGAAACTGATAAGGACTCTGATAATGTTCTCAAACTCAGATTCCAGCAGTCGGCTATGAAGTGTGAGACCAAGACTAGAGACAATTTTTTTGTCAATATTGTAGTTTCGATACAATATTGTGATTCGACTGACAAGGCAAGCGAGACACTCTATAAACTCAGCAACATAAGGTCCCAACTCCAGGTTTATGATTTTGATGTTATAAGAGCTTGAGTTCCAAAGCTTAATCTAGTTGAGGCTTGTGGGTTCAAGGTTGTGTGAACGTTGATTGTTGATACAGAACCAGATGAGGCTGTGCAGAGAACAATGAGTGAGATATATGCAGCTGCAAGGCTGAGGATGGTGCTTAGACAGAAGACGTGGAGAATTCTCCAAGTCAAAAGTGCCGAGGGTGTGGCACAATCCAAGTATCTTTCTGGTTTGCATAATACACTCCTGTGCCAAGCCATTGTGGATGGCTTGGGGGACCGTGTGTTGGGGTTCTCGATCAATGTGCCAGGAACCATAGTTAAAGGCGTAGTGGATGTGGTTCTAGTCACTCGGTATTTTGAGACTATGAAAGAAAACCGGAATACATTTAGATCCTCGGCCGTATTCATCCCTCTTGGACTTGGTGTGTTCGTTGGCAAAGATGCTTTGGTACTCATGCTGACCAAAACGACATGGAATGAGACCTTGGTATGGACACTGACAGATGGCAGAATGGTAAAGCATTCCATGAATAGCAGCGACGGAATTTGGTCGTTCTATGAAGTTGAAATTGAGCTTAATGGGGAGAATGGGACTTCAGTGACTACTGGTTTGCGAGATGTTATAACTAGACAGCAACAACTCCTTTATTTTTATTACCCACCTTGAGGACAAGGTGGTTCTTTGGGGGCGCGGTAATGTCATGCATTGATTTACTGGCCCAAGCCCAATATTATACATAATATTCTAGAAAGGGTTAGAAGGGGTAATTGGGTAATTCTAAATAATATGATAGTATAAGTAGGAGTGTGGAGGGAGAGTAGGGCAGGCATAAATATAGTGGGTTCTATTTGGGAGAGTGTTAGCCTCTCGAATGCTACTTGTTCTTTCTTTTCATTGTTAATCGCAGCATTCAACGGTGTGATTTATCATTTGGTTTCTATTTTTATTGTCCAATCTGTCTGGTTCATAACAGATGGCAGTAGACTTTTATTTATAGGTGGAGAGACTGAATTTTTTATTAGAATGATATAATTAGGTTACCTTTAGGCTTAATCGTAACCATCTATAAAGATGGAGTTTAATTTAATAATTATCTATCTTAATCAATTAGGAAAAATTGCATCAAAATGGAACCAACTTTCACCTAATTCCTATTTTATGGAACCAACTTTTACAATCGTCATTTTAGGGTTTGAACCAAACTTTACATTTATTTTACATTTTAGGGTTTTTTTGGGGCTACTTCTCTACCCTAAACTAGAGGAATCAGCAGTAGCCATTAATGAACAGGGAAGCTTCAAATAATCGGGTGTTCTATCTCTTCTCTTATGTATTTCTCTTCGTATAACCAAAAATCAACCATTACACCTTGGTTTAGGTTGATTAAATTGAGCCATAAGTGAAATCACTCGCTGCAGCGGTTGACGTAATTTATGGTCCCTTGTTTGGGTTCGATTGTTCACTAGTTTGCTTTATAATATCACCACATTCAAACTTAATTCCATTTCACATTTGTTTGGATCAACCCACTTGAATCCCTTTACAAAAAGCTAAACTTAATTTTAAACCACAATCATATTGAAAGACATGTAATAGACATCGTAATTTAAGTCAAAGCCAGGCTACACAAACCCCTACTCATATGTTAATTTAGTTACACATTAGGTTTGAAGCATTCATAGAAAAGTCTCCTTTATGTTTAAATGTTCCTAGGAATTACTAGAAAGTACAATTATAAGAATCCATTTCCACTAAATCAAAATCATTCTATTTCAAATTTTACGTTTTCATGTTTCATAGCATTAGGTTCTTGTTTGTTGTTCGCAATTGTCCCAATCTCAAATTTCCTGGAGTGATGGGCGAAATGGACAACAACCACTACAAAACAGATGGGCAATTCCGGCAGACAGATCCGGCCGGACATCCACCAGAAAAGTAAATTTTCGGCGGATCTGGCTGTCGGATCAAAACCCGCTGCAACAGTGGTTTTCGGCGGAATTTCTAGCTGATAGGGAACTTTTCGGTGGATATATCCGCCGGAAAACCATCGGGTCAGTTTTCCAAAATTAACAAAGTTGTTAATTAAAAATTTAGTTCTGGTGGATAGATCCGGTCAGAAATCCGCCGAAAAAGTAAATTTTCGGCGGATCCGGCTGCCGGATCAAAACCCGCTACAACAGTGGTTTTCGGCGGAATTTCTGGTGGATAGGGAATTTTTCGGTGGAATATCCGCCGGAAAACCGTCGGGACAGTTTTCCAAAATTAACTAAGTTGTTAATTAAAAGTTTAGTTTCGGTGAATTTTTTGCGGCGGATGCGGATTTCTGGCGGAATAATCCACCGGAAATATTATTTAATTATTTTTTTAATTTTTAATTTATCTTTTATCTATTTCCGGCTGAAAACTGTCGAAATCTGTTTTTTCAATTCTAAAACTGCAAAAACTGATAAGATTTCATAAAACCAAAATGCCCAATACAATGTTCCGGGAAAAACTACCATACAATTGTTCCAAACAAATTGTTCCAAGTTGTTTCAAAATATTTGTTCCAACAACAACTAAAATAGTTCACATCCTTGGCAGATTCGGCGGAAACGGATTATTCTGACTGAGGCCTCTGACCAACGTGCATATCTCCTCCAATTGCCTCTGACGTTCCTCATCTCGACAGTTTAAGTAGTCCACTTGGTTCCTTAAGTCGTCAATTTCCTAGAAAATAAATAACACGTTAGAATATTTAATATGAATTATAAATAAAATTGATAAACATCATTTAATGAAAAAAAGTGATACTTGTCGGGAAGATGGCCCACTATCCTGTGACGATGACCCACCCATGATCGCATTGGATCTGGGTGGTTCCCAAACGCAAACAAACGACCTCTCTTCGGTTCCCCAACAACTTCATACCACAATTTTGCATCAAGTGGCGGATGAGTGGTAGGGTCCTCGCCGTACAGCGTGTGTCGAATACCCATCATGTAGTTTTTACAAAATGCTACAAGTCAATTTCGACAGCATAACGACTGTAAATGGGACGTTTCCATTTTCCTGTTAAACAAAACCCAAACTAGATAGATATATATATAATAAGATAACAATCCTAATGTTTGCCGAACAAATGACAACCCAAACTAGATATATATATATATATACACACACACACACACAATAAGATAACAATCCTAATGTTTGCCCAACAAATGGCAACCCAAACTAGATAGATATATACAATAAAGTTCATAGTTAAACACAAGCTATATAGATATTCTAAAGTCTTGTTCAAAATACTTACCGCAATCTGACTACACCGAGATGTCACGTACTCCCCGGATTCTGAAGACGAGTGCTCTGTACCCGGCGTACTCGTCGTACCGGACGTACTCCCCATACCCGACCGCCTCTTCTTCTTGTCGGTAACTTTGAAGAGGTCAATACCCGACAGTGGCACACCTCCTCTTGCTTTCGTCTGCGAAGGTCAAATAATACAAAGATGTGTTAATTATAACATGTGAAGAATCAAACTAGTAAAACAATGGGTTAATTATAACATATTAAGGTCCTACCAAACGAGCATGTGTCTCCCCGAACGTGATCGATCCATTAGTGTGCTTGGATATGTCGCCATCCACCTCTGTCATCTGGTTCGCACGCGACACCACAGAAACACTCTTCCAATGATCGTTGTTTCAGCCATCGATCATTTTCTCTCAGGTCGACGGATTCATCCAGATGGGAGGGAAGGGCTTAAACATGTTCATATCTCTGTGTGGGGCGTTCTCGTCATAATGACGACCACTCTCTCAGCATTTTAAAATAGCTCTATCTGGGCGGCGCTTAAATTGTCATTGTATGCTTTCCCACACTTTCTCTCCCAGATTTGTTGCATCCGGGAGTCCAACGAAGCATCCCAGGTGTAGTGGCCCTGTACGCACAAGTTTATCTATTTTGAAGTTTAAAATAAGACTACCAAAGATATAATTACTTAAATATACACTACAAACCTGGAAACGCTAAAACATCACGTTCCTCGTCTCTAGAGGGACGTGGACCAAGTGCGCCATGCCCAATCAAGTATATCAGGTTTATCCTCGTCGCCGTTCGGATCGCTTCGGCACTATCCCAACTACATAGTTAATTGAATGAATATCGATACAAAGAACATTTAATGTGATCAATAAGTTAATAGAAATGAATTTACTCATTTGATGTTGCAGATCGCGGTGCAAGGTTCACCCTCGTCGCCTGGAGCGTGTCCGGAGCAGCTGTGCCAAGGAGGATATTATCAGACTCATTGGCGGGTTGTGCCGACCCGCTACTAGAAGCTGGGCTAGGATTATTACTACGGCCAGATCCTGGGGTACGCGATATTGTCTACAAAGCAATGTTAGAAAACATACAACAATAATTCAAGTATACAACACAATGTTAAATAAGTAAACATGGTCACAAATTAATAGATAACTTCGTAAATGTGACAAAAATAGATAAGAAAACATGGAAACAATTAGACAAATTTTACTAAGAATAAGATTAACATAGTATGTAATCATTAGAGGAGTGATCTGACAAGTCAGGTTTTTCTTCATCAGAGTCACTATCCAAGTCTTGGAACTCGTCCTCTTCGTCACCACTCTCGTCAACATGCCAGTTGTCGCGACCATCATTGCAATTTCGATGCCCTCTCCATCTGTGATAAGATGGATGGGTTCATCCACGTCTCTGTTTCCCATAGTGGGTGCAATTCTATCATCTTCTTGGAAAAACTGTTCCTCGTCCACATTTTCATCTGCTAGTACTACGAGTGTACTTGATGCCAACTCATAGACCCCTCTAGGCTTTGTCTTCACCACAGACCACCAATCTTTTAATTCCTTTGATGGATATGGTACATAATAGACTTGTTCAGATTGCGATGCTAGGATAAACGGGTCGTCTTAACGAAGTCTTGATTTGTGTTTGACGCCCATGAGATTATGCTTTGAGTGAACTCGGACCCCGTTAGCTGTATCAAACCATGTGTATTTAAATATTGGGACAACACAACGACCGAGTATCGAATGATATTCTATCTCTAGCACTTCATCTAACAATCCATAGTAGTCCACATCAAACTCCAAGTAACAAGAGCCTCTCATGCATACTCCACTATTATGTGTGGTGCGATTCCTATCATGAGTCTGAGTGTGGAACTTGTAACCATTTACAAAAAGCCCAGGTCTCTCCAAGCCCAACGGAGAGGTCTTTGTGCCAAAACTTTTAGATGGCTGATTGAGGAATGCGGTCGAGTCATAACCTGTATTATAAAGTATTATGTCATTTGTAATATGATATTAAGTACATATAAATGATGATGAATAAAAGTTCACATGCATACTTACGTAGTCTTCAAACCAACTAGCAAAGAGGTCACCTCTACGTTTGTCGAGCCCCACTTCATTAGTATATGGCTCCGAAAGTCTATCTAATCATTGGACATGGTTATGAAAGGAAAGACTTCTTTACAGTTAAGAAAGATGTATGTGTGACCCTTGTGCATATCTCCATCATCCAGCTGACAATGTCTTTCGACCTTATCGTATAATGAACGACACAGGGTTTTAAATATGCTTAAGTGTTGATCGGAAGACTCACATTCGGGGGGAAAATTCTGAGGCTAACGGTTTAGACGTGTCTCTACAGTTGGTTCAAAATACAACGCACAATAGTTAGAAAGTCCGTTCACCAAATATGCCTCCACAATCGAACCTTCTACCCTTGCTCTGTTTCTCACCGTCCTTTTCAAGGACCCAAGACGTCTCTCGTAGAGATACATCCATCTATATTGAACCGGACCCCCAACTAGTGCCTCATCCACCAGATGTACCACAAGGTGTTCCATGGAATCGAAGAACCCTGGTGGAGAGACTCTTTCCAACTTACAGATCGTTTCAACTATACTTGTCTTCAATTGAGTCAGGTCCTCAACGTGTAACACCTTCGAGCATATTGCACGAAAGAATGTGCTTAACTCGGTGTTAGCATCCCATATATTGGTCGGTACCATCCCTTTAATGGCAATAGGGAGCAGTCTTTGGATGAACACGTGACAATCATGAATCTTGAAGGCATAGAAACTACCCTTCTCAAGGTTTACTAATACCGACTGAAAATTTCAACGTCTTCAACCATTCACCCAACTTTTTTTACTTGATCTTTTTTCAAAGTGTATGAAGCTTTCGGTTTAAATATTTTATTTCGTTCCTCCCTGATAAGCAACTCCGGTCGATTGCAGTATTCTTGTATGTCTTTCCTTGCTTTGATGTTGTTCTTTGATTTTGGTGTGTCCATAATCGTGTGAAACAGATTATCAAACACATTCTTCTCAATGTGCATTATATCCAGGTTATGTTGTATCGACAAAGTGCGCCAAGACGGCAACTCCCAGAAAATGCTTCGTTTTACCCAATTGTGTGTTACCCCCAAACCCACAGGCTTTCTATAGTGCCTTGACCCGTGTGGGACACCATCGTAAACCGTAGGAAGGCTACACACTTGATTCCATATTTGTTGTCCGGTTGGCACTAAGGGTGGATCAGCTTGTTCGGTGTGTCCCTTACGAAAGTGCTTCCTGTCACATCTGAACGCGTGTCTTAGTCGTAGAAACTTGTGGTGACAGTCAAACCAACATGACTTCCCTCTGCTTCGTAACTGGAACGCACATGCATTGCCCATGCAATATGGATAAGCTAACTTGCCATGCGTGCTCCAACGAGAAAGCATGACATAAGCAGGGAAGTCACTAACCGTCCACAACAGTACGACCCTCATTGTAAAATTTGTCCTACGAAAAGCATCATAAGTATAGACACCCTCCAAGAATAAAGTCTTCAACTTATCGATCAAGGGCCGAAGAAATATATCCAAGTTCTGCTCGGGACTCTTCTTGCCGGGAATCAGCAAAGTGAGGTGGACGTAGGACTCCTTGATGCACATCCAAGGCGGTAGATTGTAGTTTTTAAGAAAGACAGACCATAGTGAATACGGATTTGAGTTCGAGTTATTGGGGTTGAAACCATCTGTACAGAAGCCCAGACGATTATTCCCGATCTCTTGAGAAAAATCGGGATGTAGCCTGTCGAAATGTTTCCAAGCCTCCTCATCACTCGGATGCAACATCTTTCCCGATTGAGTCTGATGTTGGCGGTGCCAGGTCATCTCTTTTGTTGTTTTCTTACACAAATACATTCGTTCTAATCTTTCTGTTACAGGCAAATAGGTCAACACCCACTGAGACACTTTATTGTTTCAGCCAGTTGTCTTATAGGGAGGCTCCCCACACTTGACAAGTGTCATAATCAGCATATTCCTTATAGAATAGCATGCAGTAGTTTTTGCATGCATGGATCTTTTGTAACAACCCAAATCCCATATACACAACAAATCACATAATGTAACATAACATTGATATAACAAACGAAACATTATATTACAAGTACTGTCCCGTACTCTTTTACAATCAGAAGAAGCCATTCTACTACAAACTTCATACTAAATACATACATAACATTTAATCATTATAATACAACTGCTAAACATGCCAAAATCTTCATCGTGTATTCCTTCACAAAAGCCATCCCTCGATTACTCTAATTACTTGCTCTTACCCGATCCGCCACCTGGAATACATATTTTTAAAACAAAATGAGGGTTAGACCTAATGGTCTAAGTGAGATAAATCCCTGTTAGTTTGAAATCATTTATATAAACCCTATTTATATAAATCACACAGCATGATCAAATATATCAATTTGAACTCACACATCATATACCTTCCCTTCTCATTCCTCCTGGCCATATTAGTTGGTTGCAAGCCAACTAATAATTTACAACGCTGTACAACATCTACAGCCAAACAACGCTATACAGATTCTATAGCCAAACACACCGGTCCTACGCCCGGCCAACGTATTATAACACATTATAATACTCATGTAAATATAATACCTCAATATATTATAATTCACCTATATCGCACATATAAACACATAATCACCAATTATCACATTCCCAAACCATACGTATATGTAATCCAGTTAAAAACGTTTTTAAAGTAAAACTCACCTGTTTTGCTTATCAAACACGCTCGCAATCTTCTTTCAAAAATATTATATCTTTCACTTCTACTCCACAGTATCTGAAACAATTTAAACCACATATATCATTTTACTAGCCAATTACATAAAGCCTAACAAGTTCCTATCCTCAACTGTCCCATTACACACTGCACTTAACCCACTACCGGGACTACACAGGGTACCGGGACTTTACAGTACCGGGACTCTTTGGTACCGGGACTTCACAGTACCGGGAGTTCGATCACCGGAAGTTGTTAATACCGGGAGTTGGCAATACCGGGAGTTCATGTTATCGGGAGTCGACTATACCGGGACTCTACACTACCGGGAGTCGACTATACCGGGAGTCGACTATACCGGGACTCTACACTACCGGGAGTCTCAAGAACACAGTAGGTTTCAAAATACCCAGAATCGATTGAGACTAATACCAATCGATGGAATCGTGATTTCTAAACCGGTAAACATCTTCTACTTAAGATTACAAGCATAAAATGTAAAGATACTTACCTCCAGATCGCCTCTAACCCAATCGATTGATGCCTTAACCGTACGTTTTCTTCTTCTTGCTTTCTTTCTCCTCCAGGACTCCCGCACACACACACTCTTTCTATTTTAGGTTATCAGAATAATATCTGATGTTTAAGAGGTAATATTAAACCAAAATTACCAAATGAACCTTGAACTTATAACTTATCTCATACTTACCCTAAACATCAAATCTTAAGGTTAAATAATTTAACTGATAGGGAATTTATCTAACTGACTTACCCGGGGTATTACATCATCTCCCCCTTAAAAGAATTCCGTCCCGGAATTCAGTTAAGCAAAAAGATGAGGGTATTTGGCTCTCATCTCCAATTCGGATTCCCGCGTAGCATCCTGACCTCTATGATGCCTCCACTGAACTTTCACTTGCCTGGTCTCCTTATTCCGCAGCACTTTAACTTTATGATCAACCATAGCTTCCGGATCTTCCACATAATTCAGTCTTTCATCGACTTGTATTTCTGGTAGGGAGACTGACTGATCTGGAGTAACTAAACACTTTCGGAAATTCGATACGTGAAATGCATTATGGATTCTGCTCAATTCCGGTGGAAGATCTAATCGGTAAGCTACTTCACCGATCCTTTCTGTAATTGCAAACGGTCCGATACACCTTGGGCTAAGTTTACCTTGTCTCCCAAATCGGATGACTCCCTTCCATGGCGAAACTTTTAACATTACGAAATCCCCGACTTGAAATTCCAAAGGCTTTCGACGTCGGTCAGCATAACTCTTCTGTCTCTATCTTGAGCCACTTTCAATCTTTCTCGGATCTGAATAACCTTATCGGCGGTTAACTGAACTATTTCCGACCCCGCTAACTGTTTCTCTCCCACTTCGTTCCAACACAGAGGCGTTCGGCATTTCCTACCATACAATACTTCGAACGGTGCCGCTTGTATGCTAGAATGATAACTGTTGTTGTAAGCGAATTCGATCAACGGTAAATGCTTATCCCACGATCCCCCAAAATCAACAATGCAAGCCCGGAGCATATCTTCTAAGGTCTGAATCGTTCGTTCACTCTGCCCATCTGTTTAGGGATGATACGCCGTACTTACCTTTATCTGTGTCCCCATTTCCCTTTGAAAACTTCTCCAGAATGTTGAAGTAAAACGACTATCACGATCAGAAATAATCGAGATTGGAACTCCATGCCGAGTTACTATTTCGTCAATGTACAGCTTAGCTAATCGTTCCATCGAATCGGTTTTCCTTTATCGGTAGAAAGTGTGCAGACTTTGTCAATCTGTCGACGATCACCCAAATAGAATCAAATCCCTTCGGAGTCCTTGGTAGCTTCGTGATGAAGTCTGTGGTAATCTGCTCCCACTTCCACATAGGTATTTCTAGCCGTTGTAGTTGACCAAACGGCTTTTGGTGTTCGATCTTCACTTTCTTACAAGTATCACATCCTTCCACATACTGAGCAATTCCTCTTTTTATCCCCGACCACCAATAGAATTGCTTTAGGTCTTTATACATCTTGTTTGTACCTGGGTGAATAGAGAAACGGGATTGATGAGCTTCTTGTAAAACACGATCACGTAACCCACCCAAACGAGGTACCCACACTCTGTTTCCCAGACACAATAACCCACGATCATCTTTTACTAGCAATGCTGACATCCCCGCTAACCGTTCTGATTTCAGATGTTCATCCTGATAAGCTTCCACTTGACACTTCTGCAATTCGTCAAATATGTTGGGTAGGAGTTCAGTTCGTAGCGAAATAACTTTTATTGTTCCACTCCTTTCTTGACGACTCAGCGCATCCGCCACCACATTCGCCTTTCCCGGGTGATAAAGGATTTCACAGTCGTAATCGTTCAGAAATTCTAGCCATCTTCTTTGTCTCATATTTAGTTCCTTCTGGTCAAAGAGATGTTGGAGACTCTTATGATCGGTATAAATCTGACATTTGGAACCATACATATAATGTCTCCAAATCTTTAACGCGAAGACGACTGTTGCAAGCTCCATGTCGTGCGTAGGATACTGTCTTTCATGATCCTTTAATTGACGAGAAGCATAAGCAATAACCTTTCCACGCTGCATAAGTACACATCCCAATCCAAGTTTTGACGCATCACTATAAACAACAAAGTCTTTCAAACCTTCAGGTAGTGATAGAATCGGCGCGCTGCACAGTTTCTCTTTCAATATCCGGAATGCCTCTTCTTGTTCTGCTTTCCATTCAAACTTCAGGTTCTTCCGAGTCAGCTTAGTCAAAGGCGTTGCGATACGAGAGAAGTCTTTTATAAATTTCCGATAGTAGCCGGCTAAGCCCAAAAAACTTCGTACCTCCGTTGGCGTCTTCGGCGGTTCCCACCTTTCAATTGCTTCCACCTTTGTTGGATCAACTTGGATACCTTTCTCAGAAACCACGTGCCCCACAAACTGAACATTCCGTAGCCAGAATTCACATTTAGAAAATTTTGCATACAACTTTTCCTTTTTCAGTAGCTCCAGAATCAAACGAAGATGTTGCGCGTGCTCTTCCTTGGATCGGGAATAGATAAGGATATCATCGATAAATACAATAACAAATTTATCGAGATACGGCTTACATACCCGATTCATTAAATCCATAAAGGCAGCTGGAGCGTTCGTCAGTCCAAACGGCATCACTAAGAATTCGTGATGACCATACCTTGTTCGAAAAGCAGTCTTTAGAACGTCTTCTTCTTTAACTTTCAACTGGTGATAACCGGATCTTAGATCAATCTTGGAGAAATAGCAAGCTCCAACTAACTGATCGAAGAGGTCATCAATTCGGGGTAACAGATACTTGTTCTTTATCGTGCGCTTATTCAGTTCTCGGGTGTCGATACACATTCTCATCGAACCATCCTTCTTTTTCACAAATAACACTGGTGCTCCCCAAGGTGAAGAACTAGGTCTGATGAAGCCTTTATCGGATAGATCTTGTAGTTGTGCCATCATCTCTTTCATCTCTGGAGGTGCCAGACGATAAGAGTGGCTCCAAGAATCAGGTCTATACCGAACTCTACTTGTCTAACAGGCGGAAGACTATTCAAGTCTTCGGGGAATACTTCAGGGAATTCACTAACAATAGGAATATCTTCCATCCAATTCTTTTCTGGCTTAATATCTATCACGTAAGCCAAGTAACTCTGACAACCCTTATTCACACATTTACGGGCTTTTATCATAGATATAAGGCTAGACTGATGATTCCTACGATCACCATAAATCACTACTGGTCCCTTCTCAGGTAATACCACATTTATTAACTTCTTATCACACACTATGTTAGCCTGATTCTCGGCTAACCAGTCCATTCCCACTACGACGTCAAACTCTATCAAAGTTATAGGAAACAATTGTATCGGCACTCTACACTCCTCTATATTTATCACATAGTCATCAAATACTTCTTTAACTGACACTTGATTATCATTTGCCGTATCTACTAATAGAGCATGTTCTAGCATTTTAGGTTTCAAACACAGGAAAGCAGCAAATGCAGGAGACACAAACGATCGGTTTGCACCGGAATCAAATAACACCTTAGCACGTGTAGAGTTTATTAAAAATGTACCTGTGACCACATCCGGAGTTTCCTCCGCTTCTTTCTCAGTCATTTGAAATGCGCGACCCCTGGTTACTGGCGGTTCCAGTCTTGGTATTCCTGGTTTAACAATCGCTGGCCTGCCCGATGACCCACCTTGTTGTATCCTCCCCCGCGGACAGTCCGACTGAAGGTGATCCGGTGAATTGCATAAGAAACATAACCGCGTTACCTTACAATCCTTGATGACGTGCCCGGTCTTCCCACACTTATAACACCCTCGTAAATCACCTTGGCCATTTCCTTGGTGGACACGGTTGCACTTCTGACATAGTCTTTCCGCTAGTCGAAACGGCGGACGGTTATCATACCTCTGAAATCGGGACTTCTTCGGATCGTGTTGTGGTCCTTCCCACTTTCTCTTCCAGAAAGCTAGCAGTGTAATCTCGAACGGATAAGTTTCCTTGTTGCAAGTTCATAAACTCCCCTTCCAGTTGTTTGACGGCTGCTTGGGGACAAAATGCGTTCCTGTAGGCTATCACAAATTCTTCCCAAGAGAGGGTAGAATAAACATCAGATCCTTTAGAATGAATAATAGATTCCCACCAATACAAAGCATCCCCTTTTAACATTTCTGCCTCGTACAATACCCTATCTTCATCCGCACACTTGCTTGTCTTGAAAATAGCTTCTATTTCCTTCATCCATCTCATTGCTTTCACGGGATCCCTGTCTCCTGAGTAGGTCGGAGGTCTACAGCTCAAAAACATTTTGTAGTCGCACCTCCTTTGTACTGGTACAACGGTCGGTGTGATTAGCATTTCATCTTCCGGTCCAGGATCCGGTATTCCAGTTTCATTATGACGGTTTCGATCATACATTGTTTGTATGCTAGCCTGCAGTCTTCCCATTTCTGCCATTAGATCATCCCTGGTAACGAACTCTGTACCATGTGGCTGGACTCTGCCTCAAGTTCTGCCTCCCCTATCCTCTGTTCCTATTGGCGGATTAGTACTATTCGGATTTCCTCCTCCTTGGTTCTTTCGTCTAGTACCACTTGCCATTCTGTAGATTCAAACAAAATTAATACACACATAAGCATATACCCCATATAACAAGGTATTCTGGTTCAAACGTGTACCTGCAAGATCATGATTACACTGGCCAGGTGTAATATGAAATTACCTTACATGATGTTTCTTCTACCTTTTATACTTCATCATCCCAAGGTTCTATAATGATAGGGACATCCTACTTCACATTCAGTTTAAGTCTAGGTACAGATACAAATACCTAAATCTCTTAAACTAAGGCTCTGATACCATTTGTAACAACCCAAATCCCATATACACAACAAATCACATAATGTAACATAACATTGATATAACAAACGAAACATTATATTACAAGTACGGTCCCATAGTCTTTTACAATCAGAAGAAGCCATTCTACTACAAACTTCATACTAAATACATACATAACATTTAATCATTATAATACAACTGCTAAACATGCCAAAATCTTCATCATGTATTCCTTCACAAAAGCCATCCCTCGATTACTCTAATTACTTGCTCTTACCCGATCCGCCACCTGGAATACATATTTTTAAAACAAAATGAGGGTTAGATCTAATGGTCTAAGTGAGATAAATCCTTGTTAGCTTGAAATCATTTATATAAACCCTATTTATATAAATCACACAGCACGATCAAATATATCAATTTGAACTCACACATCATATACCTTCCCTTCTCATTCCTCCTGGCCATATTAGTTGGTGGCAAGCCAACTAATAATTTACAACGCTGTACAACATCTACAGCCAAACAACGCTATACAGATTCTATAGCCAAACACACCGGTCATACGCCCGGCCAACGTATTATAACACATTATAATACTCATGTAAATATAATACCTCAATATATTATAATTCACCTATATCGCACATATAAACACATAATCACCAATTATCACATTCCCAAACCATACGTATATGTAATCCAGTTAAAAACGTTTTAAAGTAAAACTCACCTGTTTTGCTTATCAAACACGCTCGCAAGCTTCTTTCAAAAAGATTATATCTTTCACTTCTACTCCACAGTATCTGAAACAATTTAAAACACATATATCGCTTTACTAGCCAATTACATAAAGCCTAACAAGTTTCTATCCTCAACTGTCCCATTACACACTGCACTTAACCCACTACCGGGACTACACAGGGTACCGGGACTTTACAGTACCGGGACTCTTTGGTACCGGGACTTCACAGTACCGGGAGTTCGATCACCGGAAGTTGTTAATACTGGGAGTTGGCAATACCGGGAGTTCATGTTATCGGGAGTTGACTATACCGGGACTCTACACTACCGGGAGTCGACTATACCGGGACTCTACACTACCGGGAGTCTCAAGAACACAATAGGTTTCAAAATACCCAGAATCGATTGAGACTAATACCAATCGATGGAATCGTGATTTCTAAACCGGTAAACATCTTCTACTTAAGATTACAAGCATAAAATGTAAAGATACTTACCTCCAAATCGCCTCTAACCCAATCGATTGAAGCCTTAACCGTACGTTTTCTTCTTCTTGCTTTCTTTCGCCTCCAGGACTCCCGCACACACGCACTCTTTCTATTTTAGGTTATCAGAATAATATCTGATGTTTAAGAGGTAATATTAAACCAAAATTACCAAATGAACCTTGAACTTATAACTTATCTCATACTTACCCTAAACATCAAATCTTAAGGTTAAATAATTTAACTGATAGAGAATTTATCTAACTGCCTTACCCGGGGTATTACATCTTTTCTTTGGGAATATTAAGTTGCTTCAACATCTTCTTTGTCTCGTAAAAACTACCAACTAATTGTTCACCGTCAGGTAGCATTTCTTTCACAATCGCAATGTTATGATTGTAGGTTGTCTCTTGTACATTGCAATCTGCCTTCCAGTTCAAAAACATTTCCGCTGCTTGTAACTTTAAAAATCTCTGGCATCCCTCCCACAAAGGTTGGTTGGCATCTTCTAACATCTCATAGACCCGTCGTGCATTGGGATTCGGTTCTTGTTCCTCCCACGTACTTGATGTACCAAGAATATTTTGGTCTGTCACCCTTTGTTGAACACCGTCAAACTCGTTATTATCTTCGTCTACTATTGCATGTTGTGCTATTTGAATCGGGGATTTTATTTCGCCGTGTGCATACCAGTGAGCATAAGAAAGCATGAATCATGTTTTTAATAAGTCTAAATGAACCGCCTCTCTAGTTTTATACTTGAAAAGTTTACATTTCTTACAATGACATCTTATAAATAAAACTACCCCCTCATTTGTGCCGATTGGTTAAATAGATTGCTCATTGGTGCAAGCAAAATCCAAAAATCGTTCTACTTCAACACTAAAAACAGGATTAATTTCACCACTCTTATTTACTCGTTTATACATCCATCCTCTATCTGTATTAGTCGACATAGCTACAACTCCAATATAAACTGTAGTTAGGTAGACAAGATCAAAACTTATCTGCTAAATTGTATCACTATACAAGATCAAAACTTATACACTATAGCACATTCCATATTTATCCATATTCAACATTATGTGACACTCCATATCTAAACATATTCAACATTATGCCACGCTCCATATACATAAATTCATACATACATACATACATACACATATATACACAAATTAAGCTTACACAAATATATATACATTACATACCTAGGTTAAAGTTAAACATACCTAGGAACAATAAAGCTCTAATTTGGTTTCATGATATCAAATCTTTAAAACAAAGCTAGGTTAAAATTATACACAAATTAAACATACCTAAAATTAAACAAAGCTAGGTAAAAATTAAACATACCTAAAACTAAACAAAGCTAGGTTAAAATTATACACAAATTAAGCCTACAAAATATATACGCATTACATACAAAAACCTAACAAAACCAAACAAGAACCCTAGAAATCAAGCAAGGAGACATATAGAAACAAAATGAGAAAAAATATATTTTACCTAAAAATCAGTGGAGGGGAGAGAAAACACCGGTGGCCGGAGGTGGGGGGAGGTGCCGGTGGCTGGAGGGTTTTGTCGCCGGTGGAACGGGGTTACGAGTCGTCGGAATCGCCCAAAATGGGGTTGAATCACCGGAATCTCCGCTGCTTGGGGGGGGTTGTGAGGATGAGACGTTGTGTTCTGTTTGCTGCAAGGGATAATGAATTTCACGATTTTTTTCGGCGAATTACGGGCGGATATATCCGCCGGAAATTTAATGAAATTCCAAAACTCCGTCCTTTTTTAAAATAGATTTGAATTTTTTGTTTCCGACGGTTGTATCCGCCGAAAATCCGCCGATATATATGGTTTCGTCAGAAATCCGTCGGAAACCATTGTTAATTATTATTATTATTATTATTGTTATTGTTATGTTATTATTATATTATTATTATACTATTAGTATATTAATATTATTATTATTATATTATTGTTATTATACCGTTACGGTCCATTAAAGCCCGACACGGTCCATTAAAGCCCGAAACGGTCCATTAAAGCTCGATACGGTTCATTAAAGGCCAAAAAGTCCATTAAAAACCGATACGGTTCATTAAAGGCCAATAAGATACGTTAAACCCCAAAACGGTCAATCAAGTCCAAAACAATCCATTAAAGCCCATCACCTTCCATTCAAGCCCAAAACGGTCCATTCAAGCCCAAACGGTCCATTCAAGCCATCGCCTTTCATTCAAGCCCAAAACGGTCCATTCAAGCTCAATACGGTCCATTAAAGACCAATACGGTCCATTAAAGCCCAAAAAAATACATTGAAGCCCAAAACGGTCCATTAAAGCCCAAAACGGTCCATTAAAGCCCAAAATGATCCGTTAAAGCCCAATACGGTCCATTAAGCAAAATACGATCCATTAAAGCCCAAAAAAATATATTAAACCTTCAACATAACCCATCAAAGTTCATTTGACTTGATTAAACACCTAGTGGGTCAATGAAACCCCAATAGGATCCATTAACGACCATTTGGATTCAATAACCCCTGTTGGGTCCATTGACGACCATTTGAATCCAATAAACCCCTGTTAGATCCATTAAAGCTTAAATGGATCTATCAAAGCACAATTGGATCCATCAAAGCCCAATTTACTCCATTAAAGATCAATAAGTATGTGTGTGAACCCATATATATGAAGTGAATGTATGTATGTATTATGTGTATATGTATACATGTGACCCGTTATATATATGAACATATGCAAACATATATGTATGTGAATGGCTACATGTGAAACGACGACTATATATGTATATGAAGTATGTCATGTATATGATCTGCTACCTAGTGTAGAACACAAACATGTATGTATGTGAACCGTTATAGGTATGTGACTTGTTATACATATGAACATAAACATATATGTTTATATGTTACTCGTTGTACATATAAACATAAACTTATATGTATGCATGTGAACCGAGCATATATACATGTGAACTCATATATGTGTGCCGCAATACGAATACAAACATATATGTGTGTTTGTGAACCGTTATGTGAACCGAATGTATATACTATGTATTTTAAATTTAAAATTAAAATCCGCCGATATATTCTACAATAAAGTAAATTTGGTTTAATTTATCACTAAATATATTTAAATTTACATAGCAAAAAAATGCAATCCGTCGGAAATCCGCCGTTAACCATTTAGTTTCTGGCGGATTAAAAATGTGTATTTGTCTTTTAAATTTATAAAAACACTTAAAAAATATAAAACGTTTCCGGCGGATTCAAAAACTTATTTTTCTTTTAAATATATAAAAACGTTTTAAAAAATATATAAAAAGTTTCTGGCAGATTCAAAAATATTTATTTTCCTTTTAAATTTATAAAACCGTTTTAAAAAAATATAATCCGTTTCCGGCGGATCCAAAAATATTTATTTTTCTTTTAAATTTATAAAACCGTTTTAAAAAATATAATCCGTTTACGGTGGATTTCCGGCGGATTTTAATTAATAAAAATAATTAATTAACATCCGCCCGGAAATCCGCCGGAAATGTTGGTTAATTAATTAACCGTTGATTATTAAAAAAATAATTAATTACATACTAATTCCAAATCTATCGGAAATCCGCCGGAAACGAGCCATATTTTTAAAAACAATAAATATATATTATCGGCGGATTACCGGTGGATTTCCGTCAGAAGTCAACGGGATTTGACTTTTTTAATTTATGTTGGAAATCCGTCGGAAAGTTTCCGATGAAAAATCCGCCGGAAAAATCCGCCAGATTTGCATGTTTGTTTAGTAGTGAACGTTTACCTCAATGGCATTGAACTCTTAGGAGAGAATATAAACGGCACTAAAATCAGCGTAGATAATGTCGAACTCAACCTGGAGGGTACCAAACTCGACCTAAACGACATCGATATGGATGGCAATCAGAAAGACAACCAGAGCGAACAACGACGGTTCCATGTACAATATTAATTTATATGTTGATCAAAATTGAATTCTAAACATACAATATACTTGTGTGGTTGTAAAATTCATAAAGGGAAACAAAAGCAAAAAAAGGGAAGTCCTATCAGTTTAGTGATATTCCTTAAACGGTTTTACTTGTTGATATATTCACTTTTTATGATTTGTGGTTACTATGTAATCAAACAACTATTCTATTTTGTGATGAAGGAGCACGTAATCAAACAACTATTATATTTATGATGAATGAGCAATATGTTTTCTTAAATAAGGTACATATTTATTAAATGTAAGAAGCACTTTAGTTTGTTATAACATATTCTATTTTAAACTTACATAAACTTAGAAAATAGGACACATGGACAACTGGAGTATGTGTCTTGTCGCCCAATCCTTCAGCATAAAACGCATGACAAAGAGAAAAATGTGTATGTGTTTTGAGTTATTGACTTGTAGTACTTATTTTGACATTGCTCTCTTTCTTTCTTTCTTTCTTGAAATGTAGAAGTTGTGCATTGCTCTCTTTCTTTCTTTCTTGAATTGGTTTTAGGTGAAGTGCTCGTATTTATCTTGATCAAAGTCGTTTATAGGCTAAGATGTGTAACGATGGAAAACTGCATAGAATAGCGGTGCTAATGAGGACTGTACTGCAAAGCTAGTTGACCTTTAACCAATATATTGACTTTGTAAGCTCAACATCTGGTCCTTAGACCATAACCGAGCTTTTCCTCAAGTTATTATTTTGTTATTTAGTTTTATAAGCTACTTTTTATGCAAGGCGAATGGTACTTCAGATATTATTTGATGGTGTACGGATTCTTCATGGATTTTTATGTGCTAGTGTACGGATTGAATAGTTTGGAGAAGAGTGTTACGTCAGTTTCTTAAAAGTTTGTTTTGAATATTAATCTAATTAATTCATTGGGTAGTGTAGTGCTCACATTGTTAAGTGTTGAGTTAAAAGGCATGGAAAGGCCTAAGTTTTTAGGTTTTCTCCTTTATTCACATATGAGGGGGGGGGGGGGGGGGGGGTGGGTTAGAGGTAACTCCACCCATGTCAACAAACGACATTGTCTGTCCCAAGCCCGGATAAAGGGGGAGGGCCGACCCTAGCTATCTTTGTGTTTCTCGTATTTGTTGCTTCTATTAGTACACAATTAATTAAACGTTATTTGTAATTAATATAGATTTATATAACGGTATTTTGGGTCCTAGTTGATACAAAAATGAAAAGAAAATGTTTTTACACGCTTGTTATTCAAAACCGTGTGAAAATATAGGAACTTTTTTCATGGTCGTTTGGCAAAACCGTGTAAACGAACATATCTTCGTACATGGTTGCTAGTCAAACCGTGGTAAAAGCTATATCCTTTATACACGGTTTTGCTAAACAACCGTGTAAAAAATTTCTATCTTTTTACACGGTATACCTAACAACCGTGCAACAAAAAAGTCGGCCACTTTCTTAAACAATGGACTTTTACACTATCCCCAAAACAGCATAAAATGCCATTTACAATCGTGTAAAAAGGTTTTTCTTCTAGTAACTATTAAACGATTATTATATAACCTTTTTGTTGTCCCACATTATCTCATACTAAAGCTTAGAAAACAAGAACAGATAGATAGCGGAAGCGTTTAAAAATGGGTTGAATAAGCTAGGTAGAAGCAGTAGAAAGAGAGGAAATCAATATAAACACAAATGTAATCAACTCGAGAATCCATAAGATTAATCTTCAGCTGAAACAAATTACAAATGATGAAGAACAGTGAAGAACACGCACAACTTTGTGTGAAAAACCCTAAAATCTCGCTATCCCATAACTGTGTGTAGTTACGGTGTGAAGTGTGTGATATTCTAGGCGTACAAAAGCTTGTAGGAATCATAACAAATCTTCCTATTTATAGAAAAATAGTACACACAAGTCAATACAGAGGTCAATAAGATTCTGCCACCTGTAAAAATAGTACGGTGTGAAGTGTGTGATATTCTAGGCGTACAAAAGCTTGTAGGAATCATAACAACGTAACCGTTTACGGGGTACGTCGTAGACCTCAATTGAAATTCGCACCTGAGAGAGAGTCGTTCTTCAAAGCATCTTGGAATTCTTCAAGTGTTGAGCACAGAGGATGGTCTTCAGCAAAGGTTCCGAGGTCTTCCACAGAGGCTCTGTGATCCGAGAGTTATCATCAGGTTGAGAGCCTATGTGTGTAAAGCCCGTGTCCCGGTATGGTTTAAAAATTCTTAAGGTATTTATTTTATTATCGTTTTAAGTGTATTTCATTAACGGAAATTGTCAAGGGAGGGACCTCGAATGTTACACGCGACAACCTTGCTTATCTTTGTGTTTATGACAAAAAAACCAGGGACCGGAAATGCCAAGAGCGGGAACCCGGAGGGGTTAATGGGAAAATTAGGGGTGTTAGTGGTTTGAACGGCTAAGGGAAAGGGGGACCGACCCCCCCCCCCTCTTCCTCTTCTCGACGGTTTCCAACAGCAACGTCAAACAGCCCATTTTATTTTTGTTTGCTTTTCTCCATTGTTGTCATTTGCCGTGAGTGTGTTCGTGAGTGTGAGAAGCCGAGAGAGGAAGAAAAGTGAGAGAGAGAGGTCGCCGGAGAAACGCCGCCACGGTCGCCGGAGAACCATCGGTGTCAACGTCCCTCGTCGGAGAGGTCGAGAAGAAGGGGCTGCAGGCACGGTTGCGGGTCGCCGTTGTAAGGTATGGTTCTCGTTACTTTCTGTTTCCGTTTTTGGTTTCCGGAGAAAGGGCAGCGGCAGCGCCGCCGCCGTGCGCCGCCACTGTGGTGGCTGGGTGTCGGGTGGTGGTGGTGGTGGTGTGAGTAAGATATTTGCATGCGGTAAGGTGATCGAGAGAGTAGGGAGTTCGCGGTGGTTTGCGGCTCGTTTTAGTTGTTTTGTCGAGGACCGCCGCCGGCCGCCACCACTGCCGGAGGTGGCAATGGGTGGTGCGTGGCTGTGTCCTGTTAATGCCCATAGAGCCCTTTAAGTCGTGACTTAATCGATTAAGCCGATTCGTTAAAACCGTCGTTTTCTTTATAATCGTCATTTCATGTGAATAATTGTTCAGTCACTGTTTTTACGACGGCCATAACTTTCCCGTCATTACTCCGATTGAGCCGAAATTGGTACCCACGGTTCCAGTTCGGGGTCGGTCACGTTTTCCGTGTTTTAGCGGAAAACTGGTTCAGCCTCTAGCTAGGTGAAAAAGTGGTCGCAAGTTTGGTGATTTGTCATTTTATGTGAATGACGATTTTCTGCCACTGTTTTGTCGTGGCCGTAACTTTTACTCGTAGCTCGGATTGAAATGAAATCGGTGGCCGAAGTTCACTAATCGAGTCAGGAAAGTTTTTCGTGTTTTGCCGAAAGTCTGTTTAGGCCTGTAGCTGGGCCGTATGGGGCTGTTTATACAGCCTGGTCCGAAAAACGTCCAGCTTTATGTCCCTGTTTTGTTTTATGCATAACTTTTGCTTGGAATGTCGGTTTGGGATGGGACTGGTGCCAAAAGTTTCGTTTCGGAGTCTATTAAGTTTCCTCTGTTTTTCGGAAAGACCAATTCGGACCATAGCTAGGGCGAAGTTGCCATGTTGTACTGAAAGGTCCGGGTGTTCGCTGTTCTGCGAATCATTTTTGTAAAATCTATAGTAAATTATAGAAAAATCGTTAGGACGCGTGCGATACGTCCCTGAAATCGTAAGACTTAGAACTTCGTAATTATGGATTTTAATTTCTTTATTTATCAGTTTTAGGGGGGGTAAAACAGGTCCCGAACAGACCCGTAACTTTTAATAAAAAGCTGGAATATTTAGTCTTTTGGAAGCTAGTAAATGTGTTATGGGTCGGGACTTTCCTTTGACTTTTATTACGTATTTAGGTGGGAGAAAATGAAGAAGATTGCCGTGTTGGTGTTGCGATTCGTGAACACATTGCTTAGCCTTGAGGTGAGTTCTCACACCGCGTAGTTAGGAATTTCATGTATGTCGTTCTTTTGTGTTACGTGTTATTACGTGTATTTATGTGCTTACATGAGCTAGTTGGGATATGATAACTGGTTGTGAATTGTTGAATTCGTATGTGGAATATTTATGCATGTGTACACCTCGGTGGGACTGAGGGGCTCGGTGGGACCGAGGGCTTGGTGGGACTAAGCTAGTACAACAATCTTTACTCGGTGGGACCGAGGGCTCGGTGGGACTGAGCTTGCATTAATGTATTTTGTGTACTCGGTGGGACCGAGGTTCGTGCTTATATAATAAACATTATGTGGTTTGATATTCGTGGTGATGGTGATGTTGCCTACTTGCGAGTAGGGGTGATATACGTGGGGTTGCTACCTACGTGTGTGGTTGGATTCACTAAGCGTTTAGCTTACCCTTTCCCAATGTGTTGTTATTTCAGGTGCGGGCGGCAGTCGGGCGTGACCGTACACACATCAAGCGCAGAGTTTCAAAGATTGTTAAACTTTCACTTTCGAACCCTTTGAAATTAATTATGTAATTTTCCGCTGCATAAATTTTGTTGACGGTTTGAGTCAAGACGTTAGTTTTATTTAAGACGTGAATTACTAATTTATGATTGTTTTATAATGAAATGTATGTTTTAAATATTTTAAATTTCCTTGAAATTTTTGGGACGTTACAACTTGGTATCAGAGCACAGCTTGAGTGAATCAAACACATCTCGGTGTGTTTGGTCTCAAGTTGCGGTTGTGAAATTTTTAAATTCTTTTACTAAAATCCTTTAAAATAAAAGAAAAAGGGAAAACCCGTTTGGGAAACGGTGATCGTGGGCGCAGTGTGTACAGTCAGCCGACGCCAATTGGGAAGGTACAACACTTAGTGTATTTATTGCTTTCTAGGCATAGGGTATGCATGCTAGATTGATTACGTGGATTTTGTGGTACTGTATACTTGTTACTTGCTATTATGAACTCATGCTAGCCTCGATAGGTTGTTAAGTGAATGCACCTTAGGTTGTATGCAGTAGGAACTGAATAGCCTTAGAATGTTGGATTTAGTTCTATTGCGCAGCTCTTGTTTGAGTCCAACCGTTGTAGGATAGAATCTTATATTCGAATGTCTATCTGGTTTCACTGTATACGACTGTGCATTTACGAAGCGACTCGTCAGGGTTAGTGGGGGTTCCGTTCTAGCAAGGGTAATGGGGTGTTACGACTTTCTAGGGGGCTAGGAAAAGTGTTTACATGTGCCGGAGTGGACATATGTGTTTGTTTGTAGTAAGCAACTACTTGGACGTCCCGGGACAGGACTCGAAACGAGTAAGGATAGGTGTGAAGGGTAGTAGCAGAGCTCCTACTATCTGAAGCACATGATCCATGCTCGAGTCGGGGAGAGTCACGAGGAGAGTTGAAGGGTGTTTTAAGTGTGGCCAACCCGGTTACCTTAGCCGGGATTGTAAGGTGCCGCTAGTGGTCTGTTTCAACTGTAATCAGGCGGGCCATGTAAAGGCCAACTGTCCTAGAGCAGGGGTAGCTATTGGGGGTGGAGCACAGAGGGCGTCTGGGAATGCCCCGTTACGTATTACCGATGGTCGAGCAGGCCTTCCGGGGGCGGGAGTGGCTCGAGGTAGAGTTCACCAGTTGACGGTGGATGAGGCGCAGGCGACGCCTAAAGTGGTTACAGGTACGTTCCTAGTTAACTCGGTGCCTGCGGTTGTGATGTTTGATAGCGGGGCTACTCACTCTTTTGTGTCTCGCACTCTTAGCGAGGGTTTGGGCCGAGTGGTAGGACGTTTGAGTCATCCTCTTGTTGTTGAGGTGGCTGATGATAGGACCTTGACGGTCACAGACGTGTTTCGCGGGTGCACTTTAGAGATCTCAGGAGTGCGGTTTCCCATCGATCTGATCCCGATCGCTATGCGGGAGCTTTGTGTGATTGTGGGCATGGATTGGATGGATAAGTTCGACGCGGAGATTGTTTGTCGTCACAAACAAGTGCGAGTTCGAACCCCAAGCGGGGGAGAACTGTTAGTACAGGGAGATTCGTCTAGACGGACTACGGCCATATGTTCGGCTGCGAGAGCTCGGAGGTACCTTCAGCATAGTGGTCAGGGATATTTGGCATACGTGATAGACACGCGTGTTGGGGAAGCGAAGGAGTCTGCGGAAGACGTGCCAGTTGTACGGAAGTTCACCGACATATTTCCCGAGGATTTGCCAGGGATACCTCCCGAACGACAGGTAGAGTTTCGGATCGATCTGATCCCGGGTGCGGCTCCGGTGGCCAAGGCACCCTACCGTCTGGCTCCACCGGAAATGAAAGAGCTGTACGCCCAGCTGCAAGAACTACTCGAAAAGGAGTTCATTAGACCGAGTTGTTCGCCGTGGGGAGCACCTATCTTATTCGTGAAGAAGAAGGATGGATCACAACGGATGTGCATAGACTATCGAGAGCTGAATAAGCTTACGGTAAAGAATCGTTATCCTTTGCCAAGGATTGAAGATTTGTTCGACCAGCTTCAGGGGGCCTCATGGTTCTCTAAGATTGATCTACGGTCGGGGTACCACCAGATGCGAGTCAGGAGTGAGGACACGGAAAAGACGGCTTTCCGTACGCGATACGGTCATTACGAATTTGTGGTGATGCCTTTTGGACTCACCAATGCACCTGCAGCATTCATGGACCTCATGAACCGGGTGTGTAGTCCGATGTTGGACCGTTCGGTGATTGTGTTCATCGATGACATTCTGGTGTATTCGAAGACCAAGGAGGAGCACGAGATGCATCTTCGAGAAGTGTTGGAAGTATTGAGGCGAGAGAAGTTATACGCTAAGTTTTCCAAGTGCGAATTCTGGTTGCGAGAGGTCCAGTTCCTAGGACATGTCGTGAATCAGGATGGTATTATGGTTGACCCAGCTAAGATTGCAGCTGTGATGCGGTGGGAGGTACCGAAGACTCCTACTGAGGTGCGAAGCTTTCTGGGATTAGCGGGGTATTACCGAAGGTTTATTCAGGATTTCTCTAAGATCGCGTTACCCATGACGCGATTGACAAAGAAATCTGCGGCTTTCAGTTGGGGGGAGGAACAACAGAAGGCGTTTGAGGAGCTACGCAGGCGGTTGTGTGAGGCTCCTGTGTTAACCTTACCCGAAGGCATGGAGGATTTGGTGGTATATTGTGACGCCTCACATCAGGGTTTGGGTGTCGTGCTTATGCAGCGCGGCAAGGTCATAGCCTACGCTTCTAGACAGCTGAAGCCTCACGAAGCAAATTACCCGACTCATGACCTGGAGTTGGGAGCAGTAGTGTTTGCCCTTAAAATTTGGAGGCACTATCTCTATGGTGTCAAGTGTACGATCTACACTGACCATAAGAGCCTCAAGTACTTGATGGATCAGCAGAACCTTAATATGCGTCAGCGAAGGTGGCTCGATGTGGTTAAGGATTATGACTGCGAGATACTTTACCACCCGGGTAAGGCGAATGTGGTCGCGGACGAACTCAGCCGACATCCGGTCGGTGAGCAACTGAGGGGTTATTGTCAGCGATTGACAGTGGTCACACCTATCCTGGAGTCGATAGGAAGCGCTCAAGAGGTGGCTGTCTTGGAGGAAAATGCAAAGCGGGAAAGAGTGTCGGGGGAAATCTCGAATTTTGTTCGTGATAGTTGGGGGTTGTTAACTCGACATGGTAGGGTTTGGGTTCCATTCATCGGTGGGAACCGGCAGGTACTAATGGATAAGGCGCATAAGTCCAAGTTCTCGATTCACCCGGGGGCTACAAAGATGAACCGGGACTTGCGCGAAGGTTACTGGTGGCCCGGCATGAAGCGGGATGTTGCTAGATGTGTTGAGGTATGTATGACCTGTCGGAAGGTCAAAGCGGAACATCAACGAACTCATGGGAAATTGCAACCGTTGGAGGTCCCGGTTTGGAAATGGGAAGAGATTACCATGGACTTCATAACGAAACTCCCAAGGACTCCCCGTGGGAACGATGCCATTTGGGTGATCGTTGACCGTCTGACCAAGAGTGCACATTTCTTGGCCATCAGGGAGAGCTCCTCGGCGGAGAAGCTTGCGGAGGTATTTGTGCGTGAGATCGTGGCCAGGCATGGTGTGCCAGTTTCGATTGTCTCCGACAGGGATACTCGTTTTACCTCTCGGTTTTGGGAGAAGTTCCAGTCGGAGATGGGTACACGGTTACACTTTAGCACGGCCTTTCATCCACAGACGGACGGACAGAGCGAGCGAACCATTCAGACCCTCGAGGATATGCTTCGAGCTTGTGTCATCGATTTTGGAGGTAGTTGGGATCAGTACCTACCTTTGGCGGAATTTTTCTACAACAACAGCTACCACTCTAGTATTGGCATGCCGCCATACGAGTTGTTGTACGGTAGGAAATGCAGGACACCCGTTTGTTGGGGCGAGGTTGGGCATCGGGTATTAGGGAGTACGGACATCGTGTTGAAGACGACCGAGACAATTCAGATGGTGCGGGATCGTTTGGTTACTGCACAGAGTCGGCAGAAGAGCTACGCCGACAAAAGGCGATCCGACTTGGAGTTTCAGGTGGGTGATTATGTATTGTTGAAGGTTTCACCCTGGAAAGGGGTGATCCGGTTTCGTAAGCGGGTGAAGCTAGGGCCTCGTTATATTGGGCCTTACCGGATCATCGCCCGCGTGGCGAAAGTGGCTTACCGGTTGGAGTTACCGGAGGAACTGAACTTGATTCACAACACCTTCCACGTTTCGCAATTGCGGAAGTGTGTGATGGATGAGTCTGCAGTAGTACCGCTCGAAGATATTCAGATCGACGAGCGGCTTAATTACGTGGAAAAGCCAGTTGCTATTCTTGACAAGAGGACGAGAACCTCGCGGAACAAGGTCGTTGGTTTGGTGAAGGTTCAATGGAGACACCGAAAGGGTTCCGAGTGGACTTGGGAGCCTGAAGCGGAGATGCGAGAGAATTATCCGGAGCTGTTTGCGGGTGTAGACTTCGGGGACGAAGTCTAATTCAAGCGGGGGAGAGTTGTAAAGCCCGTGTCCCGGTATGGTTTAAAAATTCTTAAGGTATTTATTTTATTATCGTTTTAAGTGTATTTCATTAACGGAAATTGTCAAGGGAGGGACCTCGAATGTTACACGCGACAACCTTGCTTATCTTTGTGTTTATGACAAAAAAACCAGGGACCGGAAATGCCAAGAGTGGGAACCCGGAGGGGTTAATGGGAAAATGAGGGGTGTTAGTGGTTTGAACGGCTAAGGGAAAGGGGGACCGACCCCCCCCCCCCTCTTCCTCTTCTCGACGGTTTCCAACAGCAACGTCAAACAGCCCATTTTGGTTTTGTTTGCTTTTCTCCATTGTTGTCATTTGCCGTGAGTGTGTTCGTGAGTGTGAGAAGCCGAGAGAGGAAGAAAAGTGAGAGAGAGAGGTCGCCGGAGAAACGCCGCCACGGTCGCCGGAGAACCATCGGTGTCAACGTCCCTCGTCGGAGAGGTCGAGAAGAAGGGGCTGCAGGCACGGTTGCGGGTCGCCGTTGTAAGGTATGGTTCTCGTTACTTTCTGTTTCCGTTTTTGGTTTCCGGCGAAAGGGCAGCGCCAGCGCCGCCGCCGTGCGCCGCCACTGTGGTGGCTGGGTGTCGGGTGGTGGTGGTGGTGGTGTGAGTAAGATATGTGCATGCGGTAAGGTGATCGAGAGAGTAGGGAGTTCGCGGTGGTTTGCGGCTCGTTTTAGTTGTTTTGTCGAAGGACCGCCACCGGCGACCACCACTGCCGGAGGTGGCAGTGGGTGGTGCGTGGCTGTGTCCTGTTAATGCCCATAGAGCCCTTTAAGTCGTGACTTAATCGATTAAGCCGATTCGTTAAAATCGTCGTTTTCTTTATAATCGTCATTTCATGTGAATAATTGTTCAGTCACTGTTTTTACGACGGCCATAACTTTCCCGTCATAACTCTGATTGAGCCGAAATTGGTACCCACGGTTCCAGTTCGGGGTCGGTCACGTTTTCCGTGTTTTAGCGGAAAACTGGTTCAGCCTCTAGCTAGGTGAAAAAGTGGTCGCAAGTTTGGTGATTTGTCATTTTATGTGAATGACGATTTTCTGCCACTATTTTGTCGTGGCCGTAACTTTTACTCGTAGCTCGGATTGAAATGAAATCGGTGGCCGAAGTTCACTAATCGAGTCAGGAAAGTTTTTCGTGTTTTGCCGAAAGTCTGTTTAGGCCTGTAGCTGGGCCGTATGGGGCTGTTTATACCGCCTGGTCCGAAAAACTTCCAGCTTTCTGTCCCTGTTTTGTTTTATGCATAACTTTTGCTTGGAATGTCGGTTTGGGATGGGACTGGTGCCAAAAGTTTCGTTTCGGAGTCTATTAAGTTTCCTATGTTTTGTGGAAAGACCAATTCGGACCATAGCTAGGGCGAAGTTGCCATGTTGTACTGAAAGGTCCGGGTGTTCGCTGTTCTGCGAATCATTTTTGTAAAATCTATAGTAAATTATAGAAAAATCGTTAGGACGCGTGCGATACGTCCCTGAAATCGTAAGACTTAGAACTTCGTAATTATGGATTTTAATTTCTGTATTTATCAGTTTTAGGGGGGGTAAAACAGGTCCCGAACAGACCCGTAACTTTTAATAAAAAGCTGGAATATTTAGTCTTTTGGAAGCTAGTAAACGTGTTATGGGTCGGGACTTTCCTTTGACTTTTATTACGTATTTAGGTGGGAGAAAGTGAAGAAGATTGCCGTGTTGGTGTTGCGATTCGTGAGCACATTGCTTAGCTTTGAGGTGAGTTCTCTCACCGCGTAGTTAGGAATTTCATGTATGTCGTTCTTTTGTGTTACGTGTTATTACGTGTATTTATGTGCTTACATGAGCTAGTTGGGATATGATAACTGGTTGTGAATTGTTGAATTCGTATGTGGAATATTTATGCATGTGTACACCTCGGTGGGACTGAGGGGCTCGGTGGGACCGAGGGCTTGGTGGGACTAAGCTAGTACAACAATCTTTACTCGGTGGGACCGAGGGCTCGGTGGGACCGAGGGCTCGGTGGGACTGAGCTTGCATTAATGTATTTTGTGTACTCGGTGGGACCGAGGTTCGTGCTTATATAATAAACATTATGTGGTTTGATATTCGTGGTGATGGTGATGTTGCCTACTTGCGAGTAGGGGTGATATACGTGGGGTTGCTACCTACGTGTGTGGTTGGATTCACTAAGCGTTTAGCTTACCCTTTCCCAATATGTTGTTATTTCAGGTGCGGGCGGCAGTCGGGCGTGACCGTACACACATCAAGCGCAGAGTTTCAAAGATTGTTAAACTTTCACTTTCGAACCCTTTGAAATTAATTATGTAATTTTCCGCTGCATAAATTTTGTTGACGGTTTGAGTCAAGATGTTAGTTTTATTTAAGACGTGGATTACTAATTTATGATTGTTTTATAATGAAATGTATGTTTTAAAAATTTTAAATTTCCTTGAAATTTTTGGGACGTTACAATGTGCTTCTTCCATCGGCAGAGGCTTTGAAGATACTTGTCTTTCTGTAGCGCAGAGGTCTTATGTGGGCAGAAGACTTGGTCTTTTTACAATACGTGAAATGAAATGTAAATGGGGCTAACACTTTTATCTTTGAAATTTAAATGCATGCAAATCTTAGTATTGCACAAAGATGTGTAAATTGCCATAAATCATTGGAATGGTTTTGGAAGGTAGATCCCTTTTATATTTCTTTAATTCACAATTAGAAAAATCATTCATTTTTTCCTTTTCTTGGGGGAGATAGAAGCCATAAGGAAAAAATCATAGTGTCATGAAGATATTGGTCTCTACGAGAGTTTACGAAAGCTCGAAGTTCGTCTATCATAACACAATACAGTTCTGGAGGCCTTCAGGGATGGACTTTTCCGTCAGTTATCCGTTACAAATGACGAATTCCATTGGTGATCCATCGGTGATAGTCCATCGCCTAAACAACCGTGGATAATGCTACCACCGACGGATCACCGACATAATACATCGACGGATTACCGAAGAATAATTACCGATTGATCAACGACATTATTTAATATCAACACATTAGCGACTGACCAGTCACCGATGGATTAGTGACGGACCTCTCACCGAAGGTTTAGCGACGTACCTATCATCGACGGTTTAGTGACAATTCATAAATACCAAACCAAAACCTACCCCTAAGTTCAAATATTACAAATCCATTGAATTATCAAAATATTAAATTCATAAATTTGTATACATCAAACGACTCGTCCGTAATCTAACTAGGGGGGGGGGGGTACGGCCGGGGGAGGGGGTCCACCATACTGCTTCATAGAACCAATAAACAACTCCGATAATGAAACTTGCTGAGATAAAGTTAGATTCCATTTGAAGCTAGAAAGCCAAACACAAACACTTTGTAGAAAAAATTATCACGGTTACAAAGACGTAAACACAAAACATTAAAATAATCTAGACAAAGTTTATCAAGACTAAAATTAACATACTGTTTAGCCATCTAAGGAGTCATCCAACAAGTTAGGTTCTTCGTCGTCTAAATCACTATCCGATTCTTTGAACTCTTCTTCGTCATTACTCTTGTGAACGTGCCAATTTTGGCAACGATCATTGGCAACATCTATGGCTTCTTCCTATGTGACAAGACATAGGGGTTCTTCCAGGTCTTTAGTTCTACCTCTGGATATTATTCTATCATTTCTTGGAAAACTGTTCCTCATCCACATTTTTGGCTTTGCTTGTGTAACACCCTCAAATCTGGAAAGAGCGACTAAATTAAAACTTTGAATAATACATCAAAGGAAGGGTAATTCCCTTTCTATCACTCAATACTTAAATTAACTTCGAATAACATAACTGGATTTAACATCAACAATAGGTAACCAACCCTTAAATCAAGACTAAGTCAAGGTCGGGTATTACTAAAACCCTATAATAGTCGTTATCTCCAAATGCGGAAAACATATTCAAACATCTAGATCTTTCACGCACATCTAACTAGCACTCAACTCTTTACGGTGTCACTAGTAACTTTCCCCCAACAAGAACCTGATGCACAAGCCAAAAAATAAAAAGGGTTAGACTTAACGCCTAGTAAGTTCAAGAGTTTTATCAGTTATATAACACGGAAAAGCGAAAAGAATATTATTTGAAATCACAATTCCCAATATACAATGTAATTAGAATAGAAAGTGATATCATTCCCAAAACCTCATTTTCGTGATAAAATGCTTGTATAGAAACGTTCCATAAACATGGAACCAAACCCAATACTCACACAAAGTACAATAGGATTAAAATTCAATTACCAAAACATGGGAATAATTCATTTATTTCAAAACGTTGATATATGGAGCCTCCACGTTCATTTAAAATTAAATAGGTCAACCCAGGTTCAACCCATTTATTACACAGGTTGGGTTAAGAAAATCATAAATAGGTCAACCCGCTACCAACCCATACCAACCCATTTAAGTACCAGGTTGGGGTGGGTTGAAAATCTCAACCCATTTACTTAAACAGGTTGGGTTGGGTTGAAGTTTTCAACCCAATTAATAAACGGGTTGAACCCAAACCCAACCCAACCTGACCTATTTACACCCCTATATGGAGGGGATCCAATAAGTCAAAGTCATAAATTGCGGTTACATGCCAAAACCCAAGCAATGTTAAAGCATGGACATTACAATATCCGAAAAATAATGTTTAAAAACAACGGGGGAGACCCGTATCCGTCGTGAGTGAAGGGAACACATAAGTATGCACTAGAACAACGTGAGTCGTATAACACTTCACGACTAAAAGCCCAAATATTCCTTCGACTCCTTAACAAGTTTCACCTCAAAAGTCGGTTGACCTTAGTATCAATTCCCACGAATTCCATCACAAGGCCCGACACGCTTAAAGACTACCTCCAAGGAATTACCTTCAAGCGGTGGAGGTCATAGTGCCTACCTCCACGGTAGCACCTCCATACTCAACCCTCCTAGTGCCTACTTGAAAAGTTTAAGGTCACAAAACACGGGTCCCGGAGTCCAACACAACAATACCCATTCGACCATCAAATAAAGACTAAATTACGTGTCTACGGATCGAATGCATCACAGTCTAAAATTAGATGACTCCAAAAGAATGTCCAACATCCTCAAAACGTGTAATTTACAAATAAACATGCCTCAAATGCATGTAATTCCAAAAGAATGTTCAACGCTCTCAATATAAAATTAACAATAAATATACCTCAAATGCATACAACTTCAAACCCCACTATAGAGCAAAATAAACCATACTGATGTCCCCAAGACTCTTTTGAATCAAAACCAAGCCAAAAGCTCAAAAACTCAAATAAGGGTCCTCAAACAATAAAACGCATTTAATCGGCCATGCAAACACACATCTCAAAGATATGATTAACTTAAAAAACTCATCATTGGTTGAGACAAACCATTTTCCAAATGAAATCATACCCTTATATTTCCAAAATGTCTTATAACACGATAGCGTGCATTTTCCAGACGATTTATAAAACCAAATACCCCAAAAATTCATAAATAATCAAATAGACTCCATTTGTACAACAAATCACCAAAAGAGCACATTTGTGAGATTCACTCATCAAAATATCCAAAAACCCAAATATAGGCATTTTACAAGCTATCAACCCAAATTTACCAAATACGAAAATCCCGTCAAATACTTAACACGTTTAATATTTATCAAGGAAACACATTATTACTTCAAAATACATGTTTTGGCATGTAAATAATTTTCACAAAGTAACATGAACTCACCTTGCTAGATTTAGACTAAATCTAGTTTTTACCCCCAAAACTTAGGTCTCCTTTGATAAAGACTTGAAATCTCCAAGAAATCTCCCTAGATCTTAGATCCAATACATCCACAAGGTTACCTTCACTCAACAAGTCATCAAAATCACACCAAAGTTGAAGGATGAATGGGAAAATGATGAAAACATCAAACTCTAGTTTAACAATAAGAGAGATGTGGGGCTTACCTAAACAACATACTCTTATATCATCCAATAGACTTCCATTCTCTTGTTTTAATCTTGAAGAACTCATAAAAACAAGATCATAGCAAAAAGAGTCACTAAAATTGAAGTTGGGATGAAGAAGTTATGAGGAAATGTAGATGATCCAAGAAAAATCGGAGTTTATGCAGACATTAGTGTCTCATGTGACTTTCCATGCGACCTAGGTCTCCCCAAACACTGCTCATTCCCGATCATGATTTTGGCCATAAATTCTTCGCTTTAGCTCCGATTTTGCTCCGAAAAGAATCGTTGGACTCGTTTTTTAATTCTCTATCCAACAAGACTATAAAATCTAAGATTTAAGCCCAAAATCCTATTTCTTCTACTTCTCTTAAAAGATCGATTTATGTACTAACTTGAAATTGTACATACGTAGAAGTCACGGTGTTACAGTTTTCACCATGAACCAACAATCTTTTACTTAATTCGATAGATATGGTTCATAATAGACTTGTTCAGCTCGTGATACTAAGATAGAGTCATCTGAATGAAGTTTTGATTTGTTTTTTATGTCCATCAGATTGTGTTTTGGGTCAACTTGGACGGTCGTAAGTATAGCAAACCATGTGAATCTTAATAAAATAATAACACAACGACCTTATACATACATATGATATTCGATCTCTAGGACTTCATCCAACAATTCATAGTTCTCAAACTCATAATGGTTGTAACAAGAACCTTTAAAATGCATACTACAGTGTTAAGTGTGGTGCATCGGTACCATGAGTTAGCATGTGGAACTTTTAACCATTATAGAAAACATCGGGTGACTCCAAACATGATGAAGCGCTCCTGCTCCAAAACTTTCAATTGATCGGTATTGGAGTCTGACCGACAGATAACCTATAATGACGAATAAGCATGTCATTTTGTAATATTTAGTTAATGGCATATAAATAATAACAAATAATAATATGTATACATTTAAGTAACTCTCGAACTAGTCAGCAACGTTTTCATTTCTTCGTCTATCGAGCCCCGCTTCATCAATATACAGTTCACTAAGTATAATTGATAAGTATTATTTGTCTTGATAATATAGCATAATTTCCACACTTTTCCCTTGTGTTTTACATCATTAATTGGATGAATTAAGTCTTTTTCATTACTATTTTATATCTTTTTTATTTATGGAGCTTAGAAGTATGACCGATCTAGTTTGGCAACTTTAGGACATTTTCGGCGGAAGAAATTGGATGCTCAAAAACAGGAAGATAGTTGTGTGTTGCAGCATCATGCCACCTCCTCGAGATTTTTGAATATCCTTCCACCTTTGCATGAGCTAGTGGAAATCTTTGGATTGTGTAATGCTTCACCCTCCCTTTTGTTGGTTATAAAAGGCCATAGATATTGGTTAGAAAATAACATAAACCATTTGTAGAAAGCTTGAACCTCCTCTTGTTTATTTTTATATAAATATTTAACTTTCAATATTTATTATGTGTTTTATTATATCTTATTTATTTATTGCACTTTAATTTTATGTCTTTATATATTATCACATTTTAATTATTTGTCGACTTATTTATTTCATTACGTCTTCGTCATTATTTTAGTCTAGATTTTATAATTCTCGTAATCTTTAGTTTTATCATCACTTTTTATTCACTTGTCGTAACTTAGTTTTTAATTTATCACAATCCTTATTTTTGGTCATAAATGTTTATTTTCCCCACTTTAAAAATGCAACGATCCCGAGCGATGATATGCTAACAACCTTAGATCGAGTGTAGGGTGAAGTTAAAATTAAAACCAACTTTTAATTGTAGAACTCATGAATTAATAATTCTTTCCAATCATTCATTCAATGTTATATTATAAAATCATTTCCTAACAAGGTGATCAATGTTGAAAATGTTAAATTGTGACGGACTTAGAGATAAGTCGTCATGACACGTCAACTTGAATGATATGGAGATATACTCGAGAGAGTTATTTATATACGAAGAAAACTTGTTTTCATTCCATATAGCTTATACAAGGAATAGATTGTGCCATTGCCTAAACTTTTCTCTATTTCAGAAACATTAGGTGGCGTTTGGTTCGTTGGAATCCGGCGGAATTTAAAAGAATTGGAATGGTCAATTCCATTGACCAAATTTCATTCCTACGTTTGGTTCATCTTTTGAGTTTTCAAAAGGAATTCAAATTCCACAGATGATGGAATGTAAATTCCTTAGGTTCTAGCATGGAATTTCAATTCCTTCCTACCATCTTCAAGAAAAAAATTATTATACTCTCTATATTATTCTAATCCATTCCATCCCACCATGATGGATATCACCACCGTCGCCGACACGACCACCACCGCCACACCCGCCGTCGTCGTCGCCACCACCATCACTCGTCATTACTCCCATTGCCACCACCACCCTTCGTCACCACTGCTGCCACCATCATCACCGCCACCACCACTACCACCACCTGTCATCAACACAATCGCCATCGTCGCCATCATCGTTGTTACCACCGTCGTCTTCACCCCCACCCCCACCACCACCGTGGCCGTCACCACCACCATGATGAATGTCACTATTTCGCCACCACCGGTCGTCGTTGCCGCCACTACCACTCGTCGTCGTCGTTGTTGCCACCACCCATTATCGCCACTGACACCACCACTCATCGCTACGACGGTCGCCAATTCTGCTATCACTTGTCATGCGGTTGTCGTCGTCGCCATCATCGTCGTTACCACTATGGCCTTCACCCCCACCCTCGCCACCAACGTTGCCATCACCACCACTACCAACGTTGTCGCCGTCACCACCTTCACTACTGCCTCCACCCCATCACCACTACCGCCTCCATCGCACCACCACTATAATATTTAATGAACCAAACAGATATATATGAATCCTTTTGACAAATTCCATTCCAATTCCTCCCAACCAAACACATGGTCAAACATGATTAAATTCCATTCCAATTCCTTGAGATTCCAATTCCTTTGACAAATTCCAATTCCGATAAATTCCATTCTGTGAACCAAACGCCACCTTAGGGTTAATTTAAAGATAAGTGCATTTCTCAACCTCTAAAGAGTGCGTTAGAAAATCTAATGGTTGATTAAGTTAATTGTAACGTTTCACATGATTTAATTGTTGTAAAATCTTAACGGATCCTAACAACCTTGCTCCTTTTTAAAGAAATTGATTTTTTGTTAAAATAGTTGTTAAAAACCACGTGACAATATTTCATCGATTTAGCCATCTGAAGTTGTCTTTTGGTTTGACTTAAACAAGTTCGGCATTTCGTGTCTCTATTGATCGATACTTGGTATTTTACCCTTTTTTTACTTGATTAAGACGGCAATGGATTGACAAGTGTATACTTGCGCGAGTGTCCATTTGCTAATAGTATGAGAAATTTATTGTTCTATAAATCTCTCAACAATAATCCGTTCATTGAATATGTATAGGAAAGGAAAGACTTATTCACTATTCAACAAGATGTATGTGTGAGCCTTGTCAAAATATATAGCTGATAGAAATCCATGTGTTCCGATCTTATCAAGTAATTTCTATGTAGGGACTTTAAAGATACTTAACTGGTCGTCTGCAGATGAGCATTTGGGGGAAGATTCCAAGCCTCACAATTTTTCTATGTCTCTACAATTTGATTAAAATACAAAGAGCAATAGATAGATAACTCTTTCAACAAATATGTCTCCAGAATCAACCTTTCCACCCTTGCTTTGTTTCTCACTGTCCTTTTGTAATAACCGAGTTCATTTTGTAATTAAAAATCAAGTTTAGTGGGTGTAGTGTAAAATGTGGAAGTTTAGGGGCCTTTGTGTGAAGGTGCAAAAAGGAGTTAAAACCCCTAAAACCCTCAAATTCACTATGTCTTCATGTTGGAGGAGGCTAGAGAGAGAGTGTGTGGAGAACTCTTGCAAATTCTTGAAGAAACTTGACTTTGGAAGAAATTAGTGTTGTGATTTTTCATCTCCATCAAGGTCATTATTCCCTCCTTTTATCTCATGAACTTTTGGGGATTTTGGGATTTGTTTGTGGTGGTTTTTGGGTAATCGATGACATTAAACTGTTGGGTTTGTGGATTGAATGTTGAGATATTGATTATTCATTGGGAGTGAGATTAAGAGTGTTATTTATGTCAATTAAAGGTTCAAAATCAAATTCGGAGGGTTTAGTTTACGTTTGGGACGTTTTCTGGTTGGAGTTGTCATGCGCAGAAAACATGTGCCCGAGAATCGCCCAAATCCGGGTAGAAGAAACCCAGAAGAAGGTGAAACCCGATAAGGGTGAAACCCTGCAGTGGCCGGTATCCGGATGTGGGAAACCCGATGCGGAGATTTCTGAACGTGGTTAAATCCGCATTAGGGTAGAACCCGGATGAGGGAAAATCCTATCGTGGTTAAATCCGGATGAGGAGAATCTGGACATGGCTAAACCCGGATGTGGGTATCCGGATATGTCCGAAACCTGGATGTGGGTTATCCGGTAGTTGGTTGGTTCTTTCGAGCTAAACCTGAGGTGTCAATTAGAGAGTCTTGTTGAGGATTTGAGAAGTCAACTTTGAGGGTAATTGGGTGGCTTTAGACCTTTGTGGGTCGTGCGTAATTTAGGTGATCGGTTTGAGGATTCATAGATCGAGTAAGAAAGAGCCTACAATGGACGGCTGGTGAGTTTTTCTAAACTGGTTTTGCTGATGTATAAACTTTAATTATACGTGATGGTGTTTGAATCGCATGTTTTTACGTTGCTTAAATATGCATGAACGGCGTGGTATTTAAATTGTGGGTCTATTTGGGGTGGGGGCATGCGATGGCTTAGTATTTGTATATGGGGAGTGTGTCCCATGCAGAATATATGAATTTATTTCATATGATTAAATCAAGGGTCGGTGTGTGTTAATGCCAAAAATCGCACTAAACTGTCTTATGCCGAAAATTGTATAAATTTACGATTTAAGGTTTGGTTTCGGACCTTATCAACTAAAGATTGAACCATTGAATTAAACAAGAAAAATAACGAAGAAAATGTAGACGAAACAAGAGATTTTGGTGACGCGGAAAACCCCGAAACGAGGGGAAAAACCGCGGTCGACTTGGTTAGAGTCGACAGTGCACTATGGTCGCCAAACAGGGGCGAAAATCCTTGTGTTACAGGTGATTTGTGTACAACAGATTACAAATAAATGTAAATATAAACTTAATCGTGTGCAAATGACGTGTGACGTGCGTAAATCATGCGAAATAAGTTGTTGTCGTATGGTTTCGAACTTTTGTCGTGCGATACTTGCATGTTCCAATGCCTTGTTGTATTTAGAGAAAAATGTAGAAATGAGTGTAAGTAGCTCTGAGTGTTCCCCCCTTTGCTAGAAGGTGGAACAACCTTTATATAGCTTTTGCTGGTCCTTAAATGTGCTTTAATGGTTGGTTTTGTAACCGCCGTCGGCATTAAATGCGCTTTGATGATTGGTTTTGTAACTGTTTGGGCAAAAAACCACGTCGTACGACCACGACCAGAGCAAATAAGACGCACGTCATAATCTAAATCTTGTATTAAGATAAGGTCTCGACAAGAACCCATAAAACATCTGTCGTCTCCCGGAAAAGGTAAGTCGTACGTCTCTCATGACGCTCGACCATAGCATCGCCCGTCCCGTACGACCATCGCGTAAGATCATTGTACCTTCGACTAAAGCTAACGTTAACCTTGACTGTTACGTTTGTTAAGTGTTTAATACAGGAGTCAAAGTCATTAAAGAGCAACGGACATAACCGACGCAACCATTAACGATCGATAGCCGTAACGGACGAAGAGTTTTATGAACATTCATCTCGGCGACCGTTTCCAGCCGTTGATCAAATCATTAATGGAGCTAATTAATGACGCGAAGACTATAAAAGACAAGCTAAAGCATCATTTCAAGACACATCGGTTAACATCCAATACACTCCAGCGAACATCACCAAACATCAGAGAAAATCATCCAAACTCATAGCAAAGAACATTCAAACTCTGAAGATTAAGTACTGAAAGCCAGAATCTTACAGCGAACTCAAGAACACTCGAAGGAAAGCTCAAGTATCGCTCTCGACGCACGACAACAATCCTCAACCAGAAGTTCACACTTTGTATTCACACACGACAAACACCCGTTTTCACATTTAAACACTTGTACTTTACATTTCGAAGTATTTCCTTCATTTGTATTGTAATCATCGTACGACCGACGCCAGTACCAAGGACGTCGCCCCTGATTGGCGACCATAGTGCAGCGACGACATCCCCTGTCGTCCGCAGGTTTTTTCCTCGATTGAGGTTTTTCCTGCGTCATCAAATCCCTTGTCTCGTTTATTTTTTCCCTCGTTGCACGTCTCGTCGAAAGATCCTTTCTTTAGTTGATTAAGTCCACATCGACCTTAAGTTGTCCCTTTGGTGCGATTTTTGGCATTAACAGTTTGGCGCCATCCGTGGGACCTCATCTAGAGAAAATCCTCGACGAACATGCACCCTACTAATAGTTTCTTGGAGTTTCTTCTATTTTCTGTTGCAGGAAAATGGCAGCCTCTGGAAATCCGCAGCAAGCTGTTGCTCAGATGTATCAGGAGCTCGAAGTCGCCAAGAATTAGCTCAATGCAATGGCAGAGCAGAATCGCAGAGCAGCTGAGGAGATCGCGCGGTTAAGAAATCCTCTTGGGCCTCAAAATGGTCCTAGGCCGTTCGTGCAGAACCCAATTCCAAGACCGTTCGACCAGAATGGCCCTAGACCATTTGTCCTGAATCCAGGTTCATCCGTGCAGAATCAGCATCTAGGCCCGTTCATGCAGAATCAACATCCAGGGCCGTTCAACTCAAATCCTCAGTTTGGGACAGTTCCTCCTCAGCACATAAGGCCACCACCCGTGAATAATAGGTCACAGCCATCACAAGGGTCGCAGCCTTTCCAGCAAGGGTCGCAACCATTTCAGCAGCCATTTCAAAATGGACCTCAAGGTGGATCGCAGCCTTTCCAGCAAGGACCGCAGCCGTTTCAAAATGGACCGCAGCAATTCCATTATGGGCTGCAGCCATATTTCGTCCCGTTCAACGGGGACACCAATGGTTCGTCGCATGGTAATGGCACTAGCCCAGGGGCCAATCCCTCGACAGGGGCAAATCCCGATCTTAACGATCCCGTCGCTCAGCGTTTGAAGATGTTAAAAGACCAAAATAAGCGCGTCCTGTCCTTGCTAGCCAAGTTGCCTGGGGCAGCCGTGCCTGTCGACGTCGAGCCTCGCTCGGGGTATCAGGTGTCGCCCTTCATCGACGAGATCGCCACCGTCGAGGTCCCAAAGAAGTATAACATTCCTGCCTTCACTCCCAAGTATTCGGGTGTGACTGATCCGATTGAGCACGTCGCGCAATATAAGCAACTCATGTGGACGATCTCGATCCCATTTATGTACCAGGAAGTATGCATGTGTAAGAGTTTTGGAGCAACCCTCACTGGTCCTGCTCTCCAATGGTTAATCAATCTCAAACCCAAATCCATCGGGTCGTTTGCTGAGTTGGTTAATCAATTTTCCCAGCAATTCGCCAGCAGTCGTAAGATGGAGAAGCAGACCAGCGACCTATATTACATCGTGCAGAAAGATAATGAGTCTATTCGAAGTTATTTTAGTAGATTCAATGCCGAAATGATCAGCATCCGCAATTGCGACGTAAAAACCGCAATCGAAGCCTATAAGCGTGGTCTGGACGATAATTCGGGTTTATACACCGACCTGACCAAATATCCCCCGGAGAATTTCGAAGACGTCCGAGCTCGGACCTTAGCATATATGAGGGTCGAAGACGATGCAGCCTTTCGTCGCAAGCATACTGACGACAAGAAGTCGTTAGGCGTCAGAAAGCCAGAGTTCAAGACAAAGGCTGTTTCCAGAATAGAGCCAGCGCGCCAAATTTCAAATGTTCGTTTCAAGACGAAAGCAGAGGCCAAGACCGCGGCTAAGTTCACTCAGTACCCCAATATATCCTCTTACGGATTCAAAGGACCCACAAAGGACCTAGTCGAAGCTCTGAAAAGTTCCCAAGATACCATTCGATGGCCAAAGAAGTCCGACCTGGACGATGCTAAGAAAGACAAATCAAGGTGGTGCGACTTCCTTGCCGATCATGGTCATGCGACAGACGACTGTATCGCGTTGAAGAAGGAACTAGCATATCATTTTCCGAAAGGAAATCTCAAATATATCATCGACGATGTCGCTATTCCAACTAATAGCCATCGACCGTCTACTCCCGAGCATGCAAAAGTTATTAATTAAAATTCCCTACGCCATGGGGAATCCAGGAGATCAAAAGAGAAAATAAACTGAAGTCGTAAGGTCAAGCTCTCGACAGGTTCGTTTTTCTATCCCTAAATTAACAATATATTTTCCACAGGGATAAATCTACTATGGTGCCTCATCGCACGACAACATAGTCAACCGCAGGACAATATTTCTCCGTGTCATTCTGTCATTTAAAACCTATCTTTTCCTCCCAAAAAGAGTACGGTAATAAATGACAAGGGGCAAATAGAGAGAGTCTGAAATGGTACGTTCTCTAACTCTTTCTCATACGATTTTTTCTCGCAAAACATTTTCTGACTTAAGCATCGGAGGGTCGTTGGGTAGCCAACGACCAACCCCCGACATCATTTTATCGCAGAATCACACGACAGATTATCGCAGAGTCGCTCGACAGTAATCATTAAGTCTACTATATGACTTTAATATCGCAAGGTCGAACGACATAAACGATCATGTCTCTAACTTGATTATTTCTCCACAGGGGCATACGACACAAACTCGCTGTACGATCCGGTCGTACGATCGCAGAGTCTAAACGACTTTACCCCTAAGTTTCTTAACTTTCATACACTGAATGGATGCTTTAATCGCGTGTTTTTATATTTGTTTTACGTTCTTATCATCGTATTACAATGAATACCTTGGTCGCATGATTTCGTATGTATTCTATGATCGAATTCATAACCAATGTGATATTTGCTTACCAAATATATGAAAACACAAGTTCAAACAAAAAAAGTGCATTTAAAAAGATCGTCAGGTACACACTCAACCACCAACGATCGAGCAGCAAAGAAAATAAAATTCTTAGATTAAAGAGGAGCATCCGTCGCGTTCATGCCCGAAGTCCCGTCCTGAAGGATTTCACCTGCCACCTCCTCCTCAGCATCCTTCTCATCGTCCGAGTCAAGATCCCTCTCGGTCCCAACACCATTCAGATAGATGTCCAGCTCCTCCTTCGCCGAAGCAAGAGGGTCTTTTCCCAGCAAATGTCGTCGCATGATCGCCGCCCGAGCAGTCAGACGAGCTATGCTAAAAACCGACTTACCCTCGTCCTTTACGGCTTGCACCTCCTTCTCCAAAATCTCCACCTTGGATTTATAATCCTCAGCCTCTTTCGAAACAGCAACCAAGGATTCCTTAATTTTTTCCATCTCCTCCCTTTGTTCAGCAGTCATGGACAAAGATTGCGTCAGACGATGACTAAGATCTTCCTTGGCAAGATGAACGATTTTCAAATGTTCTAAAGCATCGTCAAGCCGCTTCGAAAACTCCTCAGCACGACTTGTAGAGGCTCTCGCTCTGTCCAGCGCAACTTTCTCTCTTTCACGAGCAGCAGACAAAAGATCTTTTACCTTCGCCGCTCCACTTCGCGAGGCCAAAGCAGCCTGAAGTGCCTGCGAAAACATCATCAGTGGACAACGACAACGACAACGACAACGACAACGAAACCTGGGCCTAGATAAACTAAGTCTTGAAAGAAAGACTTACCATGAACGACAAGCCGGCTATATGGGCACCCGTCTCCTCGATAGGAAACCCCTCAAAACGCTCCATGAAAGATGGAAGCAGGAAATTATCCAGGTGAGGGAACAGGTTCGTCCCGTCTAGGACATCACCTGTCATAAAATCCGATGGCAGCGAAATGTTGACCGTCGTGACCTTCTCCCCTCCCGTCGAGTGATCCACGCCCTTGTCGGCTGACAAAGGATTCGTCGCGACAGACGGGGACTTCACCGTTTCCGCCGGAGGCGCAGAATTGATGGGTGTCGCTGCAATCACCTTCTTAGGCGATCCGACCCCTACCTTCTCAGGTGAAGCGACTCTCGACAAGTCATTAACCCCAACCGACGACTCCCTCGGAGTCATCGTCCTCGTCTTCTTCGGAATTTCAGGGCCAGCGGACATGGCTTTTAGCCTCCTCTCCCTGCCCTGACGAGCATACTCCAGCTCAACTGCTCTCTTAGCAGACACCTTCAACACTTTAGGTTGAGATTCTCCTGGAAAAAAGGAATGTCATAAAGCACACAAAGGAAAAAGACTCGAGGTAACATCGGAAGAAAAAGTAAGTAAAACTTACCCGTCATCCCTCTCCTTCCTTTCGACTTATCTTCTTCCTCTTCTCTTCCTTTCTCTTCACACTTCTCCCTCTGATTCTCTCCTGAAGATTCTAAATCGTCGTCATCCACCATATGTCGTACGATGAAAGACCTCTCGGCGACGCTAAATTCTAAAAACGAATTAATCTTCGCTTGAGAGTTAGCGTCTGGCTTCACGACCTCGAACTTTATGGCTGTCAACATACAAAAAACAAGTTAAAAATCATATATAAATCGTCTACAGTGCACGACAGATGAAATAACGAGGCCCACCCGACGTATTCCGGCTCGTCCTAATCCACTCACTCTCAGAGTCAAGGGACAACTTACGCACGAAAACATATCGAGACTTCCACCCACGGTCATTCACACTCGTTCCTAAAACCAAAACGCGATCGCCCTTGAATCTAGAATGTAAACTACATCGATTACATCCGTCCATCTTGGCTTGATAAGCCGAGAGGAGGTCCTGTACATTCATGGGAGAATCCTATTTCTTAGTAGCACGTTCGATCACTCGTACGACTCGCCAGAACTGGGGCATCAACTGACTCGGTGCCAAGTCAAACTCTAACATAAACGCCTTGGCCAGAGGAGAAAAAGGCCATTCGAAACCTATCTTAAAAGGGTATTCATAGATTACGATGTACCCCTCGGGACACTCATTTCATTGGATCTGGCCTGGACGGATCAATTCGACCCACGCAGGAATTTTCGCTAACTTTCTAAAGTCCCGAAGGTCCGATGACTCTTGAATGACACTTTCAGGATCCCTCGACATTTCTAAACAAAATTTGCAGAAGTCAGAGAAATCGTACCTTACTTATAGGCGCATTAATCCCCGAAGAAACCTAACCAGGTCAGAGATTTTCACAAGTTCGGAAGATATCAGACAAAGAATGGCAAGGAAATCACAGCACAAACTCTTCAAGGGCGAAATAAGGAAAGTATCCGTCAACATCCCTATTTAGACCGAAAAACAGGGTTGGATCGAATCCCTGGATAACCGTTGCGCACCCCCGTCCTTCCGTATGACCGCAGGGATCGTCGCCACCTGTCCTTGACAGCTGGTAAGCATCAGCGTGTGTCAGTATGACGTCACGACCTCGTTTCCTTTTCAACTTCTCGTGGCTTAAGATTAGTGGCTTAAGATTACTGGCAACACATAACTGGCGACATAAGACTAGTGACATAAGACTAGTGGCTTAAGATTAGTGGCATAAAACAAGTGACATAAGACTAGTGACATGCGACATGCGACATGTCCCTAGCGATATGTGACGTGTGACATGTGACGTATGACGTGCGACGTGTGACGCAAAGATACTATCTTGGATGACTATTGACACAAGATGTCGTATGACGATAATGGGTATTACCCTTGTCGGTTAGCGGTATGACTGTTGTAGATATTAGGGTAATCAAGATCCATGGGTCATGTCGAGGGAATTTCCCAAGTCGGTCGAGGGTGTGATTTTTTACCCAAACAGTTAGCCCCCCGAGATTTGAATTTCAAAGCCATTTGAATTTTGGATCTCGTACCAGAGTAAAATGTGTTTCTACGGAGACGTGTTACTTTTGCTAATTGAATCATTTAGAAGAAAATCGACTTGGTCAGCTAGAATTGTGAAACCGGTCGACAGTGTACAAATGACACATCTGTTAAGAAAAATGTTTTCTAAGTAAGTTACGACGATTGAAAGATGACCTTTAATGCGCAAGTTACTTGCGGTATTCATCCACTAATGTGAAGGATGACAAACTAATGACGACTGTAAGACGATCTTAAAACACAAGGAACTGATGATGATCGATCAAAATGAAACGTATGGATCGGGAGTTAATCGTAAGACGATTAGGCCGAAATAAAGCTTGGCGACGATCATAAGATGATCGAACCAAGATAAAATTTAAGAATCTTGAGATACAGTCATTAAAGACTTATGTTCTGGCGTTCCGAGCCGATATGGTCGTTATAGACTTTTGATCTGGCGTTTAGAGCCGATATGGTCGTTAGAGACCTATGATCTGGCGTTTCGAGCCGATACGGTCGCTAGAGACCTATGATCTAGCGTTTCGAGCCGATACGGTCGTTAGAGACCTATGATCTGGCGTTCCGAGCTGATACGGTCGTTAGAGACCTATGATCTGGCGTTCCGAGCCAATACGGTCGCTAGAGACTTGTGTTACGTTGTGTAAGTTTTGTTTTAGCGATAATCGGTAAAAAATTTACCTTTCTATTGAACCTGCGTATTATTTCGACTCATACATGTTACGGGCAGATGTAATATCAACTGTAAAAATTCATTAAGTACAAAAATGAACAAGAAGTCGTGCGACTTGGGCATCCATTGTAATACAACGATTAGAACGTAAGTCATAAGACTTTCATATTTTTGAATCGCATAACCAAACATAAGCGCATGCGATCAAAGCATTCATTCAGAACATGAAACTTTTCTAAGTTAAAGAACTTAGATTCTGGGGTCGCTAGACCTTACGATCGTGTGATTTGATCATACGATGAACTTGAATCATGTGTTCCTGTAGTTATACAATCGAGTCGTCTAATAAACTGATTGTTTATATCGTGCGATTTTACTGAAGTCGTATGATAGACTTAGTAACTTATGTCGTGCGATCCTGCGATAAAGCAATGTCAGAGGTTGGTCGTTGGCTAGCCAACGACCCTCCGATGCTTAAGTCAGTAATCGTCGTGACGAAAAAAAAATCGTATGAAAGAGGGAAAAGGACTTAGAAGAAATACCTTTTCAGATGCGTTGCATTCCAGCTGCGTAGGATATCTCGACCGTCGAGGGTTTGGAGCCGATAGGCACCTTTACCCACGACTTCTGAGATACGATAAGGACCTTCCCACTTGGTGAAAAGTTTACCTGTATTAAGCTCTTAAGTGCTTTGGAACACTCGTCGGAGGACGTAGTCGCCTTCTTGAAAGACTTTTGCTTTGACATTCTTATTGAAATGTCGCTCGACCGCTTGCTTTTGCGATGCCATTCTAATCAATGCTGATTCTCTAAGCTCTTCAAGGGCGTCGAGGTCATAACTTAAATCAACCAAGTTATGGTCGACGGAAGTATTCCTCGAGGTTGGGAACTGGACCTCGACCGACAAAACTGCTTCGCAACCATTGACCAAAGAGAAAGGGGTTTGTCCTGTGGACGTGCGGGGCGTCGTGCGATTTGCCTACAGGACCGAAGGGAGCTCTTCGACCCATTTTCCTTTTGCAGCTTTCAATCTTTTCTTGATCGAGGCAATAATGGTCTTATTGCTCGACTCAGCAAGTCCTTTTTCCTGGGGATACCTGAATGTCGTTGACGAGGATCACAGTTCTGGACATACCTAATGGCATCTCATCGCAGTGTTGGCCAAATGTCACCTTGTCGAGAGATATGATTAGCCAAACTACAACCTCTTGAGTTATTGCCACACTCCCCGTCGTGCATTTCTTGAAGGATCTTCTGAACTTGACTCTTGCTTGTGATTATACGGTTAATCTTGCGACTTGCCTTTATTGGCAATCCTGAGATTAAAATGTGCGAGTTGCACTTATTGGCGACTTTTGCGTTTTGACATGCGTCTTACCATGACTGGTGATTGTGAGATTCAATGTACATGTCGTCTTATTGACGACATATGTCATGACTAGCGATCATGAGATTTCAACATGCGAGTCGCTTTTATTGATTACCGAGAATTTTAACCTATGTTTGCCATGACTGGCGATCATAAGATTAAAGAGGTGAGTCGTCTTTTATCGACGACTATATATTGCAACCTGTGTTTTAAGTCGTAGAGACTTTGTTTCTCACGATATAAATTGTAAGACCTGCGATGTAAGTCCTAGAGACTTTTGTTTCTCACGATATAAATCCTAAGACCTGCGATATAAGTCCTAGAGACTTTTGTTTCTCACGATATAAATCGTAAGACCTACGTTTATATGATCTTGCGAGCCTGCAATGTAAAATCGGGAGTGGTCGTTGGTTTGACCAGTGATCCTTTGATGCTTAAATCAATATTTATATGTTATATCATAATAATTGAACGAGGAGAATATACTTAGAGTATATATATAGAGTTGTTATACCATATTCCATCCAAGTGGGATGTCACAATTACCGTAACTTGGAGTCGATAAGCGCCTTTTTCCAAGGACTTTTGAAGTCAAAATATGGTATTTCCTATTTTGTGACGGGTGTTCCGAGCCCCTCGAATGATGCGATACACGCGATACATTGACTGAGCATTTTTTTTATCAGTGTCTTCCAACTCCGCTTGGATCTTCATCGTGTGGTCAAGACTTGAAGTCGACAAATAGAAAACGAAGATCTACATAAGAGGAAACGTTAGTAATACGATGTTTATTTCTAAGGAAATCCTTAGTTGGGTCCCACGGATGGCGCCAAACTGTTAATGCCAAAAATCGCACTAAACTGTCTTATGCCGAAAATTGTATAAAAATACGATTTAAGGTTTGGTTTCGGACCTTATCAACTAAAGATTGAACCATTGAAATAAACAAGAAAAATAACGAAGAAAATGTAGACGAAACAAGAGATTTTGGTGACGCGGAAAACCCCGAAACGAGGGGAAAAACCGCAGTCGACTTGGTTAGAGTCGACAGTGCACTATGGTCGCCAAACAGGGGCGAAAATCCTTGTGTTATAGGTGATTTGTGTACAACAGATTACAAATAAATGTAAATATAAACTTAGTCGTGTGCAAATGACGTGTGTCGTGCGTAAATCATGCGAAATAAGTTGTTGTCGTATGGTTTCGAACTGTCGTCGTGTGATACTTGCGTGTTCCAATGCCTTGTTGTATTGAGAGAAAAATGTAGAAATGGGTGTATGTAGCTCTGAGTGTTCCCCCCTTTGCTCGAAGGTGGAGCAGCCTTTATATAGCTTTTGCTGGTCCTTAAATGTGCTTTAATGGTTGGTTTTGTAACCGCCGTCGGCATTAAATGCGCTTTAATGATTGGTTTTGTAACCACTGTCGAGTCTTTAATGTCATTAAGAGCTCGTCCATTACTGACCGTTGTACCATAATTGATTGTAGACCTGCATTAATGAACAAAAGAAACGGCTGTTGACCACTAATGGTTAGTGTAATTGTAAGGTCGTCTTGAATTCTGGACGTCGGTCTTATGGAGCATAGGACCGTCACCGAAATACACAACCAGGTATATGAATGTAAATGTCTTGTAAGACCTTATCTTAATATAAGAATGATCTTATGAAAATGTCGTAAGACCAGGACGAAAATGTCGTAAGACCAGGTCATAGGACCAGGATGTCAGGACGATGCTGTCGCAGAACCAGAGCGATATAAGACCGATGACAGGAGACTGTCGGCGTAAGACCGACGAGTCGTAACTGGCAGCACATAACTGGCGACTTAAGACTGGTGACATAAGACTAGTGGCTTAAGATTAGTGGCATAAGACTAGTGACATAAGACTAGTGACATGCGACATGCGACATGTCCCTAGCGATATGTGACGTGTGACATGTGACGTATGACGTGCGATGTGTGACGCAAAGATACTATCTCGGATGACTATTGACACAAGATGTCGTATGACGATAATGGGTATTACCCTTGTCGGTTAGCGGTATGACTGTTGTAGATATTAGGGTAATCAAGATCCATGGGTCATGTCGAGGGAATTTCCCAAGTCGGTCGAGGGTGTGATTTTTTACCCAAACAGTGTGTGCCCTAACACACTGTCACAAGTATGTGCATGACCGTAATGTGGGCCACTAGCATGTTTCATATGTGTACTTATCTTGCTTAAAGTGTGACTGTTTATAAATGCTTATAAACTCTCTTTCCATTTATCTTTGTGGCGCGATGTTGGTGGTTAGAGGTATCCCACGAGACCTCATGGTCTAACCCTTGCTTTTCAAAACGAAAACCGTTTTAGGTAAGCAGGTAGTTGAGAGCTCGGGTAAAAGAAAAGGCAAGATGTGAGCTTGGAGCTTGCGCATAGAGGAGACTTTATAATTTTGGTAGGTTGTGTTAGACTTTCCAGCTAGACTTATGTTTTAATTTCTCAGTTGTAAGTCGGTTGTTTTCGCAAAACGTAGTAATGTAACTCGCATGTGTGACTTGATGTTTTGGGGCCGTTTTGGCGTTTATATATATTTTAATAGTATTTGGCGTGACTGAATTGTTGGGTTGTTACAGTTGGTATCAGAGCCATTGTTTATGGGATTTAGGTGACCGGATGGGCCTAAACCTATATAGTAGGATTAGGAAGCACAACTGAGGATTAGGGAATCCTGAGAAGAGACCTCAACAGGGACATGAATAATAATGTAGTGAGAAAATGTCATGTAAGGTAAGTTCGAAATTACATCTGGCGAGTGTAATTGCGAATTTACAGGTACATGTATGTGCTTAATTTGCCTTGTTATTTTAGAACTGTTGTCTTAAGCTGCTTAGCTGTGTTATTTCAGTAAGCAAAGATGTCAAAAAAAACTTTAAAGAGTAGGTCACTCCCTGTTGAGGAGGCGATCCCAGTTGAAGAGATCATGATGGACGGGCCGGTGGACCCTCCGAGACAAGTGGCCACTCGTGGAAAAGGAGGAGGCCGTGGGAAAGGAAAAGAAAAAGCACCCCGACGAGCTACCACTCAGGTGGGCGAGGCTACTGAGGGAACCCGAGGACAGAAGAAAACTCGTGTTACCCGTCGGGCGAAGAGGGTGGAGACTCCTGTTGAGCAGGAATTGTCGCAGCAAGAGAGTTCAGCGACTGTGAGAGGTAGGGGTCGTGATCGAGGCCGCACCCAAGCTTTTGTGACTGAAGAGAAGTTTACTATCGAGATGAGCAACTTGCAAGAAACCTTGCAAGCGTTGTTGGACCTTCAAACCAAGTCTACATCGGATGGGCAGACTAAGAGTGGGAATGAGACGAGGGTCAAGGCGTCTATCCTACCTGCAACTGAAGTAGGTGGTCACTCTCAACTAACCCCTTTTGTGCCTAGCGACTTCAAGCCGGTTAAGGGATGTACCTTCAAAACTTTTGCATCGTGCAAGCCTCCTTCTTTCAGCGGGGAACGCAACCTGGTTTTGGCCTTGAGGTGGATCCGGGAAATGGAGTTGGTTTTCCACACGAGTAAGTGTGCCGAGGAAGGCAAGATGTTGCTTGTTATGTCAATGTTGAAATCAGATGCCATATTCTGGTGGGATATAGAGACGGGTGGAAAGGTGTCGAAAGTGGCGAAGACGACTACTTGGGAGTCATTCACTAAGAAGTTCAGGGCACAGTTTTGCCCGTTAGAGGCAGTAAAAAAACTGGAGGAAGAATTTTTGGGACTTGAACAAGGAACGATGTCGTTACAAGAGTACACTTCCAAGTTCATTGAGTAAGCACGATTTGCGGAGTTGTATGTGCCTACTGAGGAAAGGCACATCGAGAGATACATTTAGGGTTTGAAGAGTATTGTGAGGGAATTGGTTCAGACGAGAGACCCTATGACTTTTCAAGTGGCTGTTGATGTGGCGGAAAACTTACTAAGAAAGAAAAAAAACGATAAATGACGGAAAGGGGTGGTGACAAGAGAATGTGGGAAGGGCTCGTGCGTGATGCCAAGAGGTCTAAGGTCTCAAGACCCGAGTCACGGGTGGGACCGAAGTTTAGGGAGAAACCGTGTGGAAGGTGCAATCGTGTGCATAGTGGAGAATGTTCCTTTGAGCCATATGGTTGTTACAAGTGTGGGAAGTTGGGACATATAATTCGAGAGTGCCCTAACCTTAGATCTTGCTATCTATGGGGTTCTCTGGACCACATTAATCCTGATTGCCTGCAGTTGAAAAGGGGGTCATCGGGTAGCTTTGGAGGTGGTCAAGTAGGAAGAGGTGGAGAGAGAAAGATGGAGATGGCACGGGAAAAAGCTAGGGCTTTTCACATAACGGTTGACGAGGCGGTGGAGATACCGGATGTGGTAACAGGTACCTTTCTTATTAATTCAAACCTTGCAAGAGTATTATTTGACTCAGGAGGAAACTGTTCAATTGTATCGCCGACTTTTATGCAGTGTTTGTATGTCAAACCTAAGCGGTTAGAGTGTGGGTTTGAGGTAGAGATTGTGGATGATAGTCGAGTCTTGGTGGGAGAGGTATATGAGGGGTGTAGTGTCGAGGTGGAGGGTCACTCTTTTCCCTTACGGTTATACCCAATGGGTATAGGGGAGATTTACATTATAATGGGGATGGATTGGTTGGCTAGCCATAATGCTAACATCATGTGCAATAAGAAGATGATCCGTATCACTTTACCTAATTTATCCGAAACGGTAATTTGTGGTGATAGGCGTGAGTGCAAGTCTTGCCTTATCTCCATGATGAATGCGAGACATTGTGTAAGGATGGGGTGTAGGGGTTTCTAGCGTATGTGATAGACGCTAAGAAAGAGAAGAATGGGGTAGAGGATGTCTTGGTAGTGATCGAGTACCCGAAGGTGTTTCCGGATGACATGACGGGTTTACCCCCGGATCAGCAAGTCGAGTTTAGGATCGATTTGGTACCTGGAGTGGCACAAGTAGTGCGTGCACCTTACCGAGTGGCACCGACGGAAATGAAAGAGATGATGACGCAATTGCAAGAATTGCTAGACAAGGGTTTCATGCGCCCTAGTTCATCACTTTGGGGAGTGTCGGTACTTTTTGTCAAGAAGAAGGATGGGTCTATGCGGATGTGCATAGACTATCGTTAGCTTAATAAGGTGACCGTCAAGAACAAGTACCTGCTGCCAAGGATCGATGATTTGTTTGATCAGTTGCAAGGGTCGAGTTTCTTCTCGAAGATAGAATTGAGGTTCGGTTATCATCGGTTTAAGGTGAGGGAAGAAGACGTACCCAAGACGGCTTTTGCATGAGGTACGGACATTACGAATTTCTAGTCATGCCTTTCGGTTTGACTAATGCCCCGGAGGTATTCATGGATTTAAGGAATCGAGTGTGCAATTCACTCTTAGATAAGTGTGTGATCGTGTTCAAAGATGACATCCTCGTCTATTCTCGATCTCGAGGTGAGCACGAAGAGCATCTTTGTTAGTGTTAGATTTGTTGCGGCGAGAGAAGTTGTTTGCTAAATTTTTGAAGTGTGAGTTTTGGTTGAGGGAAGTCAATTTCTTGGACACGTGGTGCCGGGAGAAGGTATCAAGGTGGACCCTGCCAAGGTTGAGGCCATTAAAGAGTGGGAGCCACCGAGATCACCGTCCGAGGTGAGAAGTTTTCTTGGTTTAGCTGGCTACTATCGGAAGTTCATTCAAGACTTTTCCCGGATAGCTACGCCATTAACCGCTTTGACCAAGAAGAGTTCCAAATTCAAATGGGCAGAGGCTCAAGAAGCGACTTTTAACAAGTTGAAGGAGAAGTTGTGTAGTGCCATAATTTTATCCATGCCTAATGGGTCCGAAGGATTTGTGATTTATAGTGATGCATCCAAGTTAGGGTTAGGGTGTGTACTTATGTAGGACGGGAAGGCGATTGCCTATGCATCTCGTCAATTGAAGGATCACGAGAGGAATTATCCTACTCATGACATGGAGTTGACAGCGGTAGTTTTCACCTTAAAGTTTTGGAGACATTATCTTTATGGAGTTAAGTTTCAGATCTACATTGACCATAAGAGTCTCAAGCATTTATTCAATCAGAAGAAGTTGAATATACTGAGTCAATCTAATTGTGATATTCTTTACCATCTAGGTAAAGCGTATGTGGTGGCCGACGCTCTAAACCGGAAGGTAAGAGGAGAACCAACCAAGGTGTTATCCTTTCGAGTTGAGGCAACTTCCAATCTCCAAGAGGAAGTGTTATCGGGAGAAATTTTGAAGAGCAAGAAAAATGTTGGGTTTGTAGCATCTTTAGAAGGCAGTAGTAGTGTGGTGAGATGTTTAGGGAACCAAGTGTGGGTTCCTAAGATAGAAGATTTGCGAAAGAGTATTCTAGAGGAAGCTCATAGGTCTCGATATTGAGTACATCCGGAAACCAATAAGATGTACCGGGACTTGTGACAGTTCTATTGGTGGCCAGGGATGAAGAAATATATCATTCATTTCATTGAGCGGTGCCTGACATGCTTGAAGGTTAAAGCAGAACATCAAAGACCTTATGGGGAATTGCAACCTCTAGATATACCAGTGTGGGAGTGGGATAATCAAAGACCTTACGGGGAATTGCAACCTCTAGAGATACCAGTGTGGGAGTGGGATAACATTACGATGGACTTCGTCAAGAGGTTACCAAGGACCCCGAAGGGATACGATGCCATTTGGATGATAGTGGATCATCTCACCAAATCAGCTAACGTTTTACCTTTCAAGGAGACTTGCCCATTGGAGAAGTTAGCGAGATTGTATATTGACAGGATAGTAACCAGACATGGTGTGCCGTTGTCCATAGTCTCCGATCGTGAAAGTCATTTCATGCCGTCGTTTTGGAGGAGCCTTCAAAGGGAGTTGGGTACACAACATATGTAGAGTACCGCTTACCATCCTCAAATGGATGGGTAGAGTGAGAGAACTATACAAACGTTGGAATACATGTTGCAAGCATGTGCGATCGATTTTAAGGGCTCTTGGGAGGCCCATTTTCCGTTGATAGAGTTTTCGTAGAACAATAGTTACTATGCTAGCCTCAAAGTGGCACCCCTTGAGGCGTTGTATGGGCGTAAGTGTAGAACGCCTTTATGTTGGAATGAAGTGTGAGAGAAACATTTGGCGGGACCGGAGATTGTGGAGATGGCTCCTCATAAAATCAATATGATTCGCGAGAAATTAAGGGTGGCTCAAGACCGCCAAAAGGTGTATGTGAACAAAAGAAGGAAGTCGGTTGAATTCCAAGTGGGAGACAATGTGATGCTTAAGGTCTCGCCTTGGAAGGGCGTAGTCCGTTTTGGAAAGAAAGGAAAGCTAAAGCCTAGGTATGTCGGGTCGTTCGCCAGTACCGAGCGTGTGGGTGAGGTGACTTATAATTTGGGGTTGCGCAAGGAGCTTCAGGGAATCGATTCTACATTTCACGTGACGAATTTGAGGAAATGCTTGGCCGAAGCGAGTATGGCCATACCTTAGAAGATATCTGTGTAGACGAAAAGTTGAATTATATCGAGTAGCCGATAGCGATCGTGGATTGTAAGGTCATAAAGTTGAGGACCAAATAGATTGCTCTTGTAAAAGTCCAGTGGCGTTACCATAAAGGTCAGGAGGCAACTTGGGAAGTAGAGGCGGACATGAGGTCCCAATATCCTCGACTATTTGATGATGGATTTCTGGGGACGAAATTCTTTTGAGGGGAGGATGTTGTAATAACCGAGTTCATTTTGTGTGAGTTCCAGATTAGTGCATACAAACAGTAGAAATCAACAAGTAGAAACAGTCAGAAGGATTTCAACTGGTCATCCAATTCACTTTCAATAATCAGAGAGAATTACAATACGAGTGATTGAATAATAATGACGATTAGTCTAAATTCTAAACAAAATAGACTATATATACCATGGGCCCTAAACAAGCAAGCCCATGGACCATTACATAATAAGGCTCAAAATAAACAATAACAATATAACCCTTGAACTTCTATTCAACCTGATTTTATCCCTAACAATCTCCCCCTTTGAATTAAAGTTCGAGTTCGCGCCAGTTCTCGACGTATCTCTTTCGGAGCGCAAAGTAGATCTCAAAACTTCGGATGGCTCGGCGGTAGTCGATGCGGTCTTCAATCACTTTTAAGGCTTCTTGAGCGGTTATCTCGTTTGAGTTGGGAACAAACGAAGACTTTTGATTTTCGGATTCGGTGGTGATGATGTTTCGAAGAGCATCTCTGACTTTGAGGAGCGTGCCATCGCAGAGTCTGTCGACCTGGCTGAAGCGAAGAAACCTCTTTTCTTTCTATTCATTGAGGTATACTATCCCAAATTCTGGTTCTAGAAGCAGTGAGTTCTCGGGATACATCTTCAGCTCGATCCCCATTTGGAAGTCTGTGATGTGGGAAATCATAACTTTGTGGAATAGGAATCGACGGACAGCCTCGAGCGCCTTAGTGACATGAAGTGGTCAGATGGTTCTGGTTCGGAGGTCTTTCAGTATAGCGTGGAAGTCGAACGGTCTGAGGTTCTTAAAGTCAGCTTCGGAAAATATCCATTCATTTCCGTCTTCGTGTCGGACGGTGAATACCGGAAACATGACTCTAAGGATTCGGCCGGTTTGGATGTTGAGAACTTCAGTGATTTTGTGCTTAGTTCAGACTTGGCTAACTGGCAGACACCGCTTCATTGCATTTACGTACTGGCTTTGGTATTCCTTGTCGAATTTGGAAATCCTAGAGCAGAATGTCGGCTCGATGGGGCGTAACCTGTGAACAAAGAGCTTCTTTAGAGATTCCTCCAGGTGAGGAATAAGGATCATGATCTTCTCCCATCGGATTTGTTGCTGTAGAGGAGGAGGTTGATCAGAAGTTGTCGGTTGCTGAGGAGATGTCGGATTTGTAGCAGTAGAAGTCTCGGGACTCTGTAAAGTGTGGGCAGGTGTACCATACAAGTTTTGTAACAAGAACTGGTCGTCGTCGGCATCGGTGGGAAATACGAGATTTACCTCGAAGTTTATCGCACTGGTGGCTTTTTGATACCATGAGTTTTCGGCTTTCAGCTTTCGGGTCAATCTCTGAATCGGGATCAATCAGGTTAAGAACATCCCCTTCCGGTGCAGTGTATACAACCAACGCCTGTGAATCTCCCTCGGGCTTTTCAACCATCGGGTTTTCATCGTCAGAGATATCCATGTATATCTCCATTACAGCTAGACTCAACTGGGCTTCAGGTTCGTCTTCGGTTGCAGTTGCCACAGTTGATGGTCCCGGTTGAACCGTTGCAGTTTCAGTGAGGATTGGTTCGGACTCAGACAGTCTCTGTCTCTTGTTCTCCCCCTCATGGTGATCAGGATCATCCTGGTCATCGTGCCGTCTCATGAGTCCGCCAGCTTGACCCTTGCAGGTGTCTTCGAGTGAGGCGACTCTTTGGACAGAAGGTTTAAGGCTTTCTGAACGTCCTTGAGAGTCGAGTCAAGCAGGTTCAATCTATTGGTCGTGGATGACGAAGGAGCAGATACCTGGGAGCATAGAACTGATACCAGGTATGCTTCAGTAGAGACATCGGTGTCGGTGTGCTGGAGCAGTTGATCCAGAAGCATAGTCTTAAGTGTGTCCACCGAATAGGATGGCTGAACGGGAGCCGGTGGAGGTGTTGGTGCGGTTTCAGGTTTGACTACCTTCTCTTTCCCTTTGATCAAGCTCTTGATTTTGTCGAGCTCGGTGGTGAACTGCTGCTCCATGGCCTCGCGGACAGCCTTTATGGCGATGTCCAGATATTTCCTTGACATTACGTCGGGTAACTTAACTCCGGGATCATTTAGATTACCCGTTGAGGCATCCACCGTAGAGGTAGTGCCACCTACGTTCACGGATGGCAATGGTGTGGTCGTGGTAGGATTTCCTTCCCATCCTCGTGTTCCGCTCAAAGGCGGAGACACTACGGAAGTTCCGATCGGGTCACGAAGAACACCGACGGTCGTTTACTTGTCCTGTGTCATAGCCGAAGAATGTATTATAGCAAATGGCTCTAGACTCGAACGTGCATCGAAAGAAGTCAAGATCGGGGGAGGCTGGTCTCTTGTTTCAATACCAATACTCTCCGATTGAGAGATCGGTAGACATTGTGCTAAGTCCCCGTGTAAAAGTGAAACACCCATCTGTTGAGAGACGGGTGAGTGGCTAGGGAGGTTGTGCAATTGCGCCGCTAGGTCCACGGCGGCTTCTTCAATACCTTGTCCCAACGGATGAGACAAGATAGTAGATGTGGCTACCTGGCTGACGCTGGTTAGGGGTCGCTCACGAGACTCGCTAGTCCTAATGCTCGTTCTCTCTTGATTCTTTTTAGATCTCCATTCTCTCCGACTCGCCTGTTCAAGATTTTCAACTATTTCTCCCTCCGTTCTCCTTGTGTCTCCCGTAATAGGCTGAGTAGTAGGGATGAGGAGGGGTGTAGGGGAGTCAGCAGCGGATCCTTCAGTCATCGGAGGGTGACGGCCGATACGGGGTGGAATCAAAGAAGCAAGGATGGCTAGATCCGTATCGGTATCAGTACTGTCGGATTCGACAGTTTGGACCTGGGTGAATGGTGAAAGTGGCTCTGTCGTGTCAGTGCCAGGGTCGTCTTCGAGCAATGGGGTGGCAGAAACAACTGGGACCTCGTGTAAGCTAGTCGATGGTCCGGCTTCGTCAGTCGCTCGGGTGGTTTGTACGGGTGGTTGTTGGCTAGTTTCGGGTCGGTTGGAGTGGGTAGTACTCGCATGTGTATCCAATACACCGCCTGCGCCTGTTCCCCTCCCATGTACTCTCAACACACCCCGTCCGGGAGCCCCAGCTGCCCGGACTCTACCTCCTCTCGTCCATGTACCCTCACGCCTCTCAGGTCTATGTCCCTGGGGAGGTCCCTCCGGCTCTGGCTGCACCATGGGAGCACCTAACTCTCTCCTATATTCTAACACACTCGGTGCATTGGGGTTCGCATGAGCCAGTAAGCCTTCAGGTAATGGCATGGCTCTGGCTTCGGACGGGTTTCGAATCATAAGGTAACGTAAATGAAAAGGAGAACATACTGGATGGTTAATTCGTCGCGGTATTCCCGGATTCGCGTCCATATGTTGTCTGACAGCCAGTGAGAGGAATCGTGGAAATGGTAGGAACTTTTTCTGCTTTGACCCACCTATCTGTCGGGTGGCATGAACTAATTCGCGCCATATCACCATTGCGTAGTCTATGTGCCTGTTGTAGCATACAACATGGAATAGCCGTAGGAAGTCGCCGATACATTGATTTATGCCCCTCCATCTGGATGAGAGACACATGTTCAGTACGGTGAACAACGTGTACCAGATGGGCGCTAGATATTTGCGGTTGAAGGCTGATGGACGATCGAGGGCGTGGTTGTATCCGAGTGCTAGGATCTAGGCACAAAGAGTTGTCTCATTGACCGTGCGGTCGTAGGCTTGATGACCGCCGGCGGTGGCTTCGGGTAAAGATAGCAAACGGCGGAACGACGCAGGTGTAAGCGTGAAAGGGTGATTGTCGATCTGCGTCGTGATCGTTTGAGAGTTGGCAGCAGGGACGACTTGAGCTGAGAGCCATACCTAATAGATGTATAGCACAGGAACGTCGGCCGTTGCGGTGAGCGCCTCGCAGAGAGGGTGACCGAGAAGAATGTCCACGACCACACGGTGTTGTGGTCGGAACTCGGCGGCGTCCAGTTGATGGTTGTTGGCCTCGATTTCAATGCCATGGTCTGGTTGGACCAGAGCATTGTCAGCTGCCTCGTCAATGAATTCCTCTTGAGGAGGAATTTTCTCGTGTGGTTGTTGTTGTTCTTGATCCGCCATTTATATCTGAAAAAGGACAGTGTTAGCAAACAGGCGGATGAACAATTGTTGGCGTGTACCTTTCTAAAAATTGGCTAAATCTGGAACAGATTGAGGTCTGGCAGTGATAGAACAGGGTACTGGACTGTTGGAATTGGAAGTGTCCGGACAAAAGCATATGGAAACAAAGGTTTTCGGACAAACCAAGGTTTCCGGACAAAGGTATCCGGACAAACCAAGGTTTTCGGACATGTCAAAGGTTTCCGGATAAAAGAAGTATCCGGACAAAATGAGGTTATCGGATGAGTTGGTTACCGGACACCTCTCACAATCCGGATAGTTGAACTTACCGGAAACCCATAGGTTTACGGACAACTAGGGTTACCGGGTGTTAGTGGTGTCCGGATAAAATATCTTGACGTATGAATACCTTTCGGATGATTTGAATGTGTCCGGATAGTTTGAAACTATCCTGACGACATCCGGTTTGTTCAATATTGCTAAAAACAACCTAAAAAAAGTATCTAAGTCGTCTAACAATGACGATTCTAGCATAGAAGCATACAAGAGTATTTAAAACGAGCTAAAATGCACTGAAATGACCCGAATGCTTAGTTACGGGAAAATGGGGTTTCGGAAACCCGTCTCGAGCAATCGTAGGGTCGATATAACCGTGGATACGTGTGTGTGAGTGATCGATAAGATCAATAGTGATCGAGGATGGACATACATGTGGAGTGGAGTCGAAATCGAGCGAAAATGATTGAGTTGAGATGGTTTTCGAGTGAGAGAGAAAAACAAGGGGTTTTGTGGGTTTGCGTGAAGGTGCAAAAAGGAGTTAAAACCCCTAAAACCCTCAAGTTCACCCTGTTTTCATGTTGGAGGCGGCTGGAGAGAGAGTGTGGAGAACTCTTGCAAATTCTTAAACAAACTTGGCATTGGAAAAAATTAGTGGTGTGATTCTCCATCTCCATCAAGGTAATTAATCCTTCCTTTTATCTCTTTAACTTTTGGGGATTTTAGGATTTGTTTGTGGTGGTTTTTGGGTAATCGACGACTTTAAACTATTGGGTTTGTGGAATGAATGTTGAGATATTAATTATTCATTGGGAGTGAGATTAAGAGTGTTATTTATGTCAATTAAAGGTTCAAAATCAAATTGGGAAGGTTGAGTTTACGTTTGGGACGTTTTCCAGTGGAAGTTGTCATGCACAGAAAACCTGTGCCCGGGAATCGCCCAAATCCGGGTAAAAGAAACCTGAAAGAAGGTGAAACCCGCTTGTGGCCGGTATCTGGATGTGGGAAACCGGATGCGAAGATGTCCGAGCGTGGTTACTCGGAAGGGTGAAACCCGGATGAGGGAGAATCCGGTCGTGGTTAAATCCGGATGAGGGAGAATCCGGTCGTGGTTAAATCCGGACGTGGATAAACCCGGATGTGGGTATCCAGATATGCTGAAACCTGGACGTGGGTTATCCGGTAGTTGGTTGTCGGGTTCTGTCAGCTTCATTTCGTGCAGTTCGTCGGTTCTTTCGAGCGAAACTTGGGGCGATTAGAGAGTCTTGTAGGGGATTTGAGAAATCGACTTTGAGGGTAATTGGGTGGCCTTTCACCTTTGTGTGTTGTGTGTAATTTAGGTGATCGGTTTGAGGATTCATTGCTCGAGTAAGAAAGAGCTTAGCGTGGACGGCAGGTGAGTTTTTCTAAAATGGTTTTGCTGACGTACAAACCTTAATTATATGTGATGATGTTTGAATCACATGTTTTTACGTTGCTTTAAATATGCATGAACGGTGTGGTATTTAAATTGTGAGTTTATGTGGGGTTGGGGCATGCGATGGCTTAGTATTTGTATATGGGGAGTGTGTCCCATGCAGAATATATGAATTTGTTTCATATGATTAAATCAATGGTGGATGTGTGCCCTAACACGTTGTCACAAGTGTGTGTGTGACCGTAACGTGCGACATCAACATGTGTCGTAGGTGTACTTATCTTGCTTACAGTGTGACTGTTTATAAATGCTTATAAACTTTTTTTCCATTTATGTTTGTGGCGCGATGTTGGTGGTTAGAGGGATCTCACTAGAACTCATGGTTAGAGGGATCTCACTAGAACTCGTGGTCTAACTGTCGTTTTTCAAAACTAAAACCTTTTCAGGTAAGCAGGTAGTTGAGAGCTCGGTTAAGGGAAAAAGCAAGATGTGAGCTTGGAGCTTGCGCATAAAGGAGGCTTTATAATTTTGGTAATTGTGTTAGACTTTCCAACTAGACTTATGTTTTAATTTCTCAGTTGTAAGTCGCATGTGTGACTTGATGGTTGGGGTCGTTTTGGCGTTTATATACATTTTAGTAGTATTTGGCGTGATTGACTTGTTGGGTTGTTACACTTTTCAACGACCTGAGACGTCTCTTGTAGAGATATATCAATAGACATTGAACCGAACCCCCAACTATTGTTTCACGTACCAATGTACTACAAGGTGTTCCACCGAATCAAAGAACCCCGATGCGAATTTCAACTATACTTGTATACAACAGAAACAAGTCATCAACGTTTAAGAATTCAAGCATATTGCACGAAAAAGTATGCACAAAACTGTGAAAAGCACCCCGCAACGGATTCAGTACCAATTCTATAATAGAAATAGTGAGTAGTGGTTTGAAGGTAAGTGATTTGAATAACTTCCATCGGTTCTTTGGCCAATCATACGACTCCTCGTAGTTCAACAAGTCAAACTCCGTTCTCTTTGGTCTACGGTTGTGAAGTCGTGTTGCCCGCCGAGGTAGCCCTACCGGCCGCGACATACATTTATCGACAATAACTTAGTGGGCCTAAGTTACAATCTCGACACACTCGAAGAATTAAGGGAATTTGCCTCATTCAAAATGGCACCACATCAACAAGCAGTCGCCCGACATTTTAATAAAAACGTAAAAGCCAAAGTATTGAAGAAGGAGATTACGTCTTACGATGTACCTTCCCAAACACCAAAGAGCAAAACGCATGTAAGTTATCCACTAAGTGGAAAAGACCTTATCGAATATTCGAAGTCGTTGGAAAAGGAGCTTACAGGTTGCAAACCCTAGACGACTAAGACATCCCACTTAGCTGAAACGCAATACACTTGGAAAAATATTTCTTTTAATTTTTTCCTACGATTCTTCTCATGACAACGTTACTAACTTAAGCATCAGAGGGCCATTGGCTTGTCTCAGGGACGCACGATTCAAAAGTATGGTCGATAATAACTCACGAACCATTCGATGCAATGCTCGATAGCATGATCGAAACATCCCATACATTCTTGGGATCTTACGACTGAAAGTCACAATTCTTTGCTTTGGACTCAGGTCTAAAGACATTTGTTATGACTTACGACATGTCTATTATTGTTGTAAGTTACCTCGTGTTCATTAGCATTGTCATAAGTTACTTCGTATTCATTACCATCTTCATAAGTTACTTCATAAGTTAATGCAAGTTACTACATACACATCTACGATTTTCATTAAATACTTAGAAAATTCGCCTACATTTCTATATGGATAAGCGATCGCAAGACATCGATTATCCTATTAAACTAACAATCGATTTGTAAACACAAGGCAAAGAGGCAACAAGAAAAGTAAAAACGATCTAACGGCAAGAATGACTTGTATTGTAAAGCAAAAGATTACAAGTGGAAGGCACGACCATCAACGGTCGCCCTTAGAAATAAAAACAATAGATTTTAGAAAACTAAGCCTAAAGAGTTGGTTGCTCCGGTGCAGCCTCGACCACGATATTTTAATAATTTAATTAATTATATAACTTCTAAAATAAAAAATTATTGAAAAAAATATGATATTTTATGAAAATCTCAACTTTTTACTTTTTCAATAAAAAACCGGTAGAGCATCTCCAACAGCTTCTCCATTTTGAAGAAAATGGAGAATATAGGGATTTTGGGTTGTATTTTTTCTCCAACAGCTTCCCCAAAACTATCTCCAAAATGGAGAAAGTAGAAGAGAGAATGAGTTTTTCTTCAAAAATGGAGATAACCCCAAAAATCATTACTATATGAGATGACCAATAGGAATCTTTGAAAAAAAATATCTAAAGAGAGAAATAATATTTTAATGGATGATTGAAATATTTTAATATTATAATCAATGAATTTTTTTGAAAATGAGAAATCTGTTGAAGATAAATGTATTTTTTTAAAGATTTTGACTTTTAATTCTCAATTTTAGAGAAAATTTAAAAAATATGTTCGAAATGATGCATCAAGATTCTCTAATAAGGCCACCCGTACCGGTAGCGGGTACGGAAGCGGGTAAGGTGAGGTGGTGATCGGGTTTCATCGGGCACGGGTAAGGGGGTGATCGGGTAAGGGAGCGGGCTCGGGTACCGGGTTCACCAACTCGATCAACCCGTTGCCTTTGTATTTTTTTTTAATTTTTTTGAAACAATTCCGTTGGTAACGGCTATTTTACAAAAAAAATTAAATTTTTTTTTTCAAATTAATCACACTATATATATTAACCTATACCATCTTATTTTTTCACACCAAAACATACTTTCTTCTATTTCTCTCAAATTCAATACCTTCTTCTATTTTTCTCAAATTTCATCATGAATCCAAACACCACACCTACATCCCGTCGTAACCGATCGGATACACCGCAACAAGACCCGGAGCTTGGCTTCCAAGCGTTTTCTCAACAAGGTTATGTTCCGCAACAAGCGTTTTCTCAATAAGGTTATAATCCTTATCAATTTACACGTCCTGGTTTGCTTCAACAAGGTTTTACTCCCGCCAATTACAACCTTCCTCAACCCGCAATCAATCTCGACGACGACTTTGTTCCTGAAACCCAACAACCGCACACACCACAATTGATCTCCACACAACAATCAATCCCGGAACCATCAAACCCGACACCAACGCAAAAAGGAAAAAAGAAAAAATTTGAAACAAGGCAAAAACGACAGGTGTGGACTAAAGAGGAGGAAGTGGCGTTAGTGTCGGCGTGGGTAGACGTTTCGGAGGACCCCGTTGTCGAAAACGCACAAAAGAGTGGTAATATTTTTATTATTATTTTTATTATTATTTTTATTATTATTATTATTATTAATATTCTTGTTATTATTCTTATACTTGAATTTATATAAATGTAGACAGTTTTTTGAACCGAATCTCGAAGGTGTTCTATGATTCTATGAGTCGCCAAGATTATAGATCATTTCATCAACTGAACACCAAGTTTAAAGACCTCAACAAGAAGACTATGTTTTTTGCTGGCATCTACAACAACTTGGTCAATAATAGATCAAGCGGAATGAGTGAAGCCGACATTTTACGAATGGCACACCACCGGTACCAAGGGGAATTTGCGGTTGCTTTCACCCATGAACAAGCTTGGGATGTCCTCAACAAATGTCCAAAATGGTCACCGGTTCCAACGATGTCGACAAGTTCATCCCGGGGTTTAAAACGTACCAAACCTTCCGATGATGACGATGAAGATGTTCGGGTCGACGAGGTCGAGCAACTTCAACGACCCATCGGGAGAAACAAGGCAAAAAAAACATCAACGAGTAATACGACCTGGTCGAATACGGACGAAAGTGTTACTCAGTTGTTGACGACCATAGGCTCGTTCAACGAGCAGATTGAGGGTACAATGGAGTACAAAATGAAAAAAACTCGAACTCGAACGAGATAAGTTGGAACTCGAACGAGAAAAACGATATCAACAAGACTTCGAGTTTTTCATATCCCCGCATGATCACCTTTCGGGAGACGTTTTGAGGGATACTTTAGCGAGAAAAGAGAAAATTAGAAAATATCATAATTTTTAGTTTTTTGTATTTTGTAATTTTTAATTTTTTAATGAATGATATGAATTTTAATTTTTATTATTTATCTTATTTTTATTTATTAAAAATATAAAAATATTTTTATTTTGTTAAATAATTAAATGTATAAATAAAATGATTAAAAAAGACGAGTTGGCAAGTGGGTTCATTGGGTTCATTGGATACGGGTACTCCACTTTTGGGTAAAGATTGGATAAGAAGGGTAGAAAAGAGAAAAGCTGATGTGACGCTGAGGTGACAAGTGGGTTCATTGGGTTCATTGGGTACGGGTACTCATCATCTAATGGGTTTTGTTGTAAAAACTGGAATGTAGTTTTGGCGGGGGGTTGAAGGGTGTAAGGTCAAAGATTATTTTGGGTCAAATGTGGACCCACACAGTGGATGAAACGGTGAGAAGCGAGAACGAATCCATCAATCATCACCCTCCACATGCTGCCACCCAGCTATCATTTGCAGTTTTGCACACAAATGCACCCACCAAAGTACCTTCACTTGTTGTCCGTACATAATTAATTGAAAATTTCTATTTGAAATTTCCATTCAGAGCATTTGCAAGATGACATGACATGTCTTGTAAGGGCTTGTAAAACTATCAATATCTTGTACAATTAGCAAGGTTTTTCAACAATTAAATATATTAAGCAAAATCATTTTGTAATTTAATTAATTTGTTTGTTGTTTATTTAAATATTAAATATTAATATGTTTATTAAATCTATATTATTTATATTATAATTTATTAGTTTAGAAAATAGTTTGGTCTTGCATGTATGTAGAAGGTGTTATTGCAAAGCTGATGTGACACTTTATAAAAAGTATGGTTTTGCAGATGTGTGGATAGTCTGATTGCCGGATGAATAAATAAAACAATTTGATTTATTTTTTTTATAACTTTTTATATTGTCGATGGATTACAAATGGTAATTGTAAAAATATCTCAAACTCAATAAGTGGGTCAAAATAGTTTTAGGGGAAATTTAACGAATTTTTACTAGGTAAGTGTTTGTCCGACATTACTTATCTTATCTTTGAGGAGGCTCCGTCCTGACCATGTGCAGCCCGTTTGACCGTGTAAATGTGCAAGGCATCAAAGCCAAGGGGGCATTAAGCTTTCATCTATTACTAGTTTTGTGTTTTATAATTTGGGAGTTGGGATATTGGGCTTTAACTAAAACAATATGCGTGCAACGGTTGATGCCCACTATATATATGGATATACAACTTAGGGATACGGGTAACTCTGAAATCTCAATCCTTCACCGGTTCTCAAGTCTTCATTTTATAAATAATCATCGGTTCTATTTTGATTTTTACTTCTTCAAATCTTGATGTGGAGATTGGTTTAGGTTCAGTGAGATTCATCGAGTCCTCACTTAAAAATTCTCAATTGAACTTTATTACCAAGTCTCGGGTATGAAATTGTTCCTGAATTCAAATAGTCAATTATGTATTCATTGTTGATTGAACTTGTTGAGTTTATGATTTATGAATCCATAATTATTTTTAGCCAAAAAAAATCCTAAATTTCTATTTGGTTATTTGAAAGTTACGCGTCGTGTAGGTTACTAGGTTAAAGGGTTTTAATGAGTCTTGCATATTAAAAATTGAAATTTGCGATGCAGATTGTTGCGTCAACACAATTGAAGCACATATGATGCACAACAATAACAATATACAATTAATAAAATCCAGTGTGGGTATGTGCCGCTTTGCTTGTCGAGGTTCCAAGCTCTTTAAAAAATCATATATTTCGTTGTTGCGTTGTTTCCTTTGCTTAAAAAATAGGTATTGGCCATTCTTATAGCATCTTCGCACAGGGCATCATAAACGCTAGGATTGGCCCTGTCGTTGAGTATGATAACAAGACCGAGAATCTTACCTGGTAAGGAAAGACGACGCTCTTACCAGGTAAATGATTACTGGATAAAAGACGTTTACTACAATCCATTTTGATTGCCAAAAATAATACCCGATAAGATAAGCAAAGATGATAACTTTTGTCTGTAAATACTTAATAAAATATTGGTAAAAGACCTCTTAATGGATCTTAATGGGTTATGGACCATTCACCAAATATTTACAAATGTTGCCTCTAATTCTTTGGTAACCTACTACACATTGATTGATTTCATCAAAAAGATAAAGTGAATTCACATAAATTGGTCGTTAATCCGTCAGAAGCCAATAAGCCAATAAAAAAAGCAAAAAATAAAAAAAATAAAAAACTTAAAAGTTTTATGACGAAGTACAGATCGAAGCATGATCCATAGCTAACTTGTCATTGTTTGGTCCGTGATTTTGGCTGCTTGATGACAGATTCCTCGTTAATCTGTAGTTAAACCGTCATTTATTATAGGTTATAAATGTATTAGACTTCACAAGTTATTCGTTATTATTGGTGTTTTTGGAGGCAGGTTCCATATGGGGTCGGTTAGGGTTGCCGATAATCAACTTTTTTGCCCAAATAACTACCAACAGAAATGATCCATTGATGATATAATAAAGTTTCTACTCATGTTATATTTCTGATTTAAAAGATCCACTTTCTATAGCTTTTGGTAGTCAATTGGGATTGTATTATTGTTAATTAACACTACTAAACAAACAGACAAAACCGGCGGACATTTTCGTCGGATACATTCGCCGGAAGAGTCCGCCGGAAATTTTATTTATTTCGAATTTATAAATTAAATAATTAACTTGTTTTCAGTTGGAACTTAAATCTTAATTACTTATTTAATCAAGTAATCGGTTAAACAGTAAAAAAACTTCCTGCGAAAATATCCGCCAAAAAAAGTCAAATCGCCAAAAAGTTGGCCGGAAAAGTTAGGGTTCCGGCGACTTTTATTTCGGCAGGCAAATCCGTAGAAAATCATCCTTTTGACGGACTTCAAACGGATTTTTCGGTCGGAAAAAGTGATTTCTCTGATAGTTTAATGGATTAGGAATTGATGGGAATAGAATTAGTTCTAGATTTGCTTCAATGAATTGATGGGAATAGAATTAGTTCTAGATTTGCTTCAATGAATGACACTCACTCAATATTCATGCATCCAAATGATATGCCAAATAAGGGAAAGGGTTGATTGTGGGTTAGATTGGCATCATTAATTCTTTTGATTGAAATCCATTATTAATTCCCACCAACATCATTATGAAGATCTTGAAAAATATATATATATATATATATATATATATATGTATGTATATATATATGTATGTATGTATATATGTATGTATATATATATATATATGTATGTATATATATATATATGTATGTATATATATATATATATATATATATATATATGTATATATATATATATATATATGTATATATATATATATGTATGTATATATTTGGGCTTTGTTTGGCAAAATAGCTAATAAGCTAGCTGGTAGCTGATAAGCTAGCTGATGAAGAAGTCACGTTTGGCAAAATTAGGTTATAAACATGTAAAATGACCAAAAAGAACATCTTAAAAAATTAATATTTAATAATAATAATAATAATAGTTAGTAAATAATAATAAGGGGTAATATTGAAATATTCACAAAAAACTACTGAAACGCTACTCCAAGTAGCGTTTCAAAAAGCTAGTTTATGGTCATCCAAACATGTACCCCAGAAAAAAACTAGCTTATAAACTAGATTTTTTTTTGCCAAACAATGCCTTGGTGTTTTCCACCCTGGCCTTTTTTCCCCTTTTCACACGAAAGCTAGTTAGAGTCAAGAATTATTGGACACATGTCCATCTACATACGTACACATCTTCAATCCGTAACAACCATTAAATATTAAAGAATATTCAAACACATTTAACAAACTTCATATTCATCCTATCCTTTTTCTTCTATAAATAAAACACTTGTCATACTGTGTTAGTCATCAAATGATTTTTTTCCGCTTTCACACACTTTACATGCCTGCTTACAAAATATTGAATTAAAAAAAAAACTCTTCCCATAAGAAAAAACTAAAATGGTCAAAGATGTGTTGAACAAAAAATTGTACACATGGATTTTGTGTGTGGTATATAAATCTATGCTTAAGATTTAGGAAAAAATCGTCAAAAAATGAGAATTCACGGAATACTCTGTAATCATTCATCTGGAACATTTGTATTCAAGTAATTTGTAATTAGTACATATGCATAAAATACAAAAAACTTTTTCAATGTCTTATATGCAGATGTGCATACTGTCAAGATGGGTTATTAAGCCGTTCCTCAATTTTTCATTTTTACGGTTTTTACCTGAACCTCCTTATATACATACACACACACATATATATATATATATATATATATATTGAATTGCGAGAACTAGTGTGGATATATTTATATCATATGTTAATAAAAATAAAATGAAATAACAATAAAAAATATTATAGCCAGAATATCATTTCTAGTCAAATAAAATAAATTATATACATCAAAATTGAGGGACCATTTTGTAATAAAATAGTTCAACATAGGGGTGTGTAGAAAGTCAACCGATCCAATCAAAACTGACCGATCCAATTAGAACCGACCGACCTTGATTGGATATCAATTGTAATTGGATCGGATCGGATGAAAATTTTCAACATCCAACTTGGATCGGTCGGTTCTTGGATGACAGTCCAGAACCGACCAAAACCGAACCGATTCACCATCCAACCATCCATCCAATTATCATCCAACTACTCATCCAATTATCATCCAACGACCCATCCGATTACCATCCAACTACCATCCAATACATTATAATTCAAAGTTTCAAAACTAAAAAGCTTTTATTTTTAAACATTATAATTTAAAAACATTTGTAAAACATAAAAAGTAATTTTTTAGAAAAAAAAAACATAAAAACATTGGATGGATCCGATCCGATCCAATGGATATCCAACGGATATCTAATGCATTGGATGGAACCGAACCGATCCAATCATCCATTGGGTTGGAAAAATCGGACATCCAATGGATGATTGGATCGGTTCGGTTCCCCTCACATCCATTGGATGTCAACCGATGAACACCCCTAGACTTCAACACCAAATTTAGTGTTATACTATACATGCACGAGCACCAAAATTTAATGTTATACTATACATGCATGAGCACCAAATTCGTGTATGAAGGTTGTAGTAAAATTGTGTGAAACAGATGTAGAGAATGAGGTTCCGTGTTGGGATAGAGATGCGTTAATGGCCTGGCCACAAATCCATACCCAATGTGCACTTGGGATAACATAAAATTAACGTATCAAATTTCTTCATAAACATGTTTGATGAAATTATAAACGGGTCAAAAACATTAAGTTTCAAGTTTTATTATACGGGTCTTTCGTAAAAACTTACACAAACTATTAATTGTTTAATATGATTAATTTTATTTCACGTAAATATATATTGCTATGAAAGCAAGACAAAAAAAACATGTTTTCAAGACCAATCAAAAAAAAGGGAAACAAAAAAGAAACTAATAAAAGCAAAATGGGATAAAAAAAACAATCGAAAATTGCCAATGGAACATTGGTAAAGGTTACCAAGCTATGCTTGATCGATGACTCGCGATGTGTAGGCATGGCGAAAGTCGTCCACACACCTTTTGTTGACCGCTAATGTAAAATCACGACTTTGCACATAATTTTATCTTTTTTGTGTTTTTTTAAAATCATTATCATTCTCTTTTGATCTTCTATATATATATATAGGGGAGAGACCACTTGCAAACCACTCTAATTTTGCAACCCATGTAAACCGTCGATTTCATTGATTAAATTAATGAAATTAGTTAATGAAGTTATTTAATTTGATAAAATTATTTTATATAACTCTTTTCTTGATGAAATTGTTTCATATATTTGTGTTTTTATGTAGTTTCATTTAATTTTTCATTCTAATAAAACTGTTTCATGTATTTTCTCAAGCTGATAATTTTTTTTCATTTTTACATAAAAAACATAAATATATGAAACAATTTAATAAAGAAAAGAATGATATGAAACAATTTAATCAAATTAAAGAATTTCATGGAACAATTTCATTAACTTAACCAATGAAATCGATGAAGTGCATGGTTTGCAAAATTATAATGGTTTGTAAATGAAACTATACATATATGAGAGAGAGAGAGAGAGAGAGAGAGAGAGAGAGAGAGAGAGAGAGAGAGAGAGAGAGAGAGAGAGAGAGACGGTCGACATGGTGCGAGAAATTGTGAATGAGTTGTAGGGAAAAGTGGGTTCAAATGTGGTTTTGGGAAGGGATTTATTAAAAGAGGAAAATGGATGACAGAATACCAATTTCATGACATTCACAGTAAAATCCTTGCTTCGATATTTGCAATTCGCGCTTCTTTATCAACTTTCCTCCTTTTAACCTCTTCGTGGTGTTTGCACCAACTTCATTATAAAAGGTTTTATTCTGGAGTCTTGTTAAAAGTACAACTTAGGCCATCCGTAACACAACCCTCAAGCCACCTCAGCGTCTCATCATCTTTTCTCTTAACTATCTCCTCAAACCCTAAAGCCCTAAAGTAGCGTAGCGGAACCCTCAAGCCCTCTTGCCACCTCATTTTTTTTAATTCTTTTATTTATACATTTAATTATTTAACAAAATAAAAATATTTATATATTTTTTAATAAATAAAAATAAGATAAATAATAAAAATAAAAATTCATATCATTCATGAAAAATTAAAAATTACAAAATACAAAACACTACCAATTATGATATTTTTTAATTTTCTCTTTTCTCGCTAAAGTAGCCCTCAAAACGTCTCCCGAAAGGTGATCATGCGGGGATATGAAAAACTCGAAGTCTTGTTGATATCGTTTTTCTCGTTCGATTTCTCATTCGAGTTCCAACTTATCTCATTCGAGTTCGAGTTTTTTCATTTTGTACTCCATTGTATCATCAATCTTCTCGTTGAACTTCGTCAACAACTGAGTAACACTTTCGTTCGTATTCGACCCGCTCGTATTACTCGTTGATGTTTTTTTTGCCTTGTTTCTCCCGATGGGTCGTTGAAGTTGCTCGACCTCGTTGACGTCTTCATCGTCATCATCGGAAGGTTTGGTACGTTTTGAACCCCGCGATGAAGTTGTCGTCATCGTTGGAATGGCTCCCCATTTTGGACATTTTTTGAGGACTTCCCAAGCTTGTTCGTGAGTGAAAGCAAACCCAAGTTGTGCTCGGTACCGTTCGTGTGCCGTTCGTGAAATGTCGGCCTCACTCATTCCGCTTGATCTATTAGTGACCAAGTTGTTGTAGATGCCGCCAAAAGAATTTATTCTTTTATTGAGGTCGTTGAACTTGGTGTTGAGTTGATGAGTTGTTCTATAATTTTCGCGACCCATAAAACTAAAGAACACTTGCCCGATTCGGGTCCAAAAACTTTCTACATTTATGTAAATTCAAGTATAAGAATATTAACAAGAATAATAATAATAATAATAATAATAATAATAACAATAAAAATATTACCACTGGTTTGTGCGTTACCGACAACGGGGTCCTCCGAAACGTCAACCCACGCCAACACTAACGCGAGTTCCTCGTCTTTACTCCACATCTGTTTAGCGGCTCTATTTTCATATTTTTTGTTTTTTCTTTTTCTCGTTGGTGTCGGGTTTGATGGTTCCGGGATAGATTGTTGTGTGTAGATGGATTGTGGTGTGTGCAGGCTAGAATGTTGGGTTTCCGGAACAATGTCGTCGTCGAGATTGATTGCGGGTGAAGGAAGATTGTAGTTGGCCGGAGTAAAACCTTGTTCAACCAAACCGGGACGTGTAAATTGGTAAGGAATATGTTGCGGAAATTGTTGGTGAAATTGTTGGGGAAATTGTTGCGAAAATTGTGGCGGAAATTGTTGCGAAAATTGTGGCGGAAATTGTTGCGAAAATTGCGGATGATAACCTTGTTGTGTAAACGCTTGGAAACCAAGCTCCGGGTCTTCTTGCGGTTGCGGTGTATCCGGTCGGTTACGACGGGATGTAGGTGTTTTGTTTGGATTCATGATGAAATCTGAGAGAGTTTGAGAGAATTTGAGAGATTTTTGTGTAAAAAAATAAAAGGTTTGGATTAATATATATAGTGTGATTAAATAATTTTTTTTTACAAATAGTCGTTGCCAACGTCTTTATTTTCAACCACGGTCTTTAAGTAACTATTTTTCAAAGGGCACATAAGTTGCATTTAACAAAACTAAATGAATACATATATACGACAATTAAACGTTTTAAAGTGTTTAAAACCTTTACATAGAGTTGATGCTACCTACATAACAAGTATTATTTGAGAAACGATTTAGATGACATATTGTATATAAATGTTTGTTTGTGTATGTATGTATGTATGTATGAAAAAGAATGGTGGAGATTGGCACACATGTGGATAGAGATGGGAAAAGATGTAGGGAAAAGAAAATGTTGGACTTTTGACACAAGTCAAGAATTAAACTTTTTGATGATACCACTGAGAGAAAGACTAAAAAGACTAAAAAGACTAAAAAGGCAAAAAGAAAAAGCAAAGAGAATTTGAAGATTAACATGGAATGTTATCATTTCACCAATTCAATTGGTTTTATCCTGGCATCCATCCATTTTTTTATAAAGTTTAAACTTCTACTTCTACTTTCACTTTTCTTACATCTCTCTTTCTATATATATATATATATATATATATATAGGGTTGGGTTCACGTGAGACCAACCTGTTCTCGTGAGACTGTGAGACCAAGAAATTAACACTAAACCTTCACAGAGATTCACTGTGAAGGTAAGAAAAACAGCAAACCTTCACAGCAAAAATACTGTGAAGGTTTACCATCACAGTCTTTTGCTGTGAAGGTTTAGTGTTAATTTTTTGGTCTCACGGTCTCACAGATATAGCTTCGTCTCACATGATCTCAAGTCTATATATATATTTACATATATATATATATATATATATAGGGTCAGGTTCAAGGGAAAAACTCAAAAAAAAAACGGAAAACTGAAGAACACACTAGGAGCCATTCATCTGGGCGGTATGCACTTGTGCATACAGGTTATTTGTAACATGCATTTGTGCATATATGCACAAATGCATAATGCACTTGTGCATAAAACCAAAAAGTCAACTATTTACCTGTATGCACAAGTGCATACCGTCCAGATGAAGGGCTCCTAGGGTGTTCTTCAGTTTTCCGTTTTTTGAGGTTTTCCCTTGAACCTCCCTCCCTCTCTCTCTATATATATATACATATATATATATATATATATACATATATATAATGGCTGGGCATCAAATACAAACCAACTAGTTTGTACAAACTCGTACAAACCATACATAGCTTCATGATTTTGTAAATTTGGCTTCATGAATGTATATATATATATATTTTGGCTTCATGAATATATAATTTGGCTTCATGAATATATCATTTGGCATTTTTAACTAATTTTTTTACAAAAATACCCTAAAATACCCTTATTTTTGTAAAAAAATTAGTTAAAAATGCAAAATGATATATTCATGAAGCCAAATTATATATTCATGAAGCCAAAATATATATATATATATATATATATATATATATATATATATACATTCATGAAGCCAAATTTACAAAATCATGAAGCTAGGTATGGTTTGTACGAGTTTGTACAAACTAGTTGGTTTGTACCCGATACCACCCATATATATATATACATATATATATACATACATATATATATATACATATATATATATATATATATATATATATATATATATTCAAATGAAAAATGTTAAATATATGAGAAGTTAAGAAGTGATCCTAGCTCTTCATTTGGTCAACATGTGTGACTTTGACTGTGAAACACCGGATAATTTCTCGCATGGTTTGCAGAAGATATTGAGTTAGTTTCATAACTTTTACAAATAGACGACAAACAAGTTCATATGTGAACCCGTGTGATTCACGTATGAACCTATTGGTTCATATGTGAATCAGTTAATTAGTTCATATATGAGTCACAACGGTTCATATGCGAATCAGTTAAAATAGTTCATATGTGAATTACAAGGGTTCACATATAAACAGAAGTTCACATTTGAACCTGTTTGCTGCCTAAAGTTATGAAACTACCTCTCTATTTTTTGCATAGCCACAAATTTTAACTAGTCAAATTCGATATTAACCATATAAAGGCTAGAATTAATTCTCTACTTCTCATATATTTAACATTTCTCATTTAAACCGAGAGAGAGATAGATAGATAGAGAGAGAGAGAGGTTATGAGAAAAAAACGCTAAAAACAAAACAAAAAAACGCAAAAAAGCGCTTGATCAGTTGTTAAATTAATTAATCCACTAAATATGATTTGATAGACGGTTACAACTTTATTTTTAAATAAAAAATATCCTATTCCTTATTTTTCTAATAAAAAATACAAAATATAATTAAAATTTGGATGAAAAATTTAAACCAAAAAATAATCATAGTTTGTGCAAACCCCGTGCAAACCAATCTACAATCATGAATCTGCAATTTTTTTATGTTGATGCTTCATGAATCTATATTTTGGCTTCATGAATATAAAATTTGGATTCATGAATATATAATTTGACTTCATGAATCTATATTTTCCAATAGAGCCCTAAAATACCCTTATGGATATAAAAAAGAAGTTATGGATATAAAAAAATAAGTTACGTGATTGGTGGAGATGAAAAAATATGCTAAAAGCCCTAACATACCCTTATGGATAAAGAAAAAAAAGTTACGTGATTGGTAGATTGGTTTGCACGGGGTTTGCACAAACTAACTGGTTTGCAACGGATACCTCCCCTATATAGGTGAGGTATCCGTTGCAAACCAGTCAGTTTGTGCAAACCCCGTGCAAACCAATCTACAATCATGAATCTGCAATTTTTTTATGTTGATGCTTCATGAATCTATATTTTGGCTTCATGAATATAAAATTTGGATTCATGAATATATAATTTGACTTCATGAATCTATATTTTCCGATAGAGCCCTAAAATACCCTTATGGATATAAAAAAGAAGTTATGGATATAAAAAAATAAGTTACGTGATTGGTGGAGGTGAAAAAATATGCTAAAAGCCCTAACATACCCTTATGGATAAAGAAAAAAAAGTTACGTGATTGGTAGATTGGTTTGCACGGGGTTTGCACAAACTAACTGGTTTGCAACGGATACCTCCCATATATATATATATATAAGGTTTAAGGAAAAACCTAAAAAAAACGAAAAACTGAAGAACATCTTAGGGGCCCTTCATTTAGACGGTATGCATTTGTGCATACAGCTAAATGAAGTTGACTTTTTGGTTTTTATGCACAAGTGCATTATACATTTGTGCATATGCATGTGTGCATGTTACAAATTATCTGTATGCACAAGTGTATACCGTCCAGATGAAGGGCTCTTAGGATTTTATTCAGTTTTTCGTTTTTTGAGGCTTTCCCCTTAATCTGACCCTATATATATTTATATAAAGTGAATTAGTTTTTGAACCATTCATGGTAAGAAAATGGACTTGTTATAATGTCTAGATAAGCGTTGTTTGAAGACATAATAAAATACTTAGAGGGTGTTTGAGAGTGTTTTTTTAGTCCAAAAGTGCTTTTGGCCAAAAGTGCTTATTGACTTATTGCTTTTGGAAAATGAGTTTTTAAAAAAGTGTTTGGATTAGTTTTTGAGATAGGAAAGTGTAAAATGACCAATAAGTCAATAAGTCAGGAAAGTGTGACTTCTTGAAAATCACGTTTCCAAGACAAACCAAAAAACTGTTTTAAAAGTCCTTTTGCATTTGCCAAACAAGCTTTTTAACTTATTGACTTTTTGAAAAGCCAATAAGTCAATAAGCAGATTTAAAACACACTCCCAAACACCCTCTTAATATGATTTACGTTTATAAGATCAACAATTTTTGATATAATGACACATTATAATAAGAAGTTAAGCGACAACAAATTGTAGAAATTAAGTCAAGGTAACTATCAAGTTCTATTAACAAAATTGAAAAATCTAACATGATACAAAAAATAAAATTTGACATTGTTAAAAGTAACTTGTACAAGGGATGCTAAAATGATTTATTTTGTGTGTCCTATTAAACTGCCCAACATTCATAATAGGACTTATTAGATCGTTTAAATTTGTCATGTAACATATTACAAACACTATTATATAGTACATAGTCGTTGATTCTAAAGTGCTGTTTGTTTTTCAGGAGGTCTGAAATCTGATTTTACATCTAAAAAGTAAGAGGTGATGCTAAAGTCTGAAATCTGAAATATTAAGACTCTTTGTTTTTATAAAATGATAAACATCTTAATTGACTAAAAATATTGTATTTTAAATTTTCAACTTGAACGAGACCACTATTGATAACACACACATTCATACCCATCAACAATGCGTGCAATTGAGGAGGAGATAGAAGGAACTGAATCCTAAAAAAAATTAAGAGGAATGAAGTGGATGGTACACCTCTAAAATTTTAGAGGACATTAAGAGGTTTTCAGACTTTTTTCTAAAAATAAAACAAACAGTCTTAAATCTGAAAACCTCTTAATTTTCAGACTTAAGATGTTTTAAGAGGTATTTTTTTTTAAAAACAAACCGCCCCTAAAACTTAAAAGTCATGTTAAGTTGTTAACTACTTTATTAACACCCAAGAACAGTTGGACATACTAAAATTCCAATTTATTTTTTATTTTCTTCCCAACTAATTAGTGTAGTATCCAGAGTTGTAAACGAATCGAACGAACACGAACGAAGACTTGTTTATGTTCGTTCGTTTAACTTAACCGAACAAACAAACGAACACGAACGGTAAACGAACGAGATTTTTTGTGTTCATGTTCGTTCGTTAAGAATTTTTGTTTGTTCGTGTTCGTTTATGTTCGTTCATTAAGAGTTAAACGAACGTAAACGAACGAACTTAAATGAACATAAACGAACGAGCTTAAATGAACGTAAACGAACGACTTTAAATGAACATAAACGAACGAACTTAAATGAACATAAACGAACGAACCTAAATGAACGTAAACGAACGACTTTAAATGAACATAAACGAACGAACTTAAATGAACATAAACGAACGAACCTAAATGAACAAAAAAACCACCATACTCATCATTTCGTTCGTAAAAAATACCTTAACAAAATGAAAAACCGGGTTAACTTAGAAGGTATGAAAAATAAATTCTAAAAGATCAATTTACTTGATGATTTTACGCATTAATATCATATTATATAAATATGTTTATGTATAAACAAGCATAAACGAACGAACATTAACGAACATAAATGAACGAACGAGACCATTGTTCATGTTCGTTCATTTAACTAAACGAACAAAAAAACGTGTTCATGTTCGTTCATTTATTAAATAAACGAACATAAGCGAACTTCCCGCCGAACAGTTCACGAACGGTTCGCTGAACGTTCGGTTCGTTTACAGCCCTATATCTAAACACCCATAAAAAAGGAACATCAAAATATGGGTAGCAAAATGTTTTTAATTACGATGAGTATCGTTTTGATTAAAAATGACAATAACCAACAAATTAAGATTGATTTTGGATATGTATCTCCTCATAAGTCTAGATTATAATCTCATATCTCACGTTTATCTATTTACCATGCTTACTCATTGTAAGGTATATATAAAAGCCTAGGGTATTTTGTATGAGACAAGGAAATACCTAGAATAATATGGAATCAGAACCTTCTTCAAAACCTCTTGGCCTTGATATATATAGATAGACTCGTGGCTGGCTCACATGTATTGATCCACCTCCATCTTCAATTTACCATCCCGCTCTTACATATTACAACATGCATCCCCATCACCCTTGAGATTAATTGATAAAGTTCAATACGCCTATCAATATTGTCCCTCCGTCAAAGCTACCCTATGGAAACGTCTAGATGCCATTGTGCACCAATGGATATATGGGACGATTTCTTTCGATATCCTTCAAACCATTGTTGAACCGAACTCTACAACCCAATAAGCTTGGAATCGTCTCTGAGATATTTCCCAAGATAATAAGTATTATTGTACGGTTTATGTGGAAAATCAATTTTCCTGCATTCGACAAATAGACTTTCTTTTCGTTTCGACATGTTGCCAACAACTTAATTAGGGTTCTATCGATCAATTACCCAATGTTAAGGCTTCGATTTCTAATCAACGTTAATTTGGTGCTACAATTAGTTGTTGTTCTCTGGAAATCATATGATGGTATCACCACCATCATCCAACAATCATATACAAACAAGCCTCCATGACATTGGCTTCTCAACACACGACTTTGGTGACACCATTCCCGCCTGATCAGTCCATTTGACCATCGTTCCACCAACCATCGTATCGGCCTCCTTACCATGGTCGTGGTGGTTGCTTTAGCCGAACAAACCGGTTTTATCCTCCTCGACCGCCATGGCAATATCAAAATACATATGGGCAGTGGCAGCAACCGTCATAGCATGCACCATCGTGCCCATGTCATACGTCAAATACTCCTTGGTCACCATCGCATGGATGAGTCTCCCAGCCTGCTCCTTTGTGTTTTCCACGACTACCACATGCCTATCATGTCGAGAACCAGTCCCGATATGCACTTACAGATATTGAGTCAATTTTACACACGATGACTTACAGCCACCAAATGATCAGTGGTATTTTGATACAGAAGCGATCTCATATGACTTCGAACCAAGGAAAATTTTCTATTTTTCTAAAACTCCCCATGTGCAAGAAAAGTGAGTTTCAGCAACACACCTTTAACAACAACATGTTTCAACCATAAGCTATAGCGACAACATGTCGTCTCTATAAACCATTTTTGATGATAATTGGACTTCTAGCGACTACAAAATGCGTTGTTAAAACCCCTATTTCTTGTGGTATTGTTGGTAATTGTCACACACTACCAGTTACAACAAACAACCTCTCTTCCCTTTTCTTCTTTTAAATTCAATAATGTTCTCTTAGTACCCAACCTTGTTAAAAATCTTGTTTTCGTTCGTCAATTCACCAAAGAAAATTTCGTCTCCGTTGAGTTTGGTCCTTTCGGTTTTTCTGTGAAGGATCTAATGCAGTCACCCTCATGATATGTGACAGTCAAGATGATATTTACCCTTTTCCGCCAAGTCGCAGATAGGCCCCATTCTTTTTTGTCATTGTTTTTCGTCACGTTGGCATGATCGGTTGGGACATCCGAGACATAATATTTTGAGCAATCTTCTTTGATTTTGAAACAAAAAAGTTTGTCGTTTTTTGATTCAAAATCATCGACTACTAAACCGTTTGAAATTATTAATAGTGACATATGGACTTCTCATATATTATGTACAAGCGTATAAGTATTATTTGCAATTCTTGGATGATTTTACCAATTTTGTATGGACTTTTCCACTTGAGAATAAGTCAAACTTTTTCGATAATTCAACGGTTTTGATCTTATGTTTGTACTTAATTCGAATATGATATTAAACAATTCCAATGTGATAACAGATGAGAATATGATAATACTTTGTTCCACAATTTATGTTTTGATTATGACATTCATATCCGTCTTTCGTGTCCGTATACATCACCTCAAAACGGAAAGGTTGGATGTACGTAAACTCCAAAACATAAATACGATTGCTCGGACTTTCCTTCTTCACTCACATACTCCATCCAATTTTTTTCCATACGCCCTCCAAACCGCAACCTATCTCCATAATATTCTCCCCAATAAACGAGCCTTATACAACTCTAACCTATTCACATCTTCGAGTTTTTGGTTATGTTTCCTGCACAATTCCACATCAACTATCACAAACTTGACTCTCATTCTCAACCTTGTTTTCATGGGCTAAAATTTAAAATATACTCATCCTTACTGTAACATCCCCAGCCCACCGTACACGATATTGTCCGCTTTGCGCATACCCTCTGCATAACAAGCATGCTGGTACCATTCACGGTTTTGTTCCTGCCCGCACAGGCATACGCGGGACGCACCCAGACCGCACCCAGTGACAGGCAAAAGGCCTCATGCAAGGAAGGTATCCATCCACCCTTATAAGGAGGACTTCGTTCCCCCTCCTAACCGATGTGGGATCTCACAATCCACCCAACTATGTGGGATCAGCGTCCTCGCTGACACATCGACCCGGTGACCGGCTCTGATACCATATTGTAACACCCTAAAAATCAGGGTAAATTTAAACCTTAATTCTAACAAGGTTAAACATAAGATATGCCAAACTTTTATACATATCAGAGAATTAACCTTGAGGATTCATATATATACATCAATGCAAATTCAAAATAACCTATTAATCTAATCCTGTCAACTAAGATCAGATTAAACTGGTTATCTAGGATTTACCAAAAATCTCCTCACTAAGGCTAACTTCTCCACTTTCCATAAAAGTATGTACTCGAATGCACTCGTCCCACAGCCGTTTACTTTCCCGAGCTAGTACCTGGTAAGAAAAATATAATTTGAAACGATTAGGCTAATGCCTAGTGAGAACATTCGGTTTCAAAATAATAGTTTTAAAATCAATGTAAACAAGGCATAACAAAACTGGTTTACCTTTTTCTTACCATATGTATCAACATCTTACGATGACGGGGTTAAACCCGATTCCATGATTAAGACCGACACCAAGTCAGTCATGATATCATGTTCAAGAGCCCACTACGAATCTCCACGGATTCTAGATTAATGCTCATATCCAATAAATCATAATTACACATGTCAATTTCTTGGAAAAGAAGTAGAGATTACAATTAAGTCATGCCTATCTCTTTCCTTCCTTAGAAATCGGGAATTACGATTAATCCACGCCTATCCCACGATTTCTCATCAATGTGAAATGGGAATTACGATTAGTCCACGCCTATTCCTCATTTCACCTAAACGGGAATTACGATTAGTCCACGCCTATTCCACGTTTATCATACACACTGGAATTACGATTAGTCCACGCCTATTCCATGTGTTCATAAAACTAGTGCCCATGGATCCATTACACTTATTTTGTACTCGTGCATGTTGTTGCTTAATATGAATCATTTTCAAATAACGTTAATGAAGTTAAGCAAAACCATTAATTTCAAGATAACCAATTTTGCTTCGTATCAAAACTTATTCAGGAAACATTCGTTATAAAATATACCTTACCATAAATTGAAATACGTTTATAAAAGGGTAAGGTAAGAATGAACTCACCTGATAGCAGTAACGTCACTATTTCTTCACTTCTTAAAGCTGTAAGGGTTTCCGTCACCAAACTTCACAATGTCTGAAATACCCAAATACACATTGTACTGGTATTAATCTACTGTACAGGACCCTTAAAGACTAAGAATCCTAAATAATCAAAATTCTCGACACTTATCGCAACCCACTAATTGCGATAACACTTGTCGCAACCTATTACTTGCGACACAATACTTATCGCAACCCACTATTGCGATATTCCCTTCTTATCGCAACCAACTGTTGCGATATACATCTTATCGCAACCAACTGTTGCGATACAACAACCTTATCGCAACCTACTGTTGCGATATAACAATCTTGTCGCAACCCAAATCTTGCGACATTCATCTTTATTGCAGCTATCATCTTTATCGCGACTCACTGTTGCGATGTTCATCTTTGTCTCAAGTAACTGTAAACGTATTTAAGCCAGAAATTTATACTTTTAAGCCATAACAATTTCTACAAAAGTGCAGATATACTTAATATCATTAGTAGAAACTACTCTTAAACCCAGTTTTCTCATAACTTCCAAAAATACAATAACCCACTTTCTAAACCAAAAAAAAGCTACATAACATAGTAGGAACAATTATAGTGAAGAACATACCTTTGTTTTTCACCAATTTGCACTCTTAATTACTGCAGATTCTTGTTCTTCTTTTCCTCTTCTTTCTCGGTTCTCTCTCTCTCTCTCTTGCCGTACAACACACACACACACCAAGACACAAAAGCTAAAGTGAATAAAAATTATCTCACTTGCCTCTTTTACTCAAATGAGGTGGTGGGAGTGTAAGTGGTTTCACCACTTAACCAAACAGCCCCCTCTACTTTCATCATTTGACAACTTCCACCCTCAAACTTATAAATTAAAATTAAAGTTTACCCCTTAACTTATAACTCTGTAAAACAAATAATGTAACTTACTCGGGGATAAACTCTAAAATTAATCTATCAAATAATTATACTCAAATTATTCGACAAACCAAACATAATACTTTATATGAAAATCGAGATGTTACAATACTCCCCAACTTGAAAATGATTTCGTCCTCGAAATCAAAGCTAGGTAAACAAGTGAGGATATCTAATCTTTATATCCTCTTCTGACTCTAACGTCACATTGGCACCTCGATGATGTTTCCATTGTACCTTTGTGATAACTCTATTTTTAGAGTTATTATTTCCTTGTATTTCCTATTTTATTCTGTCAAATTTAGCAATTCCGCCTCTCAAAACCCCCATTCTTGGTATAAATCTCGAAAATGAGCAAAAGGAGCGAACCTTAGTGTTTAATAAACTTTTTGGTAGAATTTGGGTGTTTTTCACATTTTATCCTGCAGTGATCACTGTTGTGCCCACTCCGGCTGCCCACTATTCGAGCTGATCAAGAAAGACAAAAGAAACTACTAGTTGGGACTTAATTTGCTGGAGGAAGAAGGTTCATTAGCAGGGAAATGGCTGGAGGAAGTACAAAATGGCATCTACATTGAAGATTGCAACAAGTACTCCTTTATGTACTTGGAGATTGACTTGGAAAAGGGTCCATTGGGTAATTGGTTTGCACAAGGTGCTGATTTCTTCCACAACACAGCAGTTTTTACCCATTGGAAGACTCATCTCTTTTGTGTAATACCCAACTCTTTCTCCTAGTATATAAAGGAGCACTTGGGTTCATTTATTACAATCTTGGAATCTTACAATCATCTTGGGTTAAGTTTAGATAGTTGAATAGCTTTAATTTGTCTCATCTACCACATTAGTTTTAGTCTCTTATTTACTGCATTAATTTAGCTTTAATTTCTGTAATTTCCTTTCCTAGTTAATTGTAGTTCGTAAAACACAGTGGACAGGGACAAATTCTCGTTCCCCACTGTGAGTACTATTCAATCAACTATCAGTTTTATTATGTGCAAATCTTTATCTTTTGTTTTCTTTACTTCGGAAATGTTACGCTAAACATCCTCTGGGATGTAGGAAGGAGAAGTACCTGGATTTTATTAAAAATGCTTGAGTAATCTTTATACTTAGAATATTTGTTGTTTTGGTCATTCATTCTCGATATTTATCCAAAGATGCGAACAAGCCGATCACTTGCAAGGATCTAAAGTTTAGTTCTTAACTTAGAAATGAGTAGAACGCAGTGACACGAGCTTGAATGATGCTAGGGGATTCGAAAGAATTCTTATGACACTTACGAAAGTGAGGTCGGCACAGTGAGCTAATCTCTGCCCACTGGAGTACTAGGCAAGCTAATTTGTGTATTAAAAACACTTAGAGTATTTGTCTCTACACATTCCATCGAGGCCTGAAAAGGTCCATTTAGATATTACCATTGGCAAAACAACAAGTACTAAGAGTATGGGATTTTTATCTAACGGTCAGAACTTTGTCAGAACTTCAAAGTTAGAATAACTGTCCCAGCTTTCAGGTAAACATTCTAAGAACTTTGTCAGAACTTTAAAGTTAGAATATTCCTTACCAACGGTTTTCAGATCTATTATTAAACAGTTAAACCGCTGATGTACTTCAGAGAGAGATTCGTTCTTACCACAAATGAAGCTTTTGTACTGTCTTACCACGTTGATCTTACGTGAGTTCTGGACTTCAGACGTACCTTCATACTGAACACAGATTGTGTCCCACATGTCTTTGGAGGTTTTCAGGTTCATGACGAAATGGTAGAGTTTGTCAGGAAGAGCCATGGAAAGAATGGATCTGGCTTTGGTGTCGATAGCCACTTTCTTCTTATCTGCATCAGTCCACATATGAATTTCCTTGGGAATCAATCTTTCAGGAATGGCAGCTCTATCAGCAGTGCCTGGAACTTCAGGATCAATTCTCATAGGAACATAGGGCCATTTTCGATGTAGTAAGGCATAGTAGGGTCTACACCTTCTAAGAAGAGTATCATCCTATTTTTTCATAGATTGAAATTATCTCTGGAAAATCTGGGAGGTTTTGCAAGAGAACCAGTATCAATATAGTTTGTGTTTGTGTTGGTAGCCATTATGAGAAATAGCAAGGAAGAGAAAAGATTAGTATACGCAAGATCTTGTTTATGAGATTAAGCAAATCTGCTCTGATACCACTTGTTGGTCCCGAGAGGGTTATACAAGTTTGTAGAAGGGGGGAGGGGGTTGAATACAAACACACAGATTTTTACTTTCTAAATTGTTTATTGATATAATCAAACAATTTACAACTTGTTGCGGAACAAGATTAAGGACTAAGCCTAATCTAAACAAGTTAAGAACACTAAGTTTCTTGCACTAGAATTAAGACAGAAAGGAGATAAGAATACTACGAGTAATATTCTAACACTAAGAGAGAAAGAAGAAGATGGTCGAGCATTTCATTTTTGAAGTAGGGTTCCTCTTATATACTGCATGCATTTAATGCAAAGCAGTATAACTTTACACATGGCAGCAGCTGATTGGTTGCATGGTTTGACCTTTGTAGACAACCTTAGTAGCCGCATGGTGTACAGTGTAGAATCAGAGTTGGTTGTACGATCCTAGACAAAAGGGATGTCCGTTCTGACAGTTCGTACGGAGACGTGCAAGGGGATAAGACAAAAGTAACTTCTAGAGTAAAGCTCATGATCAGCGTTCGTTGAACAGTACTTTATCAGCGAGTGATAAAGCTCAGCGATCGCTGAAGTCTTCTACTTGATACTTCACGTTGAGTGGACATGTCTTGGCTTCGCTGATATCCGCATCAGTTCATTAGTAGACATTGTCGCTGGTTCTTGGGCTTGATCTTCGACTTCAGCATAGAACCTTTGTTGACGTGCAACTTGTCTTCAGGGATCATAAGTAAACAACTAAACTATTAGCGATCACCAATAGGACTGAACAGGCTCAGAGCTCTATTGATGAACAGTGTTCGCTGAATGTTAAAATTAAAGAGCATGAGTTTCCTATCAGCGGTACTGTAGAGACATACTACTTATCAGCGATAGTGAAACTCTAATACATATTGTCTACTTACAATTTTCACTAAGTGTTTCTTAAAGGGTCATTATCAAATCACTGAGGGTTTGGATCAATAGTAAGTATACCACCCATACAATGTTAACCGTATAACACTTCATGACTATATGTTCAAGTGTTCCTATGATTCCTCGACAAGTTCCACCTCAAGAGACAGTTGACCTTAGTGTCCATCCCCAAGACTTCCACCACAAGGCTCGCCACACTGCAAGATTACCTCCAAGGCATTACCGCAGCGACGAAGGTCCTAGTACTCACCTCCAAGGTAGCACTTCCAGACTCAACCCTCCTAGTGTCCACTTGGAAAGTTTAAGGTCATAAACATGAGTCCCATTGTCTATCCCCGAAATACCCATGCGACCCCATAAACAAGACTGACTCGTATGCCTATGCAGCTAATGCATTATAATCTAACAATTACATGACTCACAAAAGAATGTCCAACATATTTAACACATGTAATCAAATAATAATTATCACTCAAACGCATATAATCTCAAACTCATCATAGAGTAGTTTAAAATAGACCAAGGTCGTCAAGACTCACTTGAGTCATATACGAGCCAAAGGGTCAACAATACAATTGACCAACAATAAAGACCACTAACACGATAAAATGCATTTAAAAGTCATATATGCAAACACATACCTCCAAGATATGATAAGTCCACAATCCCATAATATATACGGTCAAATCATTTTGCACACAAGTCACAACCATACATGTATACAAATGACCCATAATCAAAGATATGCGAATTTTTCCGACAACACTAAAGTGTCTTTTCACCAAAGACCCTCATTTATACAAAAACCTTCAAAACACTTTTTCTTGAGATATAATTATCAAATTACTCAAAAATCCCAATGTGGGTGTTTTATAATATTTTCAAGGTTAAACTCTTCAAATAGTCAAGACTCAACAAATGACTCAACCATAGATAATTTTCACGAAAACACATAAACACTTGAAAATGGAAATTTTTGGCATGTACAACGTTTTCACAAAGCAACTTGAACTCACCTTGCTAGATTTAGGCTAAATCTAGATTTTCCCCAACTTGAGCTTCTTCGAAGAAACTTGAATCTTCAAGCCAAAACTTCCAACAACCTAGATCCACAAGTTTTCAACCATAAATGTTCATATCCAACCACTTAGAATCGTTCCCCACAAATCTTAGATCAAAATCTTCATTTTGACCAAAAACCTAATTTGACCTAACTTTTCTCAAAATCATCGAAACCGAAATTTGAGAAATATAAGCACTAGGAAGTCACCAATGGAGCATTCTTAACTCATATGAAAGTTTAGAAAGAGGGAGAATGAACTTGCAAGTGGGTTTATGAGAAAACCCCAAAATTTGGTCAACAATGGTGAGGAGATGATGCAGAAGATGAAGATGTTGAGCTTCCACCCACAAGGCTTGAAGATCTATCTCTCAATCTTCTAAATGCACTTGAAGATTTTCATTTGGTGAAATAGATGGGTTTGGACCAATTTAGAAGCGAGGGGAGAAAGGTTGGTGAAGAAACAAATGAAGAAAAAAGAAGAAAATCGGATTTAAAAAAGGGTTGCGCACGTCTTGCGGTCGCGAACATTTAGCTGTGCGGGCGCGAGCATAGTTGCTGCCATATTTTAGGCCATGCTCGCGAGAGCGAGAAAATGACCGTATGGGCGCGAGCAAATGGCTGTACGGGCGCGGGCAGTTCATTTTCTGGCCAAAAACTGATTATTTTCCAAAAACGATATCCAACCCAACCAACACACCTAATACTTTCAAAAGACCAATTTAAGGTGAAATTATCTATAAAACTTGAAGTTATACTTAATCCAAAAATCCGGGTGTTACAAAGAACTCGTCCCACTAACCCATGTCCCTTTTTACAAAAGATTATTATGCTAAGTTGTTTGTAAACATACATATCTAATTACATATTCAAATACACGTAGACTTATCATCTAGTGTCGATATTGTACATGACTGATTGATCCCCTTGTGTACTTAGACGACACCTCTTCAAACCTAGTCGCCTAATTAGCCCTACCGGACCTTTAAATGAGTAATTGTACACACTTCAACGTACATAAATATTCATATTATTCATAATAAAAAACACATAAAACGAAAAGAAAACTATATTGAGATGGATGTCATATCGAAGAGCACGAAATTCTCGTTTTTTTTATGTAACTTGTTTGATTAAAATATTAGTAATCATTACGATGGTTTATTCTAAACTTTATGAGGGTAAAAGTTTTTTATTAAAAAGGAAAAAAAGTCAAATAAGGAGGCGTGAGATTGAACTTAACTTCATTTTTACCCCTAATCACCTTAATTAAAAAATTTAATCAAATATTATATTTAATGTGAGTTATTGGATCAATAGAACTGGAAGACCGAGATCAGTCCTCACGTTTTAATGAAAATGGAGTATGAAATTGAACTTTCCTATCTATACTATATTTTAAAGCATTTGAGAAAAACTGTTAAAAACATAATTTTATGCATCATGTACAATTTATTGATGCATATTACTTAAAATTCAAGATTATAAGTTATAAGTAAATGAGGCATGAGTCCAACTTTTTAAAGTTGTATATTTGAATTCGTAACTAACTAATCGGTAAACATAATCAAATACAAGATAAACATCTCTTTTTAAATATAAAGATTCTAAAATATAATTAGTATAATCATTGAATTCTAAGAAAATATTTTATTATTAAAACACTAATAAATCTAGAACAAGTTACACCATTATTAAACCTAAATCGGTAAAATCGTATTACAAAATTGACAAAAAAAAATTAAAACGAATCATTAAAATCGAAATGTATCCTACTGCATTGCGTGAGTAAACGTCTAGTGTATATATATATATATATATATATATATATATAGAGAGAGAGAGAGAGAGAGAGAGAGAGAGAGAGAAAGAGAGAGAAAGAGAGAGGACGGTTCAAACGAGAACGCTAACTATTTAATAAAACACGAGAACAACAAATCAAGTTCAAAATCACATGTGATTTTATATTAACGACAAAAAACTGGATGCGGGCGACTTTGGCCGCGACTTAAGTCGCGAGGCAAAGTTGCGTGAATTATATATGATTTTGTACGTGAGTCATGTATGATTTTGTACATTAACGGTCGTTACATTCTCGTGTTTTCTTAAATAGTTATCGTTATCTTTTGAACCCACCTCTCTCTCTCTATATATATATATATATTAATTAAAAATACTAATTAGAGGAAAAAGGACTTAGGTTGGTCGAAGCCCATACCCAAATTGGATTGGTCCAACGTAGAAGCTCAGACCCAAGTTGAATTGCCTAAATGAATCAAACGTAGGGAAGTCATTTTATATCATATCATGTGGGGGTTGGTTTATTGTAACATCCCAAAAATTACAAGCAAATTTAAATTTTTAAATAAACAATTCATTGATAACAACTCAATAAATGATCCCAACGTTTCGTTTGCAAACACATAATTAATGTCTTTATAAAATAAAACCAGCGGAATAAACGTTTAATTATTAAAATCATAAAGCAACCAGCTCTTCTCGCGCGCCAGTGTGTACTCGTCACGCCTTGGAGCCGTCCGTACCTGAAACCACAGTTTATTGGGAAAGGGTAAGCACGAAGCTTAGTGAATTCCAACACATGCGTAGATAGGAATTATATACACATCACCCCTATCCGCACATAAGCAACAACATCACAGTTACATAAAACGAGTAAACATCTACAAGTAATTATGTATCCGACACCTCAGTACCATCGAGGCCTCGGTCCCACCGAATTGTAATGTATCCAACACCTCAGTACCATCGAGGCCTCGGTCCCACCAAATTGTAATGTAACACATTTATACCAAGCATTCAAACCAATCAAATATTACACACCACAAACAACTAGTTCACACCACAAAGACAATAGTACATACAAACTATTATGACATGCATACAACCCCTAACTACACAGTGAGAGAACTCACCTCGAATGCGCGCCCAGCTTAATAACACAATTCAAGCTTCACAATTACGGTCACTTCCCAGCACCTAAATGCATGTTAAAACGTGTCAATACAAGACCCGGACCCTATGACACGACACACGCTTAAACCGTCACTAAAACTATTTTCTGTTCTCACTAAACAGGTCTGTTCGGGACCTGTTTCGACCCCTTTAAACCCAGAAAATTCCCAATATTATTTCATGACCAGAAAGTACTCTGAGTTAGGGTTCCAAGGACATATTATACGCCTCCTAACGATTTTTCTACAATTTACTACGGATTTTACAAAAACAGATTCCGGAACAGCGAAATTCAGCACCTTTCAGTATAAAACGACAAATCGACCCATTGCCACCTCCGGCCGTGGTGGTCACCTTTCGGGTTGGGGTTTAGCTAACAATGGTTTACGAAAACTGGACAACACCCGACACCACCCACTGCCACCTCCGGCCGTGGTGGTCACCGGCGGCGGCGGCGGTATTTCCGGCGACTCTTGTATACACGCACACGCACGCACACCCTCACGCACACCACTCCATCCTCACACCACCGCTCTCCTCACTCCCGATCATCCCCACGCAAGAATGACACATACACCCACACAACCCGCCGCCCACCCACGGCCACCACAGCGGCGGCGTGCGGCGGTGGTTGTTCCACCGGAAAAACGAAAAGGAAAGGAAAGCGAAACGAAGAAACGACTTACCTTGCGACGTCTACCCTCTTCCCCTCGACTTCTCCGACGAAAGGTGGTGCTGGCGGCGACCTCCGGCGGCAGCAGCGACGATCCTCCGGCGTCTCTCTCTCTCTCTCTCTTCGTTTCTCTTGTTCTCTTCCTCTCTCTCTTCTCGCTATCTCTCTCTCTCTCTCACTCGGCCGCACACACAAGGAAAAAGGAGGAAAAGGATCGTGGTGTTTCGGGTTGTTTGACTTGCTTGTTTTACAAGGAAAAGAAGAACAAGAGAATTAGGAGGTGTGAGAGCAAAAACGAGAAAGGAAAAATGGGGGGTCTCGGCCCTTTCTTGCATGGGCCGAACCATGCCCAAACTTTTGTCCAAATTCAATTATGGCCCCTCTAAAATCCCACAACTTACAATAACCCAACTTAACTAAGATTGCTAACAACTTGGTCCTATTTGACACCAAACCACTAACCAAAAAAAAAAAACAATTAAAGGTAAACATTTTAAATTATTAAAATTAATTAATAAACGTACCGGGACACGGGCTTTACAACTCTCCCCCGCTTGAATTAGACTTCGTCCTCGAAGTCTATGCCCGTGAATAGCTCTGGATAGCTCTCCCTCATCTCAACCTCAGGTTCCTAAGTCCACTTGAAACCTCTTCTAAACTTCTCGAATACTATTCTTACTAACGTACTCTTTCTAAGACACTGGGATTATGATCGGCATAATAACCCGACAATTGAAATCATTCCTAGCCAAGCGACTACGGCTGTCCCCCCAACCTTAGATATTCCATACATCCCGGGTCAAATCTCAAGCTCTAACCACCCTGAAGCTGCTCACCAGTATACCCTACAGGATACTCGATTACGATCCCTCCTATCATTAATTGACGATTAACTTCTACGAATTCTAATAGGCTCCAAAGATTTTCAATAACTTATATTTAACAAAACATCGACCCCTTGCCGAACATCGGTCCAACCGATTACAATAACAATCATCGGCCACCCGCCGAACATCGGTCCAACCGATCACAATAACAAACATCGGCCACCCGCCGAACATCGGTCCAACCGATTTCAGTAACTCAAAAAACGTGGTATTATCCTAGACACTAACACAAATAGGTAACCCCCACAACCGAATCAACTAACACACCCGTAGGTCATTCCACCATAACCATCCATCACAAGTGATCATTTCAGGGTTACTACTACCATCACCATGATTATCTTAAAATCGGCTACAACTCTCCGATTATACTAACGGTGTTTGGCCTCAAGCCCAAAAGTCGACACCTAAATACACCACCTACCTCAAAATGGTTGAAGCGCATTTATTCTCTTAATAACAAAGGGCACCAATCCCTCAACCGATACTATTCGGCCTACAGTACTAACGCGTGTGGAATATCTACCTCCCACCGTCGACGTATCATCCACACTTGCTCTACGAAGCCAAGTCACACCGTATCGAGGATACACCTTGACGTCTACCTCCCCGGTAACGCCTCAAGACCCAGCACACCGGAACTACCCCCCCAGGTAAGTGCCCACAACTATATCCTCCTAGTACCTACTGGAAAGTCTAGGTTAGAACACATGAATACCGGGGTCCCACCCTGAGATACCCAACCGATCATTACCAACGACCGACTAACTTGTCTAAGGATCCAAAGCAAACATCCTACCAACAACATTGCCTATTCCTGATTGACTCACTCACCCAAACATGTAGACACCCAACGTGCAAAGAATGCCAAACGGTGCGACAAAAACAACTCATCAACTAGACTCCACATCGAGCCATTAACACCGGGCAATAGGCCCATGACTAACTCCAAGTCATAACCGAGCAAAATGCTCCACGCTTGCTAGACCCATAGGTCGGAAAATGCGTTTAAACAAAGTTTAAGCAAGCAATACTCTGAAATCAACCTTAGTCTCAGACTCAACACGGGTTAAACAAAAGAGTTTTCCAAACGGACTCACACCCTAAAATTTTTCGAAATGACACATGACACTTACAAGCACATTTCCCCAAATGGTTTACAAAATCATTTACAAAATACTTTCAATCATCAGGATTTTCATCTCAAAAGACAGTATGTAATAAAACTACTATTACCTGATCGATAGTTACGCAAAACTGGACACGCTCGTCCCACATAGGAAAATCATGTTGAAAATCGTTCCATTGCAGTTCTGTTTACTCACACAAAAGCAAGTGTAATAAATAATTTCTTTAAAATGAACCGCCTCGATTCCAGTATGGATTGACTCATGACGTGCGCTTAAAGTAACCGCTTGCCCTTAAACAGGGTGCGACAAAGGTGTGCACATAATTCAAAATAAGTTTCACGACATTTGATTCAAAAATTCTTCTTTTTAACCATAAAATGACGTGCTACAGGGTTCGCCACAAATTTTTCGCGCGTCAGCTAGTCACACAAAACGATGACACGGTTTACAAATATATTTTTGTTAAAACACAACTGCCTCGTGTAAGTTTCAAACTTGAAGACAGAAACCAGTCCGCTCCTATTAATTGGAAATATCGACTAAAACCTCATAAAATCTCAAACTGGGGGCAGGCATGTAAGCTTGTAACACTTCCTCAAGTTTCGTACTTGGGACTTATAACGTCAAAACATTATAGTTTAAAATGTATTTATCGAAAATGCTCAAAATACCCGTTTCCTCCAAAGCAAAAGTTTTTAATTTCCCAAAAAAAATGATCGGTAATTCTAAATTAACCGAATGTCAAAAATCTACGCATTTATATTTCCAAAATATAACACATTTTAATCGTATGTATGATGCTCACAACATTAAAACACTCCTTGGATCAAATGGTCTTTCATTTCGACAAAAAAAAGGAACTAAAACATTTTCATGCACGACTCGTTCATCAAAATGTCGAGAATAAAGGTTACCCCAGTATGATACCCCTAAGTCGATAAATCGTATTTTCATGGAAATGTCAATAAAACCTTTAGCTGACTAAAAAGCGCACTAAACAACTCCTTATGAAATGTTACCAAAATTCCTCCATGCATCACTTATGTCACGCATGAGTCAATCCACACACTTAACTATTTGCAATAAAACACTTAGTAATACAAACTCTCGAACGAAAAGTTAAGCGACACTAGAATTCCAAACTTATTTTAGACAAATCACTAAAATCGCCTTTAAACAGGCATCGTGGAATGTAACTTTCCGTCTCAACTCTAACACATGTGGAGGAGTTCCAATGTTAGAGTCTCAAGCCGTAGTCACTTACCCAACATCTTAACCACCACAAAACACGGATAACATCGTACCCGAAAGAACCGTTGGAAAAATAACGAAAATGAGACAAATTCTAACAAAGTTTGCACTCCCGTGATAAAACGATTTCATACACTTTCAAAACCATAATTCGAAATCTTGTGTGTGTACTAAACATTTCCCAAAATTCCAAAACACCATCCCTAAAAGGATTTGAAACACCAGAAGTAGTTAATGCAATTTTATTTTCAAAATAAACTTCGTGCATGACTCAGTCGGCATTCCACGTCTCGACTCATACTCCTCCAAACCTCTCCAATCCACTATCGTCCTCCGGACATTTAACCTCTTAGGGCAAGTTGGGAAATTACGTCAAATAATCCCTACGATTTTTCCTCAAATCCAAGTCGGCTCTATAAGCCTATGGCTCTAGCACAATCTCCCATCTTGGCCCGAAATGATCTGCTTACAACAAATATCATCCTTATCGTCACTCCAAGTGACTAATACTATAATCGTCTTTCTATTCCAACGACTACTAGTTTAGAACCTTCGACACTACCCTAACGATCATCCTATCAAAGCAAGTCAAGTACACACATGTACCAGTGGATCTACTATAATTGTCTCCCCTCGTGACGGCTATTCAGGGTAGATAATACAACGCGTTATTAGCACATAATAACTCATACTAACATCACTCACGCTCAACTCCTTGGATTCCTCGTGACTTCCCCGACTCGAGCATTGATCCTGTGCTTCCGGTAGTAGGAGATCTACTACCACCTTCCACGCCTATCATCGCTCGTTCCGAGTCCCATCCCGAGGGTCCAAGTGGTTTCTCGCCGAAACTATACACATAACATAATTAATCCACGCATGCCAGTTCAAGAACATATCCTAAACAGGCAACTCATACAACTACTGTATATATAAAACCATCGGTCTCCCCGATCAGACAGTCACAATTGTATACTTAATAAACCATCGGTCACCCCGATCATACAACGACAATTAAATATATAATTAACCATATGCCTGCACCAGCACATATATACATCCACCCTTCCTAGCTCCCTAGGAATTTCCTCTTATCCCACTACCCTTGCTACTACCGAATCCCTACTAATTATGACGAGTGACCTTGCGAATACCCGACTATATGCAGTGCGAAATAAATAGACAGTCGAATACAAGACTCTATCCTAAAACGGTTGGACTCAAACAAGAGCTGCGCAATAGAACTAAATCGAATATTCTAAGGCTATAAATCTCTTACTGCATACAACCTAGAGGGCATCCACTTAGTAACCTATCATAATTAGCATAAATTCCTAATAGCAAGTAGTTCAACATACAGCATAGTGTCCACAACAGGCAATCTAGCATGCATACTCTATGATCTAGAAAGCAATAAAACACTAAGTACTGTACCTTTTCTGTTCTCACTAAACAGGTCACTAAAACTATTTTCTGTTCTCACTAAACAGGTCTGTTCGGGACCTGTTTCGACCCCTTTAAACCCAGAAAATTCCCAATATTATTTCATGAACAGAAAGTACTCTGAGTTAGGGTTCCAAGGACATATTATACGCCTCCTAACGATTTTTCTACAATTTACTACGGATTTTACAAAAACAGATTCCGGAACAGCGAAATTCAGCACCTTTCAGTATAAAACGACAAATCGACCCATGCTACGTCCCGAACTGGGTTTTGCACAAAACACAGAAACGTTTCTAGACTCAAAAAGGGAACTTTTGACACCGGTTTCACCCCAAACCGAGTTACGAGCAGAAAGTTATGATTTTCGCAAGATCAAGGCAGATTCCAGAAGTTTTCACATGAAATGACGAAACACCGAACTTGCGACCACTTTTTCGCCTAGTTAGAGGCCGAACCAGTTTTTCGCTAAAACACGGAAAACTTGCTCGACGCTGAACTTGAACCGTGGACGCCAGTTTCGGCTCAAACGGAGTTACGACGAAAAAGTTACGACGAAAAAGTTACGGTTATATGAAAACTGGACAGAAAACTAATTTTCACATAAAAATGACGATTGTAATTACGGTTACACGATTAAGGTTACGGGTTGGGGTTTAGCTAACAATGGTTTACGAAAACTGGACAACACCCGGCACCACCCACTGCCACCTCCGGCCGTGGTGGTCACCGGCGGCGGCGGCGGTATTTCCGGCGACTCTTGTATACACGCACACGCATGCACACCCTCACGCACACCACTCCATCCTCACACCACCGCTCTCCTCACTCCCGATCATCCCCACGCAAGAATGACACATACACCCACACAACCCGCCGCCCACCCACGGCCACCACAGCGGCGGCGTGCGGCGGTGGTTGTTCCACCGGAAAAACGAAAAGGAAAGGAAAGCGAAACGAAGAAACGACTTACCTTGCGACGTCTACCCTCTTCCCCTCGACTTCTCCGACGAAAGGTGGTGCTGGCGGCGACCTCCAGCGGCAGCAGCGACGATCCTCCGGCGTCTCTCTCTCTCTCTCTTCGTTTCTCTTGTTCTCTTCCTCTCTCTCTTCTCGCTATCTCTCTCTCTCTCTCTCACTCGGCCGCACACACAAGGAAAAAGGAGGAAAAGGATCGTGGTGTTTAGGGTTGTTTGACTTGCTTGTTTTACAAGGAAAAGAAGAACAAGAGAATTAGGAGGTGTGAGAGCAAAAACGAGAAAGGAAAAATGGGGGGTCTCGGCCCTTTCTTGCATGGGCCGAACCATGCCCAAACTTTTGTCCAAATTCAATTATGGCCCCTCTAAAATCCCACAACTTACAATAACCCAACTTAACTAAGATTGCTAACAACTTGGTCCTATTTGACACCAAACCACTAACCAAAAAAAAAAAACAATTAAAGGTAAACATTTTAAATTATTAAAATTAATTAATAAACGTACCGGGACACGGGCTTTACATTTATCATGTATGTTATTCGAATAATAAGTGAACATAGTTCTCGTATGCTGCGATCTAAATTAAAACAATTTAAGTGACCAAAAAATGAAAATAAAACCGCTTTAAACCTTTTAATTAGTGATTACATCAATACTTGCTTTGTATTAAAAACAAATTAGGAACTTCCATATAACTCGAAAGAGAGAAAAGATGTAATGAAATAGAATTCATAGAAGATCAAAAGTTAGATGTTGGACAACAATCGATAAGATGTTAAAATCGAAAACAAATTATTAAAAGTGTGTGTGAGTTAACCGGGCCCAACTCATTAAAAAATTATCTTGATATGTTAAATGGGTGATATTGTATAATAGTTCGAATTCGAATTGAGAAATCAAACAAGAATGTTGGCTAAATACGTATAGTTATGGTGTGATTAAGTGGAAAAACAATATGATTGATTTGGTCGTTCATGTTGTTGGTGTGTCTTTCTGTTAATTAAATTTACATGAAGCGAAGACGTATGCTTTGACTACTACTACAAATGTTCCAATCATCTACTTACAGCAGTTCTGGAATGAGAACTTATGGAAAATATGAAAACTCACTTTCTCTCTTAATTATTAAGAGAGCGATTTCAATTATATTTATAACTATGGTTTACAATTTGTATTTGGAAACTAATTCTAATTAGGATTGTATAACAAGTCTAACAACCTAGAATTGTATCTAAACAATAAGACCTCTATTCTAATTTGAGTAGAAGTGCTATTACCCCCCTTCAAGCGTGACGTGGGTTCTTGGAACTACACAAAGCTTGGATCGAAAAAGGAAGAATAGAGGTTTTGGTAAGCTCTAGGTGAAGAGGTCGGCAACGTTTAGCTTGCCTGGGACGAACTTTGTTGATAGATAACCTTGTTGTACTAACTCCCGAATGAAGTGGTAGTCGAGCGCAATATGGCGATCCCTTTTGTGAGAAACCGGATTTTGACTGATAAATAATGCACTCTTGTTGTCGCAAAATAAAGTTCGTGGTTTCACGAATGGCACTCGTAAATCGCTAAGAAGATGGGTGAGCCATATGGTATTGACAGCAGTGTTCGCGAGTGCTCGGTATTCCGATTCACAGCTTGATCGAGCAACCGTACGCTGCTTCTTCGAGATCCACGTGACTAGGTTCAAGCTAAGGAAGATGGCATACCCGGAGGTTGATTGCCAAGTGTCGGGCATCCTCCCCATTCGGCATCGGAAAAGGCAGAAATCGTGCATGAAGGAGAGTGATTGAAGGTGAGACCGGGCGTGATTGTTCCTTTAACATAGCGAAGAATTCGTTTTTCGGCTTGAAAGTGTCCGTCCATTGGTGTGTGCATGAATTGACTAACGGTGTTAACTGCGTAGGATATGTCGGGTCGTGTAATTGTAAGGTATTGGAGTGCTCCGGCCAAAGATCGACATAAAGTTGGATCTTTGAACAATCTTCTGGTTTGACTGAGATGTTGACCGATGATCATTGGAGTGTTGATCGGTTTGCTTTCATGAAGTTGAGCACGAACAAGAACATCATGAGCATACTTTTGTTGCCCGAGAAAGATACCAGTTTTGGTGTAGGTGACTTCTAGGTCGAGAAAGTAACCGAGATTTCCCAAGTCTTTTATGGCGAAGAAGTTTTGCACATGGTTGATTAGGCATTGAATAAGCTGATTGTCGTTACTGGTGACGATGATATCATCGACATATACAAGAACATAAAGAAGGTACTTACCTCGGTTATATATGAAGAGAGAAGTGTATGCGCGACTATTTTGGAACCCGATGCCGGTAAGATAATCACTGAAGCGTTTGAACCATGCCCTTGGGGCTTGTTTGAGGCCGTAGATTGCTCTCTTGAGTCGACATACGTGATAAGGGTGTTGATCGTCGACGTATCCGGGTGGTTGCTGCATATAGACCGTTTCATGCAAAAAGCCGTTGAGAAAAGCGTTTTTGACGTCAAGTAGACGTAATTTCCAATTTTTACATGACAACGATGCTTAGGATTAGACGAACGGTAGCGGCTTTAACCACGGGACTAAAGGTTTGTGTAAAGTCTAGGTCGGGTACTTGTGTAAAATCTTGTGCTACAAGCCTTGCTTTTAGTCTTTCTATGGATCTGTCGGCGTCGAATTTGGTTCGAAAGACCCATTTCGAGCCAACAACATTAGTATCCCGAGGTCGTGGGAAGAGCTCTCATGTATTGTTGGATTTTAAGGCGTGTATTTTTTCATCCATGGCAATAGTCCATGCTGGATTTTTGGCGGCCAATTTGTACCCTTTTTGAACTAAAGTGGCTAAGAGAGCGGGAAGAAGGCCATTTTGTTGTTCGGCGATAAAGGTTGGGTACTTGGGTTTAAAAATGCCGAATTTTGCACGTGTTTGCATGGGGTGCATGGGGGTGGGTGGGGGTGTTTGTTGGGTTGGTATTGGGGCCGTAAGGGTGGTGGGGTTGGAAGGGGGAGGCGTGGGTGTGGGATCGATGGGTGTGGGTGAGGAGATTGGTTGTGTGTGGGTGGTGGGTGGTTGGTGTAGAGGGACATAGGGTGCATGGGTTGGTGTCGTGTTGAGGATGTAAAGTGGGTGTAGGTGGTGGCGGTTCGGTTGGCTCAGTTTGGGGTTCGAGGAAGGTGGAATAGTCTAGGTGTCAAGGTTGGCGGGTTTGGTATTTTTGGCAAAGGGAAAATGGTGCTCGTCAAATTTTGCATGGTGGGATATGTAGACTCGGGTTGTCGAGTTATCAAGGCATAAGTACCCTTTATACTTCAAACTATAACCCAAGAAGATGCATGGCCGAGTTCGGGGTTCAAATTTATTTTTCGTGTAGTCTCGTAAACATGGGAAGACTTGGCACCCATATGGTCGAAAAATTGCATAATTCAAAACAGTTTTAAAAAGCACCTCATAGGGTGACTTGTTTTGTAGCACGGTAGTGGGTAGTCTATTTATGATGTAGGTAACCGATGCAAAAGCCGTAAACCAATATTTCGGTGGAACTTTGGAGTGGAAAAGCATGGCTAGACCCGTTTCAGTGATGTGTCGATGTTTACGTTCCGCTCGACCGTTTTGTGGTGGTGTGTACGGACAAGATAGTCGATGGAGTATCCCTTTAGTGGCCAAAAAATTGTTGGAATTTATGGCTTGTAAATTCCGCGCCACCGTCACTATGAAATATTTTTATATTTGTATCAAGTTGGTTTTTGACCAAGGTATAAAACTTTTGAAAAATGTCAAAAGCTTGAGACTTGAGGTGCATGGGAAAGAGCCACGTGAAACGGGAGTGATCATCGATAAAGATTATATAATATTGATATCCTTCCGTAGAGATGACCGGGGCCGATCCCTAAATGTCGCAATGTACGATTTCTAAAGGTTTCGTTGCACGTTTGTGATCAACAGGAAAAGGTAATTTGTGACTTTTTGCCAATTGACATGGTGCACATATGGTGGGATTTGGTAAAAGAGAAGATACGGCTAATCTACCTTGTTTGTTTAAAATTGCGATTACATCATTATTAACGTGTCCCAATCGAGAGTGCCACAAATGAAAAGATCCTTTAAGCAACGGTTGATTTAGATCGGATAAAAGCGCCGAATCAATTTGATGTAATCGGTATAGACCACCATCACGATTCCCGGCTGTGATTGATGTTCCGTCCCTCCATTTCTGAATAACAAAGGACTTATCAGAAAATGTGATATCTACCGGAAAATCGTATGTGAGGCGACTAATAGATAGAAGATTCCTAGTTAATTTAGGAACGACTAATATGTCGTGTGAAATAATAGATGGTGTTACGTGATGGTGACCGATGTGAGTGATCGGTAGTGATTGACCGTTTCCATCTATTACGGTATGGTTACCTTGATAGGGTGTTGCGCTGTGGAGGTTTCCGGCAGTGGGTGTCATGTGCGTAGACGCACTCGAATATATGTACCAATCCGAAACATCGAGATTTGAGGAGGCAGTAAAGGCTTCGGCAAGATTTGTGATACCGTCATCGGTGCATCGTTGAAGTATGTAATCATGACATTGGTTTGCCTTGTGGCCGCTACGTCACACAATTGGCACCATGGAATATATGTGGAACGTCGACCACCTCTACCGCGACGAAAAGTATTGCCAGATCGAGAAGATGAACCTCAATAGGACCCTTGACCTCGGTTAGAAGCCGAAGCCATAAATGCGGCTTGAGTAGGAGGCGATGGAAGCAAAGATTTTGCAGAATATTTCATGGGCTTCGGCTCGATGTATGAGGTCCGTGAATAATGGGATCGAGGTTAATGCCATTTGAGCCGTTGAAAAGTTAGTGAAATTGTCTCCAATACCTCGTAGAAACCATTGCGATTTGAACGATTCATTGATGGGTTTACTGATAGAAGCGAGTTGATCACAAATATGTTTGAAATTTCTTGCGTATTCTCGTACCAGATTTTTCCCTTTGGTGAGAATTTGAAGATCGGCACGAAGGCTTAGTTCTCGGGTTTCCGAGGAATGGCTAAAAGTGGATTCGAGAGCTTTCCATGCTTCGGTTGCGGTAGTGTGTGGATCCCAGATTAACAAGTGCAAATCAAATAATCAACACAATTTAGTATGAATGTCATAAATCTCACTTGTATTGATTATCAGGAAAACTTGAATTCTGTAGCCGTACACAAGGAAATTATGAAACTGTTGATTAGGTCATTAACCCTAATCACAAAGCAAAGCAAACTATTTATATCCCAAAAGGGATAGTTACAAGAATTAGCAAAACTAGTCCCTATACTTCGATTCAACTAACTTGAGACCTAACAATCTCCCCCGTTGAATTGAAGTTCGATCTCACGCCAGTTAGGGACATATCGCTTCCTGATAGCAAAAACGATTTCAAAGTGCCAGATGGATTTTCTGAATTCCAGCCTTTCTTCAATCGCCTTGAGGAGCTCTTTAGCAACATATTTTCTGATGTTGGCGTAGTTCTCTGACGAGACTCTTTCTTCTTCTTCAATGATCTTCTTTAGTACGTTATGAATCTTCATCAAAGTCCCTTCACTGAATTTATGCACCTCACTGATCCTCATGAAACGTTTCTCCCCTTTTTCATTCAGATACACGATCCCTGTTTCTGGTTTGGGTAGGAGAGTATGTACCTGAAAGTCTTCGGCATCGGGAAGAGTCAGAATGGGCTTCAGAATATTCACTTTCTTCTAATTGCTTTCTATTCCCATCTGAGAGTAGTTTATGTAAGCGAGGGTAATGGTGCACTTCATAAATCTCTTTATGGTTTCCAGGGCTTTGGTGTATGCTAGTGGTCGGATAGTACGTGTCTTCAGCTCTTTAAGTAGTACCGGGAAGTCGTTTAGATTCAGGTGTCTGAAGTCGGCTTATGAGAATACCCATTCCTTTCCATCATCCCTTTTAACTGTAAAGATTGGGAACCATACCTTCAGAACTCTATTGGATACGATCTCCACGATTTTTGTTATTCTGTGACTGGTTCGGACTTCGTGGACCATTCTGCTTCTTTTCATCACCTCCAAATATTGAGAACGCATTGATTATGACAGATTTGAGACCCCATGACACACAACCGGGTCAAGTGGTCTAATCTAGTGTACTATAATTTTCTTGTGCGATTCTTCTAAGTATGGAACCAGGATTCAGACTCTCCCCCAACGAACTGGTTGAATCGGTTGAGGTTAAGCCGTTTCCAGTTTAGGAGTTGGATGTTCGGATGTACATGCAGTGTCGTGTAAGTCGTGCTGAGAAGCTGATACCTGTTCGCTTTGAAGAAGGAACTGATCATAGTCTTCGTCGTTCATAAACTCGTCATCATCTGAGAAATTTCATAGAGCATACGTCTTAGATTGAATGGCTGAAATTGATTTGTCTCTCCATTCTCTTTCCATTTCTGGATTGCCATCGGAGTCCTCATCAATCAATTTCAGGACTGGCCTTTTCGGAACTGTCAGCATCAAAAGATCTTTTGGTTCTCCCTCGGGATTTTCAACCATTGAGAGTGCTGACTCTAGCACTTGATCTCTGACCGGTGTAGACAGTTCCATATCCTGAACCATATCTGTGTCGTCTGGCTGTTGATTCGGTTCAGTTGGAGCTGGAGTATCGGATGGTAGTTCTGTCGATGAGGTTAACAACTCAGTCAGTTCTGTCTTTTCTCTCCCTTATGTTGGTCAGGATCCTCCTGATCATCATGTCTTCGTTTCGAGCCCTGTGCTTGACCCTTACACGTGTTCTCTAAGCTGGCAACCCTCTCAGATAAGGTTTCGAGGGTTCGTTGGACGTCGGTTAAGGTTGTAGTAAGTGTATCAAGCTTTGTAGTTATTTTGGGCTTAGGCATCAGTTTGAGTGACTAGGAGTTGTGTTTTGGCTTGTGAGCGGAGTATGCCCACTAAATTTGCTTCAGAGGATGCGTTAGTGTTTGATTGTGACAGAAGCTTATCGAGGAGAGCGGCTTTTAATGCCTCGATGCTCATGTTCTGCAGGTTTGGGGCTGGGTGAGGAAGTCTGATATGTGGTTGCGTAGGGGGAGCTTCTGTTACTTCCTTTCCTTTGATGGACCTCTTAATAAAATCCATCTCCTCTGATAGCTTTTTCAAAATCTCTGCTTAGACAGCCTTTACGACGCCTTCCAGAGTTTCCTTGGAGACGAACTCCGGGACACTAACACCTGGAGCACTTAGCTTACCAGTTGTGGTGACTATGGTGGCTTGCACCGCAGTACCGCCTGCGCTCAAAGTTGGCGTGATGGTAGCCGTGGCAGGTCTTCCACCCTGTCCTTGCAAGCCACCAGAAGGTAGACTTACTCTGGGTGTTCCGGTCGAGTCACGAAGAATCTCGACGGTAGCAGTAGATATGTTATGTGTCCTAGCAAAAGAAATAATATCAGCAAATGGCTCTAGACTCGATTGTGTGCCCAAAGAAGTCGAGAACCAGGGCAGGAGTTCTCTTGTTTCAACACCGGACCTCTCCAAGTGAGAGACCGGTGGCCGTTGTGCTACGTCCCCTTGTGAGAATGAAACAGTTTCCTTTTGAGAGAAAACTAAGTGGCTGTTTGGGGTGTGCAATTGCGTCGCTAGGCCCACGACGTCTTGTTCAATACCCTATCCCAACACAAGAGACGGGGTAGTTGATGTAGCTGCCTGGCTTAATGGAGGCTGGGTGGAGACAACCTGAATAGGTGTCCTCTGCTCGCTCACTCTCTCATTCTTTTTCTTACTCCTCCTCTCTCGCACTTGCTCACCAGTATTGTCATTTTCGACTTCAACTCCCTCCGCTCTCCTTATCTCTCCAGATTGGGCTAGGGTGCGAGGAATGGGTTCCATGCAGAACTGGTCATCATTATCATCTTGATCATCTGATTCAGTCGATTCATCATCTGATTCCGAGGACCCGAAATCAGAACCGGACGCCGAACCTGATCAGAATCAGATTCGGAACCCGACTCTGAGCCAGAGCCCGACATAGAACTGGAAGAGGAGTCTGCCTCTTCTTCTTGTGCCTGTTCCTGTTCACACATGATATCGACTACCTCCACCTCATGTAATTCAGGTTCTTCTTGTGTGGTGAAGGAGGTGTTGTGGGTTGGCGATGGGACGAGCTAGCTTCGCATATAGACCTTTCAGCACTGCCCACGCCTTGTCCCCTCACTATATTTTCTCTCATCACGCCCTGTCCGGGAGCCCTTTCTCTCCAGACCCCTGCGACCTCTAGTATGGGAACCCTCACGTCTCTCGGGGCACGCTCCTTGGGCAGGTCCTGTCGGATCTGGCTGGACCATCGTGGCGACTAGATTGTGCTCACGCCTTATCACACTCTGTGCCGATTGGTCAACGAGAGTTAGCAAGTCGTTGGGTAAGATCATCGGGACTAGGTCTGGTATCAGCTGTTTATTCTGAATCCTAGTCATTCGGGTTGAGATGCGTACCTCGTGGTTAGTGCGTCGTGGAATCGTAGGGTCGGCGACCATGAAATGAGCAATGATGAGTTGCAGGAATCTCGGGAATGGAAGGAAAGTTAGTCGTTTGTTGCGTTCCTTCTTCTGAACCTTCTCGAGTAGTTCGTTCCATAGAAATGCAGCATAATCGATGTGGCGTTTGTAGGCAACGCCGTGAAAAAGTCTGAGGAGGTTGACGGTCGTCTGATCAATGCCTTTGATGATGGATGATAGTCACCTGTTCAGAATAGTGAACAGGGTGTACCATATGGGTTGGAGGTGGATTCTGGAAAAACGCGAAGGATGGTTGAGCTCGCTGGCATAGCCGAGTGCGAGCAATTCCTGGCATAAGACAACATCAAAGTTTACTCGGCCTGGAACTGAAGTTGGTTCCAAAAGATCAAGAATCCGGCGGAAGAGATCTCAACAAATGACCATCGGAGTGTTAGCTAAGCGACCTTGGAGGTCGAACTCTTGGCCACGTTCAACTGAGGTGAGGGACCTCCAGAGTTGATGCACGTAAACAGTTGGAACGTTGGCGGTGGACATCAGTGCACGATTGATCGGGTGGCGTTTCAAGATTTCCACAATGACAAGACAATGGCAAATGACGTTGGTCGTGTCCAAATGGAAATTGTTCTGTTGGATCGGTAAGTTAAGGACCAACAGGTAGGAGCGGGGCATCGCCTTGTGGTTGGTTGGGTTGAGCCATGAGAGTACCTGTTGAACACCTGATAGTGTTGAGTTTCCATGACAAATCTAAACCAAGCGCATGTTTCGGGGCTCGTATTCTCGGATTTGAGAAAAACCGAGAGTCGATGACGGTCCGAAACATGTCACTACCCGGGTCTTTACGAGCCCGGAGTGAGTGTACAATGTCAAGTGGAAAACAAACTACCAAACAGACTCAATTAAGAATTAATGAAACAGTGCTCCCGGTATGACTATGATCCGGAACCGGAATACAAACCGGAACCGGACTTGGGACCGGGACCCGGAATGCAATCCGGAAAACGGTATCGGGACCGGGACTCGGAAACGGATCCGGAACCGAGTCATTCTGGAATCGAGACTCAACCACACCTGGAGAATATGAAACCGAAACATGACGACACCGGAAGCCGATTCCGGAAGATTGCAGAACCCGGAGTGGATATCGGAACCACGCAACTCCGGTATCGGTACCGGGAAACCCAAACCGGGGTTTCGATTGATCCTTAATCCAAACTAGACCAAATCGATATGAAATCCATTGTCGAAACCTATCCTAACAGTTGGTATGTCAGCGAAATCGAGTAGGGGTGTCGATTTGGAGCCGAACTTACGAAGCCGAAGGGTCCAAGAACCCTAGCGGCGCCGATCTGTGAACGATCGATCAAATCGAACGAGTTTCTCCAAATCAACCACTAAACTACGATCGATTACTGATGTGTAATAGAATAAGATACATACCTGACGATATGTGCGAAGATTAGAGACTGATTGGGGCAAAAATCACAAGTTTGAGAGATGAAGTGGGTTTAGGAGAGTATTGGCGAGAAAAATTTGAACTTATGAGATATGATGATAAGAAATCCGATATATATATCGGTCGATACCAGGAGTAAACACGGTACCGGATCCATAACTCTCCTGGTTCCCACTTAACTTAACTTTTAGAAAGTGACAGAAATTACCCCTGAAGTTTGAAAACTTTAAAAAAACTAACCCTGAGTTTTAAATAATTATAATTTGGCCCCTCAGCTTTAGAAAATCTAATTTCTCCCCCTCAACTTTTCAAAATGACAACTCTCCCCCTCAACTTTTCAAAATTATAACTCTCCCCTGAGAGTTCCAGATTGATCAAGTAACAACGATTCAATGAGAAATAACAAGAACAATTGATGATTTCAACTTGTTATCCCTCTCGTATTCACGATTCAAGATAGTTACAAAGGTTTGAATGAAAAACTCAACTATCTCTCTAAAATAATTAAGCTCTAATGAATTGGTAATGAATCGCTAACCTAATTCTAAGGTTAAGGAAAGCCTTATATACCAAGGCTTCATGCACAAAGGCCCATGGCCCATCAAGCTAATCTAAGCCCATTTATGATTAAAGGCTTTTACAATAATTAATTAATCTAATTAAGCACTATATAATTATTTACATATCTTTCTAATATGTAGGACATTTATGGTCCTAACAATCTCCCCCTAAAGATATATAAATAAAAATCGGTCTTGAAACCTTCAAATCTTGATCTTCTCTTCCTTTGGAATATTTGAAACACTTCGGTGTTGCTTGTCTTCATGTCTTTTCAGTGCTCCACCTTGAATAAAGCTCTTGAATAAAGCTCTTGAATTTGCTTTCATCTTTAAAAGAACTTGTAGAATCAATATGCTCGATGGAGGAAATGATTTTAGCGAACACCACTTGATAAGAACGAGAAGAGTTGATCACTTGTAAGCACTTTGATCACTTTGGATCTCGGAACAAATTAAAAATCGGTCAACAGTTACTCCCCCTCGGCTTTTGCATGGGGACTTCTTTACTCCCCCTGAGCTTTACTCCCCTCGGCTTTTGCTAACTCCCCCTCAACTTGATATTCAGTGTCTTTGAATCTGTACCCTTCCTCCCACTCATGATGAGTAGGAGCATCCGGAGCATCATGCACGTTCAAAGACAATAGTGACGAGTAGCAAAAAAATCCAGATCAAATTAGTAAGTAACCAGAATGGGGTAAACAACTAACACAGAAACACGTTAGTAACTGTTATCACAACAATTAAGTGGCCTATGTTCAGAGTTGGCAATGGGGTATCTTTGATAGGACTTCCAGTTATCATTGAAGTAGAATTTTAAAAAATTACTTCTCAAACTGTTCCGGAAATATCACAAAGATATGCAATTGGAATCACAAAGACTCGTGCATGTGTGAAATAATTAAGTTATCTCAATTTGGCTAAAAAATTGATTTAACCTGGGACGCAAGTTAAAAATCAATTGACACAGTGATTAGAATATGAAGTTCGGAGACCGGAGCTGATGTCTTCCTGTTTCAATATCTAAGACCTTCGAGTGAGGAATAGATAGATTATGTGCTAAATCTCCGTGAATATATGAAACAAGCATCTGTTGTGAGATACCTGAGTGGCTAGGTGGGGTGACATAAGTTATCGACACTGGGTCCATGTCTGTTTCAGTATTCATCTCCAAAGAACGAGAATGAATAGATTGTGTGGTTACCCGGATAACTGACTCGGTTTGGTAAGGACCAATAATTCTTTTAAGTCCTGACACATTCTCACCATTTATTCTTTTCTCTCCAAACTCATCTATCATCTAGACCCCTCACTGTAGTCTATAAGGGATGTGTTTCTTAGGTAGATCCTTCCGGTTCTGGATAAACCATAGAAACAATGTAAGTCCTAACACTCCTTTCATGCAACGAATAGAACAGTTAAGTAAACAGTGACGTACGAGTTCTAAACTGATATGTTTAGAAGTCAACGCATTTAAGAACGAGTCCTGATCTGAGATGATCAGAAGTCATAAAAATGAAGTTCGAGTTCTGATCTGAGATAATCAGAAGTCATTGTTGAAATAACAGAATTTCAATGAACAAGATCAAACGCAAAACAGAATGACTCAGTAAATACAATATTTACAAAAATGAGACAATGATCAGAAAGTTTAATTGTGAATAACAAGTCACAATTAATATATCAGATAAGAATGAAATCATTTGCAAGAAATAGCGAACTTGGAAAAACAACTAGGAATTCAAACGAGTGTATTTCCATCGAAAAATCAACAAATATGTGAGACATGGAAATAACTAAGTCAAGAAAATGACACGTGGCAAACATGGAATTTAGAATTGGAGAATAACAAACACGAGTAAGTTATCCAGAATGAATTGCCACTGTCTTTGAATTCAGTTAAAGTTCTCTTACCTTTCATGAGATAGAACTCCCCCTCAAAATTGGCATAACCTTTGAATGCTCTTCATGTGATGTGAATAATAGAAATTAAAACCGCACATGACATTCCTGCAAAACAGATTAGGAGGATTTTGGTATCCATCTTTTGATGGATCCTTGTTGGTTAGATGCCCTATGAGGACCTGGGATACGATAAGTACCATACCAATACTTAGCATTGTCTTTCTTCACAAAGTCACTTGTTCCACAATAAGAGCAACACAGCATCTGTGTAGATAAGCTGATCAGTTTGTTAAAAGAGTAAACTCGATCAGTTTTCACAAAAGGTTTAGCTTGGAAAGCTGTGTTGTTCTTGTCACTTTTAACATAGACGAATGACTTTGGAGTAGGAGTGGTTCCTTTAACTCTCCACACCATGTTTACTTTCTTGAAAGATTTATTATCTGATTTGTCAATGATAGGGTTATAAAACAGATTAGAGGGACGGATCCGATCCTTTGAAGAGCTATTTGATCTAATGCAGGTCTTTGAAGAAAAATTTCTGTGAATATAACTTGAAGCAGTCTTAGGAAAGCAAGCTGAATTAGTTGAATCACCGTAACGAGACTGATTAACAGTATCTGGACTAGCAAGAATGGGTGATTCAACATCAGAGTTTTTGCTGTCAAGTTCCTTGTCATTGTTAAACATAACATTTTTCTTTTCAAGCATTATATCTAACTTATCTTGGAGATCAGATTTTAGCCTCTTCTCTATCATAATATCGGATGACAAAACAGATAACTGCTTTGTAAGCTTGGAAATCTCAGTCTGAAAGATCTTTCTTTCATATGTAAAATCATCTTTCAAACTTTTTGCTTTAAAATCTTCAACCTTCTTCTTCTCAGTCTCTTTGCTTAGAATGTCTAATTTTTTCTCCAAATCGGATATTTTTAAAGAAAATTCTCCAATCTTTTTAGAAAAGGATTTGCGTTCAGTTTCAAACTTTTCTCTTTCTAAAATCAAAACCTTTTCAAAATCGGAGATTTGTGTTGAAAGTTTTAGACATCTAAGCTCAAGACTTTTCTTCTCATCAAGAGATTTGTTTGAAGAATCAGATTGCTTTATAAGCATTTGCCTTTCCTTTGCAAAATTTTCTTTTTCCTTTTCAAAAACCTTTTCAAGAGTAGATAGTTTACTTTTAAGCTCAAGGTTTTCACAGTTCAAGAGCTTACTTTTCTCTTCTTCTTTAGCCAACTTCTCAGAACTATTCCAGATTTGAGATTTCAGTTCCTTCAGTTCTGTGATATACTTGTTGCACAATGCATCTGTTCGCTTGATATTCTTTTCATGTAGTCTTGCTTGCTCTTTCTCAGTCTCCTTGATATCACCTCGTGATGATAGATCAGATAGCTTCCTTTTCAGCTCAGTGTTTTCAGATTCTAAGATCTTTGCCTTTTCTTCAAGGGATCGAAGCTTCTCTTCTTTGGCTTCGAAATCTACAACTCTTCGATTAAGTACAGATAATTTTTAGAAGCTTCAGCACTTGTTGATTCACTTTTCTTCAAATCGGCTTCTCTTTCAAGATCGGAGATTTGTTGCTGGAGATCCAAATTGATTTTCTCTAGATCAGAAATTGTTGCCTCCGAAGCTTTTGTGTTCTTCTGATAAGTTTCACAACTTTCTCGAAGAGAATTTCTTTCTTTTATCAAGGTTTTAGTCTGATCAGCGTAGTAGTCGATTTGCATCTTATAGCAACGAATGTCATTTTCTAACTTTTCTATTTTTTCTATCGGATTTTCACGGATCCTAGAAGCATACAAATCTTGAATTCTTGACATTGTTACATGAAAAATTGATCGTTAATCGGTGTTATTTTGATGAATAAAACTTGCGGAAGAAAAATCAAAAATTAAATCAGAAAAACTAATTTATAAAATAAATTCGTTTCCAAAATTTAAAATTTGATTATTTACGGTACGAACGAAATCAAACTTCGATGGTGAAACCTGCGAGAAAACAAACCAAGTTAGATCAAGATGTCAACCAATATCACATGAAATGATAAGCGTCGTGAGTAAGATCAAAGATGTCACAAATAGTCTCAAACGTCACAAACAATTGCAAATCGAACGTTAAAACTTCGCAACTTACCAAACACAACTTACCGGATGGAATTGTTTGAGACTTACCGGGTGAAAAGGAACTTACCGGACGAAGGTTGGTTTACCGGACACAACACTTTCCAAACAAAGCTTACCGGGTGGAAAAAGAACTTACCGGATAAAAAGGAACTTACCGGACACAACCTTACCGGATGAAAATGGAAGTAAACTTACAAAAAATATTTGTGATTTACCGGATAAAAAAGAACTTACCGGACGAAGGTTGGTTCCCGGATAAAATAAATTCAATTGAACTTACCGGATGAAAAAGAACTTACCGGGTGCGATTGAATGTCCGAATGGGGAGCTTACCGGATAAACCTTGTTTACCGGATGAAAAACAAACCAAGCAAAAAATATTAAGACAAACAAAAAAAACTTTTAACTAAATATATATGTATGAATCTAGATTACATGTACGCATGCAACAAAAAAATTATGGTCAAACTCACCTGCAAGTTTGGTCAAATATCACGGCTCAAGTCAAAAACAAAACTCATCCGGAAATTGTGGGATTCATCCGGACAGTTTGGTTTCATCCGAATAGTGACAAAAAAACATCCGGACACTTTATTTTATCCGGAAAAATTTGTGCTATCGGGTAAAATAAAGTTTTGTCCGGAAAGGTGGTGTGAAATTGTTGAATCCTGATCCGTGCAACGATTATGTTTGTGAAATCAATAATAATAAACAGTAAGAATACGATTTCAACTGGTCATCTCTGATTAATGCTTTCAATGTAGAGAGAATTACAATACGAATAGAAAGAAAGCAAATGAGACAACTAGCTAATTTTCTAAGCTAATTGCACTTTAAATACGCTGGGCCCGTGGTAACAAGCCCACGGCCCGTTCACAATGGACTAAGTTTAATCTATTACAAAATAAACCCTTGAACTTAAAATCAACATAAATTCTACCCTAACAATCCCCCCCTTTGATTTGAAGTTCGAGTTCATGCTCTATCTCTTGCCAGTTGAATACGTATCGTTTGCGCAACGCGAAGTGAATCTCAAAGAATCTGATAGCGCGGCAGTAGTCGAGACGTTCTTCAACCATATCCAAAGCAGTCTGAGAAGTTCTTTCATTCAGATTGGGTACATAGGATACCTTTGGATTTTCGGATTCGTGCTTGATGATCTTCCGAAGAGCGTCTTGAAGTTTGAGCAGTGTGCCGTCGCAAAATCGATCTACCTGACTGAACCTCATAAACTTCTTTTCTTTCTGAGCGTTGAGGAAGACGATCCCAAATTCCGGTTTAAGCATCATTGCATTCTCGGGATACATTGACAGTTCAGGAGCTTTCAGATTCGGTTTGAGCAGATTTACCTTCTTCGCTCGGTTCTCGATTGCCATTTGAAAGTCCGTAAGATAAGAGATCATAATAGAACGGACGAGGAATCGACGAACCGCTTCGAGCGCCTTTGTTACAGCAAGCGGTCGGATGGTTCTGGTGCGAAGGTCTCTCAGAATAACCAGGAGGTCGAACGGATGGAGATGCTTAAAGTCAGCTTCAGAAAAAATCCATTCTTTTCCGTCTTCACGTCGAACAGTGAACACGGGAAAGACGATCTTCATAATTCGGTTTGACTGAATCTTTAGCACCTCTGAAATTTTATGCTTAGTTCGTACCTGGTCTATCGGGAGACACCGCTTCATGGCTTCTACGTATCGGAGTTGGCGTGCTGGATCAGGACTGTAGATGCCAAGAAAGAAGGTCGGCTCGATCGGGCGAATTCGGTGAACAAACAGCTTCTTCAGAGATTCCTCCAGATGAGGAATGAGGACCTTGATCTTCTCCCAACGGTTTTGTTGCTGAGGAGGGGGAGGAAGATCAGGAGCTGTCGTTTGCTGAGGAGATGTTGGGATTTCTGCATTTGAGCTTTCGGGTTGATCTGAAGTCGTAGCGGGTTGAGTCGAGTGAACGGGAGGCGTACCATAGAAATTCTGAAGCAGAAACTGGTCGTAATCAACGTTGTCGTCTTCATCAGTGGGAAACACCAAGTTTACCTCGAAGTTTACGGCTCTGGCAGCTTTTTCGTACCATGCGTCTTCGGTTTCCGGGTTGGTTTCACATGCTGGATCAATCATGGTGAGCATTGGCATGTCTGATGGTTCTTGTGATAGGATTTATATAAACCCTAAACCGGATCTTTAAGCTCAAGAATGATTAGTTCTAGATCATGGAATAAACATATACAAATCACAACATGAACAGCGGAATTAAACGACAGATTTGTATAGCTAACAAGGTTCATTAATTTAAACATACTGATTACATACTCACGCCCCAATTTGTTGACCTAAGTTATCAACAAACGAATACTTCTTCTCAAGTATTAGGATTAAGAACCTTGGGGCTCATGCACACACATCTACACGTTTTTGTTTAAACGTGGGTTTCAAGAACGTCTAATTCTATATCTCTAGGTTTCTTTATATACTAGAAACCTAGATAAACTAGAAACTAGATAAATACCAATCCTATATAAACTAGGAATCCTAGATAAACTAGAATTTACAAGGATAACTATAAAATAAACATATTACAATTCGAACCCTTGTAAGTTGAAGTTTTGACACATCAAATCTATATGAAATATTCCTAACAATCTTCCCCTATTTGACGATGACAAAACTTAGCATCAGAATCTTCAAGTAGCTCTTCCCCTTTTTGACATAATCAAATCCAAAACTTATCAAACTTGAATCTTCCCTTTGAATGATCAACACTTCTTCTTCCCCTGAATTTATGCTAACCATCCTTGTGTCTTCGAGGTTATATCAATTACGTTGTAAAGAAAATCAACCATTATCTATTTGAAGTTGAAGTAAAAAACCAAACCTTGAGTCTTATATCCCGTAGAAACCAAGTGAACAACAACGTCATTCTCATGAATGAGGGGATCCCTGTCATTCGACCAATCTTCTTCTCTAAGATTTCGTCAAATTGAAGTCACATTCTTCGAACAATTACGTTAATAATCTTCATAATATCACGGGTTATCTTTAACAGGTGAAGGATACCTTTAAAGATATGATAAGAACACAAACTCTAACTTTCACTTCTTCTTCAAACAAACTCTAATTAATCTTCCTTTTTGTAATCAACTGATGACGATCAAAGAGTAGTCATTTAAGCATTCTCCCTCTATCGTTCATCAAACCTTCATACCTTGTGTGTGTGAATTTTCTTGAAACAAACAAAAATCATCCTCCTTTTGTCGAGCATGATCCTAACATGGTGTGTGACATGTATTCTCCATTGCATCGCGGCTTTGATTTCATGGCTTTGAGGAATTCTGAGTGAAGAACAATTTTTATCAAGAAAAAAAAAACTGCTGGATTTCGAGAATTTCTGGGAGCGTTCTGGACGTCGTACGGCCAATCCAACCAGACATAATGTTAAACAATGTGTCCCGAAGCTGCTGTCCAAAAATTGCGACGATCCGACGGTTCAATCTCCGGGAATAGGCGAAACGGCCGGCTGTGATTTTCCAGAAAATTTCTGCGAAAAATCTGATTTTTCTTTCTTTCGTTCGTCTTCTTTCGTCTCTTCAAATCTTCCATTAAACCTTGTTTTTCTTCCAGATCAGAGAGTACCATGTGCTCTGATACCACCTGATAGGATTTATATAAACCCTAAACCGGATCTTTAAGCTCAAGAATGATTAGTTCTAGATCATGGAATAAACATATACAAATCACAACATGAACAGCGGAATTAAACGACAGATTTGTATAGCTAACAAGGTTCATTAATTTAAACATACTGATTACATACTCACGCCCCAATTTGTTGACCTAAGTTATCAACAAACGAATACTTCTTCTCAAGTATTAGGATTAAGAACCTTGGGGCTCATGCACACACATCTACACGTTTTTGTTTAAACGTGGGTTTCAAGAACGTCTAATTCTATATCTCTAGGTTTCTTTATATACTAGAAACCTAGATAAACTAGAAACTAGATAAATACCAATCCTAGATAAACTAGGAATCCTAGATAAACTAGAATTTACAAGGATAACTATAAAATAAACATATTACAATTCGAACCCTTGTAAGTTGAAGTTTTGACACATCAAATCTATATGAAATATTCCTAACATCTTGTGCGACCAATTCCTGTGTTGTACCCTCGGGCTTTTCAACCGTTGGGGCTTCGTCATCTGAAATATCCATGTCGATGACCATCTGTGCTAATGGAAACTCGGCTTCGGGTGTTGCTGTTGAAGTTGCCGCAGTTGGGGGTTCCTGTTGAACCACTGTTGTAGTTTCGGCAGTCACGATCTGGACGGTCTCGGTTTGGCATAGACGCTTCTCCCCCTCACGGTGATCAGGATCATCCTGGTCATCGTGCTTGCGTTTGAGACCGCCGGCTTGACTCTTACAAGTGTCTTCTAGTGAGCGGACACTCTCAGACAGCATGGCAAGCGCTTTGTTGTAGTCGTTGAGGGTCGAGTCAATGGCGTCAAGGCGTGATGTGATGGATGAAGAAGGAGCAGTGACCTGGGATCGAAGGACTGAGATCAGGTCTGCTTCGGTAGATGCGGTTGTGTCGGATTCCTGGAGCAGTTGGGCTAAGAGCATCGTCTTTAAGGTATCCACCGAATAAATAGGTTGAGCAAATGTCGGTGGATGTGGTGGTGCGGTTTCGGCTTCAACGAATTTTGCTTTACCTTTGATGGCTTTGGCGATCTCGTCGGTGACATGCTGTTCCAGTGCCTCGCGGACAGCCTTGAGGGTGCTGTCCAGGGACCCTTGCGACACAAAGTCGGGGTGAATAACTCCGGGTTCACTTAGATTACCCGTTAAGACATCTACCGCAGAGGTAGAGCCACCTACGTTCACAGCTGGCGTGATATTAACTGTGGTAGGATTTCCGTCCAATCCTCGTGTTCCGCAAGTCGGAGACACTATAGACGTTCCGGTCGGGTCACTAAGAGCCGCGACATGGTGTTGTTCCGCATCAAGTGTCCTAGGCGAAGAATGTTCAGTAACAATAGGCTCTAGACTCGATGGTGAACACAAAGAAGTCGAGACCGGGGGCTGCTGGTCTCTTATTTCAACACCAACACTCTCCGAATGAGAGGCCGGTGGAAGTTGTGCTGAATCCCCGTGTAACACTGAAACACCTGTCTTTTGAGAGACGGATGAGTGGCTGTGGGGGTCGTGCAATTGCTCCGCTAGGTCCACGGAGTCTGTTTCAATACCCCGTCCCAACGGATGAGACGGGATAGTAGATGTGGTGACCTGGATATCACTCGACTGGGGTCGCTTTTGAGCCTCGTTATCTTTACAGCTCGATCTTTCCTGGTTCAACTTTGAACGCAGTTCTCTCCGTCTCGCATGATCTAACTCCTCTACGTTTACTCCCTCAGATGTCCTAGTGATAGGTCTGGTTCCAGTATGTGGAGGTGATTCAAGTGGGATGCCAACGGTAAAATCAGGGCTAGGTCCGATACCGTGAGGTATTTGTCTCAGGCGTATGTTTCGGTCGGTATCGGAGTCCGTGGAGTCAGATTCCACGTCTTCAACATCATGATATGGTGACGGGGGTTCGGTGATATAAGGCTCGGTCGAGTGATGTAGAATTGGTCTGGAGGATTGACCGGCTTGGGATGAGCTGGAACCGGGTCGCGATTCCACTGCACCACCTACTCTCGGTCCCCTTCCTCTCACAACTAACGTTCCCCGCCCGACAGCACCCGCTTGTCGGGCCCTTCCTCCTCTCGTCCTAGGACCCTCACGTCCCTCAGGCCTATTTCCCTGGGCAGGTCCCTCTGGCTCTGGATGGACCATGGGAATTCCTAACTCTCCCCTATAAGCAACTACCCATGGTGCAGCGGGATCGGCGATGGCTAGTAGGGCGGCAGGAATGGGCGAGGCGACCGCATCGGATGGGTTGCGGATCACCATGAATTGGAGGTGTATGATGGGGCATACCAGATGTGTAATACGTCTTGGAATGGCTGGATTCGCATCCATGTGCTGACGAACTGCAAGCGATAGGAAACGCGGGTATGGGAGGAACTTCTTCTGTTTGGTTCCGCCGATGTGTCGAATAGTGGTCACAAGTTCACGCCATATTATCATGGCGAAGTCGACGTGGCGGTGGTAGCACACGGCGTGAACAAGTCGCAGAAAGTCGCCGGTACATTGATCAATACCTTTCCATCGGGCGGATAGGCAGCGGTTGAGTATGGTGAAGAACGTGTACCAAATTGGCGCCAGGAACTTGCGATTGAAGACTGATGGTCTTTGAAGGTCGGAGTTGTAACCAAGAGCACGCATTTGTGCGCATAGTGTGGTATCATTAACGGCAGGATCGTACCGTTTATGGTTGTTGGCAGTGGCTTCCGGTAGAGACAGTAGTCTGCGAAAGGAGTCGGGCGTCAGAGTAAATGGGTGGTTGTCAGTCTGCGCGGTGATGGTCTGTGTATTGCCAATCGTACGGACTTGTACCGTCAGCCAGACTTGTAGAACGTAGATCAAAGGAACGTCGGCAGTGCAAGTGAGTGCCTCGCGTATGGGATGGTGCATCAGAATGTCTAGAATGACCTGATGTTGCGGGTTAGGTCTGAACAGCGCCGGGTCCAAGTAATGATTGTTGGCCTCCAACTCGATGCCATGGTCAGGATCAACCAAGGCAGCATCTGCCACTTCGTCGATGATTTCCTCCTCCTGAGGAATTTGGTCTTCCGGATTTTGTTGTTCCGCCATGTATAAATCTGTCAAAATGGCACACAGTTAGGAACTTAACCAGAAGAACAAGTGTCGGTGCGTACCTTTGCGTTGAATGGCTCAATCTGAGACAGATCGAGGACTGCTAGGGAGAAAACAGGTACCGATTGAACACAACAGCAGGGGAATCCGGATGAAAACCAGGTTGTCCGGACAACTCAAAGAGTCCGGATAACAGAGTTGTCCGGATGAACCTAAGCAAGTGTCCGGATACAAAGGGACTTTTCGGAAAGAGGTTCCCGGATACGCTAGTTTACCGGATAAGATTGGGACCGGACACTCAAAATTACCCGGTAGTTGAACTTACCGGAAACCATAAGGTTTCCGGACAACTAGGTTTCCGGGAGTTGAGTATGTCCGGATGAAAATCCTAGACTTGAATGTGTCCGGATAAAACGTCATATGTTTGAATGTGTCCGGACGAAACTCTTTAGCGACTAATCAAACAGACTGTGATGCAATGCTAGTGTGAGTGCACCTAGAAGTGACAAATAGCAATCTAGACTACAAGGAGAGCATTTCCTATCAAGATTACGACTAAATAACCACAAATCTAGCGAAACCGAACCTATGTTTCGGATCCAAATCTTTTGACCAAATCTGGGTCTGTTTGGTATGTAATGCGAACAAAAACATATTTGAAATGATCGAGAAGGAAGGGCGAACAACATACCTGAAGTTGTAAGTGAAAAGAGTTCAAATCGTGAGTTCGTGAGTTGTCCGAGCGAGAGAGAGAGAGAGAGAGGGGGTTTTAGGGTTTTAGGTGAAAATGTCCGGATGTGGAATGGCAGCGGCCCGGGTGTCTTATATAACCCGGGTGTTGTCCGGGTTCATGTCCGACCCGGATACACCCGACCCGGATACTGTCCGGATAACAGAAGTGTCCGGATACTGTCCGGATAACTCTGGTGAGTCCTTTTTCGTGATTTTCAGAAACCGAAACTTTTTAAGAGACCTTTCTCTCGCTCCCCCTCAAACTGAGCATGGGAATGCCATTGCTCCCCCTCGAATCATGTAGTAGGGTGCAGTGGAGGGGTCCGACACAAAAAAATTTAAGCTTTTGAGAGAGTACCGGAGTCGCTCCCCTTCAAGTGATGACCAATTTAGGAGTGCCCACACACACAAAAACTTTTGATACGTAAGAAAAATTGTGTGTGACGCTCCCCCTCAAAGTATGAGTAAACATACCTGATGTCGCAGTGTGCTCCCCCTGAACATAATGGTAAATGATGAAAGCACAGAGATAATGAAGTAATCAAAATAAACGATGGTATGAAGTAAAAGAAACACATGAAGAAAGAGTTAACCAGAGAAACAGACGAAATCTACCTAAACAATACAGAGACTAAATCTAACTAAGTAACCGAGACAAGTAGAATACCAGTACGAGGAAGTGTATGCTCAATCATCAAGAGTGTTAACTCCGGATGATGAGTTGTAAAGCCCGTATCCCGGTGTGTATCTTCTTCTTCTTATTATTTTTTTTAAAGCTTTTATTTTAACGTGGGATCCATTAGCGGGGTTAGTCGAATCGGACCAAAAAGTTAAATGAGTCAACCTTTTTGGGTTTTTTGCAAGGAAAGGAAAGTTGAGGGGCTAATTGGGGCATTTCACCAAAGTATGGCAAGGGATAAGCCAAGAGACGCCCCCTTCCCCCTTCCCCTTCCCTTCGGTTTCATGCTAGTAACCACCACAACCTTTAGTCATCCCCTCCCCCTTCCCCTTTCATTTTCACTTAAACAACTCCCAAAAACCCTTTTCCCCATCCCCCTTTGTTGTGTGTTCGGCCAAGAAAGAAGCCGAGAGAGTGAGAGAGAAACCGAGAGGGTGATAGAGGTTGCTGCCGGCGACGAGGAGAGAGGAGGAAGGAGGCGATCGCCGGCAAGTTTGGTCGGAAAAGAGGAGGAAGAAGGGTTCGTCGAGGTAAGTTCGTCTATTTCTCGTTTGTTGTTATCGTATGTCAAAGAAACGCCGCCAACCACCACCGCCGCCGGAGGCGGAAGGGGGTGGTGCACGGCTGTTGTCCATCCTAGGGTAACCCATATTCAGTAGTTCATATGCTTTTCGGGTCTGTTGGGATTAAGCCACGACTTAATGGGTTAATAATCAATAGTGTCATTTCATGTGAAAATTTGGTAATCTGCCACTGTTTTGCTTAAACCGTAACTTTTTCCTCGTAACTCGGATTGGGGCGAAATCGGTGCCAAAAGTTCCCATTTTGAGTCTAGTAACGTTTCTATGTTTTGTGCAAAAACCAGTTCGGAACGTAGCTTAGGTCAAATCGTCGTTTTGTACTGAAAGGTTCTGTTTTCGCTGTTCTGCGAACCGTTTTTGTAAAATCCGTATTAAACTGTAGAAAAATCGTTAGGAGGAGTATAATATGTCCTTGGAACCCTAACTCAGAGCACTTTATGGTGATGTAATGTAATTGAGGATTTTCTGTGTTTGGGGAGGTCGGAACAGGTCCCGAACAGACCTGTTTGGCTAGACAGAAAAGTCATTTTAGTGACAGTTTAAGCGTGCGTCGTGTTTTAGGGTCCGGGTCTCGCGTTAATACATTTGAACGTTCGTTTAGGTGTTGGGAAGTGATTTTGGATTGTGGAGCTTGGACTATTGTTTGTGAGCTAGGCGCGCATTCGAGGTGAGTTCTCTCACTGCGTAGTTAGGAATTTCATGTGTCACGTTATTTTGTGTTACGTGCTATTACGTGTTATTACGTGTTTACGTGGACTAGTTGGGATGTGATAAATAGTTGTGATTGTTGAATTATTATGTGAATGGTATGTAATTTGTGTACACCTCGGTGGGACTGAGGGGCTCGGTGGGACCGAGGGCTCGATGGGACCGAGGGCTCGGTGGGACTGAGCTAGTACAACTATATTATCTTACTCGGTGGGACCGAGGGCTCGGTGGGACTGAGCTTGTATCAACATATTTTTGTGTACTCTGTGGGACTGAGCTTGTATTTATACGTTAATTATTATGTGGTTTATATTCGTGGTGATAGTGGTGTTACCTACTTGCGAGTAGGAGCGATATACGTGGGGTTGCTACCTGCGTCTGTGGTAGGACTCACTAAGCGTTTAGCTTACCCTTTCCCAATATGTTGTGATTTCAGGTGCGAGCGGCAGTCGGGCTTGACGGTACACACACAAAGCGCGGGCGCCGAGAATTGTTGGAATTTACACTTTTAAACTTTTAGATTTATTTATAATATTTCCGCTGCATAACTTCTTTTGACTGTTTGAGTTGACGGCATTAACTTTAATTGAGTTACGGTTTATTAAATTGTGGTTGTTTTATAATGGAATATATGTTTTAGAAAATTTAAATTTCCTTGTAATTTTTGGGACGTTACAACTTGGTATCAGAGCACAGATTGAGTGAATCAAACACATCTCGGTGTGTTTGGTCTCAAGTTGCGGCAATGAAGTTTTAAACTCTTTTACTAAAATCTTTGAGAATAAAGGAAAAAGGAAAACCCGTTTGGGAAACGGTGATCGGGGGCGCAGTGTGTACAGTCAGCTGACGCTATGTGGGAAGGTACAGTGCTTAGTGTATTTATTTCTTTCTAGGCATAGGGTATGCATGCTAGATTGCCTATGTTGTTTACATTGTACTGTATGATGACTGCTTGCTAGTAGGAATCAATGCTAGTTATAGTAGGTTGTTAAGTGAAGGACCTATAGGTTGTATGCAGTCAGAATCATATAGCCTCAGAATATTTGATTTAGTTCTATTGCGCAGCTCTTGTTTGAGTCCAACCGTTCTAGGATAGAATCTTGTATTCGAATGTCTATTTGATTCACCCTGCATGCGACTGGGTATTCGCGAGGCAACTCGTTATGGCTAGCAGGGATTCCGTTGTAGCAAGGGTAGTGGGATGAGATGAAATTCCTAGTGAGCTGGGAATATCGTTTACATATGAGCACGTCTGCTAACTTGCTTTCTAGAACATAGGAGTATGTATGCTAGATTGCTTGGTGCTTAATACACTGTATTGTATGGTTGTTACTTGCTATTAGGAACTTATGCTAACTTTGATAGGTTGTTAAGCGAATGCACTATAGGTTGTATGCGGTAGGAACCGAATAGCCTTTGAATGTTAGATTTAGTTCTATTGCGCAGCTCTTGTTTGAGTCCAACCATTGTAGGATAGAATCTTATATTCGAATGTCTATCTGATTTCCACTGTATACAACTGTGCGTTTACGAGGCGACTCGTCAGGGTTAGTGGGGGTTCCGCCCTAGCAAGGGTAGTGGGGTATTATGTTTATTCCTAGGGAGCTAGGAAGAGTGTGTATATGCGTCAGTATGGACATACGTGTATGGTTTGTTTGGGCGAGAAACTACTTGGGTACTCGGGATGGGACTCGGAGCGGACAGTGATAGGTGTAGATGGTAGTAGTAGAGCTCTTACTACCGGAAGCACAGGATCAATGTTCGAGTCGGGGAAAGTCATGAGGAATCCGAGGAGTTGAGTGTGAGCGTTGTTAGTAGGAGTTATTATGTACTAATAGCTCGTGGTATTAACTACCTAGGATGACCATCACAAGGAGGAACAACGATGTTGAACCGAATGCGAGTATCGTACTCACTAGTGAGCAGATACGGGAGTTCATTCCTAGTTAACTCGGTGCCTGCAGTTGTGATGTTTGATAGCGAGGCTACTCACTCTTTTGTGTCTCGCACTTTTAGCGAGGGTTTGGGCCGAGTGGTAGGACGTTTGAGTCATCCTCTTGTTGTTGAGGTGGCTGATGATAGGACCTTGACGGTCACAGACGTGTTTTGCGGGTGCACTTTAGAGATCTCAGGAGTGCGGTTTCCCATCGATCTGATCCCGATCGCTATGCGGGAGCTTTGTGTGATTGTGGGCATGGATTGGATGGATAAGTTCGACGCGGAGATTGTTTGTCGTCACAAACAAGTGCGAGTTCGAACCCCAAGCGGGGGAGAACTGTTAGTACAGGGAGATTCGTCTAGACGGACTACGGCCATATGTTCGGCTGCGAGAGCTCGGAGGTACCTTCAGCATAGTGGTCAGGGGTATTTGGCATACGTGATAGATACGAGTGTTGGGGAAGCGAAGGAGTCTGCGGAAGACGTGCCAGTTGTACGGGAGTTCACCGACGTATTTCCCGAGGATTTGCCGGGGATACCTCCCGAACGACAGGTAGAGTTTTGGATCGATCTGATTCCGGGTGCTGCTCCGGTGGCCAAGGCACCCTATCGCCTGGCTCCACCAGAAATGAAAGAGCTGTACGCCCAGTTGCAGGAGCTTCTCGAGAAGGAGTTCATTAGACCGAGTTGTTCGCCGTGGGGAGAACCTATCTTATTCGTGAAGAAGAAGGACGGGTCGCAGCGGATGTGCATAGACTATCGGGAGCTGAATAAGCTTACGGTAAAGAATCGTTATCCTTTGCCAAGGATTGACGATTTGTTCGACCAGCTTCAGGGGGCCTCGTGGTTCTCCAAGATTGATTTACGGTCGCGCTACCACCAGATGCGGGTCAGGAGTGAGGACACGGAGAAGACGGCTTTCCGTATGCGGTACGGTCATTACGAGTTCGTGGTGATGCCTTTTGGGCTCACCAATGCACCGGCAGCATTCATGGACCTCATGAACCGAGTGTGTAGTCCGATGTTGGACCGATCGGTGATTGTGTTCATCGACGATATTCTGGTGTATTCAAAGTCCAAGGAGGAGCACGAGGTGCATCTTCGAGAAGTGTTGGAAGTATTGAGGCGAGAGAAGTTATACGCTAAGTTTTCCAAGTGTGAGTTCTGGTTGCGAGAGGTCCAGTTCCTAGGACATGTTGTGAATCAGGATGGTATTATGGTCGACCCAGCTAAGATTTCAGCAGTGATGTGGTGGGAGGTGCCGAAGACTCCTTCTGAGGTGCGAAGCTTTCTAGGATTGGCAGGGTATTACCGAAGGTTTATTCAGGATTTCTCCTAGATCGCGATGCCTATGACGCGATTGACGAAGAAATCTGCGGCGTTCATTTGGGGTGAGGAACAACAGAAGGCGTTCGAGGAGCTACGCAGGCGCTTGTGCGAGGCTCCTGTGTTAATCTTGCCCGAAGGCATGGAAGATTTGGTAGTATATTGTGATGCCTCACATCAGGGTTTGGGTGCCGTGCTTATGCAGCGCGGCAAGGTCATAGCCTACGCTTCTAGGCAGTTGAAGCCTCACGAAGCAAATTACCCGACTCATGACCTGGAGTTGGGAGCGGTAGTGTTTGCCCTTAAAATTTGGAGGCACTATCTCTATGGTGTCAAGTGTACGATCTACACTGACCATAAGAGCCTCAAGTAATTGATGGATCAGTAGAACCTTAATATGCGTCAGCGAAGGTGGCTCGATGTGGTCAAGGATTATGACTGCGAGATACTTTACCACCCGGGTAAAGCGAATGTGGTTGCGGACGCACTCAGCCGACATCCGGTCGGTGAGCCACTGAGGGGTTTATGTCAGCGATTGACAGTGGTTACACCGATTCTGGAGTCGATAGGAAGCGCTCAGGAGGTGGCTGTTTGGAGGAAAATGCAAAGCGGGAAAGAGTGTCGGGGGAAATCCCGAATTTTGTTCATGACAGTCGGGGGTTGTTAACTCGACATGGTAGGGTTTGGGTTCCATTCATCGGTGGGAACCGGCAAGTACTAATGGATGAGGCACATAAGTCCAAGTTCTCGATTCACCCGGGAGCTACAAAGATGTACAGAGACTTGCGTGAAGGTTATTGGTGGCCCGGCATGAAACGGGATGTTGCTAGATGTGTTGAGGTATGTATGACCTGTCGGAAGGTCAAAGCGGAACATCAACGACCACATGGGAAATTGCAGCCATTGGAGGTCCCGGTTTGGAAATGGGAAAAGATTACTATGGACTTCATAACGAAACTCCCAAGGACTCCCCGTGGGAACGATTCCATTTGGGTGATCGTTGACCGTCTGACCAAGAGTGCTCACTTCTTGGCCATCAGGGAAAGCTACTCGGCGGAAAAGCTTGCGGAGGTGTTTGTACGTGAGATCGTGGCCAGGCACGGGGTGCCAGTTTCGATTGTCTCTGACAGGGACACTCATTTTACCTCCCGGTTTTGGGAGAAGTTCCAGTCAGAGATGGGTACACGGTTACACTTTAGCACGGCTTTTCATCCGCAGACGGACGGACAGAGCGAGCGAACCATTCAGACCCTCGAAGATATGCTTCGAGCTTGTGTTATCGATTTTGGAGGTAGCTGGGATCAGCACCTTCCTCTAGCAGAATTTTCCTACAACAACAGCTTTCACTCTGGTATTGGCATGCCGCCGTACGAGTTGTTGTACGGTAGGAAGTGCAGGACGCTCCTTTGTTGTGGCGAGGTTGGTCATCGGGTGTGAGGGAGTACTGACATTGTGTTGAAGACGACCGAGATGATTCAGATGGTGCGGGACCGTTTGGTTACTGCACAGAGTCGGCAGAAGAGCTACGTCGACAAGAGGCGATCCGACTTAGAATTTCAGGTGGGTGATTATGTGTTGTTGAAGGTTTCACACTGGAAAGGGGTGATCCAGTTTCGTAAGCGGGGGAAACTAAGGCCTCGTTATATTGGGCCTTACCGGATCATCGCCCGTGTGGGGAAAGTGGCTTACCGGTTAGAGTTACCTGAAGAACTGAGCTTGATTCACAACACCTTTCACGTTTCTCAATTACGGAAGTGTGTATTTGACGAGTCTACCGTGATTCCTCTGGAGGACGTTCAGATTGATGAGCGGCTTAACTACGTGGAAAAGTCGGTTGCCATTCTCGACAGGAGAACGAGAACCTCGCGGAACAAAGTTATTGGACTGGTAAAAGTCCAGTGGCAGCACCGTAAGGGTTCAGAGTGGACGTGGGAGCCCGAAGCGGAGATGCGCGAGAACTATCCCGATTTATTCGTCAGTCGAGACTTCGAGGACGAAGTCTGATCCAAGTGGGGGAGAGTTGTAAAGCCCGTATCCCGGTGTGTATCTTCTTCTTATTATTTTTTTAAAGCTTTTATTTTAACGTGGGATCCATTAGCGGGGTTAGTCGAATCGGACCAAAAAGTTAAATGAGTCAACCTTTTTGGGTTTTTTGCAAGGAAAGGAAAGTTTAGGGGCTAATTGGGGCATTTCACCAAAGTATGGCAAGGGATAAGCCAAGAGACGCCCCCTTCCCCCTTCCCCCTTCCCCTTCCCTTCGGTTTCATGCTAGTAACCACCACAACCTTTAGTCATCCCCTCCCCCTTCCCCTTTCATTTTCACTTAAACAACTCCCAAAAACCCTTTTCCCCATCCCCCTTTGTTGTGTGTTCGGCCAAGAAAGAAGCCGAGAGAGTGAGAGAGAAACCGAGAGGGTGATAGAGGTTGCTGCCGGCGACGAGGAGAGAGGAGGAAGGAGGCGATCGCCGGCAAGTTTGGTCGGAAAAGATGAGGAAGAAGGGTTCGTCGAGGTAACTTCGTCTATTTCTCGTTTGTTGTTATCGTATGTCAAAGAAACGCCGCCAACCACCACCGCCGCCGGAGGCGGAAGGGGGTGGTGCACGGCTGTTGTCCAGCCTAGGGTAACCCATATTCAGTAGTTCATATGCTTTTCGGGTCTGTTGGGATTAAGCCACGACTTAATGGGTTAATAATCAATAGTGTCATTTCATGTGAAAATTTGGTAATCTGCCACTGTTTTGCTTAAACCGTAACTTTTTCCTCGTAACTTGGATTGGGGCGAAATCGGTGCCAAATGTTCCCATTTTGAGTCTAGTAACGTTTCTATGTTTTGTGCAAAAACCAGTTCGGAACGTAGCTTAGGTCAAATCGTCGTTTTGTACTGAAAGGTTCTGTTTTCGCTGTTCTGCGAACTGTTTTTGTAAAATCCGTATTAAACTGTAGAAAAATCGTTAGGAGGAGTATAATATGTCCTTGGAACCCTAACTCAGAGCACTTTCTGGTGATGTAATGTAATTGAGGATTTTCTGTGTTTGGGGAGGTCGGAACAGGTCCCGAACAGACCTGTTTGGCTAGACAGAAAAGTCATTTTAGTGACAGTTTAAGCGTGCGTCGTGTTTTAGGGTCCGGGTCTCACGTTAATACATTTTAACGTTCGTTTAGGTGTTGGGAAGTGATTTTAGATTGTGGAGCTTGGACTATTGTTTGTGAGCTAGGCACGCATTCGAGGTGAGTTCTCTCACTGCGTAGTTAGGAATTTCATGTGTAACGTTATTTTGTGTTACGTGCTATTACGTGTTATTACGTGTTTACGTGGACTAGTTGGGATGTGATAAATAGTTGTGATTGTTGAATTATTATGTGAATGGTATGTAATTTGTGTACACCTCGGTGGGACTGAGGGGCTCGGTGGGACCGAGGGCTCGGTAGGACTGAGCTAGTACAACTATATTATCTTACTCGGTGGGACCGAGGGCTCGGTGGGACTGAGCTTGTATCAACATATTTTTGTGTACTCGGTGGGACCGAGGGCTCGGTGGGACTGAGCTTGTATTTATACGTTAATTATTATGTGGTTTATATTCGTGGTGATAGTGGTGTTACCTACTTGCGAGTAGGAGCGATATACGTGGGGTTGCTACCTGCGTCTGTGGTAGGACTCACTAAGCGTTTAGCTTACCCTTTCCCAATATGTTGTGATTTCAGCTGCGAGCGGCAGTCGGGCTTGATGGTACACACACAAAGCGCGGGCGCCGAGAATTGTTGGAATTTACACTTTTAAACTTTTAGATTTATTTATAATATTTCCGCTGCATAACTTCTTTTGACTGTTTGAGTTGACGGCATTAACTTTAATTGAGTTACGGTTTATTAAATTGTGGTTGTTTTATAATGGAATATATGTTTTAGAAAATTTAAATTTCCTTGTAATTTTTGGGACGTTACATGAGTGGACAGTTACTCGTAGAGGTATGGAACTTGTAAAGGTACACAGTCGGATTAAGTCTTCAGATTTAGCATACCGAGCTTGAACACAAGAGTTTTAAAGCGGTTTTCGTCCAAGGCTTTGGTAAAGAGGTCTGCTAGCTGATGTTCTGTATTGACGAAGTAGAGCTCGACTGTACCTCTTTCGACGTGATCCTTAATGAAATGATACCGAACGTCGATGTGCTTCGTCTTGGTATGTTGGACCGGATTGCTGGATATGGAAATTGCGCTCTTTGAGTCACAGTAGATTGGGACTTTGACATAGGTGAATCCGTAGTCTTTGAGTTCTGTCCGCATCCAGATTACTTGGAAACAGCAGCTTGCGGCGGCCACATACTCCGCTTCGGCAGTTGACGTTGACACGCACTGTTGTTTCTTTAATGCCCAGCTTACCAGGCTGTCTCCCAAGAACTGAATGTGTCCCGAGGTGCTCTTGCGGTCCAACATGCAACCCGCGTGATCCACATCTGAGTAAGCGGAAAGTCCAAAACCTGTCTCTTTCGGGTACCAAAGGCCAAGATCAGCAGTACCACATAAATAACGAAAAATACATTTAACAGCATTGTAATGAGACTCTTTAGGGTTGGACTGATAACGGGCGCAAAGAAATGTCGAGAACATGATGTCTGGTCTACTGGCAGTTAGGTACATTAAAGAACCGATCATTCCCCGATACAATTTGGCTTTGACAGCCTTTCCGTTAGGATCGGTGTCAAGCTTTGTATTGATTGCCATGGGAGTTTTCATTGGTGAGGACTGGTCCAATTGGAATTTCCGAAGAATATCCCTAATGTATTTGGACTGGTTAATGAAGATTCCGGTCAACAGTTGTTTAACTTGAAGACCAAGGAAAAAATTCATCTCACACAGCATACTCATTTTAAAAAAATTTCCCATGAGTTTGGCAAAGTTCTTTGCATATAATGGAATAGTAGAACCAAAAATGATGTCATCGACATATACCTGGACTAGAATGATGTGACCCTTTTCGTTCTTTATAAATAGAGTAGAATCAATAGTACCTCGTGTAAATTTGGATTCTAATAGGAACTTTGATAGGGTGTTGTACCATGCTCGCGGGGCCTGCTTTAGACCGTATAGTGCCTTGTCCAAGATGTAGACATGATCAGGTTTTGAGTCATCCACAAATCCATCGGGTTGCGACACGTAAACTTGTTCTTGGAGGTCACCGTAAAGAAAAGCTGTCTTCACATCCATCTGGAAGACTGTGAAGTTCTTGTGCGCTGCATAAGCGAGAAACATACGGATTGCTTCAATACGAGCGACCGGAGCATAGGTCTCATCATAGTCGATCCCCTCTTGTTGTCGGTATCCTTTGGCCATGAGACGCGCCTTGTTGCGAACAACGATGCCGTCTTCGTCCTTCTTATTCTTAAAAATCCATGTGGTGCCGATTACCGTCTTGTGCGTAGGACGTGGAACCAATCGCCATACCTTTAGAGCTTCGAATTGATTCAACTCCTCTTGCATGGCTATGATCCAGTCTGGATCTTCGAGTGCTTCGCGAACGTTCGTCGGCTCGATCTTGCTTAAGAATCCAGAAAATAGACAGAAGTTGGCAGAAGCACCTCGTGTACATACAGGAGTGGAAGGATCACCGATGATCTGATGTAGGGGATGTACCTTTGTCCATTTGGTGGTGTGCGGAAGCGGCTGTTGGGTAGAGTGAGATGCGTCCGGATCCACATATGCACCAGATGGAAGGTCTTGAACTTGTTCAAGTGTAGCAGTCGTGTTTCTTGGAGGAAGTGGGGGAGGATTCGTCGATGGTTGAACAACCTCTGGTTCCGAGGAGTTCAGAGGTTGAACATCGGTTGTAGCAGAAGACGAATCATTAGGAGCGATCTCTGAGAGTATAGGTTCCTCCGGGGGGTTGCATTACCAGGTGTACTCGTATCAGATGAGGATGGTTGAGCTGTCTCCACAGATGTTGACGGCGTACTCGTAGACGGTGGCGGACCAGTTAAGTCGTCCGAATCCGCATTGCGAGCAGCTTCAAGTCGCGGGTGCGCTGAGACAGATGTGGAAGAGTGAACAATGTCATCATAAAAGAATTGAAATAGTAAATCTAAATCAGTAAGATTATCATTCGATGAAGATGCATGATTCGGATTTACTGATGTTGGTGTAGATCCCGAACTTGGAGGTCCGAAAGCGAACACGCCAGTTAAACCGGGTTCTGAACTGAGGTGTTCAGAAGCCAAATCTACGGCTTCGTCGAATGTCACGTTTATGCTTTCAACAACGGTTTTGGTCCGTTTGTTGTAAACGCGATACGCCTTAGCCTGCATGGAGTATCCAATAAAAACTCCTTCGTCCGCTTTGGGGCTGAATTTCCCGAGATCATCCTTGTCGTTTAGTACATAGCAAGTGCATCCAAATGCATGGAAGTAGCCAACGGTTGGAACGTGATTATTCATGATCTCATACGGTGTTTTGTTAAACCGCTTGAGAAGGATAGAGCGGTTTTGCGTGTAGCAAGCCGTAGATACCGCCTCAGCCCATAGATATAGCGGTAGATTTGCCTGGGATAACATTGTTCGTGCAGCTTCAACTAGGGTACGGTTTCGTCTTTCTACCACTCTGTTTTGTTGAGGAGTGCGTGCTGCAGAGAAAGTGTGTTTGATGCCCACTGATCGCAGATAGTCATCCACCTTATGATTCTTGAACTCCGTCCCGTTATCAGTTCTGATGGACTGAACGTGTTGAAGCTTGTTCTGCTGGACAGTCTTCAGGTGATCAATGATGAGCTCCGAAGTTTCGTCCTTCGAGCGTAAGAACATCACCCAAGTGTAGCGTGAGTAGTCGTCCACCATCACGAGCACGTATTTGCGTTTGTTGATGCTCGGAATACGCATTGTACCACACAAATCCATATGAATGAGTTCGAGGGTCCGGGTCGTGCTCGGAGTTGCCTTCGGCGGATGTGATGCACGCGTCATCTTTCCCTTTTCGCATGCTCCACAGAGACGGTCTTTCACGAACGGAAGTTGTGGCACGCCTCTGACATGTTTGCCTAGCACCAGTTGATTGATACTTCTGAAGTTGAGGTGCGAAAGACGTCTATGCCAGAGCCAAACTTGGTCAGAATCTGCTTTGTACAAGAGGCAGACAGGTTTGTCGGTTTTGATTGAGGCAAGGTCGATGGTGTAGAGATTGGTCTTTCGAGTCCCAACCAGTAGCTCGTCTCCGTTGTTGTTGAGGATTCGACACCATGTGGCTTTAAAGCTGACCTCGAGATCCTTGTCGCAGAATTGATCGATGCTGAAGAGGTTGTGTCCTAATCCTGCAACGTGGGATACCTTCTTGATTGTTATCTTATCTTGTACGATGTCGCCGTAGCCCACGATCGGCGACTTCTCGTTATTTCCAAATCTCACGTCTCTGCAGTATTCTTCCTTGTAATTCGTGAGAAGCTCCCTTCTTCCGGTCATGTGCTTGGAGCATCCAGAGTCTAAGTACCACACATGACCGTTCTGCAAAACAAGATTAGGGACGTTTAGGTACCCAAATTTGTTTGGGTCCTTGGGGGTTAGAGTTGGCACTGCCTAGGGAAATTTTCTTTGACACAACCTTCCCTTTAGGTGCAGATTTCACACCGTTGGAGGGAACTGGTTTTGGCACTTGTTTCCTCTTGGGTGCAGAATGTACACCTTTTGGAGGAACAGATTGTTGGGCAGATTTCCACCTGGGTGCCGGTTTAACCTCAGTAGGAGCAGCCCGTGTAGGAATGGGTCGGGTCTCCCGCTGTGGATTAACCGTTTGATTGAAACCCCGTTTTAAATGATGTTGTTGCCTTTTATTTTGGGGTTTGCGCTTATGGAATAGGTTTTCGACAAAGTAAGGCGCATACCAAGCATTATTATGAATGTCATCAATATCATTCCAACCACAATTAGAACAACATAAACAATCATGCGATAACTGAATCAATTGATGAAGAGAGTTAACTTTAACAGGGAAAGAAACATCAAAATGGTTCCAATTATTCCAAGCATTATTGTCTTTGTCTATTCTAGAAATGAAAACAGGCGGGGAAGACTTTGACGCATCTTTCCTGACAGAATCCCTCGTTAGCCACTTTGGTTTTTCTTTATTAGCTCGACCATGTTTATCTGAAACAACAGGGACAGAATGATCAGTGACTTTTGAGGAAACAGGTGTCTTAGTGGTCGATTGTTCGGTCTTTTGCTTCGGATGTGATTGTTTTTGAACATTTGAAGCATTTTTAAGAATCTTGTTCACAACCGGAGTCTTTGATTGTGAACAGTCGCCCTTTAGAAAGTTGACCGGACGATTAACCACTGGAGACAAAAAATCAGAATGACTTGGAAGAGGTTTGTCGAAAGGGAACGACTCAAACTCTCTAACAGAATTACCTTCGGAGTTCATGTATTCAGAAAAATCAACATCGGGAATTACAGGACTTGGATCGGTTGAGGAAGGCGAGGAACACGCTGTGCTTGTGTGCTTTGAGGAATTCGGTGCGGAAGCGTTTGAAAAATCAGAGTTCAAATTCCTTAACCCACTCTCGTCTTGAGAATCTTGACCGTCTTGTAAAGTAGAGATCTTGCCTATAAACGCTTTACACGAAGACATATCAGATGAACTTGAGGAAAGTTAAGGTGAAATCTTCTTTTCAGTTTGGAGTTGGTCAATCTGCTCTTGAAGCTGACCATTACTCACTTTCTCTTGCATCACTTCTGTTGCCAAAGCAGACAGTTGTGATGTGAGTCGATTGATTTCAGACCGAAGAATCTCCTGTCCTTCATCAGACACAACTTCGGTTTTGACCGGTTGTTGATTCTCAAGTTTTTCAAGTAAAGCTTGCTTTTCCATTTGAAAATTGGACCTTTCTTTTTCTAATGACTCCTCCAACTCGACTATCTTTGCTTCCAAGATGAGAGGGGGAACATAGAGTTTAAACTCATCCGTCTCAGACTTGGTTGCGGTTGCTTGGTCCTCATCCTTCTTGGAGGAATCCTTGGGCGTAGCAACCTTGTAAGGGTCGAAGTAGTCATTGGAGAGGTACTTTTTGTCCTTTTTATAAGAATAATTTAAAGGCTCATAACAAAATGGAAGTTGTATTCCTCGCTTGTGTTTGCATTTATATTCCTCGGTTTCCTCTTCCTTCTCAGGTTCAAGAGGACCAGTCCATTGGATTGCATATTCCGGATACTTTTTGTCTAACCCAAAACAAGCAAAATCATACAAGGTGGGTGTATGCCATCTTCCTTTTTTCAAATAATGTGGGTTATCATATCCGATTCCCCATTCTTTGTTAAAATACATGAACTCTTTGGGTTTGTTCAAAAAAATGGTTTGATCAGTTTGACCCCGTTTGTGGAGTTTGGTTTCTAGATCTAGAATTTTAGCCACGTACTCCTTGTGTTGAATTTGAAGAGAAGAGCATTGATAAGTAATGTCTTCTTTCTCATTCAAGCACTGATCAAACTGACGTTGAAGATCAGATAATCTGGCCCTTAAGTCTTTAGGTGCTAATGAAAGATTTTTGCATTTGTCTTTTAGATTAGCATTTTCAGACTTATATTTCTCAGTTAATTTCATTTGAACATTGAGCTTTTCAGTTATTGAACTAATTTCAAGCTTTTGTTCTGCATTCGTGGCCGTGAGGGAGTTTGCCTTTTCAGTGATGGTTTGCAATTGAAGTATGAAGTTTTGTAGGCAAGAGTTACATACCTGATTTGTTTTTGTCTTGTCTTCATCAGTAGACGATTGATATCCCATGAAAGCATCAGCACCTTCATAATCGCCCTCATCATCAGATCTCCCTAGCCAGTACTCATTTTCAGTGAACATTACCTCTCCAGCCTCTTTCTGTCTGGCCAGTGCAAGTTTGGCCTCATAATAGTGAGAGTTCTTCACTGTGGGTTGACGGCAGTCTTTAGCGAAGTGACCGAGTTTCCCGCAGTTGTAGCATTTCACAGGTTCATCTCTCTTCTTGCGGTCACTTTTCTTTGTCTTCTCCTTCTTCTCAGATCTATCTTGCTTTTCTACCTTCTTCTTTCCTTCATACCGATCCTTATAGTCGTGACGCTTATTGGAGGCGGTGGAGAAGCGTTGACTATTGGAGGACGGCTTCTTGTAGAACTTTTGTTGTTGAAAGGATTTAGTCAGAAGGGCAGTAGCTTTCATTAATTCCGATGCTTCATTATCATCATCGTCACCGTCTTTCTCGTCCTCAGATTCTGACTCGGAAGAACTATGCTGTGGACCGCGTCTGGATTAGCTGCTTGAAGATTTCCCCATTTTGGAAGTCATGAGGGCAATAGGATCCGCAGATTGTTTTGGCTCATTCTTCTTCTCTCCCAAAAGCTCATTTACTTCATCTTCATCTTGGAGAAGTGTCTCATATAGTTCATTGATGTTGATGTTCTCTATCAAGTTGTTGTGTTTGACATTAGAAGCATACACTTTCCATTCAGGTAGCAAGTTGTTGAGGAACTTTACTGCGTTCTCAGTATTGGAACGAACAATTTTATTCTTGTTCAGTTCATTGAGAAGTAGACAAAAACGTTCATAGGTCTGGGTAAGGGTTTCACCGTTACGCTGCTTGAACCCATCGAACTTGGTTATCGCACTATTTATCTTCAGCTGATTTCCTACAACACTCCCTCGCATCATTTTGGCTACTTGGTCCCACATGCCCTTAGCCGTGTCTTTGTAACTGTCTATGGCAGTGTAGATAGAATTAGGAAGGGCTTGTATAAGATATCTCTTTGCATGTTTTTCTCCTTCAGTCATGCCTCTTTCAAATTCTGTCATCTCAGCAAGAGTTTTCTTCTCACGTCGAGCTTATGTAGTTGCAGTTGCAGGTATGTCCTTCATTGGCTTGTCAATTGGTCCATGTTCCAGGGCTCTCTTGATATACTCATAGTTGTCCTTGGACTCTATGAAGATCATGAACCTGTCTCGCCATTGGCTGTACTCGTTCGGGTAGAGACATGGTGGCTTGGTGTCCGTGCCAATTGCGAGAGCATCACGAGAAGTAGACATCTTCGGTTGCAACGGAGTGATCGTCAGACGTGTAGATTGATTCAAAGTGTAAAACCTAACGCAAGGCACTAAGAGTGGAGTCCTAACGCAGGTTCTATGAGTGGTCAGACACTAACTTAGCTTACTGGAAAGAAATCCAACTAAGTGATCTGATCTGGAAGTGTCCGGACCAGAATTATGAAAAATAGTTCAAAATCGCAGAGTTGTCCGGATAGGTAAGAGAGTCCGGATAACTTGAGTTGTCCGGATAACCAAGGTTACCGGATGGACTAAAGATACCCGATAGAATCAACAGGATAAACAAAGTTTACCGGATGCAATAGAGTCCGGAAAGTATGAGATTTCCGGGTACTTTGAAGTTTCCGGAAACTGTGATGTGTCCGGATACTACGAAGATTCCGGGTAAAACGAGGATTTCCGGATAAAATGAATTCCGGATACTTTGAATTATCCGGACCAAAATTACCCAGAAAGTTTAGATTAAAGAGAACTTACCCGGATGACTGACTTACCCGGATGATTGACTTGTCCGGAAGAATCGAACTAGTCCGGATGGAACCACAAACGTCCGGACACCTTGATCTGTCCGGAAAACGCGGCTGTTTTATCCGGACACTGCGGCTGTTTTGCTAAAATCGATCGAAAACTCAACTAGGGTTACTCTAGTGTGTTCCTGAAACGTTAGAAACAATACCAAGCACAAAAACAACACTAATCCAATCGATTTTAGAGCAAAAACAACACCTTTTGATATCAAAAAAATCCGATTTTTAAATAAGAACACAACTAAAAGTTTTTGAACTTATTATGCGAAATTGACCAATCAAACGAACGAATTTGGATGTGAAAATTTGCAGAAACACTTATAATGATAATGCTAACACAACCCAATATGCAAAAACAATCAATTTACGCAGAATCACAGAATCAAAAATTCAAGAAAAGTCAGACGTGGAAAAGTCAAACTGTAAAGCCCGTGTCCCGGTGCGTTTATTAATTAATTTTAATAATTTAAAATGTTTACCTTTAATTGTTTTTGGTTAGTGGTTTGGTGTCAAATAGGACCAAGATGTTAGCATTCGTGTCTTTTTAGTGTAGATTGCGAGATAAGGTGTAGTGGAGGGGCTAGTGTACAATTTTGGATCGTGTTGCATGGGTCTCGGCCCATGGCTGAAACCCATTTTCGTTTTCTCCTTTTCCTTGTAAAACAAGCAAACCAAACAACCCTAAAATCCTTTTTTTTCCTGGTGTGGTGCGGCAGTGAGAAAGAAACGAGAAGAGAGAGTACCGAGAGAGAGAGTGATCGCGAGAAAGAGAGAGAGGAGAAGAAGAACGCAACGGCAGCCATCGCCGCCGCTGCTGCTGTCGCCGGAGATCGCCGCCGCCGCTGCTGTCGCCGGAGATCGCCACCACCTGCTGTCGTCGGAGGAATCGAGAGAGAGAGGTTTGGTTGTAGTGGTGAGACGTCGTCGTGAGGTAAGTAGCTCTCTCGTTCGTCTCGTTCTTTTCTTTTTCCTTTTCGTTTTTCCGGCGAGACCACCACCGCCGCACGCCGTCGCTACGGTGGCTGTGGGTGGAGGGCGGTGGCAGTGGGTGACACTCTTAGCGTAAATCCCGAATCGATTAAGCCGCGAACCGTTTATAAAGTTATCTTTTTATGAAAATTCTAAGTGTGCTGTCCAATTTTCGCGCGATCATAACTTTTCCGTCGTAACTCCGTTTGAGCCGAAACTGGCGCCCACAGTTCAAGTTCGGGGTCGGGCACGTTTTCCGTGTTTTAGCGGAAAACTGGTTCGGTCTCTAGCTGGTCGAAAAAGTGGTCTCAAGTTCGGTGTTTCGTCATTTCATGTGAAAATTTCTGGAATCTGCCTTGATCTTGCGAAAATCATAACCTTCTGCTCGTAACTCGGTTTGGGGTGAAACCGGTGTCAAAAGTTCCCTTTTTGAGTCTAGAAACTTTTCTGTGTTTTGTGCAAAACCCAGTTCGGGACGTAGCATGGGTCAAATTGTCGTTTTATACTGAAAGGTGCTGAATTTCGCTGTTCTGGAATCTGTTTTTGTAAAATCCGTAGTAAATTGTAGAAAATTCGTTAGGAGACGTATAATATGTCCTTGAAACCCTATTTCAGAGTACTTTCTAATCATGGAATAATATTGGGAATTTTCTGGGTTTAAAGGGGTCGAAACAGGTCCCGAACATACCTGTTTGGCGAGAGCGGAAAATTGTTTTAGTGACGGTTTAAGCGTGTGTCGTGTCATAGGGTCCGAGTCTCGTATTGACACGTTTTAACATGCGTTTAGGTGCTGGGAAGTGACCGTAATTGTGAAGCTTGAATTGTATTGTTAAGCTAGGCGCGCATTCGAGGTGAGTTCTCTCACTATAACTAATGTCGGTTATTTTTACATTACGTTGTGTATGTATGTGGTAGTTCTATTTGCTTTTGATGTGGGGTTAAATAGTGGGGTGTCTAGTCGGACCTTTATTGTTGTGACTACGCGGGTGGCGTAGGAGTTCGGCGGGGCCGAGGATCACATACGCGGGTGGCGTAGTAATTCGGTGGGACCGAAGGTTGTATACGCGGGTGGCGTATGAACCCGGGGGTGCCGGGTTGCGTTTGCACGGTTGTCGTGTGTTCGGTGGGACCGACGTGTGCCCATTAGGTGAGTTGGTGTGGATATACATGTTTATGATTTGTTCGTAGACTTGTATGATGTTTATGTGCAATTATCTGTTTATGGTGGTGTGGAAATAACTGTGTTATTTATGGTGTTTGAATTCACTAAGCTTCGTGCTTACCCTTTCCCAATAGATTGTGGTTTCAGGTACGGGCGACTCCAAGGCGTGACGAGTACACACTGGCGCGCGAGGAGAGCTGGTTGCTTTATGGTTTTTAGTAATTAAATGTTTAATTCCGCTGGTTTTTATTATGAAGATATTAATTATGAGTTTACAAACGAAAGGTTGGAATCATTTAATGAGTTGTTATAAATGAAATGTTTATTTAAAAATTTAAATTTGCTTGTAATTTTTGGGAAGTTACAACTTGGTATCAGAGCACGGCTTGAGTGAATCAAACGCATTTCGGTGTGTTTGATCTCAAGTTTGCGGCTATAAAAATTTTCTTAGAGTTTTTGGGAAATAAAAAGAAGGAAAAATCCGTTTGAGAAACGGTGATCGGAGGCGCAGTGTGTACAGTCAGCCGGAGCCAAAGGGGAAAGGTACAGTACTTAGTGTTTTATTGCTTTCTAGATCATAGAGTATGCATGTTAGATTGCCTGTTGTGGACACTATGATGTATGTTGTACTGCTTGCTATTAGGAATTTATGCTAATTATGATAGGTTACTAAGTGGATGCCCTCTAGGTTGTATGCAGTAAGAGATTTATAGCCTTAGAATATTTGATTTAGTTCTATTGCGCAGCTCTTGTTTGAGTCCAACCGTTCTAGGATAGAATCTTGTATTCGAATGTCTATTTGATTCACGCTGCATGCGACTGGGTATTCGCGAGGCAACTCGTTATGGCTAGTAGGGATTCGGTAGTAGCAAGGGTAGTGGGATAAGAGGAAGTTCCTAGAGAGCTGGGAAGGGTGTTTATGTATGAGTATGTGTGCTAGATTGCTTTCTAGAACATAGGAGTATGTATGCTAAATTGTTTGGTGCTTATTACACTGTATTGCATGTTTGTTGCTTGCTAATAGGAGGTTATGCTAGCCTTGATAGGTTGTTAGGTGAATGCACTATAGGTCGTATGCGGTAGGAACCGAATAGCCTTAGAATGTCGGATTTAGTTCTATTGCGCAGCTCTTGTTTGAGTCCAACCGTGTGCGTAGGATAGAATCTTACATTCGAATGTCTATCTGGTTTACACTGTGTGCGATTGTGCATTCGCGAGGCGACTCGTCATGACTAGTAGAAATTTCGTTGTAGCAAGGGTAGTGTTTGGGGGTGGAATTCCTAGGGAGCTAGGAAGAGTGTGTACATATGCTGATGCGGGCATATGGGTATAGTTATCGGCAAGGAGCTACTTGGACCCCTTGGGATGGAACTCGGAACGGGCGATGATAGGTGTGGATGGTAGTAGTAGAGCTCCTACTACCGGAAGCACATGATCAATGCTCGAGCCGGGAAAAGTCGCGAGGAATCCAAGGAGTTGAGCGTGCGTGTTGCTAGTGTGAGTTATTATGTGCTATTAACGCGTTGTGTTATCTACCCAGAATGGCCATCATTAGGAGAAACAACCATATTAAATCTACTAGTACAGGTGTGTACTCGAAGTGTTTTGAGGTGATGATCGTTGGGGGTAGTGATGAAGGTCCTAAACTAGTAGTCGTTGGAATAGAAAGACGATTCTAATATTAGTCACTTGGAGTGACGATAAGGATGATATTTGTTGTAAGCAGATCATTTCGGGCCAAGATGGAAGATTGTGCTAGAGTCATAGGCTCATAGAGCCGACTTTGATTTGAGGAAAACCTGTAAGATGATTTGATGTGATTTCCCAACTTGCCTTAAGAGGTTTAAATGTCTGGATGACAATAGTAGACCGGAGAGTTTCGGAGTAGTAGGGGTCGAGACGTTGAATGCCGAATGAGTCATGCACGAAGTTATTTTGAAAATAAGATGGCATTAACAAATTCTCGTGTTTCAAATCTTTGTATGGACGGTGTTTTGGAATTTTGGGAACTGCTCAGCACACGCACAAGATTTTGAAATATGGTTTTGAAAGTGTATGAAATCGTTTTATCACGGGAGTGCAAACTTTGTTAGAATTTGTCTCATTTTCGTTATTTTTCCAACGGTTCTTTCGGGTAAGATGATATCCGTGTTTTGTGGTGTTTAAAATGTGGGGCAAGTGACTACGGCTTGTGACTTTAACATTGGAACTCCTCCACATATGTTAGAGTTGAGACGAAAAGTTACATTCCACGGTGCCTGTATAAAGCTAATTGAGTGATTTGGTTAAAATAGGTTTTGTTTTACGGCATGTCGAGTCGTGTGGGTTTAACGTCACGAGGTGCATATCTTAAGTGTTATGTGTCATTTCGAGAATTTTAAGGGTGTGAGTCCTTTTGGAAAACTCTTTTGTTTAACCCGTGTTGAGTCTGGGACTAAGGTTGATTTCAGAGTATTACTTGCTTAGACTTTATTTAAACGCATTTTCCGACCTATGGGTCTAGCAAGCGTGGAGCATTTTGCTCGTTTTTGACTTGGAGTTAGTCATGGGCCAATTGCCCGGTTTTAATGGCTCGATGTGGAGTCTAGTTGATGAGTTGTTTTTGTCGCACCGTTTGGCATTCTTTGCACGTTGAGTGTTTACATGTTTGGGTGAGTGAGTCAATCCGAGATAGGCACTTGTGGGTAGGATGTTTTACTTTGGATCCTTAGGCACGTTAGTCAGTCGCTGGTAGTGGTCGGTTGGGTATCTCGGGGTGAGGCCCCGGTGTTCAGGTGTTATAGCCTAGGCTTTCTAGTAGGTGCTAGGAGGATATAGTTTTGGGCACTTACCTGAGAAGTATTTCCGATGTGAAGGGTCTTGAGGCGTTACCTGGGAGGTAGACGTCAAGGTGTATCCTCGATACGGTGTGTCTTGGCTTCGTAGAGCAAGTGTGGATGATACGTCGACGGTGGAAGGTAGATATTCCACGCGCGTTAGTACTGTAGGCCGAATAGTATCAGTTAAGGGATTGATGCCCTTTGTTATTAAGAGAATAAATGCGCATCAACCATTTTGAGGTAGGTGGTATATTTAGGTGTCGACTTTTGGGCTTGAGGCCAAACACCTTTAGTATAATCGGAGAGTTGTAGCCGATTTTAAGATAATCATGGTGACGGTAGTAGTAACCCTGAAGTGATCACTTGTGATGGATGGTTATGGTGGAATGACCTACGTGTGTGTTAGTTGATTTGGTTGTGGGGGATATCTATTTGTGTTAGTGTCTAGGATAATACCACGCTTATGTGAGTTATTGTAATCGGTTGGACCGATGTTCGGCGGGTGGCCGATGTTTGTTATTGTAATCGGTTGGACCGATGTTCGGCGGGTGGCCGATGTTTGTTATTGTAATCGGTTGGACCGATGTTCGGCGGGTGGCCGATGTTGTTATTGTAATCGGTTGGACCGATGTTCGGCGGGTGGCCGATGTTTGTTATTGTAATCGGTTGGACCGATGTTCGGCAGGGGGGTCGATGTTTTGTTAATATAAGTTATTGAAAATCTTTGGAGTCTAGTAGAACTCGTAGAAGTTAATCGGCAGTTAAGGGTAGGAATGATCGTAGTCGAGTATCCTGTAGGGTGTCTTATGAGCAACTTTAGAGTGGTTAAAGCTTGAAAGTGGATTGAGTTTGGGATATCATCAAATGCGAGAGAATTATTAAGAGCTGTTTGCGGACGTAGACTTCGGGGACGAAGTCTAATCCAAGTGGGGGAGAGTTGTAAAGCCCGTGTCCCGGTGCGTTTATTAATTAATTTTAATAATTTAAAATGTTTACCTTTAATTGTTTTTGGTTAGTGGTTTGGTGTCAAATAGGACCAAGATGTTAGCATTCGTGTCTTTTTAGTGTAGATTGCGAGATAAGGTGTAGTGGAGGGGCTAGTGTACAATTTTGGATCGTGTTGCATGGGTCTCGGCCCATGGCTGAGACCCATTTTCGTTTTCTCCTTTTCCTTGTAAAACAAGCAAACCAAACAACCCTAAAATCCTTTCTCTTTTTTTTCCTGGTGTGGTGCGGCAGTGAGAAAGAAACGAGAAGAGAGAGTACCGAGAGAGAGAGTGATCGCGAGAAAGAGAGAGAGGAGAAGAAGAACGCAGCGGCAGCCATCGCCGCCGCTGCTGCTGTCGCCGGAGATCGCCGCCGCTGCTGCTGTCGCCGGAGATCGCCACCACCTGCTGTCGTCGGAGGAATCGAGAGAGAGAGGTTTGGTTGTAGTGGTGAGACGTCGTCGTGAGGTAAGTAGCTCTCTCGTTCGTCTCGTTCTTTTCTTTTTCCTTTTCGTTTTTCCGGCGAGACCACCACCGCCGCACGCCGTCGCTACGGTGGCTGTGGGTGGAGGGCGGTGGCAGTGGGTGACACTCTTAGCGTAAATCCCGAATCGATTAAGCCGCGAACCGTTTATAAAGTTATCTTTTTATGAAAATTCTAAGTGTGCTGTCCAGTTTTCGCGCGATCATAACGTTTCCGTCGTAACTCCATTTGAGCCGAAACTGGCGCCCACGGTTCAAGTTCGGGGTCGGGCACGTTTTCCATATTTTAGCGGAAAACTGGTTCGGTCTCTAGCTGGGCGAAAAAGTGGTCTCAAGTTCGGTGTTTCGTCATTTCATGTGAAAATATCTGGAATCTGCCTTGATCTTGCGAAAATCATAACTTTCTGCTCGTAACTCGGTTTGGGGTGAAACCGGTTTCAAAAGTTCCCTTTTTGAGTCTAGAAACTTTTCTGTGTTTTGTGCAAAATCCAGTTCGGGACGTAGCATGGGTCAAATTGTCGTTTTATACTGAAAGGTGCTGAATTTCGCTGTTCTGGAAACTGTTTTTGTAAAATCCGTAGTAAATTGTAGAAAAATCGTTAGGAGGCGTATAATATGTCCTTGAAACCCTATTTCAGAGTACTTTCTAATCATGAAATAATATTGGGAATTTTCTGGGTTTAAAGGGGTCGAAACAGGTCCCGAACAGACCTGTTTGGCGAGAGCGGAAAATAGTTTTAGTGACGGTTTAAGCGTGTGTCGTGTCATAGGGTCCGAGTCTCGTATTGACACGTTTTAACATGCGTTTAGGTGCTGGCAAGTGACCGTAATTGTGAAGCTTGAATTGTATTGTTAAGCTAGGCGTGCATTCGAGGTGAGTTCTCTCACTATAACTAATGTCGGTTATTTTTACATTACGTTGTGTATGTATGTGGTAGTTCTATTTGCTTTTGATGTGGGGTTAAATAGTGGGGTGTCTAGTCGGACCTTTATTGTTGTGACTACGCGGGTGGCGTAGGAGTTCGGCGGGGCCGAGGATCACATACGCGGGTGGCGTAGTAATTCGGTGGGACCGAAGGTTGTATACGCGGGTGGCGTATGAACCCGGGGGTGCCGGGTTGCGTTTACACGATGGTCGTGTGTTCGGTGGGACCGACGTGTGCCCATTAGGTGGGTTGGTGTGGATATACATGTTTATGATTTGTTCGTAGACTTGTATGCTGTTTATGTGCAATTATCTGTTTATGGTGGTGTGGAAATAACTGTGTTATTTATGGTGTTTGAATTCACTAAGCTTCGTGCTTACCATTTCCCAATAGATTGTGGTTTCAGGTACGGGCGATTCCAAGGCGTGACGAGTACACACTGGCGCGCGAGGAGAGCTGGTTGCTTTATGGTTTTTAGTAATTAAACGTTTAATTCCGCTGGTTTTTATTATGAAGATATTAATTATGAGTTTACAAACGAAACGTTGGAATCATTTAATGAGTTGTTATAAATGAAATGTTTATTTAAAAATTTAAATTTGCTTGTAATTTTTGGGACGTTACACAAACTAACCAGAAATCAATGAATTAGACTTTGAATCGAATCCGTCTGTCTGCTCTGATACCAATTGTTGAATCCTGATCCGTGCAACGATTATGTTTGTGAAATCAATAATAATAAACAGTAAGAATACGATTTCAACTGGTCATCTCTGATTAATGCTTTCAATGTAGAGAGAATTACAATACGAATAGAAAGAAAGCAAATGAGACAACTAGCTAATTTTCTAAGCTAATTGCACTTTAAATACGCTGGGCCCGTGGTAACAAGCCCACGGCCCGTTCACAATGGACTAAGTTTAATCTATTACAAAATAAACCCTTGAACTTAAAATCAACATAAATTCTACCCTAACAGAAATAGGAAACTTACCCGGAAACCATGAGGAACATCCGGACACAGCGGCTTTTTGAGAAATTTGGATCAGGTTTCGATAGGGTTGCTTGATTTCACTCATGTAGGGTTAGATTTTGACCAAAAACACTAAAACAAACACACCCAAATCGATTTCTAAGCAAAATATATCTTGTTTTTCAAAAATCACCACAAACCTTAAGAACACCAAAAACTCAAGAATTGATCTTTAAATTGAAAAAATAATACCTTTGAGACTTGATGTAAACGCAGATAAACACTAGATAAAAGCGAGTAAACAATCGACATATAACAAACGAATTATTAAATCAACGAAAGAACTTTGGAAACCCGATTAATGAACGATTTTTCTTCAAGAAAAACTGCAGAATGTCGAAAATAATCTGGGTGCCTTCTGGACTTCAAAAACGGAATGTCGTGGAGCTACTGTCCAAAAATCGTGACGATCCGACGGTTCAATCTCCGGGAATAGGCAAAACGGCTCGCTGCGTTTTTCCAGAAAATTCACTACGAATTTCTTGCTTTTTCTTGCTTTCGTTCGATTTCTTCTGTATCTTCAAATCACCGATTCGGCTCTGATACCAATTGAGAGTTCCAGATTGATAAGGTAACAACTAGGCATGGCAACGGGGCGGGGACCCCCATCCCCGGCCCCGACCCCGGTTTGTAATACCCTCCCCCGGCCCCGGCCCCGCCCCGGTTTGTGATACCCTCCCCCGGCCCCGGTCAAACCCCGGTCAACCCCCGGTCAAACCCCGGTCAACCCCCCTAAACTCTTAATAACTAATAAAATATATAATTTTTTTAATATATATATATATATATATATATATTTAATAAAAATATACATTTTTTTAATATATATATACCGGGTCCGGGGCGGGTCGGGGACCCCCATCCCCGGCCCCGGCCCCGTCCCCGGTTTTCTTAAATGGGGAATCCCCGGTCCCGGTACCCGGTTTGGCAGGGAATCCCCGGCCCCGGTCGGGGCGGGTGGACCGGGTTTCGGGGCGGGTCGGGGCAATTTGCCATGCCTAGTAACAATGATTCAATGAGAAATAACAAGAACAATTGATGATTTCAACTTGTCATCCCTCTCGTATTAATGATTCAAGATAGTTACAAAGGTTTGAATGAAAAACTCAACTATCTCTCTAAAACAATTAAGCTCTAATGAATTGGTAATGAATCACTAACCTAATTCTAAGGTTAAGGAAAGCCTTATATACCAAGGCTTCATGCACAAAAGCCCATGGCCCATCAAGCTAATCTAAGCCCATTTATGATTAAAGGCTTTTACAATAATTAATTAATCTAACTAAGCACTATATAATTATTTATAGATCTTTATAATATGTAGGACATTTATGGTCCTAACATCCCCCTTAGCAGATACAACGAATAATGGAGAACATACCTTGGGGACTTGGGCTTTGGTGAACATCATTCAAAACAGTAGGTTAGTAGCTCGGGAAAATAAACGAAAACAAAAGACGGAACTAATAAACATAAAGAAGCATACAGAAAATCGAAAAACAAGACGAACCACTATAAAATAAATACAGAAGATGAGTCACCCATGTGCTTGAAACACCGAGACTTCACGACGAGACAAGTGTATCTTTTAAAGAGACAGTTATCCCGGGGTGAAGAGATGGTGTGGCAAGTACAAGGGGAATTAGACTTTCAAGTTCAACATTCCAAGTTTGGACACAAGTTCATTTTTCGTCCAAAACTTTGGTAAACAAGTCAGCCAATTGATTTTCTGTACTTACAAAATAGAGTTCCATCGTACCTCGTTCCACATGATCTTTGATGAAGTGATAGCGCACGTCGATATGCTTGGTTTTCGTATGTTGGATCGGATTGCTGGTTATGGCTATGCCACTCTTGGAATCACAATAGATCGGGATGTTCAAGTACTGGAACCCGTAATCCTTCAGTTGAGTGCGCATCCAGATGACTTGGGAACATCAACTAGCCACGGCCACGAACTCTGCTTCCGCCGTGGAGGTGGAGACACACGTTTGCTTCTTGGAGGCCCAACTAACCAACTTGTCGCCAAGGAATTGGACGTGACCCGTGGTACTCTTCCGGTCGAGCATACTTCCCGCATGATCAGCATCTGAGAATGCTGTGAGTTCAAAACCTGTGTCCATAGGATACCAAAGGCCAAGATCAGCAGTACCTTTTAAATAGCGAATAATACGTTTAACTGCTATAAGATGTGAGTCTTTCAGGTTAGATTGAAATCGAGCACACAAAAAGGTAGAGAACATTATATATGGCCTACTTGCCGTTAAATACATCAACGAACCTATCATTCCTCTATATGTAGTAGTATTCACGTCTTTCTGTCAGGATCGGCGTGTAACTTCCTACCTGGTGACATTGGAGTCTTCATGGGTGTACATTGTTCCATCTTGAATTTCCGAAGAATATCCGCGATGTACTTAGATTGATTGATGAATATCCCGGTTGACAGTTGTTTAACTTGTAGACCGATGAAAAAAATTCATATGACCCATCATACTCATTTTAAAATGGGCTTTCATGAGTACTGAAAAGTTGTGACAGTATTGTGGGTTCGTAGAGCCGAAGATAATGTCATCAACGTAGATTTGAATTAAAATAATGTCCTTACCTTCTCTCTTAATGAAGAGAGTAGTGTCTATTTTACCTTTCGAGAAGCCCGCGTTTACGAGAAAAGTAGATAAGGCGTCATACGAGGCTCTTGGTGCTTGCTTGAGTCCGTACAACGCTTTGTCTAGGAGATACACATGGTTAGGGTGAGATGGACTGATGAACCCGTTTGGCTGGGAGACGTAGACTTCCTCCTTGAGTTTGCCATTGAGAAACGCCGTTTTCACGTCCATTTGGAAAACGGTGAAATTCTTGTGAGCGGTGTATGCGAGGAACATCCGGATAGCTTTGATCCGAGCAACTAGTGCGAACGTCTGTTCGTAGTCAATCCCTTCTTGTTGTCTATACCCTTTCGCTACCAATCAAGTCTTGTTCCGAACAACGATCCCGTTTTCGTCCTTCTTGTTGTTGAAGACCCATTTTGTTCCGATAACGGTCTTGTTCTTTGGGCGAGGGACTAGGCGCCATACCTTGAGACTTTCAAACTCGTTCAGTTCTTATTGCATAGCTATAACCCAGTCCGGGTCGTTCAAGGCGTCTCTGACTGTTGCGAGTTCAACGTTGCTGAGGAAGATGGAAAAGAGACACTCATTTCTCGTTGCCGCCCGTTTTTTGAGTGTTGCTCAGTAATGCGGGGGCATCTTCTTCGGTTTCCACCGTTGCTCTGGTCTGGACGGGAGCAGACGGGTCATTGATGACCTGTTTAGTTAGGTGTGCTCGAGTCCACTTCCGTGTGTGAGGTAGCGGGTCCATGAACGGTTGAGTACTGTTGGGATCAACACACGCCAAGGGGTAAGTCTTGAACCACTTCCAGAGATGGAGTCGGATGTAGTGGGGCGGCGGCCGCTGGTTGTTCAGGAACAACAGTTGACGAAGATACTTCAGGTGTGTCAGTGTGGGATATGTTGTTGCTTGATCCGGGGGAAGACGGTGTGGGTTGAACCACTGGGGATGCGTTCGCGGTCACCGTATTCGTACTTGAGGATGGCGTCGTCTCTATCACGAGTATAGTGGGTGAGTCCTCCGACGATGTCGTATTGGGTGTTGGTGGAGGACCAGATATGTGTGATGATGCCACCACAACTCCATCTGCATTCATAGAATCATTAGTGGATACAGGAGAAATATTAAAATCATTGTAGAAATGTTCAAATAGTAGATCTAACTCAGAATGATGTGACTTCGACGTATTGGACGAAGAAGGATCTACTATAGTATGCTTGGTTTATGATCTAGAGTAATCGGACGCAAGCACTCCTATAAGCACGGGTTCTGAATTGACTTGTTTAGAAGCCAAATCGACCAATTCGTCGAAGGACACATTAATGCTTTCAATAACACTCTTTGTCCTCTTATTGTAGACTCGGTATGCTTTTGAAGAGGTAGAATAGCCGATGAAGATTCTTTCGTCTGCCTTTGGCTTGAGCTTCCCGAGATCATCTTTGTCGTTTAGCACGAAACACTTGCACCCGAATGCATGAAAGTAGTTGATGTTCCACCACGCCGTTTTGTTGAGGCGTTCTGGCAGCAGAGAAAGTGTGGGACATCCCAGCTGATGTGAGATATTCACCCATTACTCGGTTCTTGAACTCGGTGCCGTTATCCATGCGAATTGAGATGACGGTCAGCTGCATGTTATTTTGGACACCTTTCATATGGTTGACTATTATCCCTCAAGTCTCGTACTTTGAACGGAAGAATTTGACCCAGGTATAACGCGAGAAGTCGTCCACCATCACCAGTATGTGATTTATGCTTTGAATGCGCATAGGGCCGCAGAGATCCATGTGGATAAGCTCCAAAGGTCTGGACGTGCTAGGAACCGCCTTCGGTTTGTGAGATACCTTCTTCATCTTGCCCATCTCGCATGCGAAGCAGAGATGTTCTTTCTCGAATTGTAGTTTGGGTATACCCTTGACGAGTCCGCCGAGCACCAACTTGTTGATGTGCTTGAAGTTCAGATGGGAAATCCTCCGATGCCACAGCCAGTTCTGTTGAGTAGTGGCTTTGGACATGAGGCACACTGCCTTATCAGTCTTTAGAGAGGCAAGGTTGATCGTGTACAGATTCGTTCTTCGAGTTCCATCAAGGATCTCCATTTCGTCTTCATTCCGAATACTGCACCGCTTCACCTTGAAGTTGACTTCATGATTCTTGTCGCAGAATTGGCCGATGCTGAAGAGGTTGTGACCTAAACCTTCGACGTAGGACACTCGCTTGATGGTGAGCTTGTGCTGAACTAGGTCTCGATAGCCCATGATCAGGGCTACGTTGTCATTCCCAAATCGTATGTCACCGCAGTACTTCTCCTTGAAGTTGGTGAGCAGCTCCTATTTACCAGTCATGTGTTTGGAGCATCCGGAATCTAAAAACCACACATGACCGGGCTGCAAAACAGAAATTAGGGTTTTTTAGGTACCCGTTTATAAATGGGTCCTGATACGTTAGGTGCAACACCTCTTCTCGGGGCCCGTTTAGATTTGGGTCCTTTTCGGGATTTAGAATAATGCGAATTAAATACATGATATGTACCAAACCAATCAGATGCATGTTTATGTTTGTGAGTTCCAGATCAGTGCAACGAATCAATAGAAATCAATAGATATGTATGCTAACAGTATGATTTCCAATGGTCATCTAATTTACTTTCAATATAGAGAGAGTTTACAATAAGCGTATGAAAGTGAAAATAGACAACTAGCTTAACTTTCTAAGCTAATGAACTTTAAATACTATGGGACCATGGCATGTAAGCCCATGGCCCGTTTACACAATTAAGGCTCAAATTAGATAATTAACATAATAGACCTTGAACTTCTATTCAATCAAATTTGACCCTAACAATGTTCGAAAAAATCATTCATTCCACACATTGAACAACACACACAATCACGAGAAATCTTAATCAATTGTTGAACGGAAGTAAGTTTAAACGGAAATTCAAAACCATGTTCAACTGAGTTATTTAAAGCAAAACCATGATTGTTATTGTTTTTCCTAATGTGCGAAAACGAATTAAATGAGTTGGTCTTCTCTTGGCGTAACTTAGGCTTCTTCTCTCCCCACTCTTTCCGAACAGCTCTCCCCCGACACGTTCTATCTGAAATGACATTAGAGTTATTGTCAGAGGAGCTGGAGTAATAGGGTTGTCTTTTAGAACTCTTACTGGTTTTAGCTCGATTCTGGGACGGACGTTTAGATTTAGATTTAGAAATGGTCTCAGAAACGGTTTTGGATTTAGAACACTCCCATTTTTCAAAATTAACCGGTGTGGGTATTTTCTCTAAAAATTGAGTGTGACTAGCAAGCTTTGGAGCAAAATCAATCTTTGAAACATCGTCATCATGACAAACGGAGGAATTCATAAACTCGGAAAACCGTCGTGCATAGTCAAGTGGGGTTTCACCATCAGAGTCGAACGAGGAGTCATCCACAAAGGGATTATCAAAAACTAGAAAAAGATTCATTTGAATTGAATCAGGTTGAATTTCCTTACCTTTATCTTTGTAGCTCAAATTAGTAGCATTGGTGTCATTACACACTCCTAGAAAAGCTTTACACGAGGAACTATCCGAACAAACAGGTGACGGGTCAACCGAGATGGTTTCAGGAGAGGCATCCTTCATTGGAGTATCCTCTGGACTTTCCTTAGCCATTCTTCCTTTTAAAGCTTCCTCCGCCAAGGCAGATAGTTGAGAAGTTAATTTAGCAATCTCGGTTTTATAACTCGCTCTTTCTGATTCGGATAATGACTCGGTTTTGTTCTTTTTGAGCTTGTCTATAGTTGATAAAAGTACAATTCTTTCGGTGTAAAAAATAACCTTACCCCCCACAATTGGTTCTTCGAGTTTAAAAATGATGTTTTCCAAAATCAGAGGTGGAACATAACGTTTGAACTCTGATTTATCGTTAGATTCTACATCTGGTGTTTCCGTAACTGGAACCGGAGTTTCCACAGTTTTAGCAAGAGAACATATGTCGAAGTAGTCGTTTGAGAGGTAAGGGGTTTTGCTTTCCAAATAAGATGCATTTAGAGTTTCGTACACGAAAGGAACTTATACATTTATATTATTTCTAGGCGGCTCATCTTCCGATTTGTTATCAACATTTTTAGGCTTTTCCCCTACTTTTGGTAGAGGAATTCCTGTTTTTCTTTTAAGATCTTCCTTTTCCTCATCCTCCTGGGACGACTTAGTCCACTTGATCTTATACTCAGGATATTGCTTATCTAGGCCCAAAAAATTAAATTCATAAAAATTGGGAACCTTTGATAAGATTTTCTTGAGGTAACACAGATTATCATATCCGAGTCCCCATTGTAAGTTGTAATACTTGAATTCCTTTGGGTTATTCAAGTGAATGGTTTGTTCCGATTGACCAAGTTTATAAAGTTTGGATTCAAGATCCTTAAGCTTAGTGGTCAGCAACTCAATTTGTTTTTGAACATTTTCTTGAAGAACAACACTCTTAGAATACTCCTCCTGAGACTTTTCTAAATTTGCAGTAAATTCAGATAGTTGGGCCTCAAAGGATTCTGTTCGTTTTGAAACAGCTGAGCATTCGGTTTGATAGTTCTTTATCGCACATTTATCCTCAGCCTTTTCAATAGCTAGTTTGCCTATGGTGTCATATTTTATTTTAGCATCGACTTCTAGCGAGATTTGGGCATCTTTGGAACCACATACCTGACATTCGGCTTTGTCCTTGTTCTTTCCGGAAGAGTCATCTTCAGAGTCGGATTCTTCCGGGTTGATGCCAGTGTAGCACATATGAGTTTCCTCGTCGTCGTCTTCATCTTCAGTCAGTACGAGCCAGTGATCATCTTCTACTAGCAAGGATTTTCCCGCTTCTTTTTTTCTTGCCAATAACATCTTGTTCTTGTAGTACTCGGCATTGCGTACCACAGGTTTACGGCAGTCTTTGGCGAAGTGTCCTCGTTTTCCGAAGTTGTAACACTTCACTAGTTCATCAGCATCTCGCTCGTCTGACTTGCCTTCTGATTTCTTGCTTTCGTCATTCCTCTTCCTTACTTCATCAGACTTTCGCTTCCCTTCATACTTATCTCTGTAGTCTCGGCGCTTCATGTTTGTGGAGTAACGTTGGTTGTTGTTGGACGATTTCTTAAAGAACTTCTTCCTAGCGTACTCCCGGGATAGTAGGGCAACAACTTTCTTGATGCCATCAAGCTCTGGATCGAAATCACTTTCAGGGTCTTCCTCTTCATGCTCAGTCTCACTCTGTGCTTCTTCTTTGTGAGAACTTCGTTGGACGTGTTTGTCCTTTTTGTGAGACACGAGTGCAAGAGGGTCTTCTTTGTTATTCTCACTAGACTTCTGATCTCCCATAAGTTCACGAACATCATCTTCATCTTGTAACAACATCTCATAGAGTTCGTGCAGCTGAACATTCTCTAAGGAACGATTGTGACGAACATGGAGGACAAATCCCTTCCATTCAGACTGGAGGTTGTTCAAGAACTTGATGTCGCTTTCGAGGTTCGTCTTAAAGATGTTGTTTTTGTGAAGATCGTTGAGGAGCTTGCAGAATCATTCGTAAGTCTTGGTCAGTGATTCCCCTCGTTTGGCTTTGAAGAGTGAGACAGTTAGTGATCTTTAGCTGATTTCCCACGCGACTTCCTTGCATAATCTTCACCAAGTGGTCCCATATTCCTTTTTCCGTGTCTTTATGACTGTCAATGTTACAGTAGATGTTGTTTGGACGACTGTAGATGAGGTAAGTCTTTGCCAGTCTGTCGCCATCTACTTTCCTCTTCTCTTCGACAGTCAGCTTGTCATATGGTTTGACCACACGTTGAGCTGGAGGTCTGCCTTCTTGCGCCTGAATATCCATCATGGGTGGAGCAAAAGGTCCGTGGGTCAACGATCGGAGAATTTCATCATAAAGAGGCTTGGTCTCGATGAAGCACGTGAAGCGATCTTTCCACACGTTATACTCCCCTCGGTATAGGATCGGAGGTTTGAGTTCAGATCCAATGGCTAACGCATCTTGAGTGTTTATTTGGGCACTTGTGCGATCGTAAGACGAATAAAGTGATTCAAAGGTAAATGGAGTGATCTAACGCAAAATCTAACGCAAAATCATAAGGGAGTGAGAGACTAACGCAATCCCAAGAATAAATAATGGAACCAATTCAGAAAGAAAAGAAACAAATTCAAACAGAGAAAGGAAAAGAATTACCAATGTGTGCAGATGAGATCCGGAATAGTGATCCGGAACCGGGAGATTCGGAACCGGAATGGATAGTATCCGGATTGGTTGGGATCCGGAGTCGATTGGATTCGGAACCGGTATGAAAAACCGGTATGGTCTGGGACCGGATTTCACTCCGATATAGGCCGAAACCGGATTTAAATCCAGTGTAGTCCGGAACCGGGCTAGAAATCGGTATAGAGACCGGGGTATGGACCCGGTATGAACAAGATGCGGTGTGCGTGCGGGAAATAAAAGGAACCGGGACTCAAAAATATAAGTCTTGTATTCAAACACTGTTCGAACGAAAAACGTACCTGGAGATGCAAAATCTCACCTTTTTTACCGGAAAGCATTGGGAAGCTTCTGCAAACACTTTAGTACCAATACCAACAAATATAGAAGACACAAATAGCTGATCAAATCGATTTTTAAGGCACTTTTGAGCAAAATTGAGATTTTTCACGAAACAGAGTGTAGCAACCCAGAATAGAGAAATCTCAAAAATTAAATAACACCGACTTGATTAAACACGATCAAACTTTGATATGACTCTAGAAACGCAATAATGAGGCTTTCTTAAGTATCGATTTCGAGTTTTAACACACGAATCAAAACAAAAAAATAGCCTTTTTCATGAAACAGTCGACAAAGTTGAATGACCAGAATTGAGATAAATTACCTTTGAATCAATCGTCTTTCTGCTCTGATACCAATTGTGGATCTCAGATTAACAAGTGCAAATCAAATAATCAACACAATTTAGTATGAATGTCATAAATCTCACTTGTATTGATTAGCAGGAAAACTTGAATATTGTAGCCGTACACAAGGTAATTATGAAACTGTTAATTAGGTCATTAACCCTAATCACAAAGCAAAGAAAACTATTTATATCCCAAAAGGGATAGTTACAAGAATTAGCAAAACTAGTCCCTATACTTTGATTCAACTAACTTGAGACCTAGCATAGTGGTACCATGCACGTGGTACTTGTTTCAAATAGGGTGTTGTCGATTTTACCACGCTCAAATTTTTCAATAAGGAGAAAAGAGGATAGAGTGTCATACCATGCACGTGGTGCTTGTTTCAGACCATAGAGTGCCTTATCTAGCTTATAGACATAACCTGGATGCTTAGGATCAGAGAATCCTAGAGGTTGTTCGACATAGACTTCTTCATTCAGCCTTCCATTAAGGAACGCTAACTTAACATCCATCTGATAAACTTTGAAGTCTCTGTGAACAACGTATGCTAGAAATAAACGAATAGCTTCGAGTCTTGCCACTGGGGCAAATGTTTCGTCGAAGTCTAAACCTTCCTCTTGTTTGTATCCTTGAGCAACTAGACGAGCTTTGTTGCGGGTTGCAGTTCCATGTTCATCTAACTTGTTTCGATAGACCCACTTAGTGCTTATCACTGACTTGTTAGATGGTCTAGGAACGAGATTCCAAACTTTGTTTCTTTCGAATTCAGTCAGCTCTTCTTGCATAGCGTTGACCCAGTTCGGATCTCTGAGGGCATCATCAACCTTCTTTGGTTCAATTAGTGAAATAAAATTAACATATAAATAAATGTTACCTAGACTACGTCAAGTCTGAACACTTGCATTTGGATTACCAATAATTTGATCAATGGAGTAATTTATAGTCCATCGCTGAGCAGGAGCATGAGCCGCTGACTCAGAGTGAACTACTGGATGTGCTGAAGAGTAGGCTTCAGCGATCTCAAGTAATTCAGGCAAGATAGGTAGAGGTTCAGATGAAAATTCATTCATTGATTGTTGTAAAGTAGATGGAATATCAGAGGTTGATGATTCAGAAGCAGGGATAGTGTTGAGGGGAATAGCTGAAACCCAAGATGTGGAATCAGCATCACTTGTCTGCATGCTGGGAATGATGACAGGATCATCATCAGCGATTGGATTGTTGACCTGAGGGTCAGGGTTAAGATTAGCTTCTGAACCCCCAAGGTGAAAAAACATCCACTGATTAAGTTCTTCGTTGTCAGCAGAGGGTCTTGAGTTCACTGAACGGGATTCGTCAAAGGTGACATGAATAGTTCTTCTACAGTTTGTCTTCCTTTGTTGAAGACCCTGAAGGCTTTGGATATAGAAGAATATCCAAGAAATATTCCGTCGTCAGCTTTGGGATCAAACTTTCCAAGAGCATCTCTATTGTTTAAGATAAAACACTGATAACCAAAGATGTGAAGAAAGCTGATGGATGGTTTTCTTCCATGAAAAGTTCATAGGCAGTCTTGTTGAATCTCTTGACAATTAGCGATCTATTATGCGTGAAACATGCAGTGTTGACAGCTTCTGCCCAGAATTGAGTTGGAAGATGTGAATCGTTGAGCATTGAACGAGCAACTTTGATGATCGTTCGGTTTCTTCTTTCTGCGATGCCATTTTGTTGTGGAGTTCTCACTGAGGAAACGTTATGAGAAATACCCTTACTCTCAAAGAAGTTATCAAGGGAACTGTTTTTGAATCCAGTCCCATGATCACTTCTTATTGAGCGAACAGTGAGGTTGTTCAGGACTTCCATTTTCCTGAAAAAATATATAAGTTCTTCTGAGGTGTTATTCTTAGCATGGAGAAACATCACCCACGTGTAGCGAGAGAAATCATCTACAATGACCAGTGTATATTTCTTTCCAATGATGTATTGAATGTTGACAGGGCCAAACAAATCCATTTGGAGAAGTTGAAGTGGAGATGTCACTGACGATACTTGCTTGGTCTTGAAGCTTGCTTTTGTTTGTTTTCCTTTCTCACACGCTGAACAGAGAGATTCCTTAGCGTATGAGTGTTGATGAAGACCAGTGACCAACTCTTTTGAAGAAAGTGTATTCAGCGTCTTGAAGTTAAGATGAGAGAGTCTCTAATGCCAAAGCCAGATGACATCAGATGTGGCCTTAGAAAGAAAACAAGCATTCTAAGTGGTTGTTGAGTCCATGTTTATGACGTAAACATTTTCCAAACGGTATCCACTGAGAGCGATTTTCTCTTTCTGATCAGTGACAAAGCATGCTTCTTTAGTAAAGCAACCTTTGTATTGTCACATAGTTGACTGATGCTAAGAAGATTATACTTCAGTCCTTCAACGTATGCGACTCTTCTAAAGGTGGTAGTACTATTAAAACGTACACCAAACGCTCAGGTATATCCTTTGCCATTTCCACCAAAGTTCACTGAAGGACCTTTCTCTTTCTTATAGTCAGGAGCAGGCTTCTTCTACCAGTCATATGTCGAGAACATCCGCTATTGAGATACCAGATGCCCTTCAAGACCTACAAACAAAGGAAGATTAGTTTTGAATAGGCACCCACACTACGATGGGTCCACACTTGTTAGTGGCAGAAGATGAGGAAGAATCAGCTATCTTCGCAACATTTGAAGACTCGGCGTCAGTGACATTCATCACTTTGGTTAATTTCTTAACCTCTATGGTGGTTTTCACCTTAACCTGATTTGCACCAGGGATGGTCTTCTTTGCCTTGGGGGCATTGATCTTCACCTTAGCTAATTTCTCACCTTTGGTGGCTGTAGGGGATTTGCTAGCAATGTGATCGGTAAGTCCACAATGATAACATTTCCTATAGCTAAAAGTAGCTTTAGGACCACATGCATGCTTATTAGATAATTTTAAATTAGTCGGGCCTGCACCGAGAATTCCTTTGGCATTAGATATCGGAGGAACTATAAGTTCTTCAAATTTCTTTCCAGTGACATCCGCTTTTAATTTAGGAGTAGATCGTTGAACGAATTTAAGGATCTTATTCTTAGAAGTGGAGGGATGGCTAGCTGAAGGTTTTGAAACGTTCAGCTAAGGTACATTGGTACCCTTCTGAGGTTTTTGAACAACGATTTTTTCTTTACCTTTAGAAATTAAGGTAGGTTTGTCCTCAGGGATGGGACATTTAGAAGAAGAAGAGCATTGAAAAGAAGAAGTGTCAGGGATCGAATACACGAACATTCCAAATTTGAGCATGGAACGATCAGTGGTTGGTTTCTCAGTGTCAGCTTTGTAACCAAGGCCACTTTTATCTTTCAGGGGGATCTGAGCACTTAGTATCCCAATGATCTTTGTTGAGGATTTATACCATCCGTCAATAGTGTCTTTCTCAGCTTTCAGTTCAGCGATAGCTTTTTCTCGCTCGATACTGATGACTTGATTCACATAAACCTGATCTTTCAAAATTTCTTCTATGTTTGAAAGCTCTTGAATTTTCAGATGAAAGTTTTTAAGTTGTTCAGTTAAGTCTAAATCTCTTTGTTCAGTCTTGGTCTTGCCATTCATGGCATCATATAAATCAATAGTCAAGATATCGATAGCTCAAAGTCTATCAGCTTCAGTGAGAGCAGCAGAAATAGTAGGAGAGAGATATACCTAAGAGGTAGTGGCAGAAGTAGAGGGAATTTCAGACTTTTCTTCCCCTTCTTCTTTGATTTCGGCCATTAGACAGAGGTTGGCCTCATCTTCTTCTTTTGAATCTGATTCTTCATCAACCTCAGCCTAGTCATGATCTTCAGCGATCAGACCTTTGCCTTTCTTTTTGTTGCTCTTCAGCTTTTCATACTTTTCTTTCAGCCTTTGGTACTTGTCATCTTTACTCCTAGGAGTAAAGGATTTCTTGTAGGAAGAAGAAGAAGGTTTGAGAGATTTCTTAGACCTGCATTCACTAGCGAAGTGTCCTACTTTTTGACACATAAAGCAGGTAGCAGTAGCCTTATCAACATGAGTAGATTTAGGCTTGTCAGTGAGGGAAAGAAGTTTAGTTCTTCTGAAGTTACTCTTTCTGGCGAATCTCCTGAAAAACTTTGTCAGGAGAGCCAGAGATTCATAAAGATTTGAAGGATCAAATTCTGATGAGTCATCAGAGTTTGATTCCATTTCAGTGATCGTGAGAGTGGATCGCTGAGTGGGCACATACTCTGAGGAGAGTAAAGCAACATGTGTGCTTTTGGAATCTTTTACAAGATTCTTCTTAAGTTGACACGATTGCTCATGATTTAGCATAGTGCCAAATAAGGTAGAGAGGGTGTGAGTTCAATATTAGTGCATACAATCAGAAATCAATAGAATAGTACAACGATGAGCATGATTTCAATATGTCATCCATATAACTTTGATTAACCTTCAGAGTGTTTACAATGACAATGATATAAACGATTAACCTAAAACAAAAGTTTAATAGGCTATTTATATATAGGCTAAGCTAATTAGGCCCATGGCCCATTACTGTTATTAAGCCCAAATTAAACATTTACAAATTAATCCCTTGAACTTCTATTCAATAGAATTTATTCCCAACAATCTCCCCCTTTGAATCGAAGTTCAATCTCGCGCCAGTTCTTGACGTATCTCTTTCGGAGTGCGAACAGAATCTCGAAGCTTCGGATTGCTTTACCAAACTCCATGCGGTCTTCAACAAGTTCCAAGGCTTCTCGGGCGTTTATTTTGTTTCAGTTTGCAGCAAACGAAATCTGGAGTTCTTTTTCCTTGGTTATGATATCTCTAAGCGCATCTCTGACCTTTAGAAGAGTTCCGTCACATAATCTTTCAACTTGGCTAAACCGGAGAAACTTCTTCTCGTTCTGTTCATTGAGATAGACGATTCCGAATTCTGGTTGTAATAGCAGTGAGTTGACTGGGTACATCTTCAGCTCTGGAGCTTTCTGATCGGGTTTCAACAGGTTGATCTTCTTTGTTCGGTGCTCAACTCCCATCTGAAAATCCGTGATGTAAGACATCATCACCTTGGGTTTCAGAAAAGGCTTTACAGCTTCGAGCGCTTTGGTGATGTGGAGCGGTCGGATCGTTCGGGTACGAAGGTATTTGAGTAAGGCGTGGAAGTCTTTCAGTCATAGGTTCTTGAAGTCGGCTTCGGAGAACTTCCATTCATTTCTATCTTCACGTTTAACCGTAAAGACTGGATACCAGATCTTCAAGATTCGGCCAGACTGGATGTTCACAACTTCGGTGATCTTGTGCTTTGTTCTGACCTGGCTGACTTGTAGACACCTTTTCATTGCTTCTAATTATTGGTTCCTGTACGCTTCGTCGAACTTGGCGAATTCGACGCAGAAGGTTGGGTCGAGCACACGTAGCTTGTGTACAAACAACATCTTCAGGGATTCCTCTAGGAAGGGGATGAGGACGATGATCTTCTCCCATCGGACAGGTTGTTGTGGAAATTGAGGTTGATCAGAAGCTTGTTGTTGCTGAGGAGATGTCGGATGTGTTGTTGTAGAAGTCTCGGGAATCTGATTAGCGTAGATTGGGGTACTCTGAAGGTTTTGTAGCAGAAACTAATCGTAGTCTATTTCATCGTCGGCATCGGTAGGGAAGATCAGGTTGACCTCGAAGTTTATCGCACTGGCAGCTTTTTGATACCATGCGTTTTCGGTCTCCGGGTCGATCTCGGATTCAGGATCTATCAGATCAAGCACGGGCCTTTCCAGTGCAGAATATACGATCAATGCCTGTGAATCTCCCTCGGGCTTTTCAACTGTTGGGTCTTCATCATTGGAGATGTCCATATCTATGACCATCTCGGCTAGTAGTGTGCCAAACTTGATAGATGTAGAGGACCGGGACGTCGGTGGTAGCGGTGAGTGCCTCGCGAAGTGGATGTCCTAGAAGGATGTCCACGACCACACGATGTTGTGGTCTGAACTCAGCGGCATCTAGATGGTGATTATTCGCCGTGATTTCAATGCCATGGTCTGCTGGAACCAGGGCGTTGTTAGCCTCTTCGTCTATGAATTCCTCTTGAGGAGGATGGTTTTGTGGTTGTTGATCCGCCATTAGTACCTGAAAGACACGGTGTTAGATTATGGACGGATGCAAAAGATTGTCGGTGCGTACCTTGGCAAGAATCGGCTCAATCTGAAACAAATTGAGGACTGGTAGTGGAGCATGGTGCAGAATTGCCAATTTGTCAAAGTTATCCGGACAGGAAAGGTATCCGGTAAACATAGTGTCCGAACACAATGGTCACCAGATAACAAAAGTTACCGGGTGCATTGGTGTCCGGATACATAAGGTTTCCGGACAAAATAAGTGTACCAGACAATTAAAAAGTACCGGATAGTTGAACTTACCGGAAACCATAAGGTCTCCGGACAACTAGAGTTATCAGATGATAATGGTTACCGGACCAACATGAACAACCCGGATAGTTGAACTTACCGGAAACCATAAGGTTTCTAGAGAACTAGGGTAACCGGGTGACATGGTGTCCGGATGAGATGGCTTTCCGAATGATATTCTTCCCGGATAAAATATCTAGACATTGAATGTTACCGGATAAAACTTGAATGTGTCCAGATAGTTTGAAACTATCCGGACGACATCTGGTCAAATCAAAATCGCCCAAAACGTAACACATACCACAGATCTAAGCATGGAAAGCAGTTCAAATCGATACACTAATCAAAGTATTAGCAAGCATTTGGTTAATAGACTTGTTGTTTTCAGCCTAACTTCGAATCGACAATGAACCAGGGTTCAAAAACTCTTTTCGATCCACAAATCGAAGGATTTGTCGGTGAAAGTGCGAAAATCATTGGAGGCCGAAATGATAAACATACCTGTGAGTTTGAAGGCGAAATCTAACGAAAATAGTTGAGGGTTGAGGGTTTCCGAGCAAAACTTATCGAGAGGGTTGTTGGAGGTTTAGGATCCGGAAAAAGAAAATAGTGAACAAACCGGAAGAATATATAGGGCAAGGTATCCGGGTGGGTCATCCGGATACCTATCCGGTCCAGATACTTATCCGGATAGGAGGTGTCCGGATAACTTTCCGGAAACCCTTGGAAATAAAAAAAAACTTTAGTTGCTCCCTTTTGCTATTTCGGATCCAAAAACAATTTAAGAAGTGTTGGAAACCACACTCCCCCTCAAACTTTGCATTCAAAGAAAGTTTCTCCCCCTCGGATGTTGCCTTTGTGAAATCATATTTCTAAAAAATCGAGGAACGTACACACAAAAAATTGAAATTTTAAGAGAAAAAATGTGACGCTCCCCCTCAAATTTTGCACAGAAAGAAAATGCTCCCCCTCGGATCGTGCAAGTGATTTTAAAGAAAACACTTTTGAATGTCCACAAACAAAAAACTTTTGGAAGTGTAGAAAATAAATGTGTGGCACTCCCCTTCAAATGTAGAACAGACTTACCTGGTAAGCTTAGGTTCTCCCCCTGAACACATGAAAAAGATTGTGAAACGCACAGATATAGCTAAGAATAAAGCAGACGACAGTAATGAACATAAAGGAGAACACACGCGAAAAGAAAGCAAACAAATGAAATCTACCTGATTAATACAGAGATTTAAACAGACGCGTGTATACGATACAAGTAGAATACAGATGCGAGGAAGTGTGTACTCGATCATCTAGAGTTTAGACAACAGATGATGAATAGGCATTTCCTCGTAGATGTATGGAACTTGTATCGGGCGCACGATTTGATTAAATTTGCAGATTTAGCATACCAAGCCTGGACACAAGATAGTTAAAACATTTTTCGTCCAGGGGTTTTGTAAATAGGTCTGCTAACTGATGTTCCGTATTAACAAATTAGAGTTCGATTGTACCTCTTTCGACGTGATCTTTGATAAAGTGGTATCGAACGTCTATGTGCTTCGTCTTTGTGTGTTGGACCGAATTGTTGGATATTGCAATGGCGTTCTTCGAGTCGCAGTAGATAGGAACTTGAGAGTAGGTGAAGTCGTGGTCTTTGAGTTGAGTGCGCATCCAAATGACTTGCGAACAGCAGCTCGCGGCAGCCACGTATTCCACCTCAGCAGTCGATGTAGAGACAAACTGCTGCTTCTTGGATGCCCAGCTTACCAAACTATCGGCCAGGAACTGCACATGCCCCGATGTGCTCTTCCGATACAACATGTTGCCCGTGTGATTGGTGTCCGAATACGTTGTGAGCTCAAAACCTGTCTCTTTCGGGTACCATAAGCTAATATCAGCAGTACCTCTTAAGTAACGAAAAATACGTTTGACCGCAATTAAATGAGACTCTTTTGGTTTTGATTGAAAACGAGCGCATAAAAAAGTTGAAAACATAATATCTGGTCTACTATCCGTCAAGTACATCAAGGAGCCAATCATCCCACAGTAGGTTTTGGTATCCACCTCCTTTTCATTAGGATCGGCGTGTAACCGATTACCGGGTGCCATGAGAGTTTTCATTGGTGAGGACTGTTCCATATGGTACGTCCAAAGAATGTCCCGAATGTACTTAGCCTGGTTTATGAATATCCCGGTCGACAATTGCTTAACTTGAAGACCGAGAAAGAATATCATCTCACACAACATACTCATTTGGAAATACTGCCCCATTAGTTTAGCAAAATTCTTACAGTACTGAGGGTTGGTAGAACCGAAAATTATGTCGTCAACATACACTTGAACTAAGACTATATGACCATCTTCATTTTTAATAAACAGGGTTGTATCGATTTTACCTTTTGAAAAACTTGACTTTATTAAAAATTTGGACAGAGCGTCATACCAGGCGCCTTCAAACCGTATAAAGCCTTGTCTAGAATGTAGACATGATTTGGCTTTTTGTCGTCCATGAACCCGTCCGGTTGCGATACGTATACCTCTTCCTTGATTTCGTCGTTGAGGGAAGCGGTCTTGACATCCATCTGGAAGACCGTGAAGTTCTTGTGTGTGGCGTATGCAAGGAACATACGAATCGCCTTGATTCTAGCAACCGGAGCATATGTCTCGTCGTAGTCAATACCCTCTTGCTGGCGGTATCCTTTAGCCACGAGGCGTGCCTTGTTACGAACGACGATGCCATCTTCGTCTTTCTTATTTTTGAAAATACACTTCGTGCCGATGACCGTCTTGTGAGATGGACGTGGGACGAGTCGCCATACATTGAGGGCCTCAAATTATTTGAGTTCCTCTTGCACAGCCATGACCCAGTCCAGATCTTCGAGTGCTTCAGAGACGGTTGTTGGCTCGATCTTGCTGAGAAAACCGGAGAACAAGCAGAAGTTGGCCGATGCGCCTCGCATTCGAACCGGAGTAGAAAGATCACCGATTATCTGGTGTAGAGGGTTAGCCTTAGTCCATTTGGTGGTATGTGGAAGCGGATTTTAAGTCGCGTGAGAGGTGTCCGGATCCATATACCCACCGGTTGGAAGGTCTTGAACAACTTTAAGTGATGATGGTCGGTTTCTCGAAGGAGACATAGCAGGATTCGTCGAAGGTTGAGCAACTTCCGGTTCCGAGGAATTCAGATGTTGGTCCTTAAGTGTTGTTGAGGATGAATCTTCAGGAGTGAGCTTCGGGTTATGTACAGGTTCCTCCAGAGGAGTAACCGTATCAGTCGTTGTTCTGTCTGTCGAGCTCTGAGGGGATTCCAGTGTAATTACTGGAGTGCTCGTCGAAGGCGGCGGACCAAAAAGATTCGCCGAGTTTTCGATTTGAGAAGCTTCAATTCTAGGTTGCACAAATACTCGAGGGTTAGACAAGTTAAAGAATTCATCGTAAAAGTGCTGAAACAGTAAATCTAAATTAGAAAGATGTGATTTTGACGTAGATGCATGATTTGGTTTTACTGGGGTTTGTGTAGATCCCGAACGTGAAAGTTCGGAAGCTAACACACCAGTTAAAGCGGGTTCTGAACTGTTTTGTTCAGAAGCCAAATCTGCGGCTTCGTCAAATGTCACGTTTACGCTTTCGACATCGGATTTGATCCGTTTGTTGTAAACGCGATAAGCCTTAGCCTGCATCGAGTATCCGATGAATACTCCTTCGTCTGCCTTCGGACTAAACTTCTCGAGGTCATTTTTGTCGTTCAAGACGTAGCATGTGCACCCGAACGCGTGCAAGTACTTGATGTTCGGGATGCGGTTGTTGATGATCTCGTACGGCGTTTTGTTGAACCGCTTGTTGATGATAGAGCGGTTTTACATGTAACTGACGGTTGCAACCGCTTCAGCCCATAGAAAGAGTGGCAGCTTTGATTGTGACAGCATGGTGCGAGCAGCCTCGACTAGGGTACGGTTCCGCCGTTCCACTACTTCGTTTGGCTGAGGAGTCCTTGCAGCAGAGAAGTTCTGCGAAATACCGACGAATGTCAAGTATTCGTTCACCATTTGGTTCTTGAACTCCGTCTCGTTGTCCGTCCTGATAGTCTAAACTTGCTGTCGAAGGTTCAGCTGAATGGTCTTCAGGTGATTGATTATCAGTTCTGGGGTTTCGTCTTTCGAGAACAGAAACTTCACCCACGTATAGAGTTGAGAAATCATCGACCATCACCAGGATGTACTTCTTCTTGTTGATACTCTGAACACGCATCGGTCCGCACAAATCTATATGGATGAGTTCGAGAGACTGGGACGTGCTTGGAGTGGCCTTCGGCTTGTGAGTCACTCGCTTCATTTTTCCCATCTCGCATGCCCCGCGGAGTTTGTCCTTCTCGAACTTGAGCTCGGGCATGCCTTTCACGTGTCCGCCTAGCACCAGCTTGTTGATATTCTTGAAGTTGAGGTGCGAGAGACGTCGGTGCAAAATCCATGCTTGTTGTGAGTTGGCCATTGACATTAGGTAGACTGAATCATTGGTCTTCAGGGCAGAGAGGTCTATGGTGTAGAGGTTGGTCTTTCGAGTTCCAACCAGTAGCTCCTTTCCGTCTTCAGTGCAGACGCTACACCGTTTACTTTGAAGTTGACCTCGAGATCTTTATCGCAGAATTGGCCGATGCTGAACAGATTGTGTCCCAATCCCGCGACATAGGAAACTGTATTCATCGTGATCTTATCTTGGACAATGTCGCCGTAGCCCATAATCGGTGCCTTGTCATCATTCCTAAACCTCACGTCTCTGCAGTATTTCTCTTTGAAGTTAGTGAGCAGCTCCCCCCTTCCGGTTATGTTCTTGGAGTATCCTGAGTCTAAGTACCACACATGACCGTCCTGCAAAAACAAGATTAACGGTTCTTAGGTACCCATTTGAAAATGGGTCCTGGAGGGTTAGGTTTAACACCTGACTGAGGAACCCGTTTTGAAAGGGTTTCCTTTTGGGTTTAGGTTTAACCTCAGATTGGGGAACCCGTTTTGAAATGGGCCTCCTTTTGGTCTTACGAGATTTGCGTTTAGGTTTATAATTATAAACATGATAAGAACCAAACCAATCAGATGCATATCTATTATCGTCAAAATCATTCAATCCACAATTAGAACAACACAAACAATCATGGGATAATTGAATCAACTGCTGAATTGAATAAAGTCTAATTGGAAAATTAACACTTTGTTCGACAAAATTATCCGAAAGATTCAAACCACAATCATTAATGTTCTTCCTAGAATTAAAAGCAGAATTAAATGACTTCGACTCCGACTTGTTCTTGACAGATCCCTTGGCTACCCACTTTTGTTTTCCTTGTTTAGACCGACCATTTTTATCTGAAATATCATTAACGGCATGGTCAGCAGAGTTTGAGTAGACAGGATTTTTATCAGTTGATCGATCGGTCTTTTGCCGCGGCTGTGAATGGTTTTGTGAATTCGAATCAGTTTTAGAAACTTTGTTCACAGCTGGGGTCTTGGGTTTTGAAGAACATTCGCCTTTAAGAAAATTGACCGGGCGATTTACTGCTTTAGAAAGAAAGTCGGTGTGACTCGGGAGAGGTTTGTCAAACGGAAAAGATTCAAGCTCTTCATCTGAACTACCATCGGAATTCATGAATGTAGAAAAATCAATATCAGGAATTGATGGACTAGGATTGTTTGAGGGAGAAGAGGAACACTTTGTGTCTGTGTTTTTAGAAGAATCTGGTGCGGAAGCTTTTAAAAAATCAGAGTTTAGATCCTTTTTAACACAATCAGCTTGAGACACTTTACCTTTTCGTGAAGAAGTTTTTCCAATGAAAGCTTTACACGAAGATGTATCAGACGAGTCCGAGGAAGGTTCGGGTGAAATTATCTTTTCCTTTTGAAGTTGATCAAGTTTCTCTTGAAGATGAAACTTGCTCACTTGCTCTTGCATCACTTCTGTTGCCAAAGTAGACAGTTTTGATGTGAGCCGATCGATTTCATTTCGAAGGATTTCCTGTCCTTCATCCAACACAAATTCGGTTTTGGAGGATTTGAGTTTCTCAAGTTCATTTTGAAACACTTGTTTCTCCTTTTCAAAATTGGACCTTTCCTTTTTGAGTGTCTCTTCTAACTCAACTATTTTGGCTTCCAAAATGAGAGGAGGAACATAGAGTTTAAACTTGTCCGTCTCAGTTTTGGGTTCAGGTGCTTGGACCTCATCCTTTTTGGAGGAATCCTTGGGTAAAGCAACCTTATAGCCGTCAAAATAGTCATTCGAAAGGTATTTATTTGGATTTTTCTTGTACGAGTAGTTCATACGTTCATACGCAAAAGGAAATTTCATTTTAGTGGTGTGTGCGCATTTGTATTACTCAGTTTCCTCTTCCTTTTCCTCTTCAAGAGGACCAGTCTATTTAATTGTGTATTGAGGATACTCTTTTTCGAGACCAAGAAAACTAAAGTGGTAAAGAGTGGGTCTCATTGACAAAATCTTTTTCAAGTATTGTGGGTTATCATACCCAATTCCCCATTCCATGTTAAAGTACGTGAATTCCTTAGGTTTGTTCATGTGAATTGTCTGATCAGTTTGACCTCTTTTGTGTAGTTTGGTTTCAAGATCAGTTATTTTCGAAACAAACTCCTTGTGTTGGATTTGGAGATAGGAGCATTGATAAATAATCTCTGCCTTCTCATTCTTACACTGATCAAGCTTTGGATTCAATTCAGATATCTTGGCCCTTGAGTCCTTAGGTGCTATTGAAAGATTTGTACATTTTTCTTTTAGATTAGCATTATCGGACTTGTATTTTTTAGTGATACATTTTTGAACATCTAGCTTTTCTTTTAACGAGTTAATTTCAAGCAGTTGTTCATTAGTGGTGGCCTTATAAGAATCTATTCGTTCAACAAGTGGTTGCATCTGTTCGATTAAGCTTTGATGAATAGGTTCACATACCTGACACAGATTTGCCTTTTCTGATGGAGGAGAATGATTGCCCATTAAAGCATCAGCATCGTCAGAATTGCTGTCAGTGTCGGATTGATTGATCCAGTGGTCGTCTTCAACTAGCAGTGCCTTTCCCGCACCTTTCTGTTCTGCCAGCAGAAGTTTGGCTTTGTAGTAGTGTACGTTTTTCTCGACGGGCTTCCTACAATCCTTGGCAAAATGACCCAATTTGCCGCATTTATAGCACGTGTCAGGTTCGTCCTTCTTCTTTGGCTCGGACTTGCGATCATCCTTCTCATTCTTCTCCTGGTGGTCAGGTTGCTTGTCCTCATCTGCCTTTTTCTTTCCTTCATATTTGTCCTTATAATCATGGCGCTTGTTGGAAGAAGTGGAGTAGCGCTGATTATTGGACGAGGGTTTCTTGAAAAACTTCTTTTGCTGGAAAGATTTGGAATATAGGGCCATCGCTTTCTTTACTGCCGTCAGTTCAGGATCAGAATCGCTTTCCTTTGCTTCTTCAGACTTTGGTTCGGATTCACTCTGCTCTTGGGTTTGCCTTGAGTGACGGCTGGAGGATTTGCCTCTTTTTGAAGAAACAAGAGCGAGTGGATCGGCATGGGACTTGGAGGATGATTTCTGGTTGCTCAGTATCTCCATGACTTCATCCTCGTCCTGCAGGGGCATTTCATAGAGTTCATGGATTGGAACGTTCTCCATCAAGTTGTTGTGTTTGATGTGAGAAGCGAACATTTTCCATTCTGGCAGGAGGTTATTCAGAAACTTGAGAGCATTCTTCGTGTTAGATCGAATGATCTTGTTCTTGTGGAGCTCATTCAGTAGGAGGCAGAATCGTTCATAGGTCTGTGTGAGTGATTCGCCATTTCGCTGCTTGAAGCTATCAAACTTGGTGATGCAGCTGTTAATCTTCAGTTGGTTTCCAACAGTGCTCCCGCTCATCATCTTCTGTACTTGATCCCACATGCCCTTTAAAGTATGCTTGTAGCTGTCTATGGCCGTGTAGATATGATTTGGTAGAGCCTGGACCAGATATCTCTTAGCATGTTTTCCCCATCATGTATGCCTTTTTCCTCTTCGGACATATCCAAGTATTTCTTCGGCTTAGGTATAGCATCCTCGCATGTTGTTTGTGCTGGTACGGTGACCATTGGTGGATCTTGTAGGCCTTCAGTGAGGGCTTGCCATATGTAGTCGAAGTAGTCCTTAGATTCAATGAAGATGAGGAATCTGTCTCTCCACTGGCTGCATTCACCCTGATAGAGGGTCGATGGCATGGCATCGGTGCCGATTGCAAGAGCGTCGCGATACATCTTTGAAATGTGCACTAATGTGATCGTCAGACGTTGGTTCGATTCAAAGTGAGATCCTAACACAAGGCACTACGAGTGAAAGTCCTAACGCAAGTTCTAAGAGTGACTTAAAGTGAAACTGGTAAGAAAATAGCTAAGTAGAACTTACCGGATAGGAATCCGGATGAAACAGTGTCTGGTCTGGAAGTGTCCGGATCAGATGTGGGTGCAGAGTTCAGATAGAAAAAAGTATCCGGATAACAAGGAGTTACCGGATAATGTAAGCTTACCGGATAGTTCAGAGGATACCGGTTAACTTGTGGTTATCGGGTAAAGTAAGAACAAACTAACCAGGAAAAAAATTAAATTAAAGTTACCGGAAATCAGTAAGTAACCGGATATATGATAATCCGGATAAGGGGATTTCGGGTAAGTATTAACCGGATAGTGTGAGTGACCGGATAGTAGGTTACCGGGAAATGTATCCGGAAAGAAAATCAACCGATAACTTTAGGTTACCCGGGTAAATTGGATTTACAGAAAACTTTAGGTTACCGGATCAATTTCGTCCGGTAAGTAGCGAAAAATAGAGAACTTACCCGGGAAGTATAGCGAAGTTCCGGTAACTGCGGCTGTGATGAGCAGGTTCGATTGGGAAGCGAATAGGGTTGCAGAAACCTTTTGAATGCTTTGAATCGAATCGTCCGTATGCTCTGATACCAATTGTGAGTTCCAGATTAGTGCATACAATCAGAAATCAATAGAATAGTACAACGATCAGTATGATTTCAATATGTCATCCATATAACTTTGATTAACCTTCAGAGTGTTTAGAATGACAATGATATGAACGATTAACCTAAAACAGAAGTTTAATAGGCTATTTATATCCCTTGAACTTCTATTCAATAGAATTTATTCCCAACAGAGGGTCATGAATTTTAGATCCTTTGATAGTTTGAGAAACATGGTATAGTTGTCCCAACTTTCAGGTAGACATTCTAAGAACTTTCTCAGGATCTCAGAATTAGCGTAGGTCTTACCAACAGTTTTTAAGTCTATAATTAAAGAGTTAAAACATTGATGTACTTCAGAAAGAGTTTCATTCTTACCACAAATGAAACTTTCATACTGCCTTACCAGGTTTATTCTTATAGAGTCCTGGACTTCGGCAGTACCATCATAATGAACACATATAGTTTCCCACATGGCCTTTGAGCTCCTTAGATTCAAGATAGAATGGTAGACTTCATCAGGAAGAGCCATGGAGATGATGGATCTGGCCTTGGTGTCGATGGCCACTTTCTTCTTGTCTTCTTCAGTCCACTGAGAGACTTCTCTGATGATTGTTCGTTCACGAACAACAAGAGTAGTCGCAGTGGCTGGAACAGCACCATGGATCACATAAAGAATATATGGTCCATTTTCAACGTAGCAAGGGATAGTGGGATCTACACCTTCCAAGAAGAGAATCATTCGATTTTTCCAAAGATTAAAGTTATCTTTGCTAAATCGAGGAGGTTTGGCAAGAGAGCCATTATCTATGTAATTAGTGTTTGTGTTGTTTGCCATGTTGAAGAAATAGCAAGGAAGAGAGTATAAGCATGATCTTGTTTATGGGATTAAACAATCTGCTATGATACCACTTGTTGGTCCCGAAGGGTTATACAAGTTTATGGAAGGGGGGGGTTGAATACAAACACAGATTATTATCTTTCTAAATTGTTTATTGATATGTGTCAAACAATTTACAGTTTGTTGCGGAATAAGATCAAGTATAAAACCTAATCTAAACAAACTATGAGAAACACTCAGATTTCTTGCACTAGAAAATATAGAGAGAAAATAAGAAAACCTAAAGAGATATTTTCTTGCACTAAGTAGTTCAGCGAGGAAAGGCAAGGGACTTCAAAAATGAAATAGTGTTTCCTTTTTATACTGCATGCATTAAATGCAAGTCAGTACAACTTTACACGTGGCTGCGTCTGGTTGGTTGCATAGATTTGACTTTAGCAAACATCCTAGTGGCCGCATGATGAACAATGTAGTTGCAAAGTGGTTTGTACGATCCTGGACAAAAGGATGTCCGTCTGACAAATCGTACAAGGCATGTAAGGAGATAAGACAAAGGTAACTTGTAGAACATGCTTCATGATCAGCGATAGCTGAATTGATCTTTATCAGCGAATGATAAAGTTTAGCTCTCGCTGATATCCGCATTAGGTCACTAGTACACTTAGTCACTTGTTCGTCAGCTTGGTCTTCGATTTCAGCTTTGAACTCAGTTGTCGCGAATCTTGTCTTCAGGGATCAAAAGTAAACTACTACAAATGGACTATCAGTGATCATCAGGGAGATTGAACAGGCTCAGGGCTCACTGGTATACATGTATCGTTGAAGCATAAATTTAAAGCACATGTTTCCCATCAGCGATACTGATAGTCTCAGATCCATGCAACAATAATGAAATCAAATAAGTAAACAATGAAGCATACGATTTCAACTGGTCATCTCTGATTAAGCTTTCAATATTAGAGAGAATTACAATAAAGTAAAGGAAAGCAAATGAGACAACTAGCCTATTTTTCTAAAGCTAATCAACATTATATATGGCGGGCCCGTGGTTAACAAGCCCACGGCCCGTTCACTAACAAAGATCAAATTAAAGAATTACAATTTAAACCCTGAACTTTAATTCAACATAAAACGACCCTAACAATCTCCCCCTTTGAATTGAAGTTCGATTTGGCGCCAGTTCGCGACATATCTTTTGTGGAGCGCGAAGTGGATCTCGAACCATCTGATAGCACGGCGGTAGTCGATGCGATCTTCAACCATTCCCAAGGCCTTCCGAGCAGTTGTTTCATTCGGATTAGGGACATATGAGAACCTTGGATTTTCAGACTCGTGCTGGATGATTTTCCGAAGAGTATCTTAAACTTTGAAGAGCGTGCCGTCGCAGAATCTTTCTACCTGACTGAATCGCAGAAATCTTTTCTCTTTCTGTTCATTGACGTAGTCAATCCCAATTTCAGGTTCTAGAAGCATAGAGTTCTCGGGATACATATTCAACTCAGGAGCTTGCAGATTTGGCTTTATTAGATTTACCTTCTTCGCTCTGTTCTCGATTGCCATTTGAAAATCCGTTAGATAAGACATCATAATTGTACGGACCAGAAATCGACGAACAACTTCGAGCGCCTTTGTAACTGGTAGCGGTTGGATAGTTCTTGAACGAAGGTCTTTCAGAATTGTCAGGAAGTCAAACGGTCGGAGGTGCTGGAAGTCGGCTTCAGAAAATTTCCATTCATTCCCATCTTCACGTCGGACAATGAATACAGGATAGACGATTTTCATGATGCGGCTGGACTGTATGTTGAGTACCTCTGTGATCTGATGCTTGGTTCTGACTTGGCTGACTGGAATACACCACTTCATTGCGCTGATGTACCGGCGTTGGTATTCGGGATTGAAGTTGTAAATACCAAGGCAAAAGGCCGGCTCGATTGTGCGAATTTTGTGCACGAATAACTTCTTCAGTGATTCCTCCAGGTGAGGAATGAGTATCGTGATCTTCTCCCAACGGATTTGTTGCTGTTGAGGAGGTGGGAGATCAGAAGCTGTCGGTTGCTGAGGAGATGTCTGAATATTGGCAGTTGAGGTCTCGGGTCTTGTTGAAGTTTCATCGGGTTGAGCAGAGTGAACGGGAGAACTACCATATAAATTCTGGAGCAAGAACTGATCATAGCCAATGTTGTCATCGTCATCAGTAGGGAAAACCAAATTAACCTGGAGATTTGCGGCACTGGTGGCTTTTTCATACCATGCATCTTCGGTCTCCGGGTTGGCTTCACAGTCTGGATCAATCATATCTAATAACGGTCTATCTGATGAGTCAAAATCAACCAGTTCATGTGTTGAACCCTCGGGCTTTTCAACCGTCGGGTCTTCATCATCTGATATTTCCATGTCGATTACCATCTCAGCTAATGGCAACTCGGCTTCAGGTTCGGCGTTGGTTGTTGTTGCCGCAGTTGCTGGTTCCAGTTGAACCACGGTTGTAGTTTCGGTGAGAATAGGGGCGGTCACGGTAGGTCTTAGTCGTTTCTCCCCCTCACGGTGATCAGGATCGTCCTGGTCATCGTGCTTGCGCTTCAGACCGCCAGCTTGACTCTTACAGGTATCTTCAAGTGAACGGACTCTCTCGGACAGCGTTGTGAGTGCTTGGTTGTAGTCCTTGAGAGTCGAGTCAATGCTATCCAAACGAGTGGTAATGGATGATGAAAGAGCAGTGACCTGGGATTTCAGAACGGTTATCAGGTCTGCTTCAGTTGAGGCGTCAGTGTCAGATTGTTGGAGTAGCTGAGCCAAAAGCATCGTCTTGAGGGTTTCCACCGAATAGTTAGGCTGAGAAGCCGGTGGAGGTGTAGGTGCGGTTTCAGCTTCGACAATCTTCTCTTTGCCTTTGATTAAGCTCTTCATTTTGGCGAGCTCGACGGCGATGTGCTGCTCCATTGCCTCGCGGACAGCCTTAAGGGTGTTGTCCAGGGACCCTGGTGACACAAAGTCGTGTAAGATAACTCTGAGATCACTTAGAAAACCCGTTGAGGCATCTACCTGAGAGGCAAAGCCACATACGTTCACAGTTGGCATAGTGGTAGCTGTGGTATGATTTCCGTCCGATCCTCGTGTTCCGCCAGACGGGGACACTACAGACGTTCCGATCGAGTCACGAAGATTCTCGATTTGTTGTTCCTCATGTTGTGTCCTAGCCGAAGGATGTATAATATCAAGTGGCTCTAGACTCAACTGTGCACTGAAATAAGTCACGACCGGAGGCTGCTGGTCGCTTATTTCAACACCAGTGCTCTCTGAGTGAGAGACCGGTGGAAGTTGTGCTTGATCCCCGTGTGAGACTGAAACATCCGTCTTTTGAGAGACAGATGAGTGGATAAGGGGGTTGTGCAATTGCTCCGCTGGGTCCACGGAGGCTTCTTCAATACCCCGTCCCAATGCATGAGACGAAATAGCAGATGCAGCTACCCGGATATCGCTCGGTTGGGTTCGCTCAAGAGCCTTGTTATCTTTACGGCTCAATCTTTCCTGGTTCTCTTTCGAACGGAGTTCTCTACGGGTCACAGTTTCTAATTCTTCAACTAATGCTCCCTCGGTTCTATGTCCCTGGGGAGGTCCCTCCGGCGCTGGCTGGACCATGGGATTCCCTAACTCTAGCCTATAAGCAACTACACTCGGTGCAGCGGGATCCGCGTGTTCCTGAAGGGCTTCAGTTGACAAATTCCGGATAATGATGAAGAACCTTTCCGGACCCCTTATATATGGGACAAATTTTCGGATGGGACATCCGGATACCCATCCGGATAGATGGGTGTCCGGATACCTGTTCGGATACTTTGGGGGTTTTGATAAAAGGATCACTGTTCTTCCATTTTCAAGAAAAAATGGGATAATTTGAATTATTGAAGGAACCTTCTCTTGCTCCCCCTCAAACTGAGCATGGGGATGGCTTTGCTCCCCCTCGAATGGTGCAATGGAGAGCCCGACACATAAAAACTTCTGAGCATTTAAAGAAAAACATTGTGTCGCTCCCCCTCAAATGATGAACAGTAGTTGAAAAACACACAAGAGTGCCCACACACACACAAAAACTTTTTGACAGAAGAAAGACAAAAACTGTGTGTGACGCTCCCCCTCAACAGGTGAGTAAACTTACTTGATACCTGATCATGCTCCCCCTAAACACATGAGCAGCTCGTGAAAGCACATGTATACACAAACCTCACATCTTCGTAATATTATTCCTTGTAGATCGTGAGCAGCTCCCTCCTTCCGGTCATGTGTGTGGAGCATCCAGTGTCTAAGAACTACACATGACCGTCCTGCAAAACAAGATTAGCGGACCTTTGGTACCCAGATTTTCCTGGGTCCGGGAGGGTTAGTGTTACACCCCGGAATTTATTTTAGGGTGTTACAGTTAGGTTTGGCACCTCGAGGAGGAACTTGCTTTGACTCAGACTTCCCCTTAGGTGCAGATTGTACACCGTTTGGAGTAACTGGTTTTGGCACATGTTGCCTCTTAGGTGTAGAATTTACACCTTTTGGAGGAACTTGCTTTGAAACATTTTGCCTCTTTGGTGTAGGTTTGACCTCACTAGGGGTAACCCGTTTTGAAGTGGGTTTCCTATCTCGCTGTGGTTTAACCTCTGATTGGGAACCCTGTTGTAAATGATGTTTCTTTTTGTTTTTACGGGGTTTGCGTTTAGGTGTATGATTATATATGTGATATGACCCAAACCAATCATTATTATTTATGTCATCAAAGTCATTCCAACCACAACTAGAACAACACAAACAATCGTGCGATAATTGAATCAATTGTTGAATGGAGTAAATTTTCATTGGAAAATTAACATCTCTTTTAACAAAATCATTCCTATGATTCCAACCACAATCGTTTTTGTTCATTCTAAGGTAAGAGACAGTATTGAAAGACTTTGAGGCAGCATTCTCGACATATTCCTTGGCTAGCCACTTTGGATTTTGTGGTTTAGCACGACCGGTTTTGTCCGAGACAACAGGGACAGCACGGTCAGTGACTTTTTAAAACACAGGAATCTTGTTGGTTGGTTGATCGGTATTTTGCTTCGGCTATGATTGTTTTTTAGAATTTGAAACATTTTTTAAAATTTTAATCACAGCTGGAGTCTTCGTGTTAGAACAAGCACCCTTTTCAAAGTTGACCGGTCGATTCACCACTGGTGATAGAAAATCAGTATGACTCGGAAGAGGTTTGTCGAAAGGGAACGACTCAAACTCTCCATCAGAATTGCCTTCAGAGTTCATGTATTCTGAAAAATCAATCTCCGGAATTTCAGGACTTGGATAAGGTGAGGAAGGCGAGGAACACTTAGTGTCAGTGTGCTTTGGGGAATTTGGTGCAGAAGCTAGGAAAAAATCAGAGTTTAAATTCATTTTAACACACTCATCTAGAGAATCGTTACCGTCTTGTGTGGTAGATATTTTACCAATAAAAGCATTACATGAAGACGTCTCAGATGAATTCGAGGAAGACTCGGGTGAAATCTGCTTCTCAGATTTGAGCTGGCCAATTTGCTCTTGGAGCTGACCATTTTTCGTGTACTCATCCATCGCATCTGTTGCCAAGGCAGCCAGCTTTGATGTGAGTTTCGTGATTTCTTCCCGAAGAATTTCATGTCCTTCATCAGACACAACTTCGGTTTTGATCGGTTGGAGATTCTCAAGTTTCTCAGAATTGAGTTTCTCAATCTAAGAGATCAGGGCTTTCTTTTCGTTTTGGAAAACAGACCTTTCTTTCTCAAGTGACTACTCCAACTCGACAATCTTTGCCTCCAAGATGAGAGGGGGAACATAGAGTTTAAACTCGTCCGTCTCAGTCTTGGTTGCGGGTGCTTGGTCGTCATCCTTTTTAGAGGAATCCTTGGGCTTCGCAACCTTGTAAGGGTCGACGTAGTCATTTGAGAGATACTTTTTGTTCTTTTGATAGGAATAGTTCAAAGGTTCATAACAAAACGGAAGTTGTATCCCTCGTTTGTGTCCGTGCTTATATTCCTCGGTTTCCTCTTCCTTTTCGGGTTCAAGAGGACCAGTCCATTGAATGGCATATTCCGGATACTCTTTATCTAACCCAAAACAAGCAAAATCATACAAAGTAGGAGTTTGGTATCTTCCCTTTTTCAAATAGTGTGGGTTATCATATCCGATTCCCCACTCTTTGTTAAAATAGGTGAACTCTTTGGGTTTATTCAGAAAGATGGTTTGATCAGTTTGACCCCTTTTGTGGAGTTTGGTTTCAAGATCAAGAATTTTGGCAACTGAGTCCTTGTGCTGAATCTGAAGAGAGGAACATTGATAAACAAATTCTTCTTTCTCATTCATGCACTGATCAAACTGAGACTGAAGATCAGATAATTTGGCCCTTAAGTCTTTAGGTGCTATTGAGAGATTTTTGCATTTTTCCTTTAAAATAGCGTTTTCAGACTTATATTTTTTTGTTATTCGCGTTTGAACATCTAGCTTTTCGGTTAGTGATCTAATCTCAAGCTTTTGTTCTTTAGTGGTGGCCTTAAAGGAATCTGCCCGTTCAGTAAGTGATTGCACTTGATTAAGGAGATCTTGTTGGTTAGATTCACATACCTGACTTGTCTTTTCCTTTGACTGAGGTGAATAAGAAATCTTCAGTTGCACTGGAGTGATCGTCAGACGATGGTTCGATTCAAAGTGAAACAGTATCAAGGATACTTAAATGTCCCCCTCCTGCGACTTAGCACGGGGGTCCCGGATTATGTGTCCGGGTGGTTTCCGGATAAGGAATCCGGAAAACTGAGCTTACCGGGTGAAAGACTTTTCGGATGGAATAGGTTTCCGGATGAGATTCTTACCGGGTGACAAGAGATTCCGGATAAAATTCTTTCCGGATGCAAGATTGTCCGGGAAGATTGGTTACCGGAAACTTTGGGTTTCCGGAACTAATTTACCCTGATAGATTAGAGTTTAAATGACTTACCCGGAAAGATTTGACGTACCCGGATAGAAATAACACAAACGTCCGGAAAGTATTGACTTGTCCGGAAACCGCGGCAGTTCTATCCGGACTCTGCGGCTGACTTTTCCAAATCGATTGAAACTCGATTAGGGTTGCTCAAAAATGTTCCTGAAAGATTAGAAACACTACCAAACACAAAAATAACACTAACCCAATCGATTTTAAAGCAAAAACAACAAGTTTTGATGGTAAAATTTTGATTTTTAGTGAAGAACACACTCAAAACTTTTGACTTTAATTTGCTTAATTAACCACTCAAATGGTCGAATTAGGATGTGAATATTTGCAGAAACACTAATGACAATGATGCTAACACAACCCAATAAGCAAAATTAATCAATTTTGCTTGAATCAAAGAATTGGATTTTCAAGAATAACATAGACGTGAAAAAGTCAATACTTACCAGAAATCAATATGAGCACTTTGAATCGATCGTGTCCGTCTGCTCTGATACCAATTGATAGTCTCAGATCCGTGCAACAATAATGAAATCAAACAAGTAAACAATTAAGTATACGATTTCAACTAGTCATCTCTGATTAAGCTTTCAATATTAGAGAGAATTACAATAAAGTAAAGGAAAGCAAATGAGACAACTAGCCTATTTTTCTAAGGCTAATCAACATTATATATGGCGGGCCCGTGGTTAACAAGCCCACGGCCCGTTCACTAACAAAGCTCAAATTAAAGAATTACAATTTAAACCCTAAACTTTAATTCAACATAAAACGACCCTAACAGATACTAAACAAACTTAGAATATTTTCTTAGATGGTGAAACACTGATACATATTGTTTACTTACAATTTTCACTAAGTAGTTCTGAGAGTCATTATCAAATCACTGAAGGGTTTGGATCAACATGATTATTTTCTATTCACTTGCTGATTTGCTCAAATTTCCATATTTGGAAGCCATAGTTAACTTGGTGAAACTAGGTTCATGCCTAGAGCATATTCGGAAGATTTTATAAAACATCAATGGTATTTAATGCACTTATACAAGTTTTACTATTCATGGATTTATTGACCTAACTTGAGGATTTTTCCTGTATGTGATATTCTTGTGTTTGTAATCAAATGTTTATAGTCTTGCACCTTTGTTTCATGACATTTGGTTCTTCTACTTGAGGATGACCCACTTGGGGTCGTATGCTTATCTGACCTAATTAGAGGTTCATGAGAATTTTAGAAATCATTGTTTCATAAGGCATAATCGCCATAGATGTATCAAGGACAAACCCTTTTGTGCGACAGTAACATGTTGTTGGTCTCAACGATCGGATTGGTAAATAATACAATGGTCATCCAACATAGTAAACACTTTGAATAGTTTGCCACAAAAATAGTCTAAGTCTAATAAAATTCTTTCTATCAGATTTATGTAATAAGGTTAGAAATCCGATGTATCAATCTCTACCATCGGATTTACTTGTTTACAATAAAAATCCGATGGAAGCCTCTATGCAACCGTCGGATTCTCAACCACATCGGATTTAAATACTCATTTGAATTATTCTCAGCATTTAATATCCCACATGACTATTCTCCATAAATGTCTATAACTGGAAATTGTTGTATAACTTATACTTCAGAATAGACAAAATAGAATTTCTTTTTTTGTAAAAGTTTTGTAATTATCTTAATTGATCCCAAAGTGAAAAGCTTTCACGAAAGTCGAAGATCAATTGAAGAGTGGTCAGATTGTCACCAAAGCGGATTAGTTTGTCATCTAGCCAAACGAAGATCACTTCAAGATACAGTGAGTTTGTAGTTTGACAAATACTACAACTGACAAACCGGATTTCGAAGTACAAACTTGTCCAACAAGTTTGTTTCACCAACCCTCTCTAAGTGCCATCCTAGTATGGGAACATGTAAAAGCACGTCAGTCAAAGTATGTCCTAAATATTATTTTAATAATGCTAGTCAATTTTACCTTTCCCTCAACATACGAAGGGATGGTTAACATTTGTCTACATCAACTCAAAATATTGAAGTGAATATTACAAGCATGCAAGGATCAGCAAATCCGATGAAGACACTTGTTAAAGTTGAAAGAGTGCATTTAATGCAAAGGAGGCTATAAAAGGTCTTCAGTGCGTTAGTTTGCAGATCACCCATTTAGAAAGAACGTCTTTGTGATTGCCTCAAAGTAAAATTGGCATTAGTATCTGAGAGTTATCTTAGTCTCTCAGATGTAAAAAAAAACTTTCTTCTTCTCTCTTTCAGTGTGTAATTTGTCACCCTCGGATAGTTTACGATAAGGGTCTTGCCTTCTAGTGTCCGGAATATATCTGTAAGTTTACGTTTGAAATAAAAACTAAAATTAAAATAAGTAAATTTATTGTTTTTGTATTTAACTCCCCTTCTACAAACACTTTCTGTGAACGTCATTGTGGTCCAGGTTCAACACAACATGTCATAGTGCCATATGTCACTATTGCGGCCACTGTCGCCCAAAGTGTGCCGATCGCTTGCCCAACCGTTCCTTGACCGTTTTTCGACCGTTCTTTGACTGTTTTTCCGATCGTTCACCCAATTTTTTCCCTACCATTCCTCCACCGTTTTCTCGGTCGTTCACCGACTTTTTTCCTGACCTTTACCGATCGTTTTCTTGGTTGTTCCTCAACCGTTTATAGAAAATTTAGGGTGTTACACATATTAACTTATTAATATTGAAGAGTTGTATATACATGAATACACATAAATATTCATGTTGCGTCGTATTTTTATTCATGGTGAATATTATAGTGACAATGTATGCTAACGACAAATGTCATAAGGACGTATAAATACTGAAAATTTGTGAATGCACGTGAAACTACATAACTATTCATGATGAGTGTTATACTAAGTTGTATATTAATAATGAATATCATAGAATATTAAAAAGTTGTTATATACATATGAATGTGCATAAATATTCATGATGAACATTACACAAATATAGCTTTTCAAGTAAAAACAATTAAAACAAAAGAACGATATTAGGATCGATGTCAGATGGAAGAGAATGAAATTCTAGTTTTTTTTAATTTAATTTGTTTGATTAAAATATTAGTCATTTTAAAGATAATTTACTTTATAATAGGTAGTAAAAAATTAAAATTAAAAAAATAATATGTCAAATAAGATAGGCATTAAGGAGGTAAAGTTTTTTCAATTTAAAAATAAAAATAAAAGATGAAATAAGTTAGACATGTTATTTAAGTTTCAAACTAATTTCATTTATATCTTTAATCACTTATTAATTAACCATTCTTTGTTTTAATCCTTGATCAGTTCTATTCATTTGATCAATAGTCAAATTTGTCATTTAATTTAGAGTGAATTACACCGGTGGTCCTTGTGGTTTGTCCAAATTTTGGATTTGGTCCCTAAAGTAAGCTATCTACGGTGGTGGTCCTTAACTTTGTAATTAACTTTCACTCATGGTCCTTCAATAGTTAACGGCGTTTACATCATCCAACCCCTTGTTTAAATCAAGGGGCAAATCAGTATTTTAATTGAAAAATATTTAACCTAATTTATAGAAAAAATCAAACCATTTAAATCACTAACTTAACCTTCATCTACGTGAGGTCCACCTGCAGAAACCCAAAAGGTTTTGCATTCGAAGATGAACCTTTTGGAATTTGAAACTAATTTGTTGAACTTGTTTCCAAGAATGAACCCAGCAACTCCCTCATCAAATTCCATTCCCATCCCATACCCACTGCCATCGTTGAAGTTGTTGCCATCGCCGGAAAAATATCAAACGTGCCGGTGATTAATAATTTGAGAGATTTCGTTTAAAACATGGTCAGGTAAACTTGAAAGACAGCTCTCGACTTTACGCAGTAAGCCATCGATGACTGAGCTGTCGCCGGTGAATATCCCCCAGAGCGAAAGTTTGCCGATAGACTGTATTTCGATGCACAAAAGGGAAGGGATAGGGATAGTTGAATATCCCCCGGAGCGAAAGTTGTCTTCTTTAATTAACATCCATCGGAAAAAATAATTCTTCCCGACGACAAAAACGGGACGTTTCTTCTCCGGTATCATATCTCATCGTTTGGTGTATGCCTCGGAGTCAGCAGTGAGGCGATCATGTTGAAGAATTTGTCATCGACTCTTTCGACGCATTTCCTTCACGTAAGCCCGAACGTGAACCTGATTCTATGGATCATATCCGTCCTTTTTGTTGTGGTGGTCGCCATTTACCTTCTGAAACTGATCTTCTACTTCGAAGTTGTTCGTCGAGAATACTATCAGGGTAGATATTCAACTACTTCGAAGTTGTTGATTGGAACTATGAAATCAGATGGTGAAGAAAGGAACAGGGTAGCGGTCTGGTGGAAGCTTCCATTGGATTTGTTGAAATATTGTATATTCATGGTGTTGTAATTTTGGGACGCGGATTGTATAAAATGAAGCGAATGAGCAGACGTTTGCAGCTTAAGGTCACATGGATGATAAGGTCAGTTTACCTTTTAGGGGCGCATTTGTCTTTTTTGAGCATGGATTACTTTGCGGTCAAGTCTAGAATCGATATGTACCAGTAGAAATCGCCTTGTCGGTCATGAAAATGGATTTTGAAATTAGGTTAATCAATTTTTAATTAAATGACTTATTTGCCCCTTGATTTAAACAAGGGGTTGGATGATGTTAACGCCGTTAACTATCAAAGGACCATAGTGAAAGTTAATTACAAATATAAGGACCACCACCGTAGATAGCTTACTTTAGGGACCAAATCCAAAATTTAGGCAAACCACAAGGACCATCGGTGTAATTCACTCTTTAATTTATAATAGTAAATTAGTTATTATTTAAACTTAACCCTTAACATGTAATATTTATTAATACCTTTTTTAGATTAATCCCACCGTCCTATTTATAAATAAACAACCTTCTTTTTCTCTCTCTCTCTCTCTCTCTCTCTATATATATATATATATATATATAAAGAATCATGGGAGCAAAATAGTTAGGGTTATGATGAATCATGTGAGAAAAGAGTTAGGGTGAGAAGAAACGATCTTGATCCTTGATCACTTCTAATCTCAAGCCCACCCGGGGCTAGTCCTATGGTTTTGGATGTCTTGGTCAAAAAGTTAAAAATATGCCCTAATCCGAGAAACAAAAAAACACAAACTTTTAAGGAGCTTGCAACCTAGTAAAGCTACACAGTTCATCATCTCACCGATTTTTATTGTAAAAAAGAAAGCTAGATGGCTCATCCCGACAATTTTCTGGCTCTTGTGGACACTTATATTTTGCCTATCTACCTTGAGCATGCTCCTTATAACGATCCTAAAGTTACACATCTTCATATGACTACCGCTTCTACCAAATAAATGATTATATGTTTTATTTTCTCCCCATGCTCCGTATAAGGAGTAAACAAAGGTTCAAGGAAGAACTCATATTAATAGATTGATAATGAAGAGATTAAGAATGGATTCTGACATTTAAATTAAGTTCTATTATAGCTTTAATCTAAGTATTCAAACTATTTAATTTGTTTAGACTTTCAACTAAATTGCTCCACCATGGGTACACCCATTTTACTAGTCATCGTGTAGTTTAATGAAACAAAATTAGTGTTAAAAATGAAATTACTTGAATATCTATTTTGATGTTAAAAGAATATGAAATCTAAATATTTCGTTGCGAGGTTTTAATGAATCTAATTTAATAGTTTAATCATATCATTTCACACTTCTTCCCATCAAGAATCACCTCTCTGTTCTTCATCCACACACGAAAGCTAAAAACATTGAAATAAAAGGCTTAAAATGCAAATGTACACAATATAAAACAAACGAATTTTACCTTCAAAATTTACCCGGGGAAGTTTCCTTCGGTGATCACCTAGGGATCACCCAGAAAATACCAATGTTTGATAGAATACGATGTTTTTCGAAAAAATACCCATTCATCACCCAGAGAATCCCTGGACAATCTGTCATTGATAGCATTACTCACATAAAATTTACCCACCAACTTTGCGACGGTTATGTGACGAATCATCATTTAGCAACAAATTTCTCAGAGAAAAGTTCGTAAGTAAAAGTCTTTCTTTTAGTGGTGATAACAATATGCTCTGCTTATTGATGTTAAAACAGAGCACGGTGAAAGAGGGAAAACATCTCCAACAATACGGGTTTTGATTTTCATAAGTATAAGGGTTAATTTCAATAAAACATTTTGTCACTCGGATTCCCTTTTAGTTAATATTATTTGTTTTGATAATGCTAGAGGTGAGTGGTAGGGATGCACAAAATGACAACTTGCAATATGCATAACTGCATAATTTCTTTGTTTTGGAATTTCTAGCAACGACCTTAAAGAGGAGACTTTAGATGCTTTAAACTTCATGAGATTTCTTTCTACATATCTATGTGCTCAAATTGGCAAATAATCAAATACCCAAACTTAAATAGGCAAATAACCTAAATAACCTAATATTCTAATAAGTAATAACATAAGAACCTTTTTTGAAGTAAATAACCTAATAACCTTATTGACCTAATCAATAATCAATTAATTAGAAAAAAAATACCTGCCCTTAAAGAAGACTAGCGTAGACGATGAGAGACCGAGAGGTGGAGGGGCAAAGGTTCTGAGCGGAGCGAGGTGAGACCATGAGAGGCTGAGGGACAGAGTCACATAACGAGAGGCTGAGAGGAGAGTCGATGCTGGAGTGGATTCAAGACTGAGAGCGAGAGCGTCAAACGTGTTGGGTTAATCGATAGTGTGATCGAGCGAAGTGGAGTCGAGACTGCAAGCGAGAGCACCAAGAGGCCGATTGAGAGCGTATTAGATACCCTTTTTCAGGAAAAACTGAAAATTTGAGCCTACCACAACATACTTACAGGTTACGCTTAAGGCCCCTTGGGCCACCGCCCATCTCGCCCAGCATAAGGGTTGGGCCTGACCCCAGCTGTGAATCGTGCTTGATACGAGAATTGATCTGGTTCATCTTGGTGCATCTCACCATAATGTGCATATAAGGGTGGAGATCTATTCTTACCTTCTCACCAGACCCAACCATATAAATATATATATATATATATATATATATATATATAGGGAAAAGATCAAGGGAGAACCTTGAGAAGAAAAAATAACCGGATTACTATGACAAAACGGAGGAAAAAATATATCAAAATGGATGTCAAAATAAAGATAATAAAATGATCGATTTTTGTGTAATTTGTTTCACTTCGATATTGTTGTATTTCGCCAACTTTTTATTTAAAAAATAAGGGTAAAGTTTTTTTATTTAAAAAAAATTGTTATAACCATCTTTTTAATCATGACCGTTGAATCATCTTAATCTAACGACTTCGATGGGTTCTTCGTCTCTTTTTTTTATGGTTCTCTTCCGACCTTATCCATATATATATATATATATATATATATATATATATATATATATATATATAGAGAGAGAGAGAGAGAGGGAGAGAGAGAGAGAGAGAGATGAGATCGGGAGAGAACCCTAAAGAAATAAAAGAACCGAAGAATTCATCTATACCGTTAGATTGGGATGGTCCAACGGATGAGATTAAAATGGTGGTTATAACCACTTTTTTCAAAAAATAAAACCGATTCCTCCTAATTTTTAAAATCGAAAATCAACGAAAACAACAAAAAATGGTGCGAAACAAACTACACCAAAAAGATCACATTATTATCTTTAATTTGACAACCATTTTGATATACTTTTTCATCTGTTTTTTCTTAGTTCTCCGGTTAAGGGGGAAAACCTCAAAAAATGGAAAACTGAGGAACACCCTGGTAGCCGTTCATCTGGACGGTGCGCACTTGTGCATACAAGTAAATTAAGTTGTTTTTTTAGGTTTTATACACTTGTGCATTATGCATGTGTGCATGTTACAAATTACTTGTATGCACAAGTGATACCGTCTAGATGAAAGGCTATTAGGGTGTTCTTTAGTTTTCTGTTTTTTTAGGCTTTCCCTGAACGTAAAGGGGCGAAGGATCGTGTGAGAAATTGATTTAATGTGAGAAACATGAGAGGTGGATCTAAACCCTTGATCACTTTTAATCTCAAGCCCACATATGAATCACGTTTGATACGGGGATTAATCCGATACATTTCATCTTAATATGCATATGATACATCAACTCAGCTTATAATCTGAATTCAACCCTCGACAAAAGACCATATATATATATATATAGGGAGAGTATGATGCCGATCCCGTCTGTGTTCGGACACACGCAGGTCACACCGGTGACGTTCGCCACTACATCCACCCCTTCATTCCCGCAGAGTGTCAGTCACGACGATTACTCATTATAGTTTTGTTTTCGTTATTAAGTTTGAAAATCTTATAATGACCAATATCACCCAGTTTGTGATGTCCGAGGCAGAGTGTTACAGACCCCAAATGACGACTGTTTGGGCAAAATTTCACCAGTCTCGACCACGACCAAAACTCTAAGGACATTTACTTTACTTCACTTATAAACAAAGTCAAATCGTAAACCCTTTGTCCTTTGACCAAAGCTGAGATCTTACGTACCTCTCGACCTCGACCGTCGTGTGAAACACACGACCTCGACCAACTAACGTACGATTCTTCTGTTATGTTTTCCTCATTTAATGCAGGTCAAACGACATTGATGGCCAACGGACGAAACCGACAGAGCAGTTATGAACATTAAACAACAAAGATCGTTGCGACCGTTACTAGAAGAATTCATGGAGTCATTAAATGCATTCGAAGGCTATAAATATGAAAGAAAAATCATCATTTGGGGGGACCGAACTTTGAATCACACACTGCGTACGCAAGAACATCTGAAGCAAAGAAATCTCTCTCAAGTGATCGCTCTCGACGCACGACTTACACTCTCGACCAGCAGTCTTAGCACACGACACACTAGTTTTACATTCGATACATTTGTTATTTTTATATTTCAAGTCATTTGTATTGTAATCATTGTATCCCCGTCACCTGAAACAAAGGACGCCTCCCCTGTTTGGCGATCATAGTGCAGCGACGACTTCCACAGTCGTCCGTGGGTTTTTTCCTCGTTGAGGTTTTTCCCGCGTCACCAAAATCTCTCTCTTTTACATTTTCTCTCTTTGTCGCATTGCTTTGTCGCAAGATTCCTTTCTTTAGTTGTTAAGCTCCACAATCAACCTTAAGTTATCCTTCTGGACGATTTTTGGCATTAACAGTTCGGCGCCCACCGTGGGGCCCCATCTAGAGAAAATCTTCGACAAACCTGCGTCTTACTAACATTTTCTTCGAGTTCCCCTTCTTTTCTCTGAAAACAAAATGGCAGGTGATGGAAACCCAGAACAAGTCGCTACCCAAATGCATGAGGAGCTTGAGAATGCACAAGACTCCCCTACGATAGTTGACGCCTATCGCCTAGAGGAAATCATCCTGGATCAGAGCAAGCCTGATCAAAAAGTCTTCATAGGATCGTCCCTCGATCCCTGCATTAAAGACAAGCTAATATCTTTCTTGCAGGAGTATGCCGATTGTTTTGCCTGGTCGCATGAAGACATGGTCAGAATCTATCCTGACGTCATTTCTCATAAGCTCAATGTCGACCCGTCATTCAAGCCTATCAAGCAGAAGCGGCAAAAATTCGCTCCTGAGAGGAATAAGGTAATAAATAACAAGGTCGACAACCTCCTCAAGACAGGGAAAATTCGAGAAGAAAAGTACCCCGACTGGCTTGCTAATGTCGTGGTTGTGGCGAAGAAAAATGGCAAATGGAGGATCTGTATCGATTTTACAGATCTCAACAAAGCCTGTCCTAAAGACCATTTCCCATTGCCACATATCGATGCCATGGTCGACGTGACAACTGGGCATGAACTATTAACGTTCATGGATGCGTATTCTGGATACAATCAGATCCTGATGCACGTCGAGGACCAGGAGAAAACTGTGTTCATGACAGATCGAGGTATTTATTGTTATAAGGTTATGCCTTTCGGACTAAAAAATGCAGGTTCTACCTACCAGCGTCTGGTGAACAAAATGTTCAAAGATCACCTCGGCGACACAATGGAAGTTTATATCGACGACATGCTCGTCAAGTCGAAGCAAGCAGTCGACCACGTCGAACATTTAAAGAAGTCGTTCGACACCCTCCGAAAATATAGCATGAACCTCAATCCGACGAAATGCTCCTTCGGTGTCAGCGCTGGAAAGTTCTTGGGCTACATGGTCACTCGTCGCGGAATCGAAGCCAATCCCGACCAAATCAAGGCCATTGTCGAGATCAAATCTCCAAGGAATTTCAAGGAAGTCCAAAAGCTCACTGGTCGAGTGGCAGCCCTGAACAGATTTATCTCTCGATCCTCAGATAGATGTCACTTATTTTACAATGTCCTCAGGAAAAACAAAGGCTTCGACTGGACCGACGATCATGAGCAAGCACTGCAAAAATTAAAAGAATACATGGCATCACCGCCCTTGCTATCGAAACCTCGCGATCACGAGACCTTGCAGCTATATCTAGTTGTCGGTCCAAATGCAGTAAGTGCCGTCCTGACGCGAGAAGATGAAAACCAACAATTGCCGATCTACTATGTAAGTAAGTCCCTTTTGGACACCGAAACCAGGTATTCCTCGATGGAAAAACTACTCTTGTCGCTTGTTACAGCCGCAAAGAAATTGCTACATTACTTCGAATCACACCCGATTATTGTCGTTACTAACTACCCCCTTAAGTCTGTTTTGAGAAAACCTGAGTTGACAGGTCGATTGGCGAAATGGAGCGTATATCTCAGCAGTTACGACATCGATTTCAAACCAAGGACAGCGATCAAGTCGCAAGCTTTAGCTGATTTTATCGCCGACTTTAGTCCCAAATTGGGGAAAGAAGTAGAGCTCGAAGTGTCTATTGTGGCGACTCACGACGACATGCCTTGGACCTTACACGTCGATGGGTCATCCAACGTTAGGGGTTCAGGACTTGGCGTCGTCTTAAAGTCGCCACAGGAGGTAAGATGGTGTACTCCGTACGATGCCACCAACAACGAGGACGTCGTATTGTAATCACTGTATCCCCGTCACCTGAAACAAAGGACGTCGCCCATGTTTGGCGATCATAGTGTAGCGACGACTTCCACAGTCGTCCGCGGGTTTTTTCCTCGTTGAGGTTTTTCCCGCGTCACCAAAATCTTTGTCTCTTTTACATTTTCTCTCTTTGTCGCATTGCTTTGTCGCAAGATTCCTTTCTTTAGTTGTTAAGCTCCACAATCAACCTTAAGTTATCCTTCTAGACGATTTTTGGCATTAACAACGACGACCTACGATATGGCGGGGCCGTCGTACGTCACACCGTCACCCTACAGTATGTTGGGGTCGTCGTACGTCACACCACCAGCGTACATGCAAAATATAAGTTTTTTGGTAGTTTTAGTTTAATTGTGAACATGATGAAATTGTACTTAAAATATACAATCTTAATTTTCAGATGATATCTCCTTATGACGTCGGGCAGGATGCAGCGTCGACCTTCCTTTCCGATGTCATGGATGGGTTTTTTCCATCTGCCATCGGGTCTTCGGGGTAAGCAACCTTCCAGTCGATGGGGTCAGGGATTGACACCATCCAGGCGCAGGTTAGCAGTCCGATGAGGCTAAATGGTAGTGACGTCATTGGAGACCACTTCAGTGAGCCGGAAGATGACGAAGATGACCCGATGGATGTGGCAACCCCACGGACACAGGTGGCAGCACCTGCTAGGGAGAAACAAATTCCTATTTGGGGGAAAATGGTTCCGTACCCCATATACAAAACAACCGCCGACCACACACGTCCCTCCAAAAAAGACGAAGGCAAGGGTGAATGCAAAGGGAAAGGGAAAGAGTAAGATGACTTCATCGGCGCTCTTGACACGCGTTTCGGCGTCTGATATCATTGACCGATACCGCAATTGTCAACTCCCCCTGTTGTTATATCCATTATATGCCAACCTGCCCTTGGAATACAAGTTTTTCGGAGTACTGCTGGTGCTCGAGGCAGACAGGGAACTGGAAGATCTGGTTAGTATTGAAGTTGAACATTTAAATATAGTCATATAATCAAATATATTTCGAATTACGGGTCTAACAATCTATGTTTTGGGTATAGCATGTCGACTATTGGGTCAAAACTATCCAAGACTCCCGCCCTACACACGCGAGGTGGGGTGATGATAAGTAACATTTTTGATATGCTAGTCCGGTCGGGGCAAGGTGCGTCATCCGTGTACAAGTTGTGCATTGCTGAGGAAAATAGTAAGGATCCGTGAAACACCTTAAAACCACAATAATTTTAAACCTTAAACCTTTTCAGAGTTTACCATAATTTCTTCCAAACATTTATACATAAATGGAGAATTAATTACGAAGGTTCACATATACAACTGATCTATTAAAACAACCTACTAATCTAATCCTTAACACTAAGATCAGATTATACAGGTTGTCTAGGCAATTCATCAAAACATCTTCGTATACACTAACTTCTCCATTACATCACCAAAAGTAGGATTCCGCTACCACTCGTCACTCATCCCTTTGTAACTTTTCTCAAGCTAGTACCTGGTAAGAAATTTTAATTTGAAAAGATTAGGCTTACGCCTTGTGAGATAATCAAATTTTCAAATCAAAATCTTTATAAGCTTTGAAAATCAAAACTGTAAACAAAGTGTAAAAAGTAACATGTTCCCAACATTCTTACCGTACACATAACATCTTTCGATGACGGGAATCATACCAGATTCCATGAGTATGACTAACACTAAGTAAGTTACAGTCTCACGTTCCAGAGCGCCACTACGAATCTCCACGGATTCTAGATTACAGCTCATGTCCAAGAAATAGCAATTATACCTTGCCTATTTCTTGGAATGGAAGTAGAAATAGCAATTATACCTTGCCTATTTCTCATCTCCCAATATAAAACGGAAATAGCAATTATACCTTGCCTATTTCACCGTTTCTTATCGCGTACAAAAGGAAATAACAATTATACCTTGTCTATTATTCAATTCCAATATAAACGAGAATAGCAATTATACCTTGCCTATTCTATGTTATCAAGTAATGCTAGTGCCTATGGATCCATTACACTTCCTAGCATACGTGCATTGTATCAAACCAAATCATACGTCAAATCATAACATACCTAAACTCAAATTATACGTATGTTCATGCTGCTAGGATTGAATTTCAAATAATAAAACGTTCCCTGTTAAAAGTTACCGAAAACTCAAAACTTACCGGACATCGAAACTATCCGGGCAAGGTGTCCGAGAATCATATCCGGAAACTACCGAAATCCGAGAACAATCGAGAACTAGTATCCGGAAAACACAACTTACCGGATACTTTTGTAATACATACCTGGTAGCTAAATATCGTGTATCCAAAATATGGGCACAATAATTCCACAATGAAGGCACAAGTATATACCGACAATGGGATCGCTACAAGTAATAAAGTGGTAAATATACCGAGATCGTATCCACAGGGATTGGACTTCAAAGTTTCGAGTCCTAAGTCGAGAATACACCGATTTCAATGAAAATATTGTTGGTTGGTTTGGAAAATGATTAAACTCTTGAATAATAAAAAAATGGGTATGGATGTGAGTTCCCTTGAGATTTTTGTAGTAACAAGATGGTTAGTTGCTTTATAGCACCAAAAGTTCATAAAAAGCTCGATCTCTCGAAATGCATGCGATTTATAAACCGGTCCTACAAAGTTTCCATAAAGTGTCCATTGTTACCGACTCTCGATCTTGCCGATTTAATTAAGTTTGACTCTAAACGTCAAGTTCTACCAATATGGAGATTTACACCCAAATCTCTTTGTGATATAAATCTCGACCGGCGTTTGAACCTTAGTAAATCATACAAAACCCGCCTCTCGACGTGGTTATCAAAGACTCTCTCAAATCTTTGTGCATCACTTAAGCCGTATTTCGAATCCGCCCCTCTCGAGGTCTAAGATCTAATATTAACACATCAAAGTGATCGGCTTATCCGCGTTGAGTTTAAGTCTCGACTTAAGTGACCAATCTCGAGAGTTAGTAACAAATGGCCACACCCAAGTGTTGCCTACTAGTCTCAAGTTTGTTCACACCCACACCCAATGGTGCTTAGCTAATAATTAAAGTAAAAGACATAATGTAAGAAATGAAATACTTGTTAACTACTTGCATTAAGATAAAAATAAACTACAAACTTAGACGGAAAGTAAATGCGGGAATTAAATGCAAGAAAGTTAAAGACAAAAAATTAAACTACAACTAAGATAACAAAATGCAAGCTAAAGATTAACTTCTACATTTTATTTGGAGCTCCTTTGCAAGTGACCCAAGCTCCTTCTTTTATAACCCCAAGAATGGGTATTACCCAATGGACAAAGTTCACATTATCCAAAGGGTAATACCAAAACCACCTTCTAGAGCCCATGGTTTTGCTGAGTTTTTCTGCACTAGAATGTCAGCTCTTAGATGCTCTCCTTTGTCCAGTTAATCGCTTTATCCGCTGGTCCGAAGCAAAATCCGCTCGTGCCCACAGTGGGCACACTGTGCCCACAGTGGGCATCGCTGCACAACATAAAACCCCAAATATTGATGCAAATAACCATAAAACGTCCTCAACAACTCCAAATAAAAATAAATTAACAAAATGAAAAACACGAACACATAAACATAAAACACAACTAAAACGGAAGAAAAACTCACACAAATGATGTGTAAATAACGCTCAAAATGAGAGTTATCACACCCCCAAACTTAACTTGTTACTTGTCCCCAAGTAACGAAAATGACAAATATAAAAACAACTGAAGATTCAAAATACACAAAAAGACTAAGTATCACAACTAGGATCTTCAATTTTTCTCTTTTTTTTGTTTTTATTTTTTTTTATTTTGCATCTTAAATCCCTTGATTGAAAATATCCATAGTTTTTCGTAATTTTTCCACTTCGTCCTTTTTTATTGCACTTTGATTTCCATAGGCTAAGCTATAATTCACCTATCTTGTGATAATTGACTTTGAAAACTTAGATCCACAGGACTTTGAAGGGTTAGTGTTTGTGGCTAAAAAAAAATTCCCCCCCAAACTTGGACTAAACTACAAAAGGAATTTGGATATATATTTGTCTCTTTTTCCTTTGAGTTCTATTTCAATCACAAAAACCCAAGCTTTTTGATTTTTCATTTTTTCTACGAGCTTTTTGGGTTATGTCTTTCCTTCCGATTTTTCGAAGGTGGTCTTCCAATTTTTCGAAGACTTTTATTTATTCTTTTTTTCCGGATCATAAAAATAATGATCAAGCAATTTCCCCACCCCCAAACTTAAAGATGGACAATGTCCGCATTGGCTTTGTAATCGGCTCGGTTGTGGGAACGAAGGGAAAAGTATTTCGGCCAAGTGTTTAGAAAGAAAGGCCCATGTCATTTCTAGAGTTTGAAAGTTTAATCAATTTGTATACCGGGGAATTAGTTGCTTAGTTCTAGAAATCTGCGAGTGGTGAAAAAAATTATTCAAACTATGAAACTTAAAATCTAAGGATATAAGATGCATGATATTTTTTTTTCTTTTTTTTGATTTTTTTTTATCCAAAAAACTCATGATACTAGTCGAAAATGAAGAGACTCAAATCACACACAAAAAAGTGTAAAATAAAAGACACAAAATTGGAGTTGAGAGTAAGAAGATAAGTTTGCATCAAAGTTATGTAGGATGTGGTTCACCACCCCACATGTGCATCTTCAAAAAGTGAAGTGGTTTCAAGATAATAGACACCTCCACCATACCAAAGTTTCTTCCAACAATCCCACCACCCAAAGAACACGATCTAGGCAAAATCCCCGAGCTCTTGATCACATAAATCCTCCCAACGGTCCATGTCATGATCCCGGTAGGAGCATTGTGGTCACAAAAAGAAGGCTGCACAATATGAGCAAAAATAATTAAGTTTGGAATTTTTGCATCTTGAAGCACCTCTTTACTATTAGGAAGTAAAGAAGGCTTGCTCTTGTGCTTGAAATTTGCCTCAAAAATCTCCAACTCTTTCTCAACATCACTCTCATCCTTACCAACACATTTTGATTTTTCATTATCACTTGGTAAGGAACCTTGACTTTGATTTTTCAACTCGTCGACTAGTTGTCCCATCTTAGTATTTAAGGCTTCAAAAGAGGATGTGAAATTTCCCAAAAATGTTGTAAAATTTTCTGTTAAGCTTGGGGAAAAAGTTTCAAAAGAGTGAGAAGGTTCGGGTTGTTCAAAAACATTCCCGGGTGCGTTGTTGGAAACAAAGGACGTAAATCCATGGTGAGGATCACTCCCTTGAAAATCACAAAAATCATCAAAATTCCCCTCCCATGATTGGTCAAATGTATTTATAAACGTGTCATTCCAATCTTGACGGGGAGGTGAAAATGAAGTGTAGGTATCATCATCTTGAATATTTTGTAAAAAATTAGGATGTTGTTCCCATGAATAATTGGAAAAATTAAAATACGGGGCATCCCAACTAAAACCTTCCATTTTGGTGGAAGAAAAACCAATGAAAAACTCAACTTATAACTCAAGAAACCTTGGAAATACGCCAATCCCCGGCAACGGCGCCAAAAACTTGGTAGCTAAATATCGTGTATCCAAAATATGGGCACAATAATTCCACAATGAAGGCACAAGTATATACCGACAATGGGATCGCTACAAGTAATAAAGTGGTAAATATACCGAGATCGTATCCACAGGGATTGGACTTCAAAGTTTCGAGTCCTAAGTCGAGAATACACCGATTTCAATGAAAATATTGTTGGTTGGTTTGGAAAATGATTAAACTCTTGAATAATAAAAAAATGGGTATGGATGTGAGTTCCCTTGAGATTTTTGTAGTAACAAGATGGTTAGTTGCTTTATAGCACCAAAAGTTCATAAAAAGCCCGATCTCTCGAAATGCATGCGATTTATAAACCGGTCCTACAAAGTTTCCATAAAGTGTCCATTGTTACCGACTCTCGATCTTGCCGATTTAATTAAGTTTGACTCTAAACGTCAAGTTCTACCAATATGGAGATTTACACCCAAATCTCTTTGTGATATAAATCTCAACCGGCGTTTGAACCTTAGTAAATCATACAAAACCCGCCTCTCGACGTGGTTATCAAAGACTCTCTCAAATCTTTGTGCATCACTTAAGCCGTATTTCGAATCCGCCCCTCTCGAGGTCTAAGATCTAATATTAACACATCAAAGTGATCGGCTTATCCGCGTTGAGTTTAAGTCTCGACTTAAGTGACCAATCTCGAGAGTTAGTAACAAATGGCCACACCCAAGTGTTGCCTACTAGTCTCAAGTTTGTTCACACCCACACCCAATGGTGCTTAGCTAATAATTAAAGTAAAAGACATAATGTAAGAAATGAAATACTTGTTAACTACTTGCATTAAGATAAAAATAAACTACAAACTTAGACGGAAAGTAAATGCGGGAATTAAATGCAAGAAAGTTAAAGACAATAAATTAAACTACAACTAAGATAACAAAATGCAAGCTAAAGATTAACTTCTACATTTTATTTGGAGCTCCTTTGCAAGTGACCCAAGCTCCTTCTTTTATAACCCCAAGAATGGATATTACCCAATGGACAAAGTTCACATTATCCAAAGGGTAATACCAAAACCACCTTCTAGAGCCCATGGTTTTGCTGAGTTTTTCTGCACTAGAATGTCAGCTCTTAGATGCTCTCCTTTGTCCAGTTAATCGCTTTATCCGCTGGTCCGAAGCAAAATCCGCCCGTGCCCACAGTGGGCACATTGTGCCCACAGTGGGCATCGCTGCACAACATAAAACCCCAAATATTGATGCAAATAACCATAAAACGTCCTCAACAACTCCAAATAAAAATAAATTAACAAAATGAAAAACACGAACACATAAACATAAAACACAACTAAAACGGAAGAAAAACTCACACAAATGATGTGTAAATAACGCTCAAAATGAGAGTTATCAATACCGAAAACACATACAATCTGGATAGTGTCTGGAAACCAAAGTAATCCGAGTAACATCCGGTAACCTATCTATCTGGGAACTAAATCTTTACCGGATGCTACAGGAAATAAGACTTACCGGGAACTATACTTTGTCCATACACCATCAAAAAGGATTTTACTGGATACTGCACTTTTATCCGGTAACTTCGACTGTGTTCGATTTTCACCATCGATTTCCTACATAATTCAATTCCCAATCACATACATATTACTCTAGTATTTCTAAAACACTTAGTCATTTTACAAACATATATCTCATCCAATTTCAACTTCAATTATTTAGAAAAGTAGATGAACTCACCTGGACAAACTTCGACCCAAAGTCTTCTGCAACTTCCAAATTTCAAACCGATTATTCCAATAAATCAGTACCTAGTTGAGAATCAGATTAGTTTGTGAACACTATCTCTTAAAAGAAATCGATTTTGCAGAAATCCATAGGGTTTCTTACCGAATGAAAATCAAGAGCTCAGTTCCTTTTTCTCCCTGCACTTCCTAGAACCGACCTAAGGAAATTGAGATTGAGATATCTCAAATTTTAGTCGACTTCCCATTATAAAATATCTGATCTTTCACAGTTAGCATTTTAGCCCAACACTATGGCCCTTTTGTTAAAACTAAACCCAATTTTCCCAATTCCACAATTTAGCCCAAAACTTTAATCAACTACACTTTCAAACCTTTCGACAATTCGCTTAAAATAACACTTTCCCGTTATTTTAAACGTTCTCCAAAAATGTACAAAATTATGGAAATATCGAGGTGTTACCAATCTCCCCAACTTGAAAATGATTTCGTCCACGAAATCGAAACTATACAAACAATTGAGGATTTCTACTCTTCATATCCTCTTCAGCTTCCCATGTTACATTAGCACCTCTATGATGCTTACATTGTACTTTAACCATAACCACTTCCTTATGTCGTAGATTCTTAGTTGTCCTCTCTAAAACTGCTTCCGGTTCCTCCACGCAACGACTCTTCTCATCTACTCTTATTTCCGAAAGTGGTATAACATTTTCTTCTTCAGCTAGACATTTCCGAAGATAACAGACATAGAAAGTATTATGTATTCCTTCCAATTCAGGTGGAAGATCCAACTGATAAGCTTGAAGTCCCACTCTCTTAGTTATAGTGAAAGGTCCAAGAAAACTAGGACTTAACTTTCCACGCTTTCCAAACCTTATAATGCCCTTCCACGAGGATACCTTTAGCATTACCCGCTCCCCAACTTGGAATTCTTTCGGTCTTCTTTTTGGATCGGCGTAACTCTTTTGTTGATCTTAAGCCTCCTTCATGTGTTTCCGAATCTCTTTCACTTTATCGGTTGTTTGTTGTACAATTTTGGGACCAGCAAATTGCTTTTCTCCAGCTTCCAACCAACACACTGGAGTTCTACATTTCCGTCTGTATAAGGCTTCGAAAGGTGCTCTTCCAATACTAGAATGATAACTATTATTGTACGCAAACTCCAGTAAATGTAAATGAGTATCACAATTACCTCCAAAATCAATTACACAAGATTTGAGCATGTCTTCCAAAGTCTGAATGGTTCTTTCACTTTGCCCGTCCGTTTATGGATGATATGCAATGCTCAATATCACTCTTGTACCCAATTCTTCTTGTAGTGACTGCCAAAACCATGAAGTAAATCGACTGTCGCGATCAGAAACTATAGACACGGGTATACCATGTCTTGACACCACTTCATCAATATATAACTTGGCTAGCTTATCAATCGGTGAAACTTCTTTCATCGCTAAGAAATGAGCACTTTTGGTTAAACGATCCACGATTACCCAAATAGTATTGTTACCTTTCAACGTCTTTGGTAACTTATTCACAAAGTCCATGGTAATCTTATCCCACTTCCATTCAGGAATCTCCAAAGATTGTAGACTCCCATAAGGTCGTTGATGTTCAGCCTTTACCAACGAACATGTCACACATTTCTCTACACATTGTGCCACATCTAACTTCATAGTTGGCCACCAAAGTGTAGTTTCAGATCTCGATACATCTTAGTACTACCCGGATGTATAGAACATTTAGATTTGTGGGCGTCTTCAAGAATTATCTCTCGGTTTCCCCCAACCTTGGGCACCCAAATGCGGCCTTGAAACATTTTAACTCCGCGACCATCTTCAGTCAGTTGAAGACGTTGCTTAACCATGACTTCCTCTTTCAGATTTTCTTCTAATAATGCTTCCGCTTGTGCCACTTTGCTCTTTTCAATTAGACTTGACATAACATCAATCCTGGCATTAGTCGTTTTCAAATATCCACTATATTATTTTCTACTTAAGGCATCAGCCATAACATTTGCTTTACCGGGATGGTAATGCAATTCACAGTCATAATCCTTAAGTAGTTCTAACCAACGTCGTTGCCTCATATTCAGCTCTTTCTGATCACATACATGTTTCAAACTCTTATGATCAGTAAAAAGAGTGCACTTCGTTCCATATAGATAATGCCGCCATAATTTTAAAGCAAACACAACTGCTGCCAATTCTAAATCATGGGTAGGGTAATTCTTTTCATGCTCCTTCAGTTGTCTTGATGCGTAAGCAATCACTTTGCCACGTTGCATCAATACACACCCCAAACCCATCTTTGACGAATCACTATATACCACCAAGTCTTCTGTCCCTTCCGATAATGCAAGAACAGGTGCTTCACACTGCTTCTTTTGTAAAATTCTAAAAGTTGATTGTTGATTTTCAGTCCATATAAACTTTACATTCTTCCATGTCAGAATTGTCAAGGCAGAGGCGATCTTAGAGAAATCCTTTATAAATCTCCGATAGTAGCATGCCAAACCCAAGAAGCTTCGTATCTCCGATGCATTCTTCAGTGTTTCCCAATTCATCATTGCTTCTATTTTAGTTGGATCCACTTTGACCCCTTCAGAAGTAATAACATGACCAAGAAATTATACTTCTTTTAACCAAAATTCACACTTTGAAAATTTTGTGTACAATTTCTCCCTTCTCAAACGTCTAAGACTTCACGAAGGTGACATTCGTGATCGTCTTCATTCTTTGAATAAACAAGTATGTCATCAATGAACACGATGACAGACTTGTCTAAGAATAGTCGACATACTCTGTTCATTAAATCCATGAACACAGCAGGAGCGTTTGTCAACCCAAAAAGCATCACGAGGAATTCATAATGCCCATACCTTGTTCTAAATACCGTCTTGGGAATATCTTCATCCCTTACTCTTACCCGGTGATAGCCTGACCTCAAATCAATCTTCGAGAAGCATCTCATGCCTTGAAGTTGATTGAACAAGTCATCAATCCTTGGGAGCGGATACTTATTCTTAATAGTCACCTTATTCAACTCCCTGTAGTCGATGCACATTCTCATAGTGCCATCCTTTTTCTTGACAAATAACACTGGAGCTCCCCAAGGTGAAGAACTTGGTCTAACAAATCCCTTGTCGAGCAGTTCTTGCAGTTGAGACATCATTTCTTTCATTTCATCCGGTGCTAAACGGTATGGTGCACGTGCTATCGGTGCTGCTCCTGGAACAAGGTCAATTCTGAATTCTACCTGTCGTTCTGGTGGCAAGCCTAAAAGATCATCAGGGAACACATCTGGAATTATATCTTCCACTCGCTTCTTTTCTACATTAGCATCCAGAACATATGCTAAATAGGATGAATATCCTTTTACTAGACACTTACGCACTTTGGTAATAGAAATCAACGGAACCTCCCCCTTTCTCTTTTCCCCGTAGATGAATACAGCATCATTTCCGGGCATAGGGATCCGTTTTAAATTTCTTGGCACAAAGAATTTCTGCTTGATTGTTCGTCAACCAATCCATACCAATGACTATATCAAACCCCCCAATATCCATCAAAACCAAATCAATCTGTAATTCTTTCCCTTCTATCATAAGGGTACAGCCTTCAAGTTTCTCATGAACTAAGACTTGACCCTCGTTACCTATTTCAACTACTAAGGCATCTTCCAAGGTAGTGACAAGAATAGCTAACTTTTGGTAAAAGATCGCGACAAAAAAAGACATATTGGCACCACAATCAAATAATACTCGTGCATGAATAGAATTAACAAGAAATGTACCAGAAACTACATCATTCGATTCTTTTGCCTCATCTGCCATCATATGAAATGCTCTGCCCGTTGTCTTAGGAGTATTTGGCTTTCTTTCTTGATTTCCACTCTCTTAACTTCGGGCAGTCTCTTCGGTAGTGACCAGGCTGCTTACATTCAAAACATGTCGGCCCTCGAATGGGACAGTCCTTAATCCGATGTCCGCTCTTTCCGCACTTGTAGCATTCTAGCGAGGTTACTCGACACGGACCGAAGTGTTTGCTACTGCATTTCTGGCACCAGTTTGGTTCTCGTCTAGGATCAAAACGAGTGTTCTTGACAAACGGTTTGGATCTTTGAGAAGATTCTGATCGACCTTCCCATTTTCTTTTCTCTCCCCCTTGTGTCTTCACTTCCTTATCTCTGGCGTAAACTTCTATTATTTTAGCTTCCTCGATCGTTTCCTTCAGTGTCAAAGCTTTTGAATTCCGAACTCGTGTCATCATATCAACCGATAAACCCTTCAAGTAGGCTTTCATTTTCTCTTTTTCAGTTGGGGCCACATGCCCCACTAGATTCAATTTCTCTAGGAAAACGTGAGTGTATTCTCTTACTGAAGAAGTACCCTTTTAAGCGTTCGAAACACTTCCTCGATCCGGTCCATTTTGTTCTCATTGCAGTACTCTTCTAGGATCTTCCGTTTAAACGACTCCCATGTCATAACTGCCAAAACTGGGGCCGTCACCGTTGATGTCACGATGTTCCACCAGGTCAAGGCGTTTCCACGTAACATCTGAGATCCGAATCTAACCTTCGACTCTTCATCACACTTACAAGCTCTAAAAGCTTGTTCCATTTCTCTATACCAATTCATACAAGCAATTGGATTATCTAATCCAGCAAACTCCGGTGGCTTGCAGCTCTGAAACGTTTAATAAGAACAGTTTTTGTCCATCCTTCTATTCACATTCTGCACCGGATTAATAGGTGGAGTTACCGTTCCAGTACCCATCTCCGGTCTTCGTGACTCAACATATCTGTCATTTAACACTTTCGTAAACATCCATTGTTGATGTGCCAGTGCCGTATTCATAGCTCGCATCATATTTTCCATCATTCTGGACTCTATAGTGGATTACGTCATCACCGGGTTGGAAGTACTGGCATTCGTTCGTTGCACTTGACTTCCTCCTCCTCCCAAGATAGGTGGCCTTGGTGGACTTACCCTAGTTTCACCCCTCTTGGTTGCTTCCTCACCCATTCATTTGCCGCCCTCTCTTCTGAAGAAGTAGGAGATCTGGTTGATGTATCCACCATCGTATTCTGGATAACACACAAAGATAACCATGAGGAATGGTTATGCACAATCCCCACACAAGAAACGTACTTTAACGTTTATTAATCACCATAACAATTTAAAAACAAGTATGCTTACGTAACAATACATTCATATTAACAGTAGCTAATTGAAATTACGAACATACTATACAAAAGAATCCTCGTTACCATCATCACAGTTCTTAATTCACGTATTTTCGTCGACTCTAAGACTATCCCGTCTTAGTACTTCTACCCAATATCACAAATCATAACTTAATCATCTCAGCTTAAGTCTAGGTATCTCAGGATCATACCTAGTTCACTTAAACTACAGCTTCGATACTGAAGTGAAACACCCTAAAACCACAATAATTTTAAACCTTAAAACTTTTCAGAGTTTACCATAATTTCTTCCAAACATTTATACATAAATGGAGAATTAATTACGAAGGTTCACATATACAACTGATCTAAACAACCTACTAATCTAATCCTTAACACTAAGATCAGATTATACGGGTTGTATAGGCAATTCATCAAAACATCTTCGTATACACTAACTTCTCCATTACATCACCAAAAGTAGGATTCTGCTATCACTCGTCACTCATCCCTTTGTAACTTTTCATCAAATTCTTTATAAGCTTTGAAAATCAAAACTGTAAACAAAGTGTATAAAGTAACCTGTTCCCAACTTTCTTACCGTACACATAACATCCTTCGATGACGGGAATCATACCCGATTCCATGAGTATGACTAACACTAAGTAAGTCACAGTCTCATGTTCCGGAGCGCCACTACGAATCTCCACGGATTCAAGATTACAGCTCATGTCCAAGAAATAGCAATTATACCTTGCCTATTTCTTGGAATGGAATAAGAAATAGCAATTATACCTTGCCTATTTCTCATCTTCCAATATAAAACGGAAATACCAATTATACCTTGCCTATTTCACCGTTTCTCATCATGATACAAAAGGGAATAACAATTATACCTTCTCTATTCCTCAAATCCAATATAAACGAGAATATCAATTATACCTTGCCTATTCTATGTTATCAAGTAATGCTAGTGCCTATGGATCCATTACACTTCCTAGCATACGTGCATTGTATCAAACCAAATCATACGTCAAATCATAACATACCTAAAATCAAATTATAAGTATGTTCATGCTACTAGGATTGAATTTCAAATAATAAAATGTTCCCTGTCAAAATTTACCGGAAACACACTAGTTACCGAAAACTCAAAACTTACCGGACATCGAAACTATCCGGACAAGGTGTCCGAGAATCATATCCGAAAACTACCGGAATCCGGGAACAATCCGGAACTAGTATCCGGAAAACACAACTTACCGGATACTTTTGTAATACATACCGAAAACACATACAATCCGGATAACGTCCGGAAACCAAAGTAATTCAGGTAACATCCGGTAACCTATCTATCCGGGAACTAAATCTTTACCGGATTCTACAGGAAATAAGACTTACCGGGAACTATACTTTGTCCGGACACCATCAAAAAGGAGTTTACCTGATACTGCACTTTTATCCGGTAACTTCGATTGTGTTCGATTTTCACCGTCGATTTCTTCCATAATTCAATTCCCAATCACATACATATTACTCTAGTGTTTCTAAAACACTTAGACAGTTTACAAATATATATCTCATCCAATTTCAACTTCAATTATTTAGAAAAGGAGATGAACTCACCTGGACAAACTTCGACCCAAAGTCTTCTGCAACTTCCAAATTTCAAACCGATTATTCCAATAAATCAGTACCTAGTTGAGAATCAGATTAGTTTGTGAACACTATCTCTTAAAAGAAATCGATTTTGCAGAAATCCATTGGGTTTCTTACCGAATGAAAATCAAGAGCTCAGTTCATTTTTCTCCCTGCACTTCCTAGAACGACCTAAGGAATTGAGATTGAGATGTCTCAAATTTTAGTCGACTTCCCATTATAAAATATCAGATCTTTCACAGTTACCATTTTAGCCCAACACTATGGCCCTTTTGTTGAAACTAAACCCAATTTTCCCAATTCCACAATTTAGCCCAAAACTTTAATCAACTACACTTTCAAACCTTTCGACAATTCGTTTAAAATAACACTTTCCCATTATTTTAAACGTTCTCCCAAAATGTACAAAATTATGGAAATATCGAGGTGTTACAATCCGCATTGGATGAACCTCGATCTGGTATGGAAATCAATTTACATCTATTTTATTTAACTTGTTTGTTACTAACTATTTTTCTGTTATTGTAATATTTCAGGTGTACATCCCCATGTGCATTCGACCCCATCATTGGGTGCTCGGGATTCTGGACCTTAATGAGATGGTCCTGGTTATATATGACAGCTAGGGTCACGGCCTATACGAACTACAATTGAAACAACTCCTTGGCACCTTTACAAAACAGGTGCCGAAGATATTTAAGAAGATCAACGACCGTCGACGTTACGATGCTATGCGGATTTCGGTGTGTGGGTTTGTAGTAACCTATCCACGTTGACTGAAGATCGGCTCCCAGCATGTGCAACAGATGTCGCCGCAGATGAGGCCATGAGGTGGCGGTACCATATGGCGGAGGTCTTATATTCGTTGTGTGTATCCGGGTAGATTAGTAGGTTGTTTTTTGTTCATTATTATGTTGTCTGTAACATTAATCTTTTTTGTTAAAGTATTGTACTTGAAGTGTTAAGTTTGTTTATTATTTTGAATGAGAAATTAATTGTTAAAGTAGTGTACTTGAACTTTTTTTATAACAAAGTAAATATTAAAAGGCCCATATGAATAGTTTAACCAAAAGAAAAGCATGACGGGACAAGACTACTCATTTTCCACGTTTTCATTCTTGTCAATGCGAACCGGCATCCACATTTGGCTATAAATACCCCACGCTAGATTAGTCGTAAAACACATATACGGGAACATAGTATTCATTAACGTCTTCTTACATGGCATGCCCAAATCTTAATGTCTAGTGCTTTAGGTGTTTATCAGAATCGCTTTCAGCCACTGACAAAGAGTATTATGGTTAGTATGTTTGTTTCTTTGGGTTTTGCTTATTAGTACCCTTGTCTAAGGCTAACATTGTTAATGTTCGTGAACAGAAGCACATCCACAATTGTTCACCATAAAAGTCCACCATGGTGGGTATTTCACGGAACCACCTACAAGACATTACTTCTGTGGTCTAGAAATTTATGTTGACATATTAGATGTGGATGATCTTTCTATGCAACTGCTTGAACAGATCATGAAAGAGCTAGACTACGACGAACCAAAATATTATAGGTTGTATTTTAAAAGGCCGAATGCAGACTTCTTGACTGGACTGGTAGAATTGACTACCGATGAAGATGTAGCCAATATACGTCAGTATGTTGACGACCATACCGTGATTGAAGTCTACAGCGAGAAAGTGGAGCTTAGCACTTCCAGACTCGTCTCGCTAGAGCATATAAGAAGTCGACGCGGATTGTCAAAAACCCAAGCATTGTGTAGCCGTAGCTTGACATTTGAATAATTTTATACTGATTAGTATGTGTTTGTTATGAAATAATCTTGTATAACATTTATGACTTGTTATGTTTAATATGAATCACTTTTCAGACAAATCTTGCAGTATTTATCAGACTACTTTTCACACGATCTACACTAACTCGTAGTGCATTAATGTATCGGTCAAACTCCCGAACCGTATACGCTTTGCATGCCTTCCAGTAGGTCGTGTCGTATGTTGTAATACGTTTGTCCGCTCTTTTCACGTTAATCTCCAAATATCGACAACATAGGACGTGAGGGGTCATCGGGTACACGGCAGAATTTACGGCGCTTATGGAAGGAGCCCTGTCGGACATAAACACCAACCCTGTCGGGTCTCCGATACATTCTCTCAACATGGACAGAAACCAACCCCACTCCTCCCCGGTCTCGGACTTGCCTACTCCGAAAGCTATGGGCACAATGTTGTTATTTCTGTCCATGGAAACCGCCAAGAACATCATACCCAAGTAACATCCCTTTAAATGGGCAGCGTCTATTACAAGGACACAACGCAAATTTGTCAAAAATGTGCGGATCTGCAAAAACGTAGGTGGTTTCCCTTGGTAAATGTTATAATTTATAATGTGTAAACATATGACTTATTATTATACGTACTGCACATCCAAGGGCAGTGAAACACAACTCACAACGTTCGTTTGAATCCGTCCTTATCCTGGTGCGTGTACCTAGATTCTGCAGCTCCAAATTATACAAATACGTAGGGAGTCGTTCATACGACTCCTCGGGAGTGTCTCTCACCATTAGTAGTGCCCTGCATCGCGCACGCCAACCTTGGTGGTAACTAATTGTGATCCCGTACTGCAGGTTTATATCGTTGACGATGTCCTTTGGCCGAAATGCCCTGCTAGCAACAAGAAATTTGTCTTTCAGTATGTGACCCAAAGTCCTTTTGTTGGCTTGTCGGTGGTTGGGATTCAGTTACGTCCTCGAACAAGTGTGTATGTCGTGCAACTTTCTAACGGTAAACAACCCTCCTTTAAGGCTCATGGACTTCGCCGTCATACGCCAATTACAATTTTCTCTCCAACATACAACCTCGTATCTGAGTTTGTCGGATTTCTTCGTTGTAAACACGAAACCCTCTTCCATGAACTTAATTACGAGCTGTATGGCCATTTCATTCTTCGTATCAAATATCTGACCTTCTTGTATCCTTAAACTGCGATTATAAGGTGCGGGTTCGTAGGTTGGTATATAGGTTTCCGGGGTTGGAAGGGGAGGAGGCATATAAAAATAATTATTTAACTCACCAAATGATTTATTACTAGGGGTATATGTTTCTACTTCTTCGTCCTCATCATTATCGGTATCTGATCTGTCTATATCAGATATACCCATTGTGAAAACATGGGTTTCGTCATCAGCAACACCAGCAAACCGTCTTTCTTGGTCTTCTTCTTCTTCTTCTTCTTCGGGTTGCGTCTCCGGGACAAAATCGGGATAACAGTCGTTAAGACCATATGTATGATCCGAATAAAATGTTGGGTCGTAGGTCGCCTGAAATTGAGGTCTTTCTGACTAGGCTGCAAATTGCATAAAACCAGAGACATCTCCATCGTCGGTTAACTCCAAGAATAAGCCATCATCATTCTTGTACACTAACTTGCAAATAACAGAAGATTCGATTCCACATTTTTGCATGGCGTAAGCAAGAAACTTCTTATGTGTAATGTTTACTGCCAATTTTACACCATGCTTAGATTTATAAGCAAAATCCCACTCATTGTTGTCTTGCACTTATTCACCATCGCAACAGAAATATAGCTTAGCTTTTTCAACAGTTGAACTTATTTTTTCCGTAGTAATTCAGAAAGAAAATATTGAAATGATGAAGAAAGAAAGCAAGAAAGAACAATGGAATGGATGTGATGAACGATTATGGAATGCATTTTACTGATCTTTATAGATGAAATTTCAGTGGGAAAGATGAATTGCAACCACAAATTCAATTACAATAGTACAATAATTGAACAATCTCAGACAAATGTGTGGAAAAAAACAGTAAAACCATGCAAAAAACATGAAAAACTCCTAAAACATGAAATCATACCCCAAAATCGTGGACCCATATAAAAATTGCGGACTCAGGGACCAAAGTTGTAAACTTGACAATTTTGGGGGAAATCGCGGACATGCGGACTCATATTGCGGACTCATATTGCGGACTCCATGGGTTAAAATGAAAATTCTTTTGTGGGGTCAAAAGATCGAAGGGTGCTCACGGGTATTTCGGGTATTTTTGTAAGATTGGAGAGAGATGGGGTATTTTTGTAACCGATTTTTCTACTTAGGGTATTTTAATTAATTTCCCTAAAATTAATGATAACTCCACCTTTTTGGTGCGAATGAATAAAAAAGTAATTTATCTCTCCATATATTAACTTTTAGAAAATTCTCTAAACTTTGAGTTTTTGCTAGTTTTCTCTATTTTTTATAACAATATAGAGAAACTGTTGGAGCAATTTAGAGAACAAAAGTCTAATTTTCTCTATTATAGAGAAGTTGTTGAAGATGTTCTAATCCATCAACAAAGGAGGCTTTTAACTACCCAAAAAGTATCCAAAAAAGACAATCATACCCTAAGGAACACCCTATATAGAAAATACGAATATATAAATAAATTATATCAAACTATATATCAATGGAAACTAGAACCCAAAAACAGTACTTGATACCTAAGAAGCCCAAAATACCCTAAGTTCGTTGTTATTCTTTTATTTCCTACTAGTATGGGTCTCGTGCATTGCACGATACAAATAAGTTTTTTAAAGAAACAATTGTCGTAGTTAGCATAAAACGTAATTCTTTATTTGATTATTAATAAGATACACTTTAAAATGAAGAATGTATTTCGATAAGTGCTTCATTTTCATATATTGATAACAATGTGTTGTTACGAATAGTTTCATATGTATCAGTAATAACTTTTATATAATGTCAAGTCATCATTATTGGTTGTATTTTATACGATAATTCTTGGTTGTTCTCTTAACCAAATTTGATGTATATAGATTTAGTTACCACAAAGACGTTGATTTACCAATTTATTATATAACTATATATAAAAATGAATTATAATCCGATATAATACCTCTCATTTTTTATGGAAGGATTAAAACACCTTCAATATATATATTAAAGGAATACCCAAAAGATAATGAAGTGACATATTGTGATTTGAGTATTAATCAAATCTTGAAATGTGATCTGATTTGGCTATCTGACATTGGTTAGAAGGAAAAGTTTGAAAGAATGAAATGTGTAAATGAAATGAGGAGATCATTCTTTTGTAGCAAGTCATAGTGTTGGCTCACATTAATAAACTTTTTTTTGCAAAAAAACTTTGTTTGATTTCAACTTAAATTAAAAAATGAAACCGAAAGAATTTATATATCAATGTTTGTAGTAAGTTATCATTTCTAATTTTATATGTTTGGTTGTTCTAATTTAATCTTTTTATATGTGTTCTTCATTTTTGGTTTTGAGAAAGATCACCGGTTTGTTCTCTATTTAAAGCATTAATCTATTTTTATACTTAGATAAATCAACAACTTCCAACCACCCCCTCCCATTTTTTAACGTTTCCAACGAATTTGCACGTAATTACGTCTTGGACTCACAGTTGACACTGCGTCAATGACAATACAACCCTACTTGCCGCTATCACAACTTGTGTTTTAGAGGTAATAAGATTTATTATTTACCGGAATCGACATCACTTAAAAGAATTAATAAAAACAAAGAAAAATATTATTTCTATTAAATTATACATTATACTTTTTAATGAATATTGTGTGGAATATCCCAATAAGGAGGTTCATGATGACAATGCTTTATGGGAAACCGGTTTGTTTTTCACACTAAAAAATGGAGAAAGCATTCTAAGTATTAGGATGTGTCACATCATCTCTTGATGATTTTCCTTTATATAGATGTAGATATAGACTTGTTATATAAATCAGCCTATATATTGATTAATCTATATATGTATATAATAAGATTTCACATGTAACTTGTAAAAAGTAAATGAAATGTTCATTTATTTAATGATATATTTTTGTTTTAAAAAAACTCAAAATTTTAGAGAAAATAATAACTAATGTTTCAAGCTCTCTCATAATATCACATTTTCTTTGGATTATTGTCCTTTATATAGATACATAGATAGAAGTATTATGTAAATAATAATAAGTGATAAGTTATATTCTAGTAAGTTATTATATGTATTTCATTTATGTATATTGATGGCAATAAAGATTTTTTTATGTATACATTAAAAGTTGTTACATTCACATGATTAGTGATTATGTTCATCTTATTTTTATTTATATACATTATATAATCAATTTCTTATTTTATTCTATTGTTATATAAATAAAGATATACATATTATTATATTTAAGTGTGTAAATAAAAAAAATATTAATTTTAATCATAGTTAAAATGATTAGTAAACGAAAAAAAACTCTAAAATCCCAACAAAATTCAAAAAAATGTATACTCAGATTAGTCTTCTCGAAATAAACCTGAAAAAATAAAAATAACCATTAAAAATAACATATTGAAGTTTGTTGTGGTTGTGTCATAGATTGTAATACATACATGCATGATTTGATTATTGAACCATCGTTGGCATCAAAACTTCAAAACCATTGCCATAAACAAACCTCTGTTTCCATTGAAAAAAATTAAGAAAAAATAAGAAGATAAATGTAAAAATGAACCTAAAATCACAACAAAAGTCAATAAGAAATAGAACCTGGATTAATATTCTCAAAGTAAACCTGAAATACAATTTTGTTGAACAATAATAGTTTATGAAATGATAGAAAAAAATCAAGTGACAGAGAGGGAGAAAAGTGTTTACCTGAAAAATGATCTTGTTGAAGAACAATGCATGATTGGTGATATGAATCATACATAAAGTGATATGGAGAGGAAGATGAAGATCTATAGTGATGAACAAATCATGATACAAAATGGAAGGGTTTTTGAGTTTTTCAAATTCAAGAGTGAAGTTGAAAGGTTTGGATCAATAAGAAATAGAACCTGGATTAATATTCTCAAAGTAAACCTGAAATACAATTTTGTTGAACAATAATAGTTTATGAAATGATAGAAAAAATCAAGTGTCAGAGAGGGAGAAAAAGTGTTTACCTGAAAAATGATCTTGTTGAAGAACACTGCATGATTGGTGATATGAATCATACATAAAGTGATATGGAGAGGAAGATGAAGATCTATAGTGATGAACAAATCATGATACAAAATGAAAGGGTTTTTGAGTTTTTCAAATTCAAGAGTGATGTTGAAAAGATTTGGAGGTTTCACTTTTGAAATGAAGATGAAAAGATTAGGAGGTTAAAGTTTTAAAAATTATCAAAACAACCCTAACTCAATGAACTTCATCTTTGTAGTATAGGGACGGAAAAGTCTTTATCAAATCAAATATATAAAAAATCAAAAATCTTAGAAAAAAAGAAAAATGGTCTTATCATGCTTAGAAGATGCCACCTCATCATCTTTGGTTTTCTCTTTTAATATATATATTGATTGTTACATGAAACAACTATAATTATTAAGTTCTTGAAAGAGTCACACTCCGTTGCGATGAAGATCTAAGGCTTTCCATTTTACAACAAAACTGTATGATTATTCTGTTCGAAACTAATGTTAATCATTAAATTATAACGGTTTTTTATTTCTAAATTAAAGAAAATAAATTAATTAATGCTTATGGAGTTCTCAAGCTTTACGTGTTGATGATTAGATATTTTATGTTTATTTTTATTAACTTGGAGATTACACGTTTCAAGAAAAAAATATATCGTATGTATTAAAAGTAGAGTTTTGTGGCCGTTGGAAATTCTAATTTAATCCCGTTTGTAGCCATATCCATAAAGTTAATTATGCCACATGACAACCATTTTTCCCTTCGTATAACACTAAAAAATTATTTTATTATTTTCTTTATAGAGTTAATTGGTAATATTTAAAACAGAAATCTAGATCTAAATGGATATCAGAGGGAGACGAAAACTCTAAATTGTTCCATGCATCCGTGAAACGAAATTGCCATAGAAACAATATTTTTGGCATTTTTGTGGATGGCGTTTGGTGTGAGGATCCAAATACGATCAAACAAGCGGCTTACAGGACTGGTCCAATGGTTTTGGATGCCCTGGGCGGATACCAAAAAATATGCCCCTAATCCAATTAACGACACAATTTTTTAAGGGGTTTAGAACCAAGTCAAGCTAAGCGGTTCATCCACGTGCCGATTATCATTGAAAAATAAGAAAGTAAAAATGAATCAACAAGATTTATAGTCAAGATATTAAGAATGGTAGATGGAATTATTTTGAGGTATCAACACTTGGATTTTTACATATTCAACCATCTTGTTACAGTAATTAAGATGTAGATGGGTATAGGTGAAGTCCACATCAATTCATGATGTAGAAAGATTTAAAGCCCCGACAGAAGTATAAGGATAGAGATTATCAAGTAAGAGACCTTGAATTAATCATATACCACTTGATTGGATATTTGAATACGAAGTAACATGATCTTGAAAAGGGTAATTACCAAAGTCAAAGAAAGTATGTTGCTCACATACTACAAGAGGAAACTAAAGTTTTGAATCCTACGTTTGGTTCATCCATTGGTTAACACTTCAATATGTGATTACAACTACTAGAAACTATGTCACTTTCTCTCAAATATGTGATTAACAATTAACGATGGCCTCTCTATCATCATGTAAATTAGGATTACCTGAATTCAGGGCCTGATCCTCATATCTAACTTGTTTCCCTGCCCCCCAACATTCATTGCCTACCGAAGTAAGAACATCAGATGACTTGAACAGCCATTCACATTAAGTCATTAACATTAGAAACATTCATTGCCTACAGATGAATGCATAGCCATCTCCCAAAACACATTAAGTCATTAACACTTAACTAGATAAGGGTTAGGACAATAGAACAGATTACCCAAATATGTAAATTGACGCCAACCATAAAATACTCAGATTAACTGAAAATAAACAAGTAAATAATAGATTATATTAGACTAATATAATTAATGTTAGCTAGTCATTCTTTATTATTTAAGGGGTGTAGATGTAACTTGTTCCCCTATATATATTGTCCTCTGTTGTAGCTTTGTGATCATTAGATTATTTATTATCATGGTATCAAGAGCCTTGACCCCTTCCCTTCCTCTCCCTCAATAACTGACCTGTCTCCCTCCATAACCTATCATCCCTTCCTCTCCCTCCCCTCTGGTCTTCTCTTGATCACCGGAACCTCCATGGCCGCCTCCTCCTCCTCCTCCCAAGACGCCACTCTTCCCATGAACACCATCCTTCATCTTATCACCATTCGCCTCTCCTCCACAAATTACCTGTTGTGGAAGAATCAAATGATCCCACTTCTTAATTATCAACTTCTTCTCGACCACGTTGACGGTTCCTCTCAAGCCCCGCCATCTCAACTTTTGGTTGATGCCAAGCCGACCGTGAATCCGGCTCATGCGGTGTGGCTCGCCGCTGATCAACGTGCTGTCATCCTCCTCCAAGCTTCGTTAACCGAGGAGGCCTTCTCGGAGATTGTGGGTCTCTCCACCGCTCGTGATATTTGGTTGGCCCTTGAAGCCGCCTATGGAAATTCCTCTATGGAGCGTGTTCAGAATCTTCGTGACCAACTTCGTCTTCTCTCTAAAGGTACCTCAAGTGTTTCCGAGTTTGGTCGTAAATTTAAGGCTATTTGTGACCAACTTGCGGCCATTGGTCACGCGGTTGTTGAATCAGACAAAACTCATTGGTTTCTTTGTGGTCTTGGTGGTTCGTTTGAAACTTTTTCGACGGCCATTCGTGTCTCCCGCACCCCACATGCCTTCCGTGATTTACTTGCACAAGCCGAGGGGCATGAATTGTTTCTCCGATCAATCCATGGAAGAGCCACCACCACCGTGGCTTTCTCGGCTGAAACTGCCTCGACGCAGCCATCTCTCGGTGGTGGTGGTCGGGGTGGTGGTGGTCGGAGATTTCGCGGTGGTCGTGGTCGTGGCCGTCGCCCTCCCCATTGCCAACTATGTCGCCAAAATGGCCATTATGCGAATGTGTGTCCTCAACTTACCACTTTTACTTCATCAAACCCCACAAATGAAACTGATCTTGCCAAGGCTTTTCTTGCAAAGTGTCACGTGAATACTTCCGGTCCGGATTGGTATGTTGATTCTGGTGCCTCCGATCACATGGCCTCTTCCGCGGGTTCGGTTTCTCAACCCGAGCCATTTGGTGGTGAAGGTTCGGTTCAATTTGGAAATGGTAATACTCTCCCTATTTCTTCTATTGGGACTTCCACACTTGCAAATGGTATCCGCCTGCGTGATGTTTTGGTGGTCCCGCACCTTACCAAAAATTTATTGTCCATTAGTAAACTAACATATGACAATGATGTGGATGTGCTATTCTCCAAATCTTATTGTTCTATTCAGGATCGCCTAACGAAGCGAGTTCTAGCTCAAGGAAAATGTGATCGTGGACTCTATGTGCTATCCTCCTCACCGAAGGCTTATGCGTGTTTTGCTAGGACCAAATCCAAGGCGTCGTTTGAACTTTGGCACTCTAGATTGGGGCATGTGTCATTTGACACTATTTCTGTTTTGAATAAACTTGGACATTTGTTGGTTTCTTCTATTTTACCAAAACCAGTTACTTGTTCACCTTGTCAACTTGCTAAATCACACCGGTTGCCATTTGATGATAATAACAAACGTGCCTTACATGTGTTGGATTTGGTCTATTGTGACCTTTGGGGTCCGTCACCGGTTTCCTCGGTTGACTCCTATCGATATTATGTGACATTTGTGGATGACTTTTCTCGATTCACATGGCTATACCCGCTCAAGTCCAAGTCCGATTTCCATATCATTTTTTCCATGTTTATTACGTTTGTGCAGAATCAATTTTCCTCCAAAATTAAGGTTTTTCAAAGTGATGGGGGTACGGAATTTTTAAATCACAATGTCAAGACATTATTAACCAAGCATGGCATTTTTCACCAAATTTCTTGCCCATATACCCCGCAACAAAATGGGCGGGTTGAACGCAAGCATCGACATATTGTTGAAACCGGGCTTGCCATGATGTTTCATGGACACATTCCTGCCTCTTATTGGGTTCATGCTATCAGCTCCGCGGTTCACATCATTAATCGCCTTCCCACAAAGGTACTCTCCATGAAGTCCCCGTTTGAAGTTCTGTTTGCACGGGTGCCATCCTATGACAATTTTCGACCTTTTGGGTGTCGGGTATACCCATATTTACGTAATTACTCGGAGCATAAGTTATCTCCGCGGAGCATTCCGTGTATTTTTATCGGGTACAACTCCCAATACAAAGGCTATCAATGCCTTGATCCGGTGTCATCTCGAGTTTTTATCACTCGCCATGCCCGGTTTGATGAGTCGTGTTTTCCGTTTAGTGCTTCTACCAAGGATGCACCCCTCACCACCTTACCTTTGCACTCCTTTTTGGCGGACATTCCCCTACCACCGGTTGCTTACCCGACACCCGTTCATCCATCAACACCACCACCACCACCACCACCACCCGTTTGTGGTTTTTGCGATGATACCACCACCCCGGTTGATGAAACCGATGCCACGCCACCAACGGATCCCCCGGGTGCTGCCACGCCACCACCGGATCCCCCGGTTGCTGCCACGCCACCACCGGATCCCCCGGTTGCTGCCACGCCACCACCGGATCCCCCGGTTGCTGCCACGCCACCACCGGATCCCCCGGTTGATGCCACGCCACCACCGGTTCCTATGCGGCATACGGATTCCCCGGTTGATGCACCTGATGCCATGCCACCACCGGCTTCGACACCATCTCAAACTCAGTACCCCATGGTCACTCGGGCCAGGGCGGGCATATTTAAACCACGCTATCGGGCTGATTTATCTCACTTTCAGGACCATAGTTTCTTTTCGGCACTGTTAACTACTCGGGATCCTACCTCCTACTCCGATGCTATGCGTGATTCCAAATGGTATGATGCCATGCGCTCCGAAATGCATGCTCTCCATCATAACCGCACTTGGTCGTTGGTTCCTCGTCCTCCCGATACTAATGTGGTGGGGTGCAAATGGTTGTTTCGCACCAAATACCGGGCTGATGGCTCGGTTGAACGGCATAAGGCTCGCCTCGTTGCTCAAGGCTTCAGTCAAGTTCCAGGCCTTGATTTTTCTCACACTTTTAGCCCAGTTGTAAAAGCGGCCACGATTCGGGTGGTTCTCACACTTGCGGTTATTAATGGGTGGCATTTACATCAACTGGATGTGAACAATGCCTTTCTTCATGGCACATTGAGTGACACCGTCTATATGCAGCAGCCGCCTGGTTTTTTGGATTCCCGGTACCCGGATCACGTTTGTAAACTTCGCAAAGCTATCTATGGCTTGAAGCAAGCTCCTAGGGCGTGGTTCCATCGTCTCAGTACCTTTTTAGTTTCCAGTGGTTTCTCATGCAGTCGGGCTGATACCTCACTGTTTGTCTTTCGACGTGATGCGTGCATCCTTTACTTATTGGTTTATGTGGATGACTTGATCCTCACGGGCTCTGATGAATCCATCATTCGCTCCTTTATTGCTAAACTCCATGCTGAGTTTAAAATTAAAGATCTTGGCCGTTTGAATTATTTTCTTGGGCTTGAGGCGACACATCTGCCCTCTGGTCTGTTTATCAGTCAGGCTAAGTACGCTTATGACATCATCTCCCGTGCAGGTCTCCTTGAGGCTAAGCCAGTCGCCACCCCTCTTTCCGCTAATGTTTCGCTTATTAGTGGTGGTACTCCTTACAAGGATCCCACTCGTTATCGCTCGCTAGTGGGTGCTCTTCAATACTTGACCATCACTCGACCAGATATCGCGTATGCTGTGAACCAAGTCAGTCAGTTTTTATCGACCCCAACTGTAGCGCACTTTCAGGCTGTGAAGCGTCTTATTCGATATGTCAAGGGTACCATCTCCTTTGGACTCACGTTTTCCAGGCCCAAAACCACCACCATTATTGGGTATTCTGATGCTGATTGGGCTCGGTGTCTTGACACACGCCGCTCCACTTATGGATACTCGATATTCCTGGGGGGTAACCTTGTATCTTGGAGCGCCAAGAAGCAACCGACTGTTTCTCGCTCTAGTTGTGAATCTGAATATCGAGCCATGGCTAACACGGCTGCTGAGATTATCTGGATCACACACCTCTTACGAGAGCTTCATGCCTTACTATCCGGTCGACCGACTCTCCTTTGTGACAATCAAAGTGCTCTTTTTCTCACACAGAATCCTGTATCTCACAAGCGAGCCAAGCACATTGACCTTGATTATCACTTCGTTCGTGAGCTTGTCGCATCTGGCAAACTTCTCACCATGTTCGTTCCAACCAAGCTTCAAGTTGCGGACATCTTCACTAAGAGTCTTCCTCGCCAACAATTTGAGCACTTTCGGTACATGTTGCGCCTTGGACCGCAACCGTCTCGCTTGAGGGGGGATATTAGACTAATATAAGTAATGTTAGCTAGTCATTCTTTATTATTTAAGGGGTGTAGATGTAACTTGTTCCCCTATATATATTGTCCTCTGTTGTAGCTTTGTGATCATTAGATTATTTATTATCAGATTAGAAAAGAAATTTAGATGTGAGAACTAGAAGGAAAACACATGGATTGAAGGATTTGGAGCAAAAATAGATGGAAATCGCCAAATCGGTGCCCTTAGTTCCCTCAATCGTCCAATCGAACAGAAAATTTAAAAACCCTCTGCCCAATCGACTGTTCGGCTGTTTCGTTCGACTAAACCCACTGCCCTCAGGCCGCTGCAAGAAATCAGTGACGACGTGAGTCTGACCGAGAAGTCAGAAGCGTGGCGTAACTGAGAAGGAGAAGAGTCGTGTTTGTCTGTTTGTGCTATAATGAAGCGGTCAAACGTAGCAGTCGTGTAAAACTAATTTTTTTTTAAATAAAATAAAAACTGAACCTACTAAGGCCATACACAGCACATAAATAAAAGCACTCAACGCCACATCAGCTAAGCCCTCAACCCCTAAACACCCCCAGCGCATAACTAAAAGCCCTCAAGCCCTCAATGCCACATCAGCGCCACATCAGTGCCACATCATTTTTTTAATTCTTTTATTTATACATTTAATTATTTAACAAAATAAAAATATTTATATATTTTTGAATAAATAAAAATAAGATAAATAATAAAAATAAAAATTCATATCATTCATTAAAAAATTAAAAATTACAAAATAAATTTAAAAATTACAAAATAAATTTAAAAAGCTACTCGTCGTCATTATTGGGAACTTGGATACGCCAAATATGTTCGACCAAATCCGACCGAAGGTTATTATGAGTGGCCCGGTTGTAGATTCAACAACTCGTCGGTGTCTACGGATGATGATGATGCGGTCGGTGAACCTGGTTGTGGCGAATCCATATTGTTTAAAATATAGAGAATGGAAGAGAATGAGAGAGTTTGAGAGATTGTTGGTGTGAAAAAATAAGAGGTTGAGGGTTAATATATATAGTGGGATTAAATTGAAAAAAAAATATTTTTTTTATAAAAGTAGCCGTTTGGGAGAATTTATTTTGAAGATTTAAAAAAAAAGAAAAAAAAGAAATAGCCGTTGGAGATGCCCGGGTTCATCGGGTTTGAAAGCCCGACCTCCGAGCCCGAGCCCCAAGCCCGATCCACCCCCACCGCTACCCGATGGAGCCCGTGGCCGAGCCCGCGGGCGCTGCGGAAGGCCTAATAGGTAATAAGACTATGGACTTTGATCCCCTGGGCAAAGGCCCATCTCGCCCAGTACTTGGGTTGGGCCTGGCGGCTTATTCATACTTTAAAGAGAAATCTGAAGATGGGATAAGCAATAGAGCAAAACTTCATAGTGGTGATTTTAAAAGATTAAATGCCGTCGATGTTGAATTTTTCGAGGCTAAATTTACGGAGAGCGAAGTGTGGAATGGGGTACACCAATGTTGTTCTTCGAAGGCATCTGGTCCGGATGGGTTCAACTTTAGATTCATCAAAACGTTTTGGTATCTCATAAAGGGAGAAGTGATGGAAGTTATGGAATTTTTTGGGAGAAACAGTCGATTAGCCCGGGGTGCAACTCCTCTTTCGTCGCTTTGATTCCAAAAAAATTTTACCCGATCTCGCTTGGCGAATATAGACCGATTACTCTAATCGAGATGCCTATATAAAATTATCTCTAAAACGTTGGTGGAAAGGCTAAAGAAGGTTATAGGGAGCTTGGTTGGGGAGGCTTAAAACGCTTTTTTAGAAGGGCAATATATTCTCGACGGCGTGCTAATTGCAGATGCCACGGTGAACTCGAAAAGAAACGAAGCAAAAAACTTGGCGATTTTCAAAGTAGACTTTAAGAAGGCGTTGACTTATTAATTAGGACTACCTTCGGGACGTCATGGTTCTCATGGGCTTCGGTGGGAAATGGGTTCATTGGATCCAAGCTTGTTTAAACTCATCGACTATGTATGTTCCTATCAATGGCTCTCTGAGTTTAGAGTCTAAATGCATAGGGCGGTGCGCCAAAAGGATCCTTTATCCACCTATTTATTTCTTATTGCGATAGAAGGTCTAAATGTGGTGATGCATGAGGCTATTATTTGTGGGGTCTTTAAAGGTGTATCGATCGAAAGAAACAATATATGTATCTCTCACTTGCAATCCGTGGACGACACAATCTTCTTTAGGTAATGGAACCTTCATAATTGAGGAATTTGATGAGCATTCTTAAGTGTTTTCAAGCGGCATCAGGTTTAAAAGTCAGCACTTTTAAGAGCAAACTTTATGGAGCTGGGGTTCCTGACTGCGATATTTCGGAGATGGCCACAGATTTGAGTTGTGGCTTCGGATCGTTACTGTTTAATTACCTTGGCTTACCGATTGGGCAAAACATGAACAAGATTGACAGTTGGGGTCGGATCATCGAAAAATTCAAATATAAGCCTTCGGGATGGAAGATTCGATGCCTTTCATCGGGCGGTCAGTTAACTCTTATTAAATCTGTATTGGGCAGCCTTGCTCTATATTTTTCTCCCTTTTGCGTGTGCCAACTCGGGTCTCGAAATTGCTTGGGTGTGTGAGAAGAGAGTTGTTGTAACACCCGACAATCCAGAATGTAAAATAATAGGGTCATGCGCGTGGCTAGAAGCAGAGAATGGGAAAGTTTTGGGCTAAGTTAAAAGATAAGAGATGGGAGGGGCATATTTGCAATTTTGGGAGAGTATATAAGGGATAAATCCCTAATCCCAAGGAGATTGAATACCAATTTGTGGCTGCGTGCGTGAAAGAGAGAAAGAGCAGGAGAATTCGGTTTAGAGATCGATTGGGTTTCAACTCAAGGTAAATTTCAATCTCCTTCTTCTTTAATTGATGTTATCCATTTCTATCCTACATTGGGTTTAGCATGCTGATTAAACATTCCATTCCCTCATTGTGTTATCTCAAAAGGGTATCATGAGGTTTTAATGGTTTTGAATCGAGTTAGAGGTAAATAATTGAATGAATGGGTGTTTATGGTTAGAGGTTGAACCCAAGTGCTTGTCCAATCAAGTTTGTCGCAGATATCATGATTTCTAATCACCTTAAGAAGTTTGGGGTTTTCTCAGTTCGAGGAATCCGGATATCGCCCCGTCCGGATAGGGTGGAGTCCGGACAGTGGGAGGTTTCCGGATAGGAGTCTGATAATGTGAGATCCAGATAGTGGGGTTTCCGGATGAGGAGACCAGGAAGTGTTGTACGAATGAGTTCCGGTTAGTGCGTTCGGTAAATGTAGTATCTGGGAAGTGTAGTGTCCGGAAAGTGTAGTATCCGAAAAGTGTAGTGTCCAGAAAGTGTAGTGTCCATAAAGTTTAGTGCCCGGACAGTGGTGCCCGGACAGTTTGAACTGATGTGAGATGTCTGATCTTTTTAGGTGTCAAACTCGGTTAGCTCGAAGGTAGGGCGAGTGTGCTTTTAACTTCGACAATCAGGTGAGTTCCCTTACGCCTTTTTAAATGGAGTATGTGTTAAATGTTTTGATTTTTACTGGAAATGGTATGAGCACATGCATGTCTTATTTTCAATCCTTTACACTCGTATGAGCAACCCGTTTTGGAAACCTTTGTAATTTTATGCTATGAACTATACATATGATGCTTGTACTGCCGAGTTATTGACTGCTTAGTCCTGTATGCTTATGTGGGAGTCGGGTTGCATAGTGGTGGTTGAGCTGTACCTTGAGTCTTTTGGACTCTTGGGAATGGTGAAGAGTCGTGTGCCTTGAATCCGTTTCTCGCGCACACGGTGATGGCATCTACTAGGGGGCATGGGGATCTACTGGGGGCCCCGAGTGTGATTGTCACCTGAAGGTGACGGGTGCGGAAGACCACTGTGCAAATGCCTTATGTGAGACTGATTATATCTATATTTGTATGTTTTAAGTCTTTAACAGTTATCTCGGTGATATTGTTTTTAAAACGTTTCTGAGTGGGATTTCACTAGACCTCGGGGTCAAACCCTCGCTTTCAAAACTAAAACCATTTTTCGGGAACCGTGTTAGTGGAGCTTCTTCCAAAGGGAAGGAGAAGGCTTAAAGGTAGAATCGGAGGCACTAGTATTAAAGCATCGTAGACTTCCAATTATTTAGCTTATTATAGACTGATACTCGGTTGTGGTAGTAGATTTCCGCTGCCAAATTTTTTGTAACTCTGTAAACCGTGATATTTTGGGACCCGTTTGGGCTTATTTTTATGTTATGAAAATGTTTGAGATTTTGGGTTATTACAGTTCTTTTGGGGTGGATCGGATTATCGTCGAAAGTTGTCTTGGGATAAATGGGACACTATTTAAATTGTTTTCGTTCGCGGGGTTTAGGGGTGGGGAGTCTTAGGGCTGCCAATTGGGGTCTTCTTGGGAAGTGATGGTGGTTTTTCAAGACTTGTGGTGATGCGTTGTGGGTTAGGATTATTAAAAGTATTTTTGGTGAGGACGGGGGGATGGGAATTGACAGTATCTCGAGATCAATGGGAGCATGGGGCAATATTTTAAAAGTGGGTCGTGACTAGGAGAAACTTGGGGTACCTTTCTCGAATTCTTTTGGGAAGCGGGTGGGAAATAGGGGTGACACTTGTTCTTGGAAGACTAAGTGGTTAGGAAATTTTAGACTTGGTGAGAAATTTCTGAGATTATTTAGATTAGAAAGTGATGAAGAGGTGTTGGTGTGTAATAGAGTGTCTTGGATTGATGGTTCGCGTAGAGGTAGGTAGGGATGGACTTACGACTTGGGAGGGAGGACTCTTGGGGAATTGGAGGAACTTGAATCTTTTCTTGGTAACTCTTCATGCATCTCGAATGAGCCGAACAGATGGATTTGGTGGCTTAGTGAAGACGGCGTTCTATCGGTCAAATCTTTGAGGAACTTAATTGAAGGAAAGCTTCTTCGTGTCTCTCCACATGTTGTTCAGACTGAGTGGTGTCCCTTAACTCCAATGAAGGTTTGTATCTATATGTCGAGGCTTCGATGGAAACGAATTCCAGTAAGATCGGTTCTTCACGACAATGGTATAGACTTGCACTCTCTCCTTTGTTCAATGTGTGGAAATTACATCGAAACCATCGACCATTGCTTTATTACTTTCCCGGGAGTATCTCAATTATGGAAGGATATTTTCCGATGGTGGGTGGGAGCCTAACAACGTTACAATCGGTTGAAGATCTCCTCTCTTGCACAGACTCTTCATCTATTCCGTAATCTCGACGTATTATTTGGAAGGCAGTCGTATGGATTACTTGCTATATGATATGGAATCAATGCTATAACATCTCGATTTTTCTATATAAGTGTTACGTTTAATTTTTTGAATAATTTGAGTATAATTATTTGATAAGTTATGATCGGTTATTTGATATATTAATTTTAGAGTTTATCCCCGAATAAGTTACGTTATTTGTTTTACGGAGTTATAAGTTAAGGGGTAAACTTTATTTTTAATTTATAAGTTGGAGGGTATATTTTGCCAATCCATAGATGTGTGGGGTTTGTTTGGTGAGATTGGTGAAGCCTAATTCACCCACCGCCTCATTCTATCTAAAAGAGATAAGATAGATGAGATATTGCATTTTGTGTATGTGTGTGGGTTCTTCACGGCAAAAGAGAGACAGAGAGAAAGAAAATAGAAATTGAGAAAAGAAGAAGAGAAGAAGAATAGATTCCTGCTGCAAGTTAAGAATTCAAACTGGTATAAACAAGGGTGCTGTTGGATTTGAAGTTGATTGTGCAAGAGAAGTGGGTTTTATCTCCATAAGGTGAGTTCATTCACTTTTTGTTTAAATCCATGTCTTTTGTCAAATTAAACATTAAGACTCCTGTATAAACTGTTTTGGGACTGAATGGATGTGTTTAAAACAAGCTGAATGGAACAAACATAGTTTTGGGTGGAATTTGTGGTCTGTAGGTTGAACTTACCGGGTAAAAGAAAGTACCCGGTAACCTCTGTATGAAGGTTTCCGGATGGGGCAAAGTTACCGGTATGTTCTGTGTATTCTGTAGTTACCGGATGAAATAGTTACCGGAATATCATCCGTATTGTTAAGTACCCGGTAAGTCTTAGTACCTGGTAACTTTTGTAATATATCTGGTACGTTTTGTAGTACCCGGTAAGGATAGTATCCGGTAAGTGTTTGTATCCGGTAAATGTGTACCCGATAAGTTGTGTATTACCCGGTAAGTGGTAAGTATCCGGTAACTTGTGTAGTACCCGGTAACTTTGGGTTTTGTTAACTCTGAACAGGGAATATTGAATAACTGAAATTAGCTTGAATACATCTGCTATTGAATGGTAGTGTGTTAGGTTTATAGGTTACTTTAGTTGGATACTAAGCAGGTGTATAGTATATGATATAAATGTGATTTGCTCATACTGAATGCTATGAGGAATCTATGTTATATAAATGTGATTTGCTTATACTTGTGACAACTGTCAAATTCACATCTCAGGTTAGAACTGCTTTGGATACCTCATTTTTATGACATAGTTTACACAGTGCAATTTTAGCAGTAAACACGGTACGATAGGAAAAATTGAGAAATTTTGCCTAAGAAATCCTTGAATTAGGAAATTATCCATAAATCTCATAAAATGTCAACTTAATATATATTTATACTACAAGTATTTATGTAGTTGTTAATTTTTATTTATTTCAAGTTTATTATATATATATAAATACTTTATTTTATACATGTATACCTTGTATTTTAACTTTAAAAGAGAATACTTGTATTTTGATTTTATTTTAAACCATGAAGTGACTAAAATACATTTGTCACACCACACCACCCCCCCCCCCTCTCAAAGAGGCCGGCCACCCTCTCTCTCCCTCCATATGTATGCAACACTCTTCATCATTTCACCTCACTCTCTCATTTCAATCTCTCACTAAGAGAAAGTTGTCACCTCCTTCTCTCTCCATCTTCAAATCTTCATCCTCATCTTCATATCATCTTCAAGTGTTCATCATAAACTCCAGCCCCTAAACTCTTCTTCTTCAAGAGTCCAAGGCAATCAAAGGTAAAAATAAGTGTGTTGGGTAAAATCCACACACATTCTTTCAAGACTTTTTCATCTTCTTGCATTTTAAAGTATGATCTTCATCTTTTCTACACTTTCTTCATATCTTTTAAAATCATCTTTTATAGGTCTTAATGTTTGTAGATTTACCATCATAACATCTTTTGTTAGTAAAAGATGGTGAATCCAAAATCAAACCAATGTTAAGACCAAAGATGAACATTTTAAACACATGCATGTAGTGTTCTTGGGAAATCCATCATTTTTGTTCAAGAGTCTCATGAATGGATCTTTGAAAACCATTAAAAACGTACTTAAACAAACATGCATGAGCTCAAAATACTGATTTTTTAGTTGCATGTTGATGTTCTTGGCAAGAACATCAACAATCTTCAAAATGGGTCTTTTATAAAAGTTTTCCAAGTTTGAGTTGATGGATAAATTGCATGCATTTTTAATGGATCACAAATATGTTTTGGAACTGAAAATAAGTGTATGGGTGAAAGTCAAATCGGATTTTGCATGCAAAAGAATAAGAATTTTGGTTTAAAAGTCAATTGGAGAGCACATGCACAAGGTGTTGTTTGGACAGCTTGCTGTCAGATTTCACACCCCACTTGAAATAGTCATATCTCACTCATTTTAACTCCAAATGGAGTGATTCTTTTTCTGGAAATCATTTTATTGTGTTAAGATTCAAACCCAAGTGGTTTCATTCAAAAACTCAAAGATTTCATTTATCAAACAGTCCTCACAAAATCCGTGTACAAACAGCAAAGTCTTCTGTCGGGTTTTACGTCGTGTATTATTTCATGTACTTATACTCTTTCAAAAATTATGAAACTGATGCCAAAAGTTTCCTAACTCATTGAACCAACTGGACATAAAATTTCATGATCAAACTATACCTGGAAGTTACCCAAAGTTGGACACAAAGTGACATCAAATTCTGGACAGTAAAGGACAAATTATTATTTATTATTAAGGACTATTTCTAATCCCATTTCATCATTTCATGATGAAATAGTGGAGTATATAAGTATATCTTATATTTATGCAGTTTATTTATGCATTTTATTTATGTCTTTTATTTATGCATTTTATTTATTCTTTATCCCTTTTCATCTTTTATGATGAAATTGTGGAATGTTCATATATATAATATATTTATATATATTTATGCATTTTATTCTTGATCCCATTTCATCATTTTATGATGAAATAGTGGAGTATAAATATATATTATATCTATATATTTATACATTTAAATATTTGTCATTTCGTTTACGACCTCTAAATTTATCGTCGTTACTGTTGGATCCCACTGATCGGATCTCTATATCTATGAATGATCGAATAACAATAGTAATCAAACTAATCTTTATTGATAAACAATCATCCACACTTTTTATTTGTGAATACTTGATACATATTTATAGACACCGAAAGGGTGCCTTTGAACCATCGCAATAGTTCGGCTATAGTTGTGTTGTTTCATGAACAGTCACAACTTTACATAAGTAACTACCTATACATAAACTATATATATGTATATTTACATACAATTAAACATAATTGAGATTAATCTATCAACTAGACCCTTAATTTATACAAACACTAATTATGGATTAATAAGTTAGTATCCAATACTCCCCCCTAATTTATTAATCCATGCCTTTGATATCTTCAAGCTTCATCATCTTTATCTTGGGCAGGTTGTAGCAGGTCTTGCTCTCTGAACTTTGGCTTGTTTCCACTTCCTTTGACTTTGTCTTTAACACGAACTATGTCCTGAACTTCCTCTTTGATTTGACTTCTTTCTTCCTTGTCTTCAATCTCATCTCGATCATCTTTGTCAGCTTTGTCACTATCTTTCTTCATTCGTATCATTTCACAATCTAGAATCTTCAACAATTTGTTTGTAGTACTTGTATCATGATCTTCTGGTTCAACTTTCTTGTTGCTTGATTTTATGTCTTTCTCAACTTGGCTTTCCATTGGAAATCTTGATAGTGTTTCATGATGCTTCTTGCATTTGCCCTTGTCAATGCTTGGTTCATTTTCTTGATGTTTCTTATCTAAAACAACTTCATGATTCTCTTTCTCAAACTGTTCTGCTTTTGACTCTTTCATCTCTTTGCTTGTGCAATTTCTCAACTTCTCCAGCTTCTCTAACTTTCTCTGCATTTGTTTCTCAAATGCTATCTCTCTATTTCTCATTTTTTTCTCAAACTCTTGTTTCTCCATTTCTATGTCTTGAAGTATTTCTAACTTCCAAAACTCTAGTTTACTCCTCAAATCAATTTCCAATTTTGACCTCATGCCTTCTAACTTTTCTTTTGGAATTTCATCCTTCTCAATGACAATTCCATTCCATCTTGGTTTTTTTTCTAAAGATGCCATCTCGTTTTCATCCTTACTCATAGCCATTAATAACGTAGGTTCATCATCTTCGAACACAAGGTTTGATATTTCTTTTCTATGGTCTGGTTTTGGACAATCTGCAGCATAGTGTCCGAACTCATGACAATTGTAACATTCTATTTCTCTAAAATCTCTTCTATGGTAGTTTTGATCTCCAGGGTTTTTCCTTCTTCTATCATAACTATCTTCATTCTTACTGTCTCTTGTAAATCTTCCTCGGCCTCTTCCTCGTGTCTGATTACCACCTCCTCGTCTATCATTTCCATAGTTGTGTTCATAATTTCTGTCATTCCCTCGACGTGTGAATAACAACTTCTCACTATTATCTTCCTGATTTCCTTTTCTAAACTTGATCCTTTCTTCATAGGTCTTAAGTTTCCCGATAATCTCCTCCAACTTTACAGTCTTAAAATCAACAATCATTTCAATGGTTGCTACTACTGGTATAAATTTATCTGGTACTGCATTAAGTACTTTCCGTACTTTTGTTTGCTCATCAAACGTTAATCCATATGTGGCAGCCTTTGTAATAATACTCATCAACTTCCCGGCATATGAATCTATTGATTCATCTTCTTTCATTACAAGTCTCTCGAATTCTGATTTAAGTTGTTGCGAGTGTGCCTGTTGTACATCTTCTGTCCCAATAAATCTGGACTTTAGAGAGTTCCAAATTTCTTTTGCTGTTTCACATCCCGCGACTTGCATTTGCAAATCTTCTGGTAACCCTTGAAATAGGTATGCTGATGCAGAACTATCCTTTTTTACATCAATCTCTTTTGATGTACTTGTTCCTTCTACTAAATCCCATACTCCATTTGCCACTAGTATCTTCTTCATCCTTAATGCCCATAATGTATAGTTCGTTTTATTTAGAACTGGGCATTGATATGATGATAGTGGTGTGGCGACTTCTCTATAAACAACATTGTTGTTTTCCTTTTTATCTCCCGTCATATCCTTTATCTTTTATGTGTGTATCGTGTGAATCATGAACATGGTCTTCGAACCCTTCTTCTTCTCCGTTCAAATCTTCGCCGGCGTGCCTTTTGATCGAGGGTTTCTTTTCAAGAGACGGCGGCGGTGGTGGTGTATCTCTTCTTCTCCGGCAACTATACAGCGGCGGTTTTTCCTTCGCACAACCGGTATGTTTTTTTTTCTCTGATTCGATTTCCACTTAATCGAACCGTGTCTATCTCTCTCTCTATTCGATTTTTCTGAATCGAACTAGGGTTTCTCTAACCCGTTCTGAAGAACGATCTAATCCCGATCGGTTCTTCTCTTAATCGATTTTCCCTATTGATCTAATCCCGATCAATTCCTTCTTTCTCTCTTCTCTGTATCCTTCCTTTGGCTCTGATACCACTGTTGGATCCCACTGATCGGATCTCTATATCTATGAATGATCGAATAACAATAGTAATCAAACTAATCTTTATTGATAAACAATCATCCACACTTTTTATTTGTGAATACTTGATACATATTTATAGACACCGAAAGGGTGCCTTTGAACCATCGCAATAGTTCGGCTATAGTTGTGTTGTTTCATGAACAGTCACAACTTTACATAAGTAACTACCTATACATAAACTATATATATGTATATTTACATACAATTAAACATAATTGAGATTAATCTATCAACTAGACCCTTAATTTATACAAACACTAATTATGGATTAATAAGTTAGTATCCAATAGTTACGATAAAATTTCGGTTTATACATATATATGTACTATATATGTTTATGTTCTTTAAAACCCTTTTCGTTACTTATTGGGACGAAATTGTGGAAACTTTAATCTAAGAAGAACAATGTATACGTTTATTACGTTATAATATTAAAACAAAACAAGGCATTTTATGATGATTTGGATAGTTAGTACCGAACCTTCGAGATTGAGAACTCACTATTGACCTTACGTTCATAGGTTTGAAGTAGGATCATCTCGGAGTACTTGTGGGAGATTCCCGGATTCTATCGCGTATCATGTGAGTATTCACAACCCCTTTTTCAATGTTTTACATATTTTGGGGTGAAAAGCATGTGGTTACTACAACTATTTTACACACCGATTATTTCGTTTTCTTGAAAATACGAAGCTCGCTTATTTATGCTCTATGGTATCTGTGTTGTTTCAAATGTTGTAAGTTTGAGTTTCTTTTGCTATCATTCAAAAGTCCCCGTTTACGTATACGTTACCCGTTAACTCATGGATTGAGCCGTTGGTAATTATGGATAACGTTATTTGGTTTGACACCCCACCCACAAGTAGCGCTTGTTTGAGTGCATAATTATTGTTGTATTGGCGTATTATTGGTGATAAAACATGCGCATATGTGGAATGATTCCACCACTGTAGTAGGGGCAAAGTATGTCGGTATAGGTCGGGTAACGGGCTCAATAACTTAGCATTTTACATATGATTACCTTGAGCAAGTGGTTTTTATAACCGAATTATTTTATCCCATGTGTGGATTTAAACTATTTTGCGATGGCAAACAACGTTATACTCATTAAACCTGTGAACTCACCAACTATTCATTAGTTAACACTCTCATTTACATGCTTTTCAGGAGAACGTTCTTAAGGTTGGAATTTAGGAAGGCTACACGTGATGAAGCTTTCTTTACTATCTTTAAATTTTATGTTCATTTCCCTTTTGTAAAGACAATTGTAAAAGACAAGGTTTAACCTTTGAATGTATTTTGATGGTTGTTGTGATCTTGTAACTTTTGCTATGAAACTTGAGCTGTACATTCCGTGTTACCGCTTTAGCGGGGTGTTACAGATTTGGTATCAGAGCTAAAGGTTATAGAGAATACCGGTTTTCCTTTGGAAAACTGCAACTATAACCAAAAATGGGAATGAACATTTAAATTACTAAACATGTTGCTAGTATAACTGGTTCGGGTATTGCATAATCGGTCTTTAATTAAACAAAGCCTGATCACCTATGTTTAATTAAAGAAAGAGTGATGCGAGACCGGAAATGGATATACTAGGAATATGTGTGTTTTCACACTTGATGCTTCACGTTGTATGCCTAGTAGGAGCGTAGTTATTGCCTATAGTATGCAATAGTATAGTACACTTAGCCTTTATATTGCGCGATAGTAATGTTATACACTCTTACTTCAGTATCACTATGTCAACATCCTCATCACACTCTTACTTCAGCAATACTATGTCGTCGTCATCATCATCAAGCTCACAACCTTCCTACACGCCATCAAGTGAGCGTACGTCTGACGTGGAACGAGACCCGTATGATGGGCCAAGGATGCCTCCGACTGTGGCTCCTCCACAACCCATCCCGGTAGTAATGCCACCTAGGGGTCCACGTACGAGGCAAACCGCTAGGAAGAGCGTGCCCATACCTAGACGAGTGTCTTTTAGGTCTGATCAGCGAGACGCACCGGAACCCTCACGGGTGATCGAGGGAGTGCCGAGTAACCGAGCGCCTGGCATGACCTGGACCGAAGAGCAACGCCTTAGGGCCGTGGCAATGGACTTACACGGATGTCAAGTGAGGGTCAGTCACCAGAGTCAAGTCATAACCGAGCTAGTGGAATTAAGTCACCTTTTGACCAATCGGTCGTCCGACGCCCTAAATGGAGCGAAAATATCTCGGAGGATAGCTTTACAAGCCGAGATAATGAGCATAGTAGTAGTGATGCTGTTGACGCTATTGGTGTTGTGGGTTTCGATTGAAGTGTATCGGGGCGGATATTGACGTGGACGGTGGAAAAATTTAGAAAATGGAACTTTTTAATTTCTAGTTGTTTCAATCTTAAATTTCAGTTTGTAATTCTATACTGATGTGCGATGCACATCAGAAATTTTGTATCAAACGGCTATTATTAATGACTTCAATGAAAAGGCATTTTTGTGTTTTAATTATATATGTGGAACATGCAATAGTTATTTATTTATTCTCCAACACTTCGAAGTTTCAAATGTATTCTTTACAAAAACACCCGACTTTAATTACTCAAATTTTTAATCAACTCGATTTTTGCAATTGTGTTTTAGAAAAATGCCACCAATAAGATCCACACGTCACACGGGAGGAAATCCTGATGATCAAAACCCCGATATCGCCCAACTCATAGCTCAACGTATCCAAGAGGCGATACCTAACATCATAGCCCAAGTTACCGCAGGTATTAATGAGAATCAAAGGAATGTTAATGTAGGAGGAGGAACTCCTAATAACACTCAAGACAATAGAGGATGTAGCTACAAAACGTTCATGACTTGCAAACCCAAGGAGTTTCATGGAACGGAAGGTGCTATAGGATTACTCTCATGGTTTGATAGTATGGAGTCAGTACTTCATATCTGTAAGTGTTCGGAGGATCGCATGGTAGAGTATGCGGCCTGTCAGTTGCAAAAGCGAGCTCTAACTTGGTGGAACATTCAAGTACAAACCCGTGGAAGGGAAGATGCGTACAAACTGACCTGGACTGAGTTCAAGGAATTGCTCATGGAGAAATACTGTCCCAAGAGCGAAGTTCAGAATTTGGAAGCTGAATTTTGTGATCTTACCATGGTTGGTTCAGAGATAGATCTCTACACCGCTCGTTTTCACGAACTTGCGAAACTAGTACCTCACATGGTTACCCCGGAGAGCAAACGGATCGACCGATATTTGTACGGATTAACCCCGGAGATCCGAGGGATGGTTAAGTCATCAAGTCCGACCACGATCCAAGCCGCCGTAGCCTTAGCAACTAGTTTGACCCATGATGCGGTCAGAGCAGGAACTCTAACTCAGAAAGGAGTCGGTATTAAGAGAAGGCCGGAGAATCAGTCGGGAAAAGCAATTGGAAGTAGTTCAAGTGGGAACAAGAAAGTAGTGGGAAATTTTGGGATGAATGCTAAGGAAGTAGGACGTTACAATAGGCCCCACCCAAAGTGTAACCAATGTGGTTCGCATCACGAGGGAGTCTGTCTCATCTGTAGCATCTGTAAGCAAAAAGGTCATTTAGCTCGATTTTGTAAGACGGTGAAGAATGTGAAAGAGGAAGGAAGGGTATGCTATGAGTGCGGAAGTCCAGATCACTTCCGAAACGTGTGCCCAAGGTGGAAAAGGGGACCAAACAATAACAACGTTGGGTATCAAACAAGACAAGCTAATCAGGGAAACCAAGGAGGACAAGCTCGAGGACGGGCATTTGTTTTAGGAGCAGAAGAAGCACGTCGAGACCCCAATGTAGTGACAGGTACGTTTCTTCAAAACGATTATTATGCATCCGTATTATTCGACACTGGTGCTGATAAGAGCTTTGTTTCTTTAGAATTTAGGCCTTTGATCAATCTAGAATCTAAGAAAATGTCGAATGCTTATATTGTTGAGGTTGCTAATGGATTTGAATTAGAAGCTAAGGATGTAATCTTAGGTTGTACCTTGAACTTAGCTGATAAACTGTTTAGTGTTGATCTTATTCCAATTGAATTGGGGAGTTTCGATGTAGTAATAGGAATGGATTGGTTATCTAAGCACCGAGCAGAGGTTAGTTGTTTTGAAAAGACGGTTAGGTTACCATTACAAGGCGGAGAAACCCTAGTTGTCCAAGGAGATAGAGCTGGAAGGAGTCTGAAGATAGTATCATGTATGAAGGTCCATAAGTATTTGAGGAAGAAGTATGTTGCGTTCTTGGCACAAGTAATTGAGAAGAAGTCTGAGGAGAGGCGAGTCCAGGATATTCCTGTGGTGAAGGATCACCCAGAAGTATTTCCAGACGATTTGCCTGGACTTCCACCGTTTAGACAAGTCGAATTTCAGATTGATCTTGTACCCGGAGCGGCGCCTGTAGCCAAGGCCCCGTATCGCTTAGCACCTGCAGAAATGCAAGAGTTGTCGAATCAACTTCAAGAACTTTTGGATAAAGGATTCATTCGACCAAGTTCATCACCCTGGGGAGCCCCGATTCTCTTCGTCAAGAAGAAGGGTGGATCATTTCGAATGTGTATCGATTATAGGGAGCTAAATAAGTTGACAATCAAGAACCGATATCCCCTCCCTCGAATAGACGATTTGTTCGACCAGTTGCAAGGTGCAACTTACTTCTCTAAGATTGATCTTCGATCGGGATATCATCAGTTGAGAGTCCGAGAGGAAGATATTCCTAAAACAGCTTTTAGAACTCGCTATGGACACTACGAGTTTTTAGTTATGCCATTTGGATTGACGAACGCGCCAGCTGTGTTTATGGATCTAATGAATAGAGTATGTAGGCCATACCTTGATAAGTTTGTGATTGTGTTCATCGATGATATACTAATCTATTCTCAGAGTAAGAAGGGTCACGAGCAGCATCTAAAAGTGATTTTAGAACTTCTCAAGGAGCAGAAGCTATATGCCAAATTCTCTAAGTGCGAATTTTGGATTCGGGAGGTACATTTCTTAGGTCACGTAATCGGGGAGAAAGGGATTCACGTGGACCCGGCTAAAGTAGAAGCCATTAAGAAATGGGAAGCCCCTAGGACTCCAACGGAAATTCGCCAATTTCTAGGCTTGGCGGGATACTATCGACGTTTCATCGAGAATTTTTCTAAGATCGCTAAACCCCTTACCTCGTTAACCCAAAAGGAGAAGGAATTCGTTTGGGAAGTTCCACAAGAGGAAGCGTTTCAACTCCTAAAGAAAAAGTTGTGCAATGCACCGATTTTAGCTCTACCAGAAGGAACGAAAGATTTTGTAGTGTATTGTGACGCATCACATCAAGGATTAGGTTGCGTATTGATGCAAAATGATAAGTTGATAACATATGCCTCGAGACAATTAAAAGTTCACGAAAAGAACTATACCACACACGATTTGGAACTCGGAGCTGTGGTATTCGCTCTGAAGATATGTAGACATTATCTATATGGTACCAAGTGTACTATTTTCACCGATCATAAAAGTCTTCAACACATCTTTGATCAAAAGATGCTGAACATGAGGCAAAGAAGATGGGTAGAACTTCTCAGCGATTACGATTGTGAGATATGTTACCACCCAGGTAAGGCCAATGTGGTAGCCGATGCCTTGAGTAGGAAAGAAAGGGTAAAACCTTCACGAGTCCGAGCGTTAGGAGCACTGGTTCAAACAAGTTTGAAAACCCGGATTTTTGAAGCTCAGATTGAAGCATTGAAACCTGAAAATCTGAAGGGAGAGACTCTTCATGGTTTAGAGTCTAGTTTTGAAACTAAGATTGATGGAATATGTTACTTTAAGGGCAGAGTGTGGATCCCAAAGGCTGACAACCTACGTGAAATGATTTTTGAGGAGGCTCATAAATCGAAGTATTCAATTCACCCAGGAGCGGATAAGACGTACAAGGATTTAAGGGAATACTATTGGTGGCCAGGAATGAAGAAGGATATTGCCATATATGTAGGAAAATGCATAACGTGTGCAAAGGTCAAGGTTGTATATCAAAAGCCATCGGGACTGTTACAACAACCAGAGATTCCCCAGTGGAAATGGGAGCAAATCACTATGGATTTTATAACCAAACTCCCGAGAACTGCCAAAGGGCATGACACGATTTGGGTTATAGTAGATCGATTTACGAAGTCTGCACATTTCTTACCTATTCGGGAAGATTATAAGATGGAAAAGATTGCCCAAATCTACATCAAGGAGATCGTTACGCGGCATGGAGTTCCAGTTTCCATTATATCGGATAGAGATAGTCGCTTTACATCCCGATTTTGGCAATCACTCCAAAAAGCGTTGGGTACTCAGTTGAACTTAAGCACGGCTTATCATCCTCAAATGGATGGTCAGAGTGAGTGAACCATTCAGACTTTGGAGGACATGCTTCGGGCATGTGTATTAGACTTTGGAGGAAGTTGGGATAACCACTTGCCGTTAGTCGAATTCTCATACAACAATAGTTATCACACTAGTATTCAGTATGTGCCATATGAAGCTCTGTATGGTCGCAAGTGTCGATCACCTCTTTGTTGGTTGGAAATTGGAGATAGACAACTATCTAGTCCGGACATTGTCCAAGAAACCACCGACAAGATCGCAATCATCAGGGATAGGCTTAAAGCAGCTCAAGATCGTCAAAAGAGCTATGCGGACAATCGAAGAAAGCCTCTAGAATTTCAAATTGGTGATAGAGTCTTTTTAAAAGTATCACCTTGGAAGGGAACAGTCCATTTTGGGAAAAGAGGAAAGTTGAGTCCACGGTATGTTGGACCATTCAAGATCACGGAAAGAATTGGACCAGTAGCTTATAAGCTGGAATTGCCAATGGAGTTAAGTGCTATCCACAACACGTTTCACGTGTCGAACCTAAAGAAGTGTTTGGTTGACGAAGCAGTAACCGTGCCCTTGGAAGAAGTCCAAATCAACAATAAACTGCACATCGTAGAGGAACCAATGGAAATACTCGATAGGGAAGTCAAGCGTCTTAAGAGAAGCAAAATCCCGATAGTAAAAGTCCATTGGAACACAAGGCGTGGGCCTAAATACACTTGGGAGCGGGAGGATTACATGTTACAAAAGTATCCTCACCTCTTCGCAAGCAAACCTGTTAACGCTAGTGACACTTGAATTTCGGGACGAAATTCTTCTAACCGGGGGAGACTGTGACAACTGTCAAATTCACATCTCAGGTTAGAACTGCTTTGTATACCTCATTTTTATGACATAGTTTACACAGTGCAATTTTAGCAGTAAACACGGTACGATAGGAAAAATTGAGAAATTTTGCCTAAGAAATCCTTGAATTAGGAAATTATCCATAAATCTCAAAATGCCAATTCACCCACCGCCTCATTCTATCTAAAAGAGATAAGACAGATGAGATATTGCATTTTGTGTGTGTGTGTGGGTTCTTCACGGCAAAAGAGAGACAGAGAGAAAGAAAATAGAAATTGAGAAAAGAAGAAGAGAAGAAGAATAGATTCCTACTGCAAGTTAAGAATTCAAACTGGTATAAACAAGGGTGCTGTTGGATTTGAAGTTGATTGTGCAAGAGAAGTGGGTTTTATCTCCATAAGGTGAGTTCATTCACTTTTTGTTTAAATCCATGTCTTTTGTCAAATTAAACATTAAGACTCCTGTATAAACTGTTTTGGGACTGAATGGATGTGTTTAAAACAAGCTGAATGGAACAAACATAGTTTTGGGTGGAATTTGTGGTCTGTAGGTTGAACTTACCGGGTAAAAGAAAGTACCCGGTAACCTCTGTATGAAGGTTTCCGGATGGGGCAAAGTTACCGGTATGTTCTGTGTATTCTGTAGTTACCGGATGAAATAGTTACCGGAATATCATCCGGATTGCTAAGTACCCGGTAAGTCTTAGTACCTGGTAACTTTTGTAATATATCTGGTACGTTTTGGAGTACCCGGTAAGTATAGTATCCGGTAAGTGTTTGTATCCGGTAAATGTTGTATCCGGTAAATCTGTACCCGATAACTTGTGTATTACCCGATAAGTGGTAAGTATCCGGTAACTTGTGTAGTACCCGGTAACTTTGGGTTTTGTTAACTCTGAACAGGGAATATTGAAGAACTGAAATTAGCTTGAATACATCTACTATTGAATGGTAGTGTGCTAGGCTTATAGGTTACTTTAGTTGGATACTAAGCAGGTGTGTAGTATATGATATAAATGTGATTTGCTCATACTGAATGCTATGAGGAATCTATGTTATATAAATGTGATTTGCTTATACTTGTGACAACTGTCAAATTCACATCTCAGGTTAGAACTGCTTTGGATACCTCATTTTTATGACATAGTTTACACAGTGCAATTTTAGCAGTAAACACGGTACGATAGGAAAAATTGAGAAATTTTGCCTAAGAAATCCTTGAATTAGGAAATTATCCATAAATCTCATAAAATGTCAACTTAATATATATTTATACTACAAGTATTTATGTAGTTGTTAATTTTTATATATTTCAAGTTTATTATATATATAAATACTTTATTTTATACATGTATACCTTGTATTTTAACTTTAAAAGAGAATACTTGTATTTTGATTTTATTTTAAACCATGAAGTGACTAAAATACATTTGTCACACCACACCACCCCCCCCCCCCCCACCCCCTCAAAGAGGCCGGCCACCCTCTCTCTCCCTCCATATGTATGCAACACTCTTCATCATTTCACCTCACTCTCTCATTTCAATCTCTCACTAAGAGAAAGTTGTCACCTCCTTCTCTCTACATCTTCAAATCTTCATCCTCATCTTCATATCATCTTCAAGTGTTCATCATAAACTCCAGCCCCTAAACTCTTCTTCTTCAAGAGTCCAAGGCAATCAAAGGTAAAAATAAGTGTGTTGGGTAAAATCCACACACATTCTTTCAAGACTTTTTCATCTTCTTGCATTTTAAAGTATGATCTTCATCTTTTCTACACTTTCTTCATATCTTTTAAAATCATCTTTTATAGGTCTTAATGTTTGTAGATTTACCATCATAACATCTTTTGTTAGTAAAAGATGGTGAATCCAAAATCAAACCAATGTTAAGACCAAAGATGAACATTTTAAACACATGCATGTAGTGTTCTTGGGAAATCCATCATTTTTGTTCAAGAGTCTCATGAATGGATCTTTGAAAACCATTAAAAACGTACTTAAACAAACATGCATGAGCTCAAAATACTGAATTTTTAGTTGCATGTTGATGCTCTTGGCAAGAACATCAACAATCTTCAAAATGGGTCTTTTATAAAAGTTTTCCAAGTTTGAGTTGATGGATAAATTGCAAGCATTTTTAATGGATCACAAATATGTTTTGGAACTGAAAATAAGTGTATGGGTGAAAGTCAAATCGGATTTTGCATGCAAAAGAATAAGAATTTTGGTTTAAAAGTCAATTGGAGAGCACATGCACAAGGTGTTGTTTGGACAGCTTGCTGTCAGATTTCACACCCCACTTGAAATAGTCATATCTCACTCATTTTAACTCCAAATGGAGTGATTCTTTTTCTGGAAATCATTTTATTGTGTTAAGATTCAAACCCAAGTGGTTTCATTCAAAAACTCAAAGATTTCATTTATCAAACAGTCCTCACAAAATCCGTGTACAAACAGCAAAGTCTTCTGTCGGGTTTTACGTCGTGTATTATTTCATGTACTTATACTCTTTCAAAAATTATGAAACTGATGCCAAAAGTTTCCTAACTCATTGAACCAACTGGACATAAAATGTCATGATCAAACTATACCTGGAAGTTACCCAAAGTTTGAGACAAAGTGACATCAAATTCTGGACAGTAAAGGACAAATTATTATTTATTATTAAGGACTATTTCTAATCCCATTTCATCATTTCATGATGAAATAGTGGAGTATATAAGTATATCTTATATTTATGCAGTTTATTTATGCATTTTATTTATGTCTTTTATTTATGCATTTTATTTATTCTTTATCCATTTTCATCTTTTATAATGAAATTGTGGAATGTTCATATATATAATATATTTATATATATTTATGCATTTTATTCTTGATCCCATTTCATCATTTTATGATGAAATAGTGAAGTATAAATATATATTATATCTATATATTTATACATTTAAATATTTTTCATTTCGTTTACGACCTCTAATTTTATCGTCGTTACGATAAAATTTCGGTTTATACATATATATGTACTATATATGTTTATGTTCTTTAAAACCCTTTTCGTTACTTATTGGGACGAAATTGTGAAAACTTTAATCTAAGAAGAACAATGTATACGTTTATTACGTTATAATATTAAAACACAACAAGGCATTTTATGATGATTTGGATAGTTAGTACCGAACCTTCGAGATTGAGAACTCACTAGTGACCTTACGTTCATAGGTTTGAAGTAGGATCATCTCGGAGTACTTGTGGGAGATTCCCGTATTCTATCGCGTATCATGTGAGTATTCAAAACCCCTTTTTCAATGTTTTACATATTTTGGGGTGAAAAGCATGTGGTTACTACAACTATTTTACACACCGATTATTTCGTTTTCTTGAAAATACGAAGCTCACTTATTTATGCTCTATGGTATCTGTGTTGTTGCAAATGTTGTAAGTTTGAGTTTCTTTTGCTATCATTCAAAAGTCTCCGTTTACGTATACGTTACCCGTTAACTCATGGATTGAGCCGTTGGTAATTATGGATAACGTTATTTGGTTTGACACCCCACTCACAAGTAGTGCTTGCTTGAGTGCATAATTATTGTTGTATTGCGTATTGTTGGTGATAGAACATGCGTGTCAGGATCGAATCTTAACGAGACTAATAATACTTAGAATTCAGAATTAAAGAATCTGCGGAATAGAACTTTAATTCGCACAATGAAAGAACAATATATCAGAAAACACACAGCTGTTTGTATTCACTAATTCGACTCACAAGCTTACAACCAAACCTCAATCTTGATGAACAGGCTCAATCAAGACGACTTCTACTTCTCTAGAAATAGGGTTCTAAACCTTGAGGTTAATTCTCTCTAAACAAAATCGAATTGTATCTCACGTATATGTCTCACTATTAGCTATCTATCAACAACTATTTATACACAATAAGTACAAGATAACTATCAAAAATAAATTGATCTTCTGAATCTTCTTTAAGCATATCTTCATTCATTCCACTTTTATCTCCAAAATCTTCGAATTCCAACCTTGTCACATCAGCGGTATTAATCTTTATTCAGCATGAGCAGTACTAATATTCTCCAGCAGCACTAATTCATTTCAGCAGTATTAACTCATTCCAGCAGCATTAACTTGTTCCAGCAGTACTAACTTGACTAGCAGTACTAACCTTGTTCCAGCAGCATTAATGTATCAGCAGTACTAACAATAATCTAGCAGTATTAACTTTGTCTTGCAGTAGTAACCATTGCATAAGCAGTACTAACTTTGATCTGGCAGCACTAATGTTGTTCTGGCAGTACTAACCATACTTAGCAAATCTTCAGTTCCCAACAATCTCCCCCTAACTTGACTTTTAGAAAGAGAAGTCAAGTTCTTCAGATGATGATGCTTCCAAAACTTAGTCTTGAACACACAAGTCAGGATTCAATCCCAAACTTTGATTTAAGATCCTTCTTACCAGGTATCTTGCCATCTTAGAATCTTTGTTACTCACCAACTTAGTTTTTAGCATTCCTTTCAACCTTGTCATGCTGTGTTCGTATATTTTATCCACCAAATAATACTCATGATATGCATAGTCAAGTGTTATGACATACACACCACAATTTTCAAAAAGCATCCAGTTGGTAACAGTTTGAAATTGCCTTTCTGTCAAATACTTAACTGCTTCTGTATTGAACTTTAGACACAAATATTCAAGTACCATTTTGGTGATGGACATTCCATTCTCAGTCAGCATATTTCCATAAAGCTTCATTCCCACCTTGAACATCTCTTCCAAATCTGATCTAGAGCACATCCTTAAAAGTCTTCCCCATGTAGAACTGACCTCAAACTTCCCATCTGCTCTTTTTACTCTAATGTACTCCTTTCTCTGATCTTTCAAAGTATCCCAGAAGATGATTTCAGGAGCCATAGAAGCTAATGGTTTAACTTTGATAGGACTAGAATCAACCACAGTAATATACATATCACATTGAGTATTTGTTGGTGATTGTACATTTCTTGGTTGACCTGACGGAGTTGCCACTTCTTCTTCAGCAACTTTATGATCAGCTTTTTCTTTCACAACTTCCTCCTTAGCTTCTTCTACACTGGGTTCCACCCTAGGCTTCTTTACAACTTTCTTCTTTGAAGCTATAGACTTTGGTCTTGGTCTTTTGTTTGACATCATCTTGGTTCTTTTGAGTGTTTTAACAGCTTCAGGAATGGTTTCAGCTGTTTCCTTTGTTTCTACTGCTTCAGGAATGGTTTCTGCTGCCTTATGTTTTTCAGCAGCATTAACCATTTCTGCTGCTTGAATGGTTTCTACTGCTTTTTGACTAGCAGCATTAACCATTTCTGCTGCTTTTTCTGTTACTGCTTCTTTTAAAATCTTTGATACTGCTACTTTCACCATCTCAAATACCTCTGCTTCAATCTCAGATTTAGTTACTGTAGAAACAGATACTGCTTCCTTCTCACTGTCAGATACTGCTGCATCAACAAGACTATGTATAATTTCAGTTACTGCTGCTTCAATCTCAGATACTGCAGCATTAACTGTTTCTACTGCTTTTTCTGTGGTTTCTGCTGCTTCAGTTACTGCTGCTTTCTCACTTTCTGCTTCCTTTGCAACTTCTGCAACCTGCTCAGCCTCCCCCTCAACTTTATGCTCATTCTCCCCCTCAACCTTTGCATCCTCCATGTTTAGTTCAGTTTCTAACTCCCCCTTTTTGGAAGCATCAGTGGTTGATCTTCTCCTTCTCAGAACATACTGAGCTTTCTTTCTTCTTTGCAGCAGCTTGGTGATCATCTTCTTATTTTTCTCTATCTTGGTGTGTTGATAAAGAATCACCTTTTTAAGCTCATCAATCTCCTTCTGCTGATTTATAACATCAATGTTGATGTTGGCAATGGTTTCCATCAATTCCTCATAAGTATATCTATCCTCACCCTGTTTAGGAGTGTTTACCTCCGTTAAAGGATCACTGGAAATTTTAGTAGGTGTCTTTTGCCTAGCAAAAGCACTGCCTACTCCCATGGTTTCTTGGCGCCTGGGTCCTCTGAATGTTTTCACATTCTGAGTTGCCGTGGGGAAGGTCTTATTGATGTTACCACTGTCCTTCTCTTTGCTAGCAGAAGTAGTGGCAGCCTTGCAGCCCACATGCTCATCCTTCTCCTTAGAGAGCACCTTCTTGGGGTTGGGAGACACCCCTGTGGTTACCCTTTTGATATTCTCTATTGAAGAATGCTCCAATAGAGGGCTTGTAGGCTTTGGGCTTTTAGGAGATACACCAAGGGAAGGAACCTTGTGTACCTTTCTTCTTTCAAACTTCTTGGTGATTTTGGGAGTGGGTCTTAAAAGAATGGACTGTGGGATGTCTTTGGTGATGGATGGTTGGGATTGGTCATCAGTGGGTGTGTCTAATGGGGGCCTTGACCCTGATGCCATACCTTTAGTGGTGTGGGACACAACCATCATTGTAGAGAACAATGGTGTGTCAACTCCTTCCGAGTCCCTAGGAATTCTTCTCATATTTGAGAAAACCTTCCCTTTAGGGGGTTTTGGCACATATACCTCAGCAGACTGAGGTAAATCCGTCAATTCATGGTTAATTACTTCTTGGACAAACCTGGGATACATGTAAAATTTCTTTTTGGATTCTAGGTTTGCCACAAGATCATTAAAAATCATTGCTGAAAAATTGAACTTTCTGGCAGTGGTTAAGCAGACCAAGGCATAAGCAATGGTACTGCTAAACTCACTCCATCCAGTTGTTTTCTTTGAAATACAGTGCATAAGAGTATGAACAAGAAATCGCCATTGGGTGTAGAATTTTGACTTGAAGAATTTAAAAACGCCAATGGGACCTTCATACCCCATTCTTGGTAAGGTCGAGAAAAGTTCATCATTAGATAGATAGGTTATACCTGAGGCATCATCTAAGTGAAGAGTGATGCGAATAACCTCCTCTGTGACCTTCAAGGGTTTGTCACAAACCCTTGTTCGAATGATTTTCTGCCCATCTTCGAAAATAACAGCGGCATTCTCCCAAAATTGCTTTTGATGCTCGATATATATGGTTGGGCATACTGTTAGGGCATGAGAGATGTGTGAGGACTTGAGAAAATCCACAATCTCATGAAATCCTGCGGCCTGCTTCGGCTTCTGAAGCATCGCAATCTCATTGTGCTCATCGACAAACTCCATTGTCGTCATTCTTCCTGAGGATTTGGATAGAAAACACAAAGATTCTAGGGAGAAAAGGTTAGAAAGAGATGAATTGAATGCAAAAAGACGTTATGAACTTTGGCTGGCTGAAAGAGTATTTATAGCAGTATTAGCCCTGATTTTCTTTAAAAGCAGTATTAACAACTTAGCAGTATTAACGACTGAGCAGTAATAACTGCAAGGCAGTATTAACTACACAGCAGTATTAATTACTTAGCAGTATTAACGACTGAGCAGTATTAACTACACAACAGTATTAACTACACAAGCAGTATTAACTACTAAGCAGTATTAAATACTAAGCAGTATTAACTTCAAAGCAGTATTAACTACTAAGCAGTATTAACTTCAAAGCAGTATTAACTTCAAAGCAGTATTAACTACAAAGCCGTATTAACTACACATTGGCAGTAGAAAATATGTACTAGCAGTAGTAACTCTGCACTGGCAGTAGTAACTATACTTACACTTTGCAGGACTTGTCCATCTGAGTCATACTGAGGTTCTGAGAAAGCTAGTTAGTAATACCAAATAAACAAAGAAATACAGGTATATATAGAAAAAAATAAAAATCATGAATTTATTCAAGGTTGATTAAGCCCACACTGGCTACCAAGAAAGTGAATCTACCCACATCAAAAGCTTTTGTGAATAGATCTGCAAACTGGTCATTGGTATGAACTTTAGCAACTTGAATCAATTTCTTTTCATTACAGTCTCTAATAAAGTGATACGTGATCTCTATGTGCTTTGTTTTTGAGTGCTTGACAGGATTGTTAACAATGCTAATGGCACTGTTGTTGTCAATGAAGATTGGAGTGTGAAGAAATGTTACCCCATAGTCCAACATCTGATTCTGAATCCATAACACCTGCGAACAGCAACTTGCAGCAGCTATATACTCAGCTTCTGTTGTGGATAAGGACACTGTGGTTTGTTTCTTACACTGCCATGATACAAGTCTTGCACCCAAAAACTGACATCCACCTGAAGTAGACTTTCTATCCATGTTAGCTCCACCTAAGTCACTGTCTGAGTATGCAAGCAAGTCAAATGAAGATTCATAAGGATACCAAAGACCTAATCTAGGTTGCCCTCTTAGGTATCTAAAAATTCTTTTGACTGCATGCATGTGAGATTGCTTAGGTGTAACCTGAAATCTGGCACAAACACATACTGGAAACATAATGTCTGGTCTAGAGGCTGTGAGATACATGAGTGATCCAATCATAGATCTGTAATGATGGACATCCACATCCTCCCCCTCAAGATCTGCAGTGATCTGTTTGTGTGTCTCCATTGGTGTGCTTGCTGGCTTTGAGTCTGTTAAACCATACTTGTCCAGGATGTCTTTCACATATTTGGATTGGCTTATGAAAATCCCATCTTTCCTCTGTTTCACCTGAAGCCCAAGGAAGAAAGTAAGTTCTCCCATGGAACTCATCTTGAAGCTCTTGTGCATTAACTCTTCAAACTCTTTACACATGTGATCATTTGTGGATCCAAAGATGATGTCATCCACATAGATCTGAACAAGTAGTGTGCCTTTCTTTCTCCTCTTAATGAACAAGGTCTTGTCAATGACTCCTCTTTCAAAGTCATTTTTCAGGAGATAGGTAGACAGGGTGTCATACCATGCTCTTGGGGTTGATGTAAACCATAAAGTGCCTTCTTCAGCTTGTACACTCTGTCAGGGTGCAATGGATTCTCAAATCCAGGGGGTTGACAGACATATACTTCTTCATCAATACTTCCATACAGAAAAGCACTTTTTACATCCATTTGGTAGACCTTAAACTTCATGTATGAGGCATAGGCTAGAAATAGCCTAATTGCTTCAATCCTTGCCACTGGAGCAAAGACTTCCTCATAGTCTATGCCCTCTTCCTGAGTATACCCTTGTGCAACCAGCCTTGCTTTGTTTCTGATCACAATTCCTCTGTCATCCTTCTTGTTTCTGAAAATCCACTTGGTGCCAATTGCTCTATGACCTTTTGGAAGTTCCACCAAGTCCCAAACATCTTGTAATTTAAACTGTAGCAGCTCCTCTTGCATTGCTTCTATCCAACTTGGATCTTTCATAGCATCATAAGCCTTTTTGGGCTCAATTTGGGATAGAAAGCAAGTAAGTACAGTATTAACTGTATTCTGCTGATCTTGTAGCTCTTGAAGTCTGCTTTGTTTCCTAGTCATCATGGGAGAAGCAATGTCTCCTATAACCAACTCAGGAGGATGATTTTTCTGAGTTCTTGATGGATGACCAGGTTCCTCAACTAAGTTCCCATCCAGATTTGACTCATTTAAGTCTGGATCTTCTCCAGCTTCTTCAGTCACTTCAGGCTCTCTTGAAGTCTGATTTTCCTCTATTCTTCTCTCTTCTTCATTCTGAATGGGTTCAGCTTCCTTTTCTTGTTCACATAAATCAACAGGATCAATGGTAGGGAGTGGAAATATCACAGATTGAATTCTGTGATCTGATGGAGGTGCATCCCTTTGTCCTGTATTTACATCACTACTGAAACCCAAAGAATTAGTGAGTGAATCAATGTCAAACAGCCAATCAGGACCTGAACCAATAGGATTTGGTGTGTTCTCATTGCATTTGACATTGTCACTTTCTTCAATTATTCTAGAAGAGGTATTAAACACTCTGTAAGCCTTACTCTGAGATGAGTAACCAACAAGAAAACCATCATCTGCTTTGCTATCAAACTTACCTAAGTGAGATTTGGTATTGAGAATTGTACAAGGACACCCAAATGGTTTGAAAAATCCAATAAATGGTTTCTTTTTCAGAAAAAGCTCATAAGGTGTCTTGTTTTTAGGCTTTATTACCAACACTCTGTTTTGAACATAACAAGCAGTATTAACTGCTTCTGCCCAAAAAGTAGTGGGTAATTTTGAATCAGCTAACAGAGATCTAGCAGCCTCAATCAGTGTCCTATTCCTTCTCTCAGCAACACCATTCTGTTGTGGAGTCCTAGGAGCACTGTATTGTCTCTCAATTCCCTTTTCCTCACAAAAGGTGTTTAGATCAAGGTTTTTAAATTCAGTCCCATTATCTGATCTAATGACTTTCACTTTTTGATTTGATTGGTTTTCAATTCTAAGAATAAAAGATTTGATCAGTCCACTTGTCTCATCTTTAGTTCTCAGAAAATATACCCAAGTAAATCTAGAGTAATCATCAACAATAACTAAACAGTATGATTTCTTGCCAATGCTCATGACATTTGTAGGGCCAAACAGATCCATATGCAACAACTAAAGAGGATTTGAGATAGTGTTTATCTCTTTGGACTTATGAGAAGTTTTGTGTTGTTTGCCTTTGAGACATGCAACACAATGATCATCACATGAATAGACTTTTGATGGTAAACCTCTAACAAGATTATTTTTAACAAGTTTATTCATTGTTTTAAAATTCATGTGACACATCCTTCTGTGCCAAACTGATGATTCATCTATTGAAGCTTTTGAAACTAAACAGTTTAGAGATGAATCAGATGAAACACTTTATAAATCTAAACAATACACATTATCCTTTCTAGGAGTTCTCAATAGTATCATGTTTTCATCAACTACCTTGAATCCAGGAGCAAGAATAATGCATTCTGAATCAGTAAATAATATACTATGTTTCTTGTCACAGGCCTGTGATACACTTAACAGGTTGTATCTCAATTGCTCAACATAGTAAACATCATCAAATGTCATCTTACCTTTTGACACATCACCTTTACCACTTATCTTACCTCCTGCAGGATTATTCCCAAAAGCAACACGTCCTCCATCAATTCTTTTGAAATTCTTGAGGCAGGACATGTTACCTGTCATGTGCCTGGAGCAACCACTATCAACATGCCAGATGCTCTTCCCCTTGAGCTGTTGGTTGCCCTGCACATCAGATAAATCAGTTAGTTTTATTGGGAACCCAAGCCGAAGTGGTCTTGGGTCTCCCTTGCTCATCAAAGTACTTGCACTGGGTTTTGATGAGATTTTCAAACTTAGGTACTGCAGTACTGGAGAACTTTGTCAATATGATTGGTCTAGCAGCACAAAAACTAGAAGCAATATTAACCTTAGAAGAAGTACTAACAGAGTTAGCAGCACTAACAGAGTTAGCAGCACTAACAGAGTTAGCAGCACTAACAGAGTTAGCAGCACTAACAGAGTTAGCAGCACTAACAGAGTTAGCAGCACTAACAGAGTTAGCAGCACTAACACTGCTAGCAGCAGTATTGGCAGTAGTATTGCTTCTAGCAACACTATCCTTGTCAGCAGTACTATCTGAGGTAGCAGTACTGACATTAGTGCTTTTGGGGACCCACATATTGACACATTCCTTTTCAGTCTGTTTTCTCATGTGGCTTTTGGATTCAGCTTGTTTCTTAGCCACATTATTCCTTGCAGGCTTCCTATAACCAGAAGATTTTTAAAAACTTTTCTTTTGGTTAATAGGATTGAAATAACAGTATTTGGCAAGATGATTCAATTTGCCACAAATAAAACAAGGTTTTGGTCTGTTAATCCTTTGCAGATTAACTCCTTGCTTTTGTGCCCACTGGTTATTCCAATTTCTTTGAGTCCCCCTCTTTTTATCATGTTTTTGGGGCTCATCCTTTTGAAAATTCTTGCAAGAACAATGTTCACATGTATTGGACTTCACAACAGTGGTCTGTGTGTAATGAACTCCCTTTCCTTTTTCAGATCTTTTCATCTCATTGTTCTTATCCCAGGGACTTCCACCATCCTCATTAGTCTTTATGTAATTCTCTAAGGGAATCTCACCACTGACATTCTTGTTCCTTTTCTTAGACTCTTCTTTTTCAGTTTTATCCTCCACAACAACTTCATCTGATGGATCTATTTTAGTAGCTCCTTCAGGTAAGTCCTTCCTATCCTTGGTTTCTAATAGGTCTGACTTAGGAGGGATGTAGTTGTTGTTGTAGGGTGGGGGTGTGGCATTGTACCCTATGCCTGGTTTCAACTTACTATGGATTTGAGAGTTGATTATGTTGTCCATGACTTTAGAGGCACAATTAAACTTTTCTATATCAAGTTTAACTTTCTCAAGCTCTCCTTTTAGTTTCTCACACTCTTCCCTGGATTCTTTAAGCTGGAACTCTAGACCACCCTTTTCCCATTTCCAGTAGTTTGTATCATAGGAGTGTTGAAGTTCATTGGCTTGAAAAGCCCTAATCTGTTCTTCAAACTTCTCAACAATTACTACATAGTCTTTTCTGTCCTTTTCTAATCTCTTAAGGTCATCACACATTCCCTGATTGTGATCTCTATACCTTTTAACAGTGTCTATACAAGCTTGAGAACAGAGATTAGATTTTACCTCAGTAGGAATATCTGAGACTTCTGCCATGAGAGCATGATTCTGAATTGCCTCTTCTGCTTGATCACTCCAATCACAAGTACTGTTTGATTCAATAGAATTGTCCATAATAATTGTAGAATTCTAAGAAACACAAGCTCTGATACCACTTGTCAGGATCGAATCTTAACAAGACTAATAATACTTAGAATTCAGAATTAAAGAATCTGCGGAATAGAACTTTAATTCGCACAATCAAAGAACAATATATCAGAAAACACACAGCTGTTTGTATTCACTGATTCGACTCACAAGCTTACAACCAAACCTCAATCTTGATGAACAGGCTCAATCAAGACGACTTCTACTTCTCTAGAAATAGGGTTCTAAACCTTGAGGTTAATTCTCTCTAAACAAAATCGAATTGTATCTCACGTATATGTCTCACTATTAGCTATCTATCAACAACTATTTATACACAATAAGTACAAGATAACTATCAAAAATAAATTGATCTTCTGAATCTTCTTTAAGCATATCTTCATTCATTCCACTTTTATCTCCAAAATCTTCGCATTCCAACCTTGTCACATCAGCAGTATTAATCTTCATTCAGCATGAGCAGTACTAATATTCTCCAGCAGCACTAATTCATTTCAGCAGTATTAACTCATTCCAGCAGCATTAACTTGTTCCAGCAGTACAAACTTGACTAGCAGTACTAACCTTGTTCCAGCAGCATTAATGTATCAGCAGTACTAACAATAATCTAGCAGTATTAACTTTGTCTTGCAGTAGTAACCATTGCATAAGCAGTACTAACTTTGATCTGGCAGCAATAATGTTGTTCTGGCAGTACTAACCATACTTAGCAAATCTTCAGTTCCCAACAATGCGCGTATGTGGAATGATTCCACCACTGTAGTTGGGGCAAAGTATGACGGTATAGGTCGGGTAACGGGCTCAATAACTTAGCATTTTACATATGATTACCTTGAGCAAGTGGTTTTATAACCGAATTATTTTATCCCATGTGTGGATTTAAACTATTTTGCGATGGCAAACAACGTTATACTCATTAAACCTGTGAACTCACCAACTATTCATTAGTTGACACTCTCATTTACATGCTTTTCTGGAGAACGTTCTTAAGGTTGGAATTTAGGAAGGCTACACGTGATGAAGCTTTCTTTACTATTTTTAAATTTTATGTTCATTTCCCTTTTGTAAAGACAATTGTAAAAGACAAGGTTTAACCTTTGAATGTATTTTGATGGTTGTTGTGATCTTGTAACTTTTGCTATGAAACTTGAGCTGTACATTTCGTGTTTCCGCTTTAGCGGGGTGTTACAATACTGAATGCTATGAGGAATCTATACGATATATATATATGATTTGCTTATACTGAATGATATGAGAAATCTATATTAAGCATTAACTTGCACGAGCAGAAATAAATGTGATGGATTCCATAGAGACTAGTTGTTATGAACACATGGAATTTACGTGTGGAGTAATCGTAATTTCAGTGTGTGTGAGAAATCGTGGAATTGGCGTTTGGATTAATCGTAATTCCTGATTTCTAAGGAAGGGGAGAGATTGGCATGTGTAATTGTAATCTCTACTTCCTTTCCAAGAAATGGGCATGTGCAATTGCGATTTCTTGGATATGAGCATTAATCTAGAATCCATGGAGATTCGTAGTGCGGCTCTGGAACATGTTTTGAGAAGGAATGGGCATATGTAATTGCGATTTCTTGGATATGAGCATTAATCGAATCCATGGAGATTCGTAGTGCGGCTCTGGAACATGATATCATGACTGACTTAGTGTTAGTCATATTCCCGTTAACTAGGAATGAAACGAATAGGCAAAGTAGAATTGTTATTCATGATTGAATGAAATGAATAGGCAAAGTAGAATGACTATTCATGTTGAATGATTGGATAGGCAAAATAGAATTACTTTTCGTATAGGAACGGTTGAATAGGAAAAAGCATAACTGCTATTCAGGTTGATTGATTGAATAGACAAAGCAGAGTTGTTATTCGTATTCGAGATGTAGAAATATGAATTAGACGAAGAGTAAGTGTTGTTTTCATGTGTTTTCGGTGGATTAAAAATAGGCAATATATAAGTGCTATTTCTGTATCCATTTCAAGAAGAAGGTATGATGTTTGAATGTAAGTCTGTAGGATTGATCGATAAACTAGAATCCGTGATGATTCGTAATAGGCTATTGAATATGGTGATATGACTTTATGAATGGTAATTATACTCGTGGGATTGAGTATGATTCTGTTTTTATGAGACGAGTACGAGTTCGGTAAGAACGAGTGTAAGTCAAGTTTGATAAACCTTGTTTACATTAATTTAAAAGTATTATTTTGAAACTGAATGTTCTCACTAGGCGTTAGCCTAATCGTTTCAAATAACATTTTCTTATCAAGTACGAGCTCAGGGAAGCAATGGGACGAGCGGAGAGTTTATAGTGGCGACAAGTTGATGTAAATTGACTCTTGTTACTAGCTACACTCATATAGAATATTTATGTTATGGATATTGGATGCGTAAACCCTTTTATTTCAGGTTTAAATTTACCCTGATTTTTAGGGTGTTACAATATGGTATCAGAGCATTAGTTTAAGTGAACTAGGTATGATAGTGATATACCTAGACTTAAGCTGAGATGAATTAAGATATGATATGTGAGGTATGGGTAGAAGTACTAAGACGGGATAGTCTTAGAGTCGACGGAAATATGTAAAATTAGTACTGTAGCGACGGTAACGAGGATTCTCATGTATAATATATTCACAATTTCAATTAGCTACTGTTATTATGAATATATTACTACACAAGCATACTTGTTTCTAATTGTTACAGTGACTAATGAACGGTAAAGTACGTTTCGTATATCTGGTTATGTGTAACCATTTCTTATGGCTATTTCTTTGTGTTATGTCAGAACGATGGTTAATACACCAATTAAACCTTCTACTTCTTTGGAGGGTCGTGTGGCAAATGAAATTGTGAAAGGTCAACCTGAAAGAGATGAAGTTAATGAAAATCCATCAAGGTTTCTTATTTGGGAGAAGGAGGAAGCCAAACTCATCGACTTAATGTCAGTATCTCTGATCCGGTGATGACGGAATCTACTATGGAGTCCCGTATAATGGAAAACATGATGCGGGTCATGAATGTTGCATTGACTCAACAACAGGAAATGTTTACAAAAACGTTGAATGATCGTATCGACGAGTCACAAAGACCAAAGGTGAGTACTGGTACTAGGATTCCACCTGTTAATCCAGTATTGGATACTGATGATAGAATAGAAGAAGTTTATGCTAGAAATAGAGTTGAAATAACTCAAGTGGGAGAGAAAAGAAAGTGGGGGGATAGATCTGAACCTTGCCAGAAATCGGAAATTTTTGCTATAAATCATTGTATTGAATCCTGTCGAGAAACCAAATTGTATATAAAATGTTTCAAGTGCGAAGAAGTTGGCCACACAATTAAAAACTGTCATATTCAAGGGTCAACCTGCTATGAATGCAAGAAGCCTGGCCATTATCGGAGGGATTGCCCAAAGTTGAAAAATAGCGGAAATCAAGAGAAGAAATCCAACATTCCAAAATCAACAGGATGAATGTTTCGTAGGACGGTAGAGGATGTTAAGGAATGAGTGGGTGTAGTTTATGATACATTCCTTGTTATATAATATATAAGTGTGTATATTATGTAATGGTAGTACTAACTTGTCTTTTGTACTTCAATCTTTTGTTAAAAGTTAGCTATACCAGTTACTATTTTTGGGAAGATACTTTGCAAGTTGATCTAACAAATGAAAGTTTATAACCTTTGGATATTTCTGAGTGAAAGTGGGATAACTTAACCTCGATGTTGAGGCCAAACTCGTTTTTGTCAAGTCTGGCCGCAGACACAAGGCACTTGTTGATGGAGGGAACATGTAAGACATCCCTAAGAGTGACAGTCTTGCCGGAGGTGAAAGTGAGTAGTACGGTCCCTATGCCCGCCACATCAACCGTGCCATTGTTGGCCACTTTCACCTGTCTTCCTTCTCGAACAGGTCCATACTCAATAAACTTGGACCTGGAGTCACAAACATGAACAGTGGCTCCAGTGTCCAAGTACCAACCTCCTCTACTAGCATTGATTCTTGTAGCTGCTTCAGAGATCATATCAATCTCTTCCATTTGCAAACTTGCAACAAGGTGCTGGATATCTTCAACCGTGTTTGCCACTGGTGGTCCGGACTTTCTTTGCTTGCATTCCCTCGCATAGTGCCCTGCCTCTCCACAGACATGACACTTACCTGATCTCTTCGGTCCTTGACTAGAGGACTGCCCAGACTTCTTGAAGTTTTTCTTTTGAGGACCCAAGTTCCACTTTTTAGTGGGTCCGCTAGACTTAAACTTCCCTTTGCCACCAGCCTGCACGTTGTTGGCACTCAAGATAGTCTTGCCCCTCTTGTCCCTATTTCGTGCCTCTTCCTCTATCCTGATATGTTTTATCAAATCATCCAAAGAATAGTCCTCGGATTTGTGCATCATATGTTTTTGGAAATCTTTCCAAGATGGGGGTAATTTTTCAACAACTGCCCCTACTTGGAAAATATCAGGAAGAGTAATGTTGAGAACTTTCATCTTGTTAACCAATACTTGAAGTTCGTGAAGTTGTTCAAGTATTGGTTTGTCATCAACCATATTGAATCTCAAGTAGCGAGATACAAGGTACCTATTGGTACCTTCCTCTTGTGCCTTGTACTTGAATTCCAATGCGGTCCAAAGTTCTCGAGGACACTTAATAGGGGCATATAAGTCATAGAGCCGATCGGACATTGCATTCTTTATATGCCCGCACGCCAAAATTTCACATTCTTTTCGAAATAGCCGCTCCTTCTCGAGTTCGGCTATTTTGGCGGCGTCCGGCTCTTTCCCCGCAGCGGGAATTGGGTTATCAGGTATGGGTTTCAATTGTACATTTGGGTCGACCACAAACCAGAGTTTGACAACCATCAGCATAAACTTGACTTTCTCAGCCCAGCGGGTGAAATTGGAGCCATCGAAACTGTCCAATTTCACGAGTTCTTGTGGCATTAAGCGGTAGTTACCAGTTTCCATTTGTTGATCTTTCAAAACCTTTAAGATTGTTGAATATTTTAAAAATCAGAAAATATTCCACAAGTTTATAATTAAACAAAACTTTGAAAAGTTATAACTTTAATTATAAAAGTTTACCCTTTTAATTTATTATTGATAATATGATCAATATATTAAGATATATATATATATATGACAATCGAAAATATATATATATATATATATATATATATATATATATATATATATATATATATATATATATATATATATATATATATATATGCAAACGTATGGAAACCAATAGTAAGCAGCAAAAACAATTAATATGACTTTATTAGTTTTAAATCAAATTAATAAAACACAATTGAACAATGGATTCAATATTAATTTCATTAAAACAACCAATACAAATAATCCTAAAACGATTCTATCCTTCGCGATAGATTCGTTAAGAAAGGGGTAGAAATAAAGTGTTCACTCTTGTGAACGAAAGTGAATAACATATGCAGAAAATTAACACCAACCTGAAAACAATGTAGTGATCACGAACGTACTGCACGGAATGATCTTCCTGTCCTTAAAGGTTTTGGCGATACTCTAAATGATGTAAGTTTAACAATCGCGTAGCCCCAGGATTTGATGCAGAAAATTAAACACTAACAGCAATAATGTTTAATTATAAACAAAGACGAGACATAAATTAAACGAAGAACGAGACGGGGAAACGGCTGCCGTATTGGTTGAGAGGGAGCAGAAAACGAGAGAGAGAGCTGCAATTTTTTGGTAGGTTAAAATGGGTGGGTTTTACCAGTATTTATACTGGTAAAACCCTAGCTGCCACGGGCCTAACAACCCCTTAAACCCTGCTGGCCCACCAGGTTTTGAAGAATAAGTCTTACCCATTAATTAAAACGATTTTAATTAAAACGTGTTTATTAATTCGAATTTTCAACCGAAATAATATGTACTCTCTTAAACTGATTAATACCAACTTGTAATTAATCACCATTTTCTTTAAGTTTCTATAAAAAGAAATTCGGGAGCTCGGGGCGAGGCTCCTCAGCTCCGATGCGACCGTGCGAAATGCGCCTCCACGCGCCCCTCCGCGAAAACCGCGCCCGGGCCCGCGCCCTCGGCCTCGGCCACGCGCGCGCGCGTGGGCGTTGCACTTCTTTGAAAACCCCCACCTAAGTCCTTTAACTCATTCAAACACTAGTTGAGAGAAAATACTTATAAGGTTCTCACATTTTCCCATTTCCTCTTATGTGGGATGGAAGGAAACTTCCAACCTTCACAATTATTTCCAACAGTTTTCATGCATTTTTCTTCATCAAAACGACCTGGGTTTGAGTTGGGGTGTCAAAGGGTTAAACAGGGGATGATGCAGGTGCAAAATGGCTGTCCAGAGACTTGCGCGGCCTTCTGAGCGACTTCAGGTCGTGTGAGAAACCGCGTAACTCTCTGTTTCAGCATTTTTCAGTTTTTGTTTCTTGCGTACCGGTGTCGTTTCAAGGCGTAATATAAGGATATGGGTACTCGTTTTGAGTGTAGAATAGCATTTGAACTCATTGAACATGTTAGTTTGTGCCAATTCCAAATTCCAAGTCTCGGATTTGAAGTTGGTTGTCGGTTTCGATCCGTTGTCCGGTTTTGCAGATTTTTGGTGATCATAATCAAGGTGAGTTTTCTTTTAACCATTTTCGAACTGGAATTCATAGATTTTGAAATGGTTAATATGTATTATATGTAGTAATTTTATGTTGTTCGAAAGGAGAAAAGGTGACGGAAAAGGGAGATATTGATACAAAGACGTAAAGAGGAAGGGAAAAGTAACAATGAACAAATTCTTAAAAAAAAGGAAGAATGGAACTGTAAGCAGATAGGATATAAGTCGGGAGATGACGATGTTATGCACATAAAAGAGTTTTAAGTATTGCACGACGAATTCGTGTCACTCGGTTAGTAAGATGAATTCCTCAGACGGAATTTTCTAGTGTTGTGATGTGATCATGGCAATGAACCAGTAACAAGTGGAAGATAATGTGGGTAGTCAAATCTAATCATTGATTTAAGTCATAAGATTAATTTCAATGGTAATGATGATCCAATCTGATTCTAGACTAGTTGCCTCCTAGTAACCGTGTCTTAAGTCAATTGCAGATGGAAAACAGAAATTAGATAAGTGGGATTGATGAAGTGCGAGTTATGATCCGAAAGAATATGGAGGACCTAGGAAAACCTCTTAGTGTCATGTCAAAGTTGAACTTTTGTAGTGGTGTTAGAGCTTCAATGGCACATTTATGGATAACCTTGTCCGGTAGTGGAATTTGGATTAATAACCAAAGGATACCGATAGAATTTTAGGTCATTTTCAAGTTGGGGAGCGAGTAATGTTGAAGGATAGGAGATCCAGAAAATGCGGAAAGTTGAGTCTTTATTCTTCCTGGACTTTTAACTGTGATTAAGTATGTAAGACTAGAAATTGAAGGGGATATATGACATATTTTATGTTGGTATGATGTGATTCCATTTACTGAAGTAAGAATGGATGAGAAGAGTCGTTGTGTGGAGGAACCGGAAGCGATTCTAGAGAGATCGGTTAAGGAGTTACGATCTAAGAATGTGGTTATGTTAAAGGTACCATGGAAATATTATCAAGGTACTAATGTGACTTCAGAGTCGGAAGAGGATATGAAGAATAGATGTTCTCACTTGTTTACCTAGCTTTGATTTCGGGGACGAAATCATTTTCAAGTTGGGGAGTATTGTAACATCTCGATTTTTCTATATAAGTGTTACGTTTAATTTATTGAATAATTTGAGTATAATTATTTGATAAGTTATGATCGGTTATTTGATAGATTAATTTTAGAGTTTATCCCCGAATAAGTTACGTTATTTGTTTTACGGAGTTATAAGTTAAGGGGTAAACTTTATTTTTAATTTATAAGTTGGAGGGTATATTTTGCCAATCCATAGATGTGTGGGGTTTGTTTGGTGAGATTGGTGAAACCTAATTCACCCACCGCCTCATTCTATCTAAAAGAGATAAGATAGATGAGATATTGCATTTTGTGTGTGGGGGGGGGGGTTCTTCACGGCAAAAGAGAGACAGGGAGAAAGAAAATAGAAATTGAGAAAAGAAGAAGAGAAAAAGAACAGATTCCTGCTGCAAGTTAAGAATTCAAACTGGTATAAACAAGGGTGCTGTTGGATTTGAAGTTGATTGTGCAAGAGAAGTGGGTTTTATCTCCATAAGGTGAGTTCATTCAATTTTTGTTTAAATCCATGTCTTTTGTCAAATTAAACATTAAGACTCCTGTATAAACTGTTTTGGGACTGAATGAATGTGTTTAAAACAAGCTGAATGGAACAAACATAGTTTTAGGTCGAATTTGTGGTCTGCAGGTTGAACTTACCGGGTAAAAGAAAGTACCCGGTAACCTCTGTATGAAGGTTTTCGGATGGGGCAAAGTCACCGGTATGTTCTGTGTATTCTGTAGTTACCGGATGAAATAGTTACTGGAATATCATCCGGATTGTTAAGTACCCGGTAAGTCTTAGTACCCGGTAACTTTTGTAATATATCCGGTAAGTTTTGGAGTACCCGGTAACTATTGTAGTACCCGGTAAGTATAGTATCCGGTAAGTGTTTGTATCCGGTAAATGTTGTATCCGGTAAATCTGTACCCGATATGTTTTGTATTACCAGGTAAGTGGTAAGTATCCGGTAACTTGTGTAGTACCCGGTAACTTTGGGTTTTGTTAACTCTGAACAGGGTATATTGAAGAACTGAAATTAGCTTGAATACATCTACTATTGAATGGTACTGTGTTAGGATTATAGGTTACTTTAGTTGGATACTAAGCAGGTGTGTAGTATATGATATAAATGTGATTTGCTCATACTGAATGCTATGAGGAATCTATGTTATATAAATGTGATTTGCTTATACTTGTGACAACTGTCAAATTCACATCTCAGGTTAGAACTGCTTTGGATACCTCATTTTTATGACATAG